>JALBWW010000013.1:10489856-11689856 GCA_023212625.1 Styphnolobium japonicum
GAAAAGACAATTATAAATAGACTCGTTTAGGTTTCCAGGGTTATACTTTTCTTTTTCTTTTTTACTTCTAAATAGTGATTGGATCTATTTTTAAAAAAATAAAATAAATTTTTTTGGACCATTTGAAATAGAGAGAAAAGGATAAGTACGGTTGGGATTGTAAAACAAAATAATTATTTTTCATTAAACAACTTTTTAATAAGTTGCAATAATTCTTATGAAACTATGTTTATAAAATTTTATATATTTGAAACCATTTCATACTCTAACCGTATATTACACTATCTTTTGAGTAAAAAAAAACCATTAATATTAGATCAAATACTTATTAATATTTAAAAAATTTAAGATGGGATATTTAAATTTTTTAAGACGGGCAATGCCTATTTACACAGAAAACTTTCAACCGAATAGCACAGAAAAATATTCGCGGCATACATGAGACTGTTGCAGTATTTCATAGTTTGACTTTTCAAATTTCATCGACCATGTTAGGGGATCACACACTTCGATTTCAATATACTGATCATGTGTAGTAGGATTTTCATTTTATAATTTGTTATACAGAAGATCCTTATATAATAAACACTAATAAAACTTTTTTTGGTAACTAACACTAATAAAACTTTAATAAGTAGAAAAAGTTATTGGATGTGTTTAGTGAATAAATTGAACTTAATACTTGTGGTGTGCTAGGCTGAGGAAGCTAGTAGTTGTAACTCCCTATAAGTGGAACTATGAATGACATGAGTAATGTACTGTGTAGTTGGAATAACCCGAACAAGTCAAAAAAGTGATATGGGTCTCACTCTACTTGTGGGGTTCAACTCATCTATTTCTGTTCGAGTTATTCAAGGCTTGTGTAACATTATTCATGACAACATATTCTCCATAGGATGGCCATCATTCCAATCCTGTCTGTGATATCTGACCGATCAAATCTTAAGGGATATCTTTAGTTGAGGGGGGTGGATACAGTTGGAAGTTGATAACTCCAATTCATATCAAGATCCCAAGGTGAAAGGAGCTGGGTATGTCTACTTGCTTCATTTTGTTTGTTACTTGTTAGCCTTGAGAAACTTAATTTTACTTATTGATTCCCAAAGCAAATGGCTGATGCACAGTATATCAAGATACCTGACTTACCTCATAAGAAAACAGCATTCAAGTCTTCATATGGAAGGCATGCAACAATGGGCTGTGCCCACGGCTGAGAACCTGATACGAAAGAAACTAAAGCCGAGGGACACAGTCTGTCGTTTTTGTCAACATGTGAGGGATTCTTGAGTACAATGCATGCATGTACATGATACAGCATAGATGAAATCCTTATGTGTGGGGACACATACAAGTCAGAAGCTAAGAGTTCATCTCAACCATTGTACGTATATACATGTATTGTACCCAAGAATTTCTTGTCAACATGGTTTTTGGAAACCATGTAGGGAACCTGCTTCTCCTATGTATGCCTATGGACAACTTGATCGCATCACATTTAGAATGGCACGTATATATGTATCCTCGCATCGTAATCGATGTCTCTCCTCTGTGACAATTTGATTTGATTGATGATAAGAATATTATATGCTAAAACAGGCTACCCCACAAATGTCATATAGCTATTTCCTTGATGTTCTTCACATGTACTTAAATGTCAGAGCACGAAGGGATCAAGATGTTATCTCTCTTTACTAAGTTATAATCAGCCTATCACTCTTAGATGAATTGGAAAAGCCTTTATATGAACAACCCACAATTGACAATTGTTTGCAACATAGAGAGCCTTTTATGCAAATAATTAATCCATAAGCATACCAGCTAAATGTAAATGTTCCTTAATATCAAAGGGTTATTCCAAGGATTAAGTGCTTTTAACTACAACATGTATGGTAATTTAAGATTCTTATATATCAAGTATGATAGTTTTTTTTTCACAGCAAAGGGTATTTTCTACTTAGTTTTCGCGACTAAGTTATTTCTTTGTACTATTTTAAAGGTGTATCCTTACATAGATTTAGTGCATTTAGAAAAAATAATTTTTTTACTGGCCCAAATTTGAAATCAAATAGTTTAAATATGACAGTTCTTAATCACTTTATATTTTGAGAGATGTTAGAGAGAGCTCGAGCACAAAAGCACCCAAGCTCGATCTCATTGT
Source organism: Styphnolobium japonicum (assembly GCA_023212625.1). Classification (NCBI taxonomy): domain Eukaryota; kingdom Viridiplantae; phylum Streptophyta; class Magnoliopsida; order Fabales; family Fabaceae; genus Styphnolobium; species Styphnolobium japonicum. Next base: position 10,492,015 of record JALBWW010000013.1, read on the forward strand.
GCTTCAGTTAAAACGCATAATCAATTTCAAGTTAATAAGTTAGTGGGGGCCGCAAATGTTTGGGTGCAATCAAGTAAATGGCTCAGTAGCAAAATCTTATATTTATAAGATATATGCAATAACCTTATTTAATTACATTTAACAATCTCAAATAATTAATTTTAAATTTTTAAGTATATTTTAAGAGATGTCAGATACCCGCAACGATAAAGCATTTGAGATTAAAATGAAAATATGAAATACTTGTGATAATCTCATATATATATACATATATATTCAAAACATTAAAATATTCTAAAATATTAGGATTTTTTATTGATAATGCCTATTTACTACATGCTCGCGAAGTTCATTAAATCTCTCAACGATACGTAAGTGTGAAATATACTGAAAAGAGAATCTTGTTTGTAACTTTACTTTCATATAAATGAATCGGCCGAAACTTTAATCAGTAGTGTTCAAAACTTTACTAAATAAATGATAAAAGATTAATATCAGTAATTTTATTTTATTTTTTATACAATTACTAGGAAATATTTATAACTGTTCCCGTTATCTGATACAATTAATATTCTTTTTTGGTACACATACAATTAACATTATATATGCTACAATGTACCAAGGTTTTTTTGACAAATCCAAGGTTTTTTACTTGGTGATTGGAGATTATATATATATATATTGCAATTTCGGCCTTGACCATATTGTTAGATTTAATTAGTCTTATCAGACAATTTTACCAATCATTTTATTCTTGACATTCACTTGTACAAAAGAATAGGAAAAAAATATCTTTTACATCTACGCAAGGCTTCAAACACACAATTTCTGATTATTTTTCTTAATTAACAAAAGTCGAAACTCTCTAAACATTTAGAATTCTTATTGTGCTTTAATTCTTCTAAATTTAACCTCACAGAAATATTAATGAACGGGCATTTGTTTATGGTTCATTTATTCATTTTCAAACTGGTATCTTCCTTATAAGATATTCTCACGAACCTTAACCTGCCATTATTTCTTAGGCTTTTGCTTCCATATACTTGAATTGAATTCCTATCTTTGCTAGCTACAACTCTTAGTCAACTACATCCAAACCCCACAAATTCTCTAAAATTCTTTGTTTGGTGCATCATCAACAAAAAGCATAAGAAGAAAATGACTTCTCATTTTAAGAATAGAAATATTTAAAACAATTCTAAAAAATTGCTATAATGAAATTCCTTTTCAAAATTAATAATCTCAATTGAAAATGTTTTCTTATTAGAAAAACTAATCTTTACCGACAATGTGTTCTACAATTATCCATCTTATTTTTCAAAAACAAACCTACTAGTCAAAAGGGAAAGTTAATTGAACTGCCTTTACGTACGTGGCGCTTTTACAATTAATGCTGTGCAATCAACACTCAGTGTTTCCAAACCGTATGAAAAGTAAATTATATTATATTTAACCGTAGATTTTTCAAACCAGCCTAGGATCCCTCGTCATAAATGGACTCATTGAGAGAAAGGTAAATGAGACAGATCAAAAGAAAAGGGCATTCATGCTCCACGTATTTGTTTATTCATAAATGAAGTCTACCATTGTAGGACCATAGATTCTGCATTTTTGCTACATATAGTCTACCCAATCAAGATTGTCACCAAAACTCATAGAAAATGTGAGATTAATCTCTTATCCACTCCCTACCGACCATGCTAAACTGGTCAAAAGACGGTGATGTGCTTCTCAGTTAAGGAGCATTGATTGCTGGCATAAGAGGAAATTAACAACATTATCCAAAGTGATGAAGAGCTTGGAGAGATTGGGGAATCAACTGGAAAAGAATGAATAACTGCCATCAACAGCATACATTAAATGAAGCTAACTTCCACGAGCCTTCGCGAGAGGCCTTAATCCACGTAACTGCCTTTAGTATTCTGTGGCTTTTACAACATATTCACACACACACACATGACACGACAGAGATGATGAATTATGAATAGGTGGTGATGATGGATCTTCCTGTCTTAATCCTTCCTTGAGAAAAAGAAAAGATGGATAAGGTGTACAATTTATAAAACGCGTTTAAACCTAATTAGTGTGAAGAAAATTGCAATTTGAATTTGATAATATATATCTTTTGTTTCTTAATTTGGTATAATTTATCTGATAAAGATATCTGCATGGCTTCGAAAAAACAAACGAAAATGACATTAGACACACTTTAACTCAATTTGAGAAGGAATATAACTTAAGCTTGCCTGAAGCTTTCTATATATATACTTCATATCTAGTGAGAGGAGTAATTTATTGTAAGAGTGAAATGAGTAAATATTGACCATTAGATCATTCATGTATGGTCAATATTAGAACATAAAGTCATGTGATTTTTTTAAATGGTTATGTAACCTTTAAGTAACTTCAAATTTTGACCATACATGAATGATTTAATAGTCAAGATTTGCTCATTTCATCTCTCATAATAAAATAATGCTCTCACTAGATATGTCTATTTTATATATATATATATATATATATATATATATATATATATATATATATATTCATGTGGTTGTTATTTATAATTTTATATACCAATACTTCTTTAGAAAGGAGATGTTCTTCCTTATCATGTCTTTTCTTACACTCATCACAAGTGGGTTTTGATACCATTTGTTTCCCAACCCATAGGAATCGGATTCCCATCTTTTCTTTCTTTTTAAAGAAAAAATATTTTTTATAATTTTACAAGGTATTTGTATTTTTGCGTCAATTGTCTCACAAGTATATAACTAACTAAATAAATACTGCAAAAAATATAAAGTTGATATATATATATATATAAAGCAATGAATTATATAACAACCAATAAATTATGTGTATTTTCCAAAATTACGAAACTCCCACATGCATATGGGAGAAATATATAGTACATACCCTATTCAAATATCACTGTGACGTAATGCATAGCCATGCACTTGCAGTTCATAATTTTCAAAGTTGTTTCCGATAAGCAAACAAGAATAATAAAGAAAAGTTATTAACGCTATCTAACTCGTTACGAAAATGATATTACACTAATGTGAAATATGTTTTTAATTTGTGACTTATTTTTTTGTAGTTTCAAATTTTATTTATTCATTTAAATTTTTTTTGTATAACTCAATTAACATTTATTTACTAAAAAGTTACAACTATTTTACTAAAATTAATATTACAAATCAAATCTTGTGCATTTCGTAACCAATTAATTTATTTGATACATAATAAACTCATTAAGAAATAAGTAATAAAATAAGTGATAAATTCATTTCGTGTTGGCATTTCCACCTGAAACCACTCCAAACAAATTGGCGTCTTTCACGTAGAAACATCACCCGCTTAGGAGGCACTAGTGCAATCGATATGCTCTATACATGAAATCGAAAAGACTTAACATAGGTGATGATATTGATATCCCTACGTGAAAGATGTCAATTCATTTTTCACCTCTTATTTTAAAAAATAAAATAAAATAAAAAAATTAATTTTGATTTAATATTAATATAAAAAAATTCCATTATTATTAATCATATATTGACACATTATTAAATAAAATTTAATTATGATAATAATTATTTAAAAAATTAAATTATTTTAATGATGTGTACAAGAGTTGATCAAAATTAAACTCATAAAATAAACCACCCAATAATAAATTGATAATATGTTTGTAAATAGAAGTATTAATTTGAATAATATACATTATAATTTTATGAGATGTTTCAGAAGGGACATGAATTTTTAAGGAGAACTGAATCACGAGTAGATTGATACCGGAACATACACAGAAGTGATTTCTATAACTGAGACCGACCCCTGTGTGGACTCCAGTATCAGTTCGGGTAGACACATTCGGGCTCTCTAGTAATTTTCTTTTTCAAGTTAAATGTCCTTATTTGTATAGGAAAAATGAAAAATAAAAGTTGAAATGGCGTGGAAGGTCAAAAGCGGAGGCGTTCGGAATGTGAACTTTAATTATAATTAAGTAACATATAAGCAACCAGCCATTTTGGGTAACGCGTGAATAAGCCATTTATCCACCGACCACAATCCATTTACACGTATTTGCAAACTCAAGCTTACGAGGCGGTTATTATGTCGGCATTCGTAATCAAATCCAACCCTAGTTCTGAACTTTCCATTCCTTCCTATCCTTTTGTTGTTTTTTGGGTTAAGGAAAAAGAGATTTGGTTTTTGGTCCCACAGATTGAAGTTTTGATCATGTTCATAATGAACTATTAATTATGATTTCTCAAAACTTCCTATGGAAATATGAGATGTCTTAGTTGGCTGGATTATACTCATTTCTTTGTCGACTCAATTTCTTCCAGAATGAAATTTTAATTTTGGAAGTGCAAGTAATAATTGAATCTAAATCTCTAATTTCAAAATTAGATGTATACCTAATTTACCTATTCTTCGAATGATATTTATTATATGTGCTATATTATTATAGAAAGGTATTTTTAATTTTCTCAAAAACTCCAATAATTTATGGTTATTTTTCCTACTTTTTTAGAAAATTTTCTGTTAAATTATTATTTTTTAAACATTGCAGTATAAAGTAAGCTTACATTCAATTTTTAGATTAAAAAAACAGAAAAATCTGTGAAGCATTGAATAAAATTGATTTTTTTTCTTTTTGGACGAGAATTTGATTTGCATTTTACATTCATATCGCACATACCACTTCTACTTGATATAGAAAGCTTCTTAATCTTATATAAACAACATTATAAACAACATGAGAGAATTGTGTCATGTAATTATATAAATAAATTAAATTAATTTTTTTTCTTTATACTAACGTGGGTACCTCTTCTAGTCTTACTATATAAACATCATAACTAATTAAATCATCATATTTAATTTTTTTAAATAAAAGTAACCATTTAAATCTAAGTATTAACCAAAAAAAAGACAAAAAATCTTGCTTTTGTTTTAAATAATTGAAAATTATGAAATAGTGTAAAGCGTGTGTAAGAATAACACTATTGAGATAATTAAGATGCAATCAAAATAGTTATTTTTTTGTCAAGAGGTCACTTGTTGGAAAGCAGTCGCTATTCGACCAAATTCCCTGCTCTTATCAATACCTAATATATTCGCCACATATAACATGTGATCATAGCAAAACTATGACGTAGTAATAATGATGATTGTTAGTTGCTGGAGGTAGTGATTAACTATTTACTATATAGCAAAGGTATATACAACAATAGTTGACTATTCATTTATTCAACACAGGTTAATTCATTGAGGACTTGTTTCGAAAACTTTCTTTTAGATAATTGTTGTATACGTATATGACATATTTTCTAGTTTAATATATCGAATCAAGTATTTTATTTTTTAAAACTATTTTTAACTTTTTTGAATAATTTAATAGAAAAAGTAAATTGAGGTCTATATGATTTAGAATCTAGTATTTGCCACATGTCGGGTTTATTCCTGAATATTAGTTGCTGACTTAATCCCTGATTTTTTTTTCATGATGAATATAAATCTGAATTTTGTACTGTAATATCCCATCTCAGAGTTTTTTTAAAAAAATAGTCCTATATGCATCAATATATTGCTTCAATTATTTCTTGTTTTCACGTTATATTTTTTGAATAATTATGACTATTCTTTTTTCTGGTTATGTTTACGACAACATGTATAAGGACTAAAGAGATATCATGTTGAAGCAGAACAAGTACCAAAAATATTTTAAAGATTGCATGTTTCTATCAGTGTATGCTCCAGATCTTATTCTCTGTTACTTTAGATAAAGAATATCCATTCAAGCTTTTAATTATAAGAATACGAAAGTTTCATAGTATAAAGACGCACTTAATGAAATTGACATGAAAATATCAGAGACAACGTACGCAATTCATCCTAGCTAGGCGTATGGGAGATATCATAACAAAACATTAATAATTCAGGAAATATATAGAAAAATTAAATTCTAGCTATTGCTGATATTCTAAACTGACAAAACCGACTAAACCAAAACAATTGGACTCAGCTCTAAAGACTAAGAATTTATTTTTCTTGGTTGATTAATTAGCTGAGTGAGTCCAAATGACTGGTTAGTTGGGTTAAGAATAACAAAAATTTCAAATCCAATATATATCGAACCAATTAATAACTTGACCATATACATGGATATTTTGTTTATCATTTAGCATATAAAACTTGTAATAAAGGTGAAAAAGGACATAATATTGACTCAATGATATATACCACTAAAGGCCAAAACCTAACCTAATAGCTTGTTAATTAGATGCTATATATCAAATTAGAAATTAATAAAAATTAACACCGATTAATAATAAACTATACATTAAGAATCAAGAATACAAAGAAATGAATATTTATACTTAAAGTATATAACGTTTATATAAAATTTCATTTGCAATTCTCACAAAGCATCACTAATTAATTTTTAAACTCAATTGTTATTGGAATTGTCTTCCTAGAATATAACATCTAACTAAAGTCGTTTTCACCCAACAACTTGGCCTTTTGGTACATTGCAGGAATGGGCCACCCTTTGGTGTCGTTACCTAAACCTAACTAGGGCACATATGCCTTGCTTCTTTCATATGTATTCTTTGTCTAAAAAGTGAAAAAGGACTCTGTGGTGCCCTTGAGTGATCGGGTTTGCTTGCTCAACTGCATCTGCACAAGATTTTGTCTCTACACTTGGGTTGCAATATATAACCCTGCCAGAAACAAACAAAAAATAAAAATAAAAATAAAAAAAAGCCGAAGCACCTATTGGCTATTGCCATGATAACGATTGTTGTAATTAAGAAGTTGATCTGATTCGATGGCTCTGTCACTGATTCGACCGTTGATTCGGTGATTGATAAAAAATAATCTATCATAGACAAAATTTTCTTTTAAAATCACAAAATATCAGTCAATTTTTTCGATTTGATAAAAACCCGCCAGGGTTCCTAGTTTATGCTCGGTCCAATTTGATTGATTTTTTAAATTTTTTATTCAGATTATCAAATATGACTGATAAATAGTGAACTTGTTTAACTGAACGGCCAAGCGGCGATGTCCTTGATTTTCCGATCCGATTCTTATAATTATAGTTATAACACTTGCTTACGAAAATATTAGATAATTATATTTTTTTATAAAATAAATTAATATTATTATTAAATCTTAAATCGATATATAATTTTTACTACTTTAACTTATAACAATTACTCTTTTGACAAATTAAATTCTGTCAAAAAAAATTTATACCATTACTCTTCATTAAATTCAGAATGATAACTATACACTTCCCCTCAAACATCTTTATCTCTCTCTCTTTTTTTTTTTTTTTTGATAATCTTCTTTATCTCTCTCTAATCACGAGCTTGAGGGCAAGCCCTTCAAGTCAATTTTGCTTGTGGAAACACCCAAAGCAGCTTTCTTTATCGTCTTCTTGTGCCACATTGAAAGAGAATCACCAACCAAGTTGATAGTTTAAGAATAAAGTCAAGGAGGCCACAATTATGCAAAACATGAAGTGGGTTATCGATATAAAAAATCTACCAGCGAATCCAGCCAGCCTCCATTGAATTTCCACTGTGTACCTGCTCACTTGAGGTTGCGGCTGGAAATTGAAAGGTAAACATCACCCTGACAGGTAGCTAAAGCTCGGCTTCTTGGTCCACCATCAATATCAACAGTGGTGTCCACTAGAATTGTTTTTAACAAGAATAATGCGATTCTTTTATATGAAAAGAAAATTGAAAGCACTTTTTTATAATAATAATAATAATAATATTATTATTATTATTATTATATTATATTATATTATATTATAATTATTATTATTATTATTATTAGTCAAGGTATTAGTGATATGTTTAGAATCTGAAAGATAAACAGAGATTCACTTAGATGATTGTCTCCAAAACACTCACTCATAGATTTTCTTATTTGGAAGCTATTCACTCAATGTTTTTGGGTGACAAGAGATCTCTCTAAAAGAGATGACCACCAAAGCAGGACTACTGATTAAGGTGGGATTCGAACTCATGCAGTTAAGATATGGAAAATCTTATCATGAACTCTTTGTTAAGCCAAATGTGGATAATGATGATTTAGAAATAGAAAATTGGAGAAGGGGCACATGGTAAATTAAGATAACAATTTTGACATAATTGGCATGAAAAATGTTGCAATTGGAAGACATTTAGGATAATTAAGCACCTAATGATGAGACCACAAAGGATAACTATCCATATGGTTAATGAAGGATTTATACTAGGAGAATAATTTTGCTTTCTTTTTCAGCTTTAGATTAGATACTATAAATATGATACGTGGTTATATCTTTTCACGTCATTCTGCAATTTGTAATCAGAAGGAAATTTGAGAAGTAGCCAATGGTGAGACCACAAAAAGGATTCTACAATTTTAATGGGAATCAAAAGCTTATATATGCTATCCATAAGCCATATACGGCGGGAAACATGTATGCCTGTTTGGATAAAAAGACTAGCACAAAGAGTTCTTTTTTTCCAGGCTCGAATTATGTATTGCAAAAGAAAGGATATGGTGCATGCTGGTATACCGATACCAATTAAGGGAAAATGTGTGTAAAGAAGAACAAAAAAAACAAAGATTTTTTTGGAGGATTAAAAAAACAACGAAAAGGATTATGGAGAACATTAAAAGACCGAAAGAATGTGAATTTAGTTCTTCTTCCCCGGATCTTGTCTTTAATCTTTTCGTGTCATATCACTATTGGTTTTTCCACTTATATGCCTAAAACCTTATCATTTCGCATAAAGTGTTCTGTGCATGGTAATTTAAAATACATATTCCACTTCCTTAAATTTATTTTGTTTTTATTTCTTTTTATTTTTATGAGTTACTTAAATTTTTTAGCGTCGTGCTTCTCTTCTACTCCATACACACACACACATATATATATATATATATATTATGGAGAGATTTGGGAAAGAGTGGGGAAAATAAGAAGAAGAATATGTTAACAACGAATTTAAAATTTAAAATGAATTATATATGTATTCGTCACTATCAAAATGGATTCAGGCTTTTTCTTATTCTGAATGAAAATTATGATTTTTGTTTCAAAGAGAAACTAGGATTATGGGTTTTCTTATAAGAATATTGCCATTTTTTTATTTATCAAAATACCTTATTTTTATTTTTATGTATCAAAATAAACTTCTTTTCAAATCTATTCAAAAGCCATCATGGGTTATAGTGGTTTTGCAAGATATTTTTTTCTCATTATATAAATCAGAAATTGCCTCCATTAAGAACACATTTTATGAAATTTGAACAAATTTAAAATAAAATAAGTCAGAAATTGTCTCCTATCACAACATTTTTTATTCATAATTCTCAAATTTAAAAGTATAAAATTAAAAAAAAAAACATGATCAGAAACTATCGTGAGCCAGAACAATTTTTAAATAAGAATGAAAAAAACTGTAATTCGATATATAAAAATAAAAATGAGATATTTTAATAAGAAGATTAGCAGAATTGCTATAAAAAAAGAAAACGATTAATTACCACTATTCAATTAAAATGCACTTAATTATCCCATAAAAGAAATCTAATTTAATACGATGAAATGAAATGAAAAAAAAAATCATATTATGTGTTTGTACTTTGTATATATTGTACTAGTCCCACTTCAGACAAGCGTTTTCTCTAGTCAACACACATGCCAATTTTGAATAATTAGATTAATTAGAAAGGGCATGTCCTTTCACTTTGAGTCACATTGTCACAACTCACAACACCGCCATCCCTCTCTGTCAAACCTTGACCTATCATGGGCTGGCTGGTCCCCCCTTAGTTCGGTTTCTTTCTTTTCTTGTTTCTTTTTCTTACGGCCTTTGCCATTTGGCTGTTTGTGTGCTTCACATAGTGGAATGGTAGAAAACAAAAGAAATTAATGATTGTATCAAAATACCCAAAAACGAAAAGGTGAAACTTTTGTAGTTGGAAAGTTTTTACAGTACATTAACAAATGATAGTTTATAAATACATTATAATATTTTTATTGTTGAATTTTTGTATATACACAACGATTATAATTATCTCAGTTTAGTAAGTTACAACTATTTTATATTAATTATTATTTCTTTTTTTATAGCTGTCCACGTATGCATGCAAAATTTATACTGTACTCTAAAATTGGCCTCGTAGTTGAGTTTAAAGTTTAAATATGAATATATATATATATATATATATATATATATAAATCGATGCTACCTAGAAAATGAAACCACTACTTCCAACAAATTATCACCCGTTCATCGATATCATTATGTTTACGACCCTCATAGTCATCACCATTAACATTATCGCTGTTTTCATCCACACCATTCTTGTACACTTGTATCCATATATTCATTCATCCCACAATCATCAGTTTCATCATTATTGAATTCTACATTGTTAATGCCACCATGACATAACACACATCCTCCAGATATATGTTTTGAAAAAAATATTAGGAAACAACTGCCCCTTATGCCCTAATGAAGATCCACTACTGTAAACATCAGATTGTTAACATAAAACAAAAATAATAATAAAAGATAAATTAACCTTAACTATTATTTTTGAAAAAGTATACGGTTTGGAAATTAAATCATGAAAAGCATTTTAACATCTTGAACTTAGGCCATGAAAAGATGTACCAAAAATACTTAGGCCATGAAAAATGATTAGAGAAAAATATATAGCAAGAAAAATCATATTTAAAACTAAAGAAAAAGTAATTTATTTAATTTTTAAAAAATTCAGAAAAATAGAAAATTTCAATATTTAAGAAAATTATATAACCAAATAACATAATAGTCATGTTATGTAGTTCTTATATTACTTTAACCCAAGAATTGTATCTTAAGTGATACTAATTCTCTTAAAACACTATTTGATTTCATTGAGATCAAATTTTAGCTAGCTCACTTTACTTGTATATATATATTTTTTGGTAGGACTTTACTTGTACTTTAACTGACCGCCTTCTTATATTAGGTCTTAAACCTCTTTTGTAACCTAAAAAAATTACAAATATTATAGGATTTATAAGTTTTACGTATAATGTCAAATCAAATTTAGACTAAAGACCTATAGACCTGTTCATGGGGATTTTTTTATAAAAAAGAACACTAATATAAGCATAATATATTGATATAATATAAGCATTAAATAATGGAGGCATATAAGCAAATTCAGCACTCCAACAATAAAATAAGCAAAAGTAATTAAATTAAATTATAGAAAGAGCACGTTTTAAATTATAAGTTTTATGTATAATATCAAATCAAATTTAGACTAAAGACCTATAGACCTGTTCATGGGGATTTTTTTTATAAAAAAGAACACTAATATAAGCATAATATATTGATATAATATAAGCATTAAATAATGGAGGCATATAAGCAAATTCAGCACTCCAACAATAAAATAAGCAAAAGTAATTAAAGTAAATTATAGAAAGAGCACGTTTACCAAAACCCGGGCTCACATATATCCAATTGAATTGAATGTGGAGGCAGCTGTGTGGTCTTCCTTGTCATCCCTTACTTGTACAATTGCTCCAAAGTCAATGATCCCTCAGTTATTAATTGCCATAATTGACAACCAAATAAAAAATATTTATATACATACTGTATTATCATATGTGGTAACTGGTAGTCCTTGATTTAATTTTAATAAAATATAATGATAGATTTATTAAAGAATTAATTTCAATTCACTATCAACATAAATTTTTTTTATATTATCATCTAATTATGTACTAATACATTATTAAAAAATTAAACTTTTTAGATAATTATTATAATAGTTAAACTCTTTTAATGATTTGATAATATATGATTAAATGACAGTGTAAAAAAAATTTATACTAAAAATAAATTAAAATTAAACTCTTTATTAAAATATAATGATAATACATTTTGTTTGAGAAGTAACTTAAATGCGTTGTAAAAAGAGAAATGATAAGGCCTCAACTCCGTGGCCACAAAAAGTCACAATTATATTTATTTATTACTAGATTGCATGTAGATTTATGTAATTTTACACAAATTAAAATGTTTTAATGATACAGGATATTTCAATAAACCATAACAAATGCAATGTGAAATTATCATTTAATTGAGAAAGTTAGGAAATCGAAGTAGTGGGTTTAAACTTTAAACTATGAATTTAATTTTAATTTATTATCATTGTAACCATCTAATCATGTGTTAATATAATATTTAAAAAATTTCCACATCATCAAATTATTTGTAAAAAAATTATTAAGAAATAAATATAAATGAAAGAAGAATATAGGAGAAATAAAATTGGCAAAGGATAAACTAATAAACTAATATATACTATAAGATGGTTTTTTTAGTTCTTTAATTTTGCTAAAGGAAATTCTTTCATACTAAAAGTAAGGGATTAATAAAAAAATTATGACTTGAACACAAAAAACTAACCTAATAAAAAAATATTAATACTTTTTATTATTTGAATATCATATAAATTAAGATAATAAATCTATAAACAAAACTACAACTAATTTTTTTAAGATAATATTTGAGAACAATTTATAAATACCCCAATTTTGTGTTCTTGTATTGTCCCCATTATATTCATCTTTGAAGAAATTATTTTATTACAATTAAAGTGCAATTATTCTCCTCATTCTCATTCTTCTCAAATCATCCTAAAGCTTTTCAAATTAGATATTAAATTAATATTACTTCTACTCGGAAGTTTAATTCCTTCCAATTCCACACGTTCTAAACGATGCATGTATATATGTAGCAAAATATCTTTTCACCCTCAAATAGTGTAATTAAAGAAACTTATATATCTATCAACAAGTGTTAAATACTGATAAATAATTTGTACTCTTAATGTGAAGATACAAATTCAAATTTTAAAATAGCCACTTATTAAGAAGGCCTTTTAGTTGTAACAATATTCAAGAAAAATCAATCTTACAATATTAATAGTTTCTAAAAATATCTTAAAAATTTGACGAAAAAAAAACCTCCATATCTAATTTAGTAACGGCACATCATGATATTAAAATAAAAGCTCGAGATGCTTGAAAATTCCAATTTTCACAAAAAAAAGAATAGGTAAAATTTTATTTTTTATTCCTTAAATTTTCATCAAGTTTTATTTTTGTCCCATAACAATAATTTGTTTCATTTTTATCCTAAATCTTTTTATAATCCATTAACTTCATCCTCAACACTACCACCGTTAGAAATGTTAACGATATTTGCTGACATGACAGCTCATATGGCTATAAGTGCATAATTAGCAATGTATTCTCACAAAGTATAATTTCTTTTAGAAGTTAGTGATTAGGATAAATTTGATATTTTTAAAAAAGATTTAGGATGAAATTGAAACACAATATAGTTGTAAGAAGAAAATTTAGTAACGGCACATCATCATATTAAAATAAAAGCTCAAGATGCTTGACAATTCAAATTTTCACAAAAGAAAAAAAGAATAGGTAAAATTTTATTTTTCATCCCTTAAATTTTCATCAGGTTTTATTTTTGTCCCATAACAATAATTTGTTTCATTTTCGTCCTAAATCTTTTTATAATCCATTAACTTCATCCTCAACACTAACACCGTTAGAAATGCTAACGGTATTTGCTGACATGGCAGCTCACATGGCTATAAGTGCATAATTAGCAATGTATTCTCACAAAGTAGAACTTCTTTTAGAAGTTAGTGATTAGGATAAATTTGGTATTTTTAAAAAAGATTTAGGATGAAATTGAAACACAATATAATTGTGGGAAGAAAATAAAATATAAAATAAAGTTGAGGGGTAAAAATTTTATTTTTATGTTTATAAAAACATTTGAAACAAATTAGAAATAAAAAAATTATCTACATTTTTATTATTAATAGTGATACTAATTATTCTAAATTTTATTAGCATATAAATAGGCAACTTATTTTATCTATTTTAATGTTTTTAAATAATTTTTTTAATCAAACTTCATGAATCAGATTAAATAAATATTTTAATATCATATTTTTTTTTCAAATTGGAAAAAATTTAATTTTACGGTATACCCATTCATCTTTGTAAAATAGCATTTTTTTAAAAATTACTATAAATACTTATAAATTTTCATATAAAAATATTTTTTATATTTATTTTTCTTTCAATGTCGGTATGAAATTAGCATTAAATTAGGTGAATGAAAAGTAAATATAAAAAAATATTTTTATATAAAAATTTATAAGTATTTATAGTAATTTTATGAAAAAGGTTATTTTACAAAGATGAATAGGTATACCGTGAGATTCAATTTTTTCCAATTTGAAAAAAATATATGATATTAAAAATAAATATAAAAAATGTTTTTATATGAAAATTTATAAGTATTTATAGTAATTTTCTTAAAAAGACTATTTTACAAAAATAAATGGGTATATCGTGAAATTAAATTTTTTTCAATTTGAAAAAATATATGATATTAAAATATTTGCTCGATCTAGTTTATGAAATTTGATTAAAAAAATAATTTAAAAACATTAAAATAGATAAAATAGGTTGCCTATATATATTCTTTTAAAATTTAAGATAATTAGTAACACTATCAGTAATAAAAATATAGATATTTTTTTATTTCTAATTTGTTTCAAATATTTTTATGAACATAAAAATAATTTTTTTTATCCCTCAACTTTATTTTAAGTTTCATTTTCTTCCCTTTACTATATTGTGTTTTAATTTCATCCTAAATCTTTTTCAAAACTAGTAAATATATCCTAATCACTAACTTTAAAAAAAATCTTACTTGGTGAAAAAACATTATCAATTATGCCTAGCTATGTAAATTACCATATCAGCAAATACCGTTAGCATTTTTAACGGTGTTAGTGTTGAGGATGAATTTGGTAGGTTATAGAAAGATTTAAGACAAAAAATGAAACAAAATATAGTTATAAGACGAAAATGAAACCTGATATAAACTTAAGCGATGAAAAATATACTTTTGCCTATAAAAATATTAGAATTTAATTTTGATCAACTGTCAGTATAAAGTTTCTTTACACTGTCACCTAATCATGAATTGTTAACTCATTAAAAGAGATTGACTATTATAACAATTATCTCAAAAGTCTAATACTTTTAATAATGTGTCAGTATATAATTGAATAATAATGTAAATTTTTTTTACATTAATAGTGAATTAAAATTAAATTTAAAATATTATTAATTATACAATATAATGCACAGAGAATATTTAAAGTTTAATATTATTAAATATTTATACAATAGGACACTCATTTTCGGCGGAAGATGACGGCATCACATTAAAATGCCGTCGTTGCGTTGGGCATTTTGCTTCATTGGAGTCGGTTGACGGGGCCCACTAGTCAAAGGGTGTCGGTGGGTTTACGACCAACTTTTCTTATCGAAGTTTTCATTTTTTATCCATTTTATTTCTTTTGCGAATCTGATTCCCATTTTTTTAATTTTTTTTTCACTTTCCAATAAAAATATGACAAACACGCATTTTTTATTTTTTAATTTATTTTCTGAAAATTAAAAAAGGGAATGCATGCACTTTTACCGTTTTCAGTTACTTGTTTGCAAACGATCTAAACATTATTTATTGGTATAATGGATTGTGAAATCATTGTTTATAATCAACTTTTTCAATAATTTATAGAGCAGAATGGTATTCTGATGTGGATTAATTTTAAAACCTTCTCTTAAGGAGTATTACGGTATCTTGATGGGTATGATATTCAATGTGAGTTATCAATTATTTATTGATTGTTGGTTTCATAATAAATGTTAGAAAGTCTATTAAATATAAATAACAACTAATAAATATTAGACAATTTATTTTGAGTACCGGTATCTTAAAAAAAAAAAAAATACCGAAGTAATCCCTTCTCTTATATTAGGATCTATAGAGAGTGAGCTTATCAATTTTTTTTTTTAATCAGCTTATCA
Source organism: Styphnolobium japonicum (assembly GCA_023212625.1). Taxonomy (NCBI): domain Eukaryota; kingdom Viridiplantae; phylum Streptophyta; class Magnoliopsida; order Fabales; family Fabaceae; genus Styphnolobium; species Styphnolobium japonicum. The sequence goes on from JALBWW010000013.1 coordinate 10,508,036, forward strand.
AGTTATTTTATTAGTGTACTTAGTACATCAAGTATACTAAATTAAAGGAGAAAAAGCTGTTAATGATAATAATTTCAGTAATAATATTGCAGTTTATTTTTTTTGCATCAAGAAGTCACTAAAGTTTAAATTTATAATCTTTCACTAATTCAACCTTCAGTATTAAATGAACATAAAACACTAAAAATGCATTAATTAAGTTACATGGAGCTCTCTAGATTTTTTTATGAAAAAGAAAATTTGTTTATAGGAAAGCTTTCTAGAAATTTGTTTAAAAAAGTGAACACATGAATAAATATATTTATTGAAACCTTTAAAGTATTTATGTATTTTACCATTAAATTTGGCCGCATTCACTTAAATATAACATTTAATATTTCACCCCATTCTTTAAAAAAAAAGTATTGTAGATGACAATTTTAGGAGTGTTTACCAATCTTATAAATTCAAATAATTAGGTAAGACAGAATCAGATTTAAATTTTTACGTGTGTTTGATAATTATTTAAAACATAAAAAATATTTTCATTTATTTTTTAAGTCAAATTATGTTTTTTGAAAATTAATAAGTATAAAAATTTATTTTTTTATCTTCTTTCTTTCTATTTTATCTGAAAACTTTAAAAAAATATATACGGCAATGTAACAAACAGTATTTAATATTAAACGGGTTCAAAACCAAATTGTAAACAAACTAAATATATTTTGAAACTTGTTCAAATTTATATAAATTTCATTGCTAATTTCAATTTAAAATTTTTTAAATTAACTTTTTAATTTTCCAATTACCACCCTTAAAAAATTAGTCATTACATAATCAGTTATAAAGAGGGTGTTGCTACTGTACCTGGTTTATCTTCACCAACCACCAACACCCAAACTGTTAATTTCTGTTTTTTGGGGTCCAACATCCAAACTAAATTTAATTAAGAAACGATAATAGTGGATTATTGAGTGTCATCTATACAAGTCATTATATCACCAATTTCATTTTCTTCAGACAAAATATTATGGTGGACAAAGCTGAAATATTAATACTTGAATTTGTTTCGTATAAATTCAAAGCTTGAATTTTAAACTAGTCACAATTCAAATACTTGACTTCGTTGAACATATATAATCCTTCGACCTTAGTGAAGGATATGTCAATCTAATTTGAAAGTTGTACAATAAAAATGAATAATCTAGACGACTTCGACCTTTGTTACATAATAGTTGTTTTATTGACACTTGATCCAAATTCTTTTCAGGAATATAAATTTTTCTTTTCTTCTACTGAACTTAGATAAGAAGCATTAATTGATATCCACACCTTATCTCATTAAAGTATATTAGTTGATAATTAATTCAACCTTTCGCCAACAAATTCCACCATAATTTCATTTTAATTACCTCTATCCAAATCTCCACACCCAGGCAAGCAGCTACTCTTCCTATTCATACTCTGTTAGTCTCGAACCTCTTTTTCTCAATTCTTCCTAGTTTCTATTATCACGAGAGTTATTATAGTATTTTGATAAATTTAATATTTAAAATAAGTTATTAATTATTAATTTTATAATAAATATTTAAAAATATATTAAATATAAATAATAACTTATGAAAACTTATAATTCATTTTAAATATTAATATTTTTTTAAAAAATAAATATCAAAATAATATCCTAACATTATTAATTAAAAATCCTATTATCTTTTTTTTGACAGAAAAAAAAATCCTATTATCTTCTTTACCAAACATCACAAATTTTGTTTGCATGATCTCCAAGAGTCTCCCTCCCCATTATGGGGTTTCTCTGTTGTTTTATAGAGCGAAGAGCAAAGTCAAAGTTGATGCATTCTGTGGTAAGAATCAGGTAAGTAAGTCCCATCACTTTGAGGTTGCTACTAGGAGCCTAGGATCTGCTTACTTCTCTCTCTCTCTCTCTCCCGCCATAAAGAACCCTCCATGCCAAAACAACGAAAATTTACAGCAACACACTCCAACGAGGAAACCCCTTATTAAATGACCCTCCCCCACAACACAACAAGTCCACGCACACGGACTTTACTTCAAACGGATAAGACCACAATTACGACCATTACCATATCCACTGAGCTCTAAAGTCATCAGATTCTCTTCTCCCTTCCATGCTGAAACTCCAAAACTGCACCCTCACCCCCTCCCCCTCCCCTTATAAAACCCAGCAAACCTCTCTCATACCACCACACCACAAAACACTCAACAAAACACACACACACACAGACATTCTCTTTCTCTCACCATCACTATTCACAAGCTAGCTCCTTCCCACAAATGGAGCCTCTTTCTGCCACCAAACACAACAACAACACCAAACCATCATCTCTTCACGTGGAGCCTGCGGCTCCACAGGAACCGAGCCCGCTAAGGAAGATCATGGTGGTGGCATCCATCGCCGCCGGCGTACAATTCGGGTGGGCCCTCCAGCTCTCCCTACTGACCCCTTACGTCCAACTCCTCGGCATTCCTCACACATGGGCCGCATTCATCTGGCTCTGCGGCCCAATCTCCGGCATGCTCGTCCAGCCCATCGTTGGCTACCACAGTGACCGCTGCACCTCCCGTTTCGGCCGCCGCCGCCCCTTCATCGCCGCCGGCGCCTTCGCCGTGGCCATCGCAGTCTTCCTCATCGGCTACGCCGCCGATCTAGGCCACATGTTCGGCGACTCCCTCGAAAAAAAAATCCGCCCCCGTGCCATCGCCATCTTCGTCGTCGGCTTCTGGATCCTCGACGTCGCCAACAACATGCTCCAAGGTCCCTGCCGCGCCCTCCTCGCCGACCTCTGCGCTGGCGACCACCGCAAAACGCGAAACGCAAACGCGTTCTTCTCGTTCTTCATGGCCGTCGGCAACGTCCTCGGCTACGCCGCCGGCTCCTACAGCGGCCTCCACCACGTGTTCCCGTTCACGAAGACGAAGGCTTGCGACGTTTACTGCGCCAACCTCAAAAGCTGCTTCTTCCTCTCCATCGCGCTGCTCTTGTCGCTCGCCACTGGCGCCCTCACCTACGTGAAGGAGAAACCGCTGTCTTCTTCTTCGAAGGACGTCGCCGTGGACGCGGCGGAGGACGGCGGCGATGGTACTTCTCGTGGCGTCCCTTGTTTTGGGGAGTTATCCGGTGCTTTTCGGGAACTTAAGAGGCCCATGTGGATCCTTCTTTTGGTGACGTGTCTGAATTGGATTGCTTGGTTTCCTTTCTTGTTGTTCGACACGGATTGGATGGGGAGGGAGGTGTATGGAGGAAAGGTTGGGGAAGGGAAGGTGTATGATATGGGGGTGCGAGCGGGTGCTTTGGGGCTTATGTTGAATTCTTTGGTGCTTGGTGCGACGTCGTTGGGTGTGGAGGTGTTGGCGCGTGGGGTTGGGGGCGTGAAGAGGTTGTGGGGAATTGTTAACTTCTTGCTTGCGGTGTGTTTGGCCATGACGGTGTTGGTCACAAAGATGGCTCAGCATTCGCGGCGGTTTCCGGTGGTTCATGGCGGTGTTTCAGAGCCTCTGCCGCCGCCTGTTGGGGTGAAGGCTGGCGCTTTGGCTCTGTTTTCGGTTCTAGGAATCCCTCTTGCGGTAAGTATTTTATTACAGTTTGGTAAATTTAAATATTTATTGGTTATAATTGATGGATTTTAAATATTTGCTTTGTTGTAAGAACAATAATTAATAAATGGTTTATAATATAAAAATGTTTTTTTCATTTTTTTAAGTAATCAATTTGACTATCTTCCCCAAACATAACAGGAAAAACTGAAATACATGAATCTCTTTTCTTTTTTTTTTCCACGAAAGGGATTGGAGTGGCCATGCATGGATGAAGCCATGTAATTTACTGTCCCAAAAGACTTTTTTGCCATCCTCCTTTGTTGTTTTGTGGGTGGTATTGTAGATCAGTTGGGTCCCTCCCAGTAAACACAAAAGAGGACCAAGAATTTGGCATAAATTTGAGGACTTTTATTCTCAATGCTACAAATTTTATTTGGACTCTACTTGAAAAAATTATTTTTCTTGACTGTTGCATGTTCTTGTTTGAATTAGAAAAAACTATTATCAATTTTTTTTTAAGTTTCTTTGATTGTGATTTCTTTTGATTATAAACTGTCAATTTAATGATCATTAGCCCAAAAAAATCCTGACTATAAAAGATTAATTTTAGAATAAAGGAGCAGAGGATGTGGCTAATATTCTTTTTCCTGATTTAATCCTTTCAATATAACAAAAGATAACATCCTTTTACTTATCCGAAGGTTGAGGTCACATTTTATATATTGTGATGTATTTACTGCATTCACCTTTTCGATTTGCAAACAACTACATAGCTTTTCCGTGATGCTCCTGGTTTAAAAATACAAAGCTACGGCTGCTTTTTTTTTTTTTCTTCATTTATCCGTTTCTTTTCAAACATAAAAACAGTTAAAAAGTGTAACATGAAAGAACAAAGGCAAGCAAAAGAAAATTTTAAAAGCTTTATGCATGTGCAAGATACAGTAGTAAACTAACACTTTTTTGTGCATGTGTTCAGATCACTTACAGCATACCTTTTGCTCTAGCATCTATATTCTCCAGCACCTCAGGGGCAGGCCAAGGTAAGACAATCATAACGCATTTAATTAAACAATTTAGTTCAATTGGGTCAATTCATAAAGGCCACTTTAAACTAAAATACATAACCATTTGTTTTTGTTCAAAATTTTCAGGGTTATCTCTTGGAGTTCTCAATCTTGCAATTGTCATACCGCAGGTTAGAATTAAATTCACTTCATGTTTTGCCACTGAATTACTTTATTTCATATATTTGAATATTTTTAATTGTGAATTATTGACTAATTGTGTATACATATATGTATATAGATGGTGGTGTCTGTGATTAGTGGACCGTGGGATGCTCTGTTTGGTGGTGGAAACTTGCCTGCGTTCGTGGTGGGTGCCGTGGCGGCTGCAGCCAGTGGCATTTTATCCATAATTCTGCTGCCGTCTCCACCACCGGATTTGGCTAAGGCTGCAACCGCCGTAGGAGGAGGCTTCCATTAATTAGTGAAACTTTTTCATCTCTCTTTTTTGTCCAATGTTTAATATGGATAAAGAGAAGGTTTTTGATTTGAAGCTGGTTGTGTATAAGGCATTTAGATCCCCAACAAATGCTACAATTGCCATTTTTGTGGCATCAATGACTAAGAACAGTCATTTTAATTGTAAAGTTTGATGTGGCTGTACATAACCCTGTTCAAGCAGGACCCAGCCTTGTCTTTATTTATATATATTTGGTACATTTTGGGTGCTCAGAGGAATGTAGTGATAGAGTAAGCATGCATGGTTAATCCATTAATAATACATGTGGGGGAGAAAGTTCTGAACTGGATCAGATTACTCTGCTGCTTCTCACTCACTTTCCACTTTTTTCTGTGATTAGTGATTACTAAATATTACTATAGCAATCTCTCTTATCTCCATTAAAATGAAAGGAACACTTATGTTTAGTTTTCAATCTTTTAACGCGTCACTAAATTCTATAAATAGTGGCTAAGAAGTGAGGTACAACTCAATTATCTTTCCAGTAATTATCAAAACAGTAATATGAACTCGCTGTCAATTATTTCTGCTACTGCTATGTATTCCCCTTCCCCCTCTCATTTTCTTTATTAAAACCGATTCTATTTAGTTTTAAATAGTTTGTATTAATGGATAAACAAAAATATTAGCAATAACTCAAGTGTAATTGAGGAATTCTTCATGATTCAAGTTCAAAACTTATGGTCTATCAGTTGTGGGTTTGTTTCTTATTATTTTTTTGTTTGTTGAGAAGTTTTTACTATGACAGGATCCAACAAATTTCACAACAATTCTGCCCATCTCAATCAGAATGGGAGAAGGAATATCCTTTATCCAAGTTGCATTTGGACAAATAAAACTTAGGAAACTAACTCACAGGCTTCTCGATTACCAGTTCTCGGATAAGCTTCTAAAAAAAGAGGTCGTAGATCCAAACATTCTAAACTTAGCTGGCATTTTATACCTATTTTCCAAAATTTTGTAGTCATAGGCTCATAGCTTTCTAAGAATATCTAGCTATCTCAGCTAAAAGTAATTTGACTACCTACCTACCACGATATGTTTTAGCAAGAGTGGTCACGTTGCTAGTTAGGTACGTGAGTGAGAATCCAAAAACGTTGATGAATTGAAGACTATGAAGACTAAAAATAAAGTTTTCGACTTTGAGGACCTGTAAATGACGAACTCTGCAATTGATAAATCTTATACATTGTACTTGACCAATAAATTATGTCCATTCAAGGAGAAGTCATAGACACTCGTATCAAAGAAGATTCTATCTTTCAGAAAAAGATTAAAAGCAAATATTGTACGGAGGGAAAGGATAAAACTCTTTTATTGGACTTTTGAATATTTATAACATTAATATTTCTAAAACTAAAATACAGTCATAAAAACTTTTGAATCCCAAATAATGCCTTAATTTGATATAGTTTAATATTTTAAGCATTCTCTTTAAGGAAGAAAAAATAATTCGATTGTATTAATTAATTTGAAATCTTTTCGTAGATTTCATGTATTTGTACAAAAAATCATTTCTAACGACATATTCTTTTTGTAAAAACTTGCACAGCTCATATTATATAGTTCGCGCAATGTGTTAAATAAGTATAACACTCGCTTGTGTGTGTCTGGTACATAATCTAGATTGAGATTTCTCCACCGCTTCCATGTATTCGTACACAAATTCATCTCTAACGACATATTTCTTTTGGAAAAATCTGCGCAACTTAGATTATTTAATTTGTGCAGTGTACCAAGTAAGTATAACACCCACCTATGTGTGTTTGGTACAAATCCGAACTAACATCTCTCCACCGCTTCCGTCTATTCATACAAATTCATTTCTAACGACAAATTCTTTTTGGAAAAACCTGGACAACTCATATTATATAGTTACACAATGGACCAAATAAGTATAACTCCCACTTATATGTTTGGGACACAATCCGAACTGATATCTCTCTGTGCTTCTGTCTATTCATACAAAAATTCATCTCTAACGAAATATTCATTTTGGAAAAAATTACACAACTCGGACTATATAATTCGCGCAATGTACCAAATAAGTATAGCACCTGCCTGTGTGTGTGGTACACAACGTAGATTGGCATCTTTTCACTACTTCCGTCTATTCATACAAAAATTCATCACTAATGACATATTTTTTTGAAAAAACTTGCACAACCCTAATTACATAGTTCGTGCAATGTACAGATGGATAAGTATAAAAGGTGAGGTGAGATCCATCCACATGTGTGTGCCAAATGGTGTAATCTGAGTTTGTAAGGGACTAATTCTTTTATGACATTTTACTAATAATAGTTTTCACTTTTAATTTAAGATATGATTATTTATTTCTATTTTTATCCATTGAAACGAGAATTCTAAATTTTGGAAAAAAGAAAAGGAAAAAAAGCATTACGAAATATGAATTTAATTTTGAGTTTTTATTTGGTAAAGATAATAATGTTCATTATTCTAAAGATAACCATTCTTTGTATGTTATGATGAATTAACTTTTGATTATTTCTTGTAGGTTATTAAAACAGATTTGGTCAAGGCTGCAACCACCGCCGGAGGAGGCTTCCATTAATTAATGGAACTTTTTCATCTCACTTTTTTGTCCCCAATTCCCCATATTTAATGTGGAAGAGGAGAACGTTTTTTATTTGAAGCAGTTGTGTACGAGTCATTTAGATTCCCACAAACAAATGCTACAATTTCCATTTTTGCGGCATCAATGACTAAGAACAGTCATTTTAATTATTAATTTGATGTGACTGTACATAACGATGACCCAACCCTGTCCTTGTTTATACATATATATTTGGTACATTTTGGGAGTTCAACTTCAAAGTAATGTAGTGATAGAGTCAGCATGCGTGGTTAATCCATTAATAAAACTTTTGGGGGAGAAAGTTCTGAACTGGACCAATAGACTACTCTGCTACTCCCCCACTCTATTTTCCACTTTCTTTTCCAGTGACTACATGTATAATGACAATCTCTCTTGTCCCCATTAATTATGGTGAAAGGCAGACATATGTTTATTTTTCAATCTTTTTATTTGTCATTAAATTCTATAAATAATTACTACTATTTTATGGCTAAAAAGTTATATTCGACGGAATTATCTTTCCAGTAACTATTAGAAGAGTAATATTTGAACTCACTGCCAATTATTTCTTCTACATATTCCCCTTCGCCTCTCATTTTCTTTATTAAAACCGATTATATTTAGTTTTCAGTTGTTTGTATTTATGGTTAAACAAAAATTTAGTAATAACTTAATGTATGTCGAGAAACATGGCCTTGGAGGAAAACATTGAAGAAAAAATAAAGGCAAAATTTATTGAATAAGAAAGTATTACAAAGTTAATTATAAGAGCAACTTATACAATCCTCTAGATGTAACTAATTACAACTAATTAATTAAACATTAACTAATTTATTAATTAATCATGTGTGCCAATAGCTCTTTGTCAATATAAAAAATATGTATTTAGCATTCTTAATTTGAGATAAATAATATAATTTACTTAAAAAAATTATAAAATACAAATCATGTTGAATCACATTGATTAACAAAAAGAAAATATAGAAAAGAGTAATGAATGAGAGCTAGTATAGGCTGAAATACATATCTCCTTCTACCTTTCTTTAAACTTTCTTAATGTTTTTATGACTTTCGTCCCAAACAAATTAAGACTCTTAATGTCACAACTGACATCACAATATATAATCTCAAATATAAAAATAATGCTCATCAACCAAATCAAAAGAGAGAAACAAAATCTCAAGATCAACAAAGTGAAAAACTGAATCAAAGGCACTCTTCAAAAACACAAAACACCAAATTCAAATCCAACTCATGAAAGTAAAATCCAACACAGATCAACAGGAAGCCATTTCCTGGTAACTCAAAAGAAAGGTGATTTCCTGAACTTCCAGAACTTGTAGGACGTGGAATAACGAATTGGAATGGGTGATCTTCCGGCAAATCAGAGAATGACATGTTGCAATGCTTCATTGACTAAAATTACAAAAATGGTCATGCAACAACAGATGCTGAAATCACTGAAATACTCATTGCTGCTCTTTTTGCAGGACAACACACTAATTCAATTACCTCTACTAGGAATGGAGCATATCTCCTCTGTCAGAAGTAGTATATTTTCGTTGTGTTGGAGGAGCAAAAGAAGTTAATGGAAATGTGGAGAGGAAAAAAAATCTGAAATCGAAAAATGAGAGCAGAGCATACACAATTGATGAGATCAAAGGACTTGGCATTGGGCTTGACGTTGGAGCAGTAAGAGTAAGAGGAAAGAAATTGTAGAGAGAGAATTGCGCCATGGAAGCTGAACTTAGGGATAGAAAATTTGAGCCGAAAATGATTGAAAAATACATGAAAATAGAGTTGAGAAGGATTAGAATCTAATTACGGTGAAAGATAAAAAGACTAATAGTTCCATGAAAGAACTCATTGCAGTTAAATGAAGAAAAATTCTTTAATTTGGGTATTATGGAATTCTGATATTAAGTTGAGAAACCTTGTCCTAAAAGAAAAAAAATTGAGAGAATGGTAAAAATGAAATTTATTGAATGAAAAAGTACTATAAAGTTAATTATAAGAGTAATTTATATAACTCTAAAAGTGTATCTAATTACAATCAAGTAATTAAAGACTAACTAATCTATCAAGTAACCATGTGTAGTAATAATGTAATTGAGGAATTTTTCATGATTTAACTTCAAAACTTAAGGTCTATCAGTTGTGGGTTTGTTTCTTATTAATTACTTTTTAGTTTGTTGAGTAGTTCTTACTAAGACAAGAACCAACAATTTTTACACGGATTCTGCCCATCTCAATCAGAATGGGAGAAGGAATATCCCTTAACCAAGCTGCATTTGGATAAATAAAAGATAGGAAACTAAATAACAAGCTTCTTGATTATCAGTTCTCAGATAAACTTCTAAAAAGAGGACGTAGAAGCAAACGTTCTAAACTTAGCCAGCAAAAATACATGTTTTCCAAAATTTTGTAGTCATAACTTACTAAGAATATCTATCTATCTCAGTTAAAAGGTAATTTGATTACCTACTTATAGTGTGGGAATTACTACCACGTTTTTTTTTTAGCAAGAGTGGTCGCATTGCTAATTAGGTGGTGAGTGAGAATCCAAAACGTTGATGAATGAAAACTGAAAATAAAGTTTTCTACTTTCATGACCTGGAAATCATGAATTTTGCAATAGAGGAGCGACTGATGAATCTTATGCAACAATAATATTTTGTACTCATAGACACTCATAATCTCATATAAAAGAAGATCCTAACTTTCACCAAAAAGTAAAAACAAAAACAAAGATTATATGGAGGGAAAAGATAAAATTCTTTAGGGAATTCTAATTTTTTTTATTTAAACAAAAGGAAAAAAATGACATGGCATGTATAGGTGGGACTAAATAGAGATAATAAATTTAAATCTTAATAACGATTATTTAATATACTAAAAAACAATTGTGACTATGTTGACACAAAAGCTGTGTGATTCATGGTCAAGGAGGTGTCTAAGTATAGACCTTACATATCTTTTTTTTCATTCAAATATTAGACCTTTTCTTTTTTACACTACTTTATATTTATAGACTCATGAAAATATTTATATTTTTAATACTAAAAGACATTTAGAAATATTTTGAATTCCAAACAATGCCTTAATTTCCTTCATGTAGTTTAATATTTTAAGCACTGTCTTTATGGAAGAAAAATAAAACAGTTCGGTTCTTTTAATTAATTTGACATCTCCCTACTGCATCTGTGTATTCGTACAAAAACTAATCTCTGTCGATAGATTCATTTTTAAAAAAACCTGAATAGCCTAGATTACATAGTTCGTGCATTATGCCAAATAAGTATGACATCTACCTGTGTATCTGGTACATAATTTGGACTGACATCTCTCCCCCACTTTTGTATACTCATACAAAAATCCATCTCTAACGACAAATTCTTTTTAGAAAATCTACAGAGCCAAGATTACATAATTCGTGCATTGTATTGAATAAGTATAAAAGGCCAGGTGGGATCCACCTACCTGTGTGTGTCAGGTACAGAATCCAAACTGTGTAATTCAAATTGTGTAAAAAGACTCACCTATGTGTATGTTATACAATTTAGATTGACATATCACTGCTTCTATGTTTTCATATAAAAATTCATCTCAAGCGACATATTGGTTTTAGAAAACTTGGGCAGCCCATATTACATGGTTAGTGTAGTGTATTGAATAAGTATAAAAGGTATGGTGGGATCTACCCCCACCCACTTGGGTATGTTTTATACACAATTCAAATTGTGTAATTGGAATTGTGAAGAGGACTCATTCTTTTTTAGCATTTTACTAATAATAATCTTAGATTTTAATTTTAAGAAACTTGCAAAATGATTATTTTATTTTTATTTTTATCCATTGAAATGAGAATTCTTAATTTGATAAAAAAAAAAAAGAAAAGAAAAGAAAAGAAAAGCGATATGAGATACAAATTTAATTTCAAGTTTTATTTTGTAAAGATAACAATGTTCATTTTTCCTAAGACATGGAGGTGATCATTCTATGTTAGAATGAATTAACATTTGTTTATTTCTTGTAAGTTATTAAAACGGATGCTTATTTTATTTATATTTATTTGTTATAATTAGAATTTTATTTTGGTTGATCTCACATAAAGTGCAAAAATAGAAATGAGATAAATAGAATTCCATTTATCTTGAGTAAAAGGCAAACATTGTAATACAAATTATCGTTCCTTCTTTATTTTTGTTCTCTCTCTGATTTCGCAATATTTGATTTTGTTACATGGCATAAGAGTTTTGCATTTTCATTCATTTCTCATTGATTTCATCATCTTGAAATTATTTAATTTTAAACTAGAGTCACATAACAATAACTGGAAGTGTGACAAGTGTGTAGAAGGGAATTTTCAAAAACTAGAAGATAAAATATTTTTAAAAATAACTAATGATAAGAAATAACGGAAAGTAAATAAAAAGTACATATTTTATTATTTAAATAAATTTATTAAATTTTTATGATTAATTTTCTTTCAGTAATATTTTTTAAAGTAAACTAGCAATTTGGTCTCCGAAAAATACAGGTAACATTAATTTAGTCCTCCAATAATTTTTTACATAAATATAGTTCTCAAATGTTCCCTAAAATGCTTTTAGAGGACCAATTTGATGTCAAAAATTGACATTTGATAATTATTTTGATGTCAAAAATGACATTCGATGATTACTTTAATGTAAAAAATTATTAAAAAGTTAAACTGATGTCGCCTAAATCTTTCGAGGACGAAATTGCTAGTTTATTCTATTTTTTTATTAGATTCTAGTGGACATGGGTGTTTTTGAAACTTTAAAAACAAAAAGTAAAAATTGAAAATTGCATGAATTTCTCTTCAATAGCTGTGGAGATAACGTGTTTCACTTTTATATTAATTGTTAACCACAATCTTATAGTTAAGTCAATTGAATTATTAAACAACCATGCATGTCGAGATGTTAGTTCAACAGATAATAATCGAAACACTTCAGTCTTAGGTTTAATCTTGAGTACTAGTTTCTAATAAGCAAATCTATAACCCTCACTGATATCTGTGACTCTACATCCTTATTTCTCTTAGTGCAGGTTCCCATTCACATGAGTGGAGGATGTTTCTCTGGGTTAATGTTAGATAACATCATAACAGACATGTATGAACTCGTGATTCGTTAATAATTTTAAGCTTAGTTTTTCTCTGGGCTGAGCTAGGTTAAGCTCTAAATCGTTTTTGGATCATAAGGTTAGTTACTTAGCTAATCTTTGCCACGGTTGGCTTGGTTCGCAATCCCTTGGGCTTTTTCTTTTTGCTTCACATTGTTATGCCAAATAATATTTACACAAAAGACAAGGCATTATGGTTACTTTGATAAATTTATATCCAAAAGTAATAAATTATTCAAATAAAATTTATTCATACAAAAATATTCTTACATATACGCTTGCAAACATAAAACTCATTCTTTAAAATCATTTTTTAAGTACATTTTATTCAAAAGTAATTTTGCACTAATGGTTTAAATATACAAATTCAACAAATTAATCATTTTCTAAATTTTATTTTTCTTATCATTTCTAACAACAGATTCTTTTTGAAAAAAACTTGCACAACTTAAATTATATAGTTCGCTCAATATACCAAAAGTATAACACTCACCTATATGTATCCGAATAAGTACAAAATCTTTTATTTATACAAAAGGAAAAAAAATGACATGGTATGTATACTACTATACTTGGAACTTAATAGAGATAATAAATTTAAATCTTAATTACAATTTTTTTGATATACTAAAAAGAATTGAGACTTGTCACGATCGGGAAAAATCACGACGGGAAGAGGCGAGAGGAAAAAATAGTTTTAAAATAGTGGTGTCACGATCGTGAAAATCGCGACAGGATCGGCGAGAGAAAATTTAGTTAAAACAAAATGGAGTCGCCACCAATCGTTTATTGGGTAGGGAAAATGAATGGCAAAACCCTTTAAAAATGGATTTAAAATAAAACAAAAAGAAAAAGGTATGCGATAACCAGATAGGGTTCGAGAGTCGATTATGCACAGGGAATGGCAGGAACTTAATTCTACAGCACCCCTGATACATCCGTCTTACGACGGTTACCTTAAACTAGTTGTGCAAATTTAATAACCCAAATAATATTTGATTTAACCCCCTAAATAAAGATAAAACAAGCCAAATAATTAAATTGCGAATATTCACAAATTCAAATAAAAACTAAATTACACAATTTACTAATTTGAAGGAAAATAAACACCAAAAAGCTAAATTAAATATTTTGCAAGTTTGTTGTCAGAACCAAGAAAAATAATTAAACTACAAATATTCACAAAATTAAATAAAACTAAATTAAACAATTTACAAATTTGAAGGAAAAATAAACAAAAAAAATTAAATATTTACAGGTTTGGTGGAAAATAAAGAAAAATAAATAAATAAATAAATAAATAAATTTACAGGTATGGGAAGAAAATAAAGATAAAAATTAAATTAGATTATTTATACGTTTGGCTTGCCATCATACGTATCCCCCAAGTACAATGGAGAATTCAAAGCCACGTAGTTCTTAAAAATAATTGGGTGTTAGTTAATTTTAATTTAAGAAAAATGATTGGAATTTATTGATAAAAAAAAATTAATTTGAGTAAAAAAAATTTAATTTTGATTACAAAAAAAACATTTGAGTAAGGAAAACAATTAGCGTGTCCTAAGCAAAATGGAACATGGTACTAAACCCATAGAACCATCCCAAGAAAAATGACGAGAGGGTATTTGCTCCCTCAACGCCGCTAACAAATTACTTTATTTTCAATGCGTGTCTTGAATGAAATAGAACATGGTACTAAGCCCACAGAACTAACTTCTGGAAAATAATGGTCAGAGGGTACTTGACACCTCAACACCACTTAACGAAATCATTATGGCATTGAACCATTTAGAATCATGTAATTCTTTTGATAGTGATTACATATTGACTGGTTTTAATTGAGAAAATGATTGATTTGCATTTATTGATTAAAAGAAAATGAAATAACTTGATAAAAAAAGAAAAAAAGAAAAAAAGTGATTTGATAAAAAAATTAATTAACGCATCCTAAATGAAATGGTACAGACTAAGCTCAAGAACCAAATTTCACGAAAAATTGGTCAGAGGGTACGTGACCCTTCAACACCAACTAACGAAAATATTATGGCATTGAACCATGTATTTGATTATTATTCTTTTTTTTTCTTGCATAATACAAGTACAAATAATTGATATCAAATATCTAAAACTAAAAAATAAAAAAAAATAATACTTAAATGCAGTAAAATCAAATAATTAAACGAACAAATAAAGTAAACAAAGCAATATAAACAAAGTAAACAAGAGCAAATAAAATAAAATAAAAATTGGTGAAAGAAATTAATAACAATAAAATTTGTATCAACCCAAGCTAAAGACAACCAAAAATTAATTTTTTATATTATTCTTTTTATTACTTCATTTTTTTATTTTTTTTTATTCATTGCAATTTTTTATTCTTTTCTTTCTCCTCTCTGTTATTTTTCTCTTTCTTCCTTTTTCTCTACCTTTCTCTTTCCTTCTTTTTCTTCTCTCTCTTTTACCCTCTAATTCCTACTACCAACTCAACTTTTGAAACTTATATATATATATATTTAAATTTATTTTACTTATCTTTTTTGTTTTGTTCTCTCTCTTCTTTTTTCCTTTTCTCTTTCTTCCTTTTCTTTCACTCAATTCTCACGATCAACCCATTCTTTTCTCCCTCTATCTTTGTTTTTTTTTTCTTCCATCTACACTCTCTCTTCCTTTTCTCTCACTCAATTCTCACGATCAACCCATTCTTTTCTCTCTCTAACGGTGGCTTGGCTATGAGTTCTGTTTTTGTGATGGTTAGGTGGCTTGAAGGAGGTAAGGTGCAGATGAATGGTTGTTTCGATCTGGGTGTGGGTGGCTTGGGTTTTCTGTTTTGGTGCTACGGTTTGGGTCTGTTTTGGATGGAGGTTGGGCGGTGGTTTTGGTTTGTTTTGGGTGGCTGTTGGTAGTGGTGGTTTGGACGGCTGGGTATGGCTTGGGGAAGGGAATGGGTTTCAGTTTGGGTGGTGTCGGCGAGGTTGGGTGGCCGGGCTTGGTGCTCTGTTTTGGGTCTCAGTTTGGTAGTGGTTTTGCTGGCGGAGGTGGTGCGGTTTGGATGGTGGAAGTTTGTTAGTTGGTGTTGGGTGGTGCCGCTGGGTTATGGAGGGATGAGTGATTGTTTGCTGGTTTGGGTTCTGTTTTGGTAATGGTGCTGATGGTGCCGCAACATGGAGGTTATGGAAAATGAAAGTAAAAAGAACATAATAAAATGAAAGGCAGAAAATACAAACAACAATCAAATGAGAAATTACTTCAGAAATTACTTGAGGATTCAGGGATCTTGCTCTTCCTCTGCCTACCCTTTATGAAAACCCCAAAACTCAGCTCCTCTTTCCCTCTTGCAGGTGTTGCCATGGGTATTTATGAAGGATTAGTGAAGTGCGTGTGTGTGCTGTATGTGTGATGATTGTGTGTGTGCTGGTGAGATGGGGTGTAGTATGGGTGTGCTGTGTGTGATGATTGTGTGTGTGCAGGAGAGATGGGGTGTGGATCCCCTCTGCCAATTTTGTATTTTCCCTTTTTTTAAAAAATTTTTTTTCTTAACATTCCTCGGGTAAATAGGGTGTTTACAAGTGGAGTGGAATGGAGTTGCCACCAATCATTTATTAGGTAGGGAAAATGACTGGCAAAACTCTTTTAAAAATGGATTTAAAGTAAAAACACAAAAATATGGTTTGCGAAAATCAAGCAAGGTTCGGGAGTCGATTATGCAGAGGGAATGGAAGAAACTTAACCCCATAACACCCCTGATACATCCGTCTTGAGACGGTTACCTTAAACTAATTGTGCAAATTTTATAACCTAAGTGATATCTATTTACCCATTTCAACAAGTAGAGAAATTAAATAAATGCGAACAATTATTCACAGGTAGCAGAGAAACTAAATTGTGAAAATTTAAAGTTTGACTTGACTTGCGGGCCTACGTATCCTCTGCTGCAATGGGGAATTCAAAACCATGTAATTCTTTTTAGAAAATAATTGTATGTTGGCTAATTGATTTGACTTAAGAGAAAATTCAGCTAACGTGTCCTAAATATGATGGAATGCGGTACTAGGCTCACTGATCCATTCTAAGAAAAAAAAGTCTAGTGGGTATTTGACCCCTGAAGACTACTAACATGATTTGTGGCATTTGACTACTTATTTTATAAAAGGTTTTTTTTATTAACGTGACCTAAATGGAATGGAAGGTGGTACTAAGCCCACTGATCTACCCCAGTAGGATTGTCTAGTAGGTACTTGACCCTTAAAGACAACTAAACGCCAACTCTATGGCCTTAGACCATTTAATCGTTAAAACTCATTATTTAAAAAAATAAAGTGAAACAATTATATCATGAATATTTATTAAAATTAAAATTAAACAGCTTACATGCAAAAGTAATTACACAACAGCACAAAAGGAGAGAACCGATCGGTAGGTCGGCCGGGATGAGGTGATCTCGACTCGATTTTAAGGTGATAGATGAAGGAAAATATTTTAAAATCGGCTCGAGAAAGTGTTTTAAGGTCGGCTCGGGAAAGTTTTTTTTTTAAGGTCGGCTCGATTAGGTCGGCTAAGGGAAAGTATTTTAAGGTCGGATCGGTTAGGTCAGCTAAGGGAAAGTGTTTTAAGGTCGGTTCGGGAAAGTGTTTTAAGGTCGGTTTGGGAAAGTGTTTTAAGGTCGATCCAGGAAAGTGTTTTAAGGTCGGCCTGGGAAAGTGTTTTAAGGTTGGCCCGGGAAAGTGTTACAGACTCAAACTCATCAATATCTCACATAATAACAAGTAATGGCACAAATCAATGAATATCAAAGACAAATGACAAAGGAAGTTAGACAGCCTACCTCTTGGAGCCAAAAGGAAGAGCAAAAATGATGGATGTTGAGCACCAAACTCCTCCTATCTCTCTTGGTTCTATCTCCGTCCTAGATGTCTAAAGCCAAAAGTAAAAGTCCTCCCTTTCCTTTCTCCCTCTTGCCTTCTTCCCCTCTCTTCTTTTTATACGTGAAGGAGGAGACAAAAAAGAAACCAATTACAGAGTGTTTGTGTGCTGAGTGTGTGCAGTGCAGCCAGTGTGGGAGAGTGTGATGTGTGTGCGGTGCAGTATCTATGTGTGAATAGTGGGGGCAGTGCCTGTGCGTGAGTAGTGGGTGTTAGGGTGTGTCTATGTGCAATTGTGTGCATGCGCAGAGGGGAAAATGGGCTAGGTAGAGTGGACATGGGCCAAGCCCAAAAAGTCAGGGAATTGGGTTTAAAAAAAGAAATGGGTTGAATGGGTTTGAGAATTTTCATTTTTATTATTAATGATTTTATTTTATTTTATTCATATTAGAAGCTCATACAAAATTGGGTGCTGATAAGATTATTTTGACACCAAAGCTTTGGTTTATGGTCAAGGAGCTGTCTAAGTATAGACATTACATTTTTTTTCCATTTAATGTAAGATTTTTATTTTTTGCACTACTTTATGTTTATAGACTGATATGAAAAAATTAATATTTTTAATACTAAAATTCACTCATAAAAGCTTTTGAATTACAAACAATGCCTTAATTAATATAGTTTAATATTTTAAGCATTGTATTATCAATTCTAAAGCCTTAGCCGTTCTCTCAACCTTTCACCTACTCATTTTTTTCTTTTTTCTCATCTGTCAGAGGGGGTGATTTGGGTAATTTTTTTGGCATAGAATCACATATCTACATTGTTTTTTCTCTCATTTTATCTAAATAAATGGTTTTCCACATATATTTGGGTTTTTTTTTTCGTGTTTTTCCTTATTTTCTTCGTCTGAGTGCGGTATTCATTCCGTTTTTCCTTCCTTAAATTACTCTCATGAATTATTATTTTTATCACTTTATTCCCTAAAAATTTGTTTTAAGTTAAATCAAATTGAGGTTAAGACATTTAAAAACCAAATATCATAAGAGGTTAAGTGATTAAAACTAAACTTTATGTAGGTTATGTAATAAAAAAAGTTTTGCTTTTGTAACAGTAAAGTTACTTGATGTGTACATGTGTCGAATGTTCCCTTTAATTGATGTGAAAGATACTTTCAAGTTAAAATTAATGTTATTAAAATTTAATTGAATAGTGATTTGATAATACTTTTAATTCAAATTCAATAAATTTAATAATTTAAATTCATTAGTCAAATTAGATAATATTATAATAATATTTTACATGTAATAATATAAAATATATGAAAATATTATAAAATATAATTTTTTTTTATAATTAATCGATTCAATTAAATTTTAACTGATTTTAATTACTTTAAAGTAATTTAATCATAAATTTAATTATAAAATTAAACTATAACTATCAAAGTATTCCATTTACATTAACATTTGGTTAAAACAAAACTTGAAAGGAGTTAAGCCAAAAATAAAACTACAAAAAGGATGCCCTCCCTTGAATAATCTCTCCCTTGGTTAAGGTTAAGTAACCCATTTGAAAAACTATACTATTCTTTCTAATCAAACAACCAAACCAATTCAAAGAGATGTAAGAGAATAAAGACGAAGACGACTCCTGGCTCAAGTCCTTGCCCTGGTCTCCATTCCCATGCCCTCTCTCTCTCTCTCTCTATAGTCTATGGGAGAGAGATAGAGCACATCCATCTCGCTCCACCATGCCAGTGCCACCCAAGCCCGTCAACATCATCACCATCACAATCATGCTCGCCTTCACCTTCTTCATACTCTTCTTCTCTGGTTTTCTCCACTTCCCATCCGTTTCGCCCTCCCTTCGACCCATCATAACGCCAGAGAACAACACCAACACCAACACCAACACCACCACCACCGCCACCACCGCCACGGAACCCTTCACCGATCTGGTGGGTGCCTTCAGGAAATGGGACTTTCAAGTGGGTTGCCCTCGTTTCCTCGAGAAACGAAGTGGGGTGATTTTGAACGAGTCAAAAGGTTCCTCTTTGCAAGAGATTGGTGGTGATTCCGATTGTGGGGGCTTGAAACTGAACCATGTTAGTGTTTTGGTAAAAGGGTGGTCTTGGATTCCTGATAATTTGGATAATTTGTACTATTGTCGATGTGGGTTGAGCTGTTTGTGGACCAAATCGCCGGTTCTTGCTGACAAGCCTGATGCTTTGTTGTTTGAATCGTCTTTGCCTCCGATTCTGGTAGGTCTACGGTTGAAATGTTTCATTGGTTTGATTAGATTAGGTGTAAATGGGTAGGCTAGTTTTCTTCGCAATTTACATTTTGATATGCTTGACTTGGCAATGCTAATTTTGATTGATTTATATCCTTGCTTTTCTAAATTGCAATTGTCTCTTTTGAAGTTTGAATTTTTTTCCTTTTATTATTTCCATTTGCTTGGCTGAATCAATAGATGGAGGGAATTTTGAAGGGTTTATTTATTTTGTAATTCGTTTGAGCATATCTTGAATTTGCTGTTGAAGACTTGGAGTTGGAGTAGATCTGGTATGCCATTATGCTAGTGGAGATTGGAGAAGGATATGTTCATAACTGAACTTGCTGGCTTTGCATAACTACTACTAGTGCATTGGGTGACACATTTTTGTTTTACGAATAATTAGTTTATTTGAATTTTATGGTATTCTGTGAGAAGACACGATCAAGAGAAGTTCATTCTTTTGAATTGGAAGAAGTGATTATATTACAACTACAATTAGTTATGATGTGAAATATAATGCACTGATGGTTCTTTTGTAGTACAAGGAGTGGTAGTGGTGGGAAGTTGCTGGTGGTAATGATAAGGAAATAGAGAGAATTAATATTTTCAGCATATACTGTGAACCTAAATCTAGAAATCTTTTCTTCTTTTGTTGTACCTTTGGCCAATAACTAGAAGAAGAACATTCCTCTTTGGGAGATTCCTTCCTTTCCATGCCTTCATAGTTTGAAGGGCAGATTATTTTACGAAGCATTTTGTTGTCAGCCTTTCCCGGTGTTGTTATCTGGAAGTATGGGATTATCTTTGTGTGAAGATTAGGTTAATGGATCTTGCATTTTGAGATTTTGAGGAAAGTATGAAAACTTTGCTTGAATAACTCTTTATTGGACTTCCAATAAGCTAGCATGCAATACAGATATCTTGTACAATGATTTCATAGCAAGGGACTATTTGCTAGGGTAGGATTTTTTTTTTTTTAATTTGAGATTTCTTAAGCAAAAGGGCCATTTTTTATATTTTTGTTCCTTCATGTTTATACCTCTACCATTCATAGCTTCATAGCATAACTTTTCTTCTTGATTTTTTGTACTGCTTAACCAACCACAGCTGACAAAAGATTCTGTTGGTGATGATGTCAGTTCCCTTAATTTTTTTTCTTTAGTCAGTAGCTTTATTGTAATTTGGTCTGTGGTTGGGTCCGTTGTTCTTCTAATAAGTTTTATACTATGTTATTTTAGGAATTGTATAATAGTGATGTCATTATTTTGTTTGACTGTTGTAGTCTGTTGGATTCCAAGTTCTGCTGGGATTAGGATTTTTGTTGAACTATATGCATGTGGTTGTGATGGAATCAATTACAGAAATGCTCCTTTTATTCAATGAATTAGGGTAAATTCCCCCTCATATAGAATGTACAAGTATGGAACTGATGTCACTCCCTCAATACCCGAGAGAGTTCCCCTTGAAACCCTTACAAAATTATTCACACCCCCTCCTACTTCCTTCCCTCCTTTTATTTCTCTGTTCCTCCCCTCCAACAGACGTACTAACTATTCAGAGTTAGTTGAGTTTGTTATGTTCCTTGTGGGCCTTTTATTGGGCCTCTCCCTTCTAACATAAACCTTCTTGATAATGGGCCTACTGCCCCCCAAAGGTTTCACCTTCTCCTCAAGGTGAAAGTCTGGGAAGTGGTGCTGTAGGGTGGATATCGTCTCCCAAGAGTCATCGCAGCAAGAAGTGTCCTTCCAGTGTATGAGTAACTCAGCTTCCCCCGCAGTGTTGTAGTGAAGGTCTACTACTGCAGCTGGGTGTACCCTTAATTCCCAATCTTCAGATAGCTCCTTGGGAATCGCTTGTGGTGTTTGAGAAGTTGGTAAACCCTTCTTCAGCCTACTGATGTGGAATACTTGGTGGATTTGAGCATGTGCTGGAAGTTGTAGCTTGTATGCTATTGGTCCGATACGAGTCACAACTTGGAAAGGGCCATAGTAGCGTGGGCTGAGCTTCTCACACTTTCTTTTTGCAATGGACTGCATTCTACAGGGTCTGGCCTTCAAGTAGACCCAATCTCCCACCTTGAACCTCAAGTCCCTTCTCTTTTTATTCGCCTGCTGCTGCATCTGCAGCTGGGCTTTATTCAAGTTATGATGTAATTCTTGCAAAATAACATCTCTGTCTACGGCCAACTGAGATACTTCTTCAACTCGAGAGGGATAGGCAGCAGCTTTAAACAGTACCAGAGGGTCTCTGCCGTATAAAGCTCTAAAGGGGGTCATGCGAGTAGAACGATTATAATTTGTATTATACCAATACTTTGCCCAACACAGCTAATTTACCCAGCTATGAGGTTTCTCTCCAATAAAGTAGCGAAGGTAATTTTCCAAGCACCTATTTACCACTTCCTTGAGGATGGTAAGCGGAACTAAACTTCAATTGAGTCCCTGCTTGTTTAAAGAGCTCAGTCCAGAACTTGTTGAGGAAAAGTTTGTCTTTGTCCGATACAATGGTAGATGGAAAACCATGTAAGCGGACAACTTGTGATATGAATAACTGGCCTACCTCCTTGGCTGTAAAAGGGTGTGCTAAAGCCATGAAGTGAGCAAACTTGGTGAGGTTGTCCACCACAACCAGTACAGTATCCTTCCCTTTAGCCTTGGGAAGCCCTGTGATGAAATCCATGGAAATGTTTTCCCACCTGAGTGGGAATGGGTAGCGGTTGTAATAATTCCGCAGGTGATAAAGACTCAACCTTATTCCTTTGGTAGTTGTCACAAGCTGCGATAAAATTTATGATATCTTTTTTCATTCCCTGCCTATGGAAAACCGCAGCTAGTCTCTTATAAGTTCTCAAGAACCCGGAGTGACCCCTCCAAGCTGAGGCATGAAAATCATGAGTGACAGTAGGGATCTTGGCAGACCCTTTAGGAAGGACCAACCTTTCCTTAAAGTACAGTCTTCCTTGATACATAGAGTAACCCGGGTGTGCTTGTGGTTGTACCACCAAGTCTTGGACTATTTTACTCAGTTTTGTATCCTTCCTGATTTCTTCCTCCAAGTCCTCCCATTCTTCTGAGACTGAAACCGAGAGGGCTGGGTACGTCATGCGTCTAGATAATGCATCTGCCACGGCGTTTTCTTTTTCGGGTTTGTACTGGATCTCAAAGTCAAAGCTCATGAGTTAGGAGGCCCATTTAAATTGATCCTCCCCTAGCATTCTCTGTTCTATCAAGAACTTCAAGGACCTTTGGTCTGTGCAAATGATGAAGTGCCTCCCAAAAAGATATTGTCTCCATTTTTGAACCGCAAAAACAATGGCCATGAGCTCCCTCTCATAAACTGACTTCTGCTGTCCCTTAGTGGATAGAGTTTGACTGATGAAAGCCACATGGCGGCCTTGTTGAATCAGTACAGCACCAAGACCCTGGCTGGATGCGTCAGTCTCAACTGCAAAAGGTACAGTAAAATTATGTACTGCCAACACTGGGAGATCATCCATGGCCTTTTTAAGTGTATCAAAAGATGTTTGGGCTGTTGGAGACCATTAGAACCCATCCATTTTTAACAGTTTAGTAAGGGGCTTAGCGATCTGGCCATATCCTTTTACAAATCGCTGATAGTAACCTGTTAGACCCAAAAAACCCCTCAGCCCTTTGACATCCTTAGGTGCAAGCCACTTCAACATTACCTCTATCTTCCTTGGGTCAGCCGCAACCCCTTGTGAGGAGACGACGTGTCCCAAATATTCCATGCTACTGCTGCCAAACATACATTTTTTTCGGTTAGCTACCAAGTTGTGCTCGATCAACAGTTGAAACACTTGTTGCAAATGCTCAACATGGGTAGCTTCATCCCCACTGTATATCAGTATGTCGTCAAAAAATACCAAAGCAAATTTTCTCAAACATGGTCTCAAAACCTCATTCATGAGGGCCTGAAACATGGAGGGTGCATTTGTGAGGCTGAAGGGCATCACCATGAACTCATAATGCCCCTTATGCGTCCTAAATGCAGTTTTCTCAATGTCCCTCTCCCTCATACGAATTTGGTGATACCAGTCCAGCTTAGAGAATATAGCATCCCCTGTCAATTCATCTAACAATTCATCAATAATGGGGATTGGAAATTTATCTTGTATGGTGACCTTATTCAGCTCCCTATAATCAACACAAAAGCGCCAACTCCCATCTTTCTTTTTCACTAAGATGACAGGTCTAGCATAAGGACTCGTGCTAGGTCTAATAATCCCAGCTTCTAACATCTCCTGTATTAACTTCTCAATCTCATTTTTTTGGTATTGGGGGTACCTGTAGGGACGTATATTAGGGATGTCAGCACCTTCCTTATAGTTGATAGCATGATCCAACCTCCGAGCAGGTGGTAACCCCTCTAGAGGATTGAAAACAGCATTAAATTCCTGCAGTACAACCTGAATGCCCTCAGGAATCTGTTCTTCCTTAAGTTGTTTGTCCTCTATCAGCACCTGCATTTCTATGAGGAAGCCTTCTTCTTCTTCTTGTAACGATCTCATCATTGATTTAAGTGAAGCAGCTGACTTGCACAAGGAGGGATCTCCCTTAATAAGATGGTTGTGCCCCCTGCTTTATTTTCAATGTCAGTTCCTTGAAGTTGGCTGTGATTTTCCCTAATCCAGCTAGCCAATCTAGTCCCAACACCAAGTATGGCCCCTTAAGCTCAAAAATATAAAAATCATGCTGCACTTCCAGATCTTGCAGCTATACCTTCAGGGATTTGCAGCACCCTGAACTTCTGACCTTGTGCCTATCCCCTACCTCCACCCAAAAAGGATGTGTTACTGCCACTTCTAGACCCAGCTGTTCCACCAACCCTTGAGCAATGAAGCTGTGTGACGCCCCACAATCAATTAATACCATGGCTTCCCTTCCTAACACCCTTCCCCATAATTTGAACGATCTTCCAGTTGTCAATCCTAGCAAACTATTGTAACCCAATAGGATGGGTCTCTCTTCCCCTTCCCCCATTTCCTTTTCTTCACCCCCATTCTCACTATCATCTTCTACCCACAATATTCTGAGTTGTTTATTTATGCAAACATGCCCCAGTGTGAATTTCTCATCACAATGGAAGCAAAGCCCCTTCCTCATGCGGTCATTGTATGCAGCTTCTAGGAGTTCCCTGAAATTCCTCCCCTTCCTACTAGCCGTTGCAGATTGCTGTGTTTTGTTCCCACTTGCCTGTGGTGTTGCATTGCTTAGCACCAAGTCAACCACG
This sequence comes from Styphnolobium japonicum, assembly GCA_023212625.1. Classification (NCBI taxonomy): domain Eukaryota; kingdom Viridiplantae; phylum Streptophyta; class Magnoliopsida; order Fabales; family Fabaceae; genus Styphnolobium; species Styphnolobium japonicum. The sequence continues at coordinate 10,533,257 of JALBWW010000013.1, forward strand.
ACATTACTTCCGATATTGCTCACCTTTCCTCCTTCGCTCATAATGTTACCGAGCGCGTTACCTCCTCTCCAATTCACATTTCCCTTGCTGATACTAGTGTAGTCGGCCCCCTTTCTGGAAAAAGAAGTTCTTGCTGTACCCGATCCATTCTTCACATTGCCCCCCATTACTTCTTGAATGAAAGCTTCATTCTTTTCATCTATTCTCTAGGCCAGATCCATCATTTCAGCGAGATTCTTCACTTCGTGAATCCTCAACTCTCTGCGAACCCCTTCCTTTAGGCCATTGAGGAAAATTCCTCTCAAAAAGCCCTGTTCCGACACCCTCATAGGTCCTGCATAGAATTCAAACTGACGCCTGAACTCCTTGACTAACCCATCTTGCTTCAGCCCCCTCAAGATCTTGTATAGGTTCTGTGATGAGGACGAGTGAAACCTCCTTATGATAGCCCCCCCTAAAGATGGGCCAAGATACCTCTCCCATGCTACTTTCCCACCATTGGAACCACGAGAGCGCTGGCCCCTCCAAAGCCATGGACGCCACTTTCAATTTCTCCTCTTCCGAGACCCCTTTGAATTCAAAGAACCTCTCTAATTTGTGAACCCAGTTGCAGGCATCCTCCCCTTCAAACAGCGGTAACTCAAGCTTCCTCCATCTCTCGTCGTTCTAGGTGCGGCCATTCCCGTGGGTTCCTCCAAGATTGTTCTCCCTTTCTGCATCACTCGGGTTTTCAAGTTGCCTGCCACCGTTGGCTTGCAAGATCGCATCCACCTTACGCAGCAGTTCTTGGAGGTTATTCTCCACCCCTTTCAAGCGGGCATCGCTCAATAGTCTCCATTCCGCCATGTCTTCAAACCTCTTCTCCAAGGTCTCTGTTCGCGCCTCCATTCTGGTGGAATCAATTACAGAAATGCTCCTTTTATTCAATGAATTAGGGTAAATTCCCCCTCATATAGAATGTACAAGTATGGAACTGATGTCACTCCCTCAATACCCAAGAGAGTTCCCCCTGAAACCCTTGCAAAATTATTCACACCCCCTCCTACTTGCTTCCCTCCTTTTATTTCTCTGTTCCCCCTCTCCAACAGACTTACTGACTATTCAGAGTTAGTTAAGTCTGTTATGTTCCTTGTGGGCCTCTCCCTTCTAACATAAACCTTCTTGATAATGGGCCTACTGCAATCAGGTTGTAATTCTAATTTTCGGTTGTCTCAGATCAGGTTTAGGGAAAGTCAACAGCTAAGATGTATTTTGGTTCAGATGTTCTTAAATTACTTCTAATTCGCAGAATGTAATTCTTGCCCCCCAAGGCCCCAAAATATGAAATATAAACAAAACTGTTGAAAACAGAATATTATTAGCTGTGTGTAATGAGTGTGTGATGTGCTGTGTGTAATGAGTGTGTTAGGTGTAGTGTGTGTGTGATGAGTACGTTAGGTATAGTGTGTGTAATGAGTGTGTTAGATAATGAGTGTGTTTAAGATAATATATATTATCTTATGTAAATTATCTATATATACATTCTTCAGCTGAGTGAAGAAACTCAAGCATTTTATTCACAATTCTTATTCTTAAATTCTTCAACATGGTATCAAGAGCCTCCATCAACTCTTGAATTTTTTTCTCCAAGGTCTCTCTTCGTCCAAGAGACCTCGTCCAAGTCACTCACTCACCGCTTCCGGTCCGCATCACGGCTCACCCATTACAGTTCGGTGTCACCACGGCCCCTCAAGCACTAAAACACCACACCTCAAGCACTAAAACACCACGGCCCCTTCACGCACCAAGTGTCGGACCATATACCCACTATACACCACCACCGGAAACCATCTCGAAGCGTCCGACCAGGCCACCCACTGGAGCCCCGTCGCCGGACACCGCTCACGTTCTGCCGCACAACATCACACCACCGAACCATATACCCACCATACACCGACACCGTAAATCATCCTGCAGCCTCCGACCGCCACCCTCCCGAACCCCGTCGCCGAAACCACGCCACGCGCCTCCACGCGCCCTTTCTCTGTCGGCGCGTGAGATCCACGCGCCCACTGAACCATATACCCACCATACACCGACACCCGAAATCATCCCAGAAGCCTCCGACCGGCCACCCACCGGAACCCCGTCGCCGGAAACCGCACCACGCGCCTCCACGCGCCCTTTCTCTCTCGGCACGTGAGATCCACGCGCACCACGCGCACAACTTTCCAGCGCGTGAAGCACACGCGCCGCCTTCTGCTGCCGGAAAATTTTTTCCGACAGCCCAGATCTTGTCCCCTTCACTGTTCACTCGCCTGAAAGCCACCGCCTTCTGCTGCCGGAAAATTTTTTTTTTTTTCCGATCAGTCCCTTCACTGTTCACTCGCCTGAAGTGGCTTTCTGTCTTTTTTAAATTTCTGATCTGATTATTATCAAAAAAAAAAAAAAAAAAAAAAGAAAAAAAAATGGCCTCCAATTCTCAAAGAAATGATGGCCCTGCCTTCTCTTTCTCTGGCACACCAACAATTACTTCAGAAAAATTGAGTGCCAAAAATTATTTAGCATGGTCTGCCTCTGTAGAACTTTGGTTTCTTGGTCAAGGATTCTATGAACATCTCGAAAAAGCCTCCGATGATATTTCAGAAGACAAACGCGACCAATGGAAGAAGCTTGATTATCAACTGTGTGCTCTCTTGTGGCAATCTGTTGAACCAACCATATTGACAAACTTCAGAACTTTCAAAACTTGTCACACCTTCTGGAAAAAGGCTCAAAATGTCTTTGCAAATGACATTCAACAAATGTATGATGCTGCACACAAATTAGCCACTCTCAAACAAGATGATCATAACATGGTTGCATATGTCTCGAAAGCCCAATCTGCGGTGGAGGAGTTAAAATTATCTTTGGAAGCCGATAAGCTCGAAGACATAAAGAAGAAACTTGATAATCTATATATGGTGTTGATTCTACGAGGAATGCATCCAGTTTTGATCATGTTCGCGATCAAGTCTTAATCGGTCAAGAAGTTCCTTCATTAGAGAATTTAATCACTCGACTACTTCGGGTCCCTTCATCTATAGGAGGCAATTCAGTTAACACTATTGAAACTTCTGCCATGATTTCTAGTCGAGGAGGACGCGGAGGTCGTGGAAACCGAGGAGGCAGAGGTGGGAGAGGAGGCCGTCCTCAATGTTCTTATTGCAAAAGAATGGGTCACACACAAGACACTTGCTATTCTATTCACGGATTTCCTAAAATTTGTGAATATTTCCAAGTCCTGAAACATCCGAGATGAAGTTTTCCGGCCGAATATCAAGAATATCTCCTACTAAAAGTCGCCAAGGAACCTCGGATCTCCTCATCTATAGGTGCTCATAACTCTGCGCTTGCATTTCCCAACTGCGGTAATGATCAAAATCCATGGATAATTGATTCCGGTGCCTCTGATCACATTGCTGGTAATAGTTCTTTATTTTCATCCATCTCCTCTCCAAATATTCCTCATTTCATTACTCTAGCTGATGGCTCTCAAGTTACAGCAAAAGGAATCGGTCATGTCTCACCCACGTCTTCTTTGTCTTTATCCTCTGTTTTGTTTATCCCTAATTGTCCTTTCAATTTAATTTCTATAAGCCCGACTTACTCGTTCTCATAATTACTCAAGAACATTTGATGCTAACTCATTTGTTATACAGAACGTGGTACGGGTCAGACGATTGGCGTAGGACATGAATCTAATGGTCTGTACTATCTCAAGCCTGATTCTTCTTGGATTTGTAGTGCTGCCGCGTCACCAAAACTCCTTCATGAACGTTTGGGACATCCACATTTGTCCAAACTCAAAATAATGGTCCTAAGTCTTGAAAAAATAAAATCTTTCAACTGTGAGTCATGTCAACTAGGAAAACATGTTCGTTCTTCTTTTAGGCATGCTGCCAGTCATGTTGATTCCCTTTTTTCAGTTGTTCATTCAGATATATGGGGTCCTAGTCGTGTGTCTTCTTTGGGTTATAGATATTTTATCACCTTCATTGATGAATTTTCTCGATGTACTTGGGTTTTCCTAATGAAAGACCGATCTGAAATTGTGTCCATCATCACTTCTTTTGTCAATGAAATTAAAACTCAATTTGGAAAAACAATTAAAGTGCTTAGAAGTGATAATGCAAAAGAATACTTTTCTTCCGCAGTTTCTTCCTTCTTGTCATCACAAGGTATTCGCATCGCCTTCATGTCCTCATACTCCTCAATGTAATGGTATAGCCGAAAGGAAAAATAGACATCTTGTTGAGACTGCTCGTACATTATTACTTCATGCTAATGTACCTGTACGTCATTGGGGAGACGCAATTTTGACAGCCTGTTTTTTAATAAATCGGATGCCCTCTTCCTCCATTGAAAATAAAATACCACATTTTATTTTATTTCCCAAAGAACCATTGTTTCATATTGCTCCACGTATTTTTGGATGCACTTGTTTTGTTCATGATATGTCTCCAGGTCTTGATAAACTTTCTGCTAGAGCCATCAAATGTGTCTTTCTTGGATATTCCAGACTACAGAAAGGTTATCGATGTTACTCTCCTATTCACAATCGTTACTACATCTCTGCAGATGTCACATTCTTTGAAGAAAAGTTATATTTTTCACCTTCCACAGTTGAGTCAAAAACTCTACAAGAAGTTTTTCCTATTCCCTATCTTGGTCCATCACCTCCTTTGCAAGAATCAGGGTCAATCATAGAGTCTACAGATATTCCTGAAAATCTTCAACCTGAGCAGCCACAAAGACCACTTGTCACATACCAGCGACGTCCACAAATTCCCAATATCGAATTGGAAGGCACTATAAGACCAGCTGAATCATGTCCTACTCCAGACAACCCGGCTACGGACCTACCTGAAGAAAATCTTGCCTGGCCAATTGCTCTTAGGAAAGGTATTCGGTCCACACGAAATCCTCATCCTATTTATAACTTCTTAAGTTATCATCGTCTTTCTCCTTCTTTTTACTCTTTTGTGTCCTCTTTATCTTCTGTCTCTATTCCTAAAAATCTTTGTGAAGCACTTGATCATCCAGGATGGCGACAAGCCATGATTGATGAAATGCAGGCATTGGAGCATAATGGTACTTGGGAGTTAGTTCCTCTTCCTCCAGGAAAGAAACCTGTCGGCTGTCGGTGGGTATATACTGTTAAAGTAGCAGCCAATGGACAAATTGATCGTCTCAAAGCCAGATTGGTTGCAAAAGGTTATACCCAGATTTATGGTCTTGACTATGGAGATACTTTTTCCCCTGTGGCCAAAATTGCTTCTGTTCGCCTTTTTCTTGCCATAGCTGCCATCAACCATTGGCCATTATATCAGTTGGATATTAAAAATGCATTCCTACATGGAGAATTAGAAGAGGAGATCTATATGGAGCAACCACCTGGATTTGTTGCTCAGGGGGAGTCTGGCTTGGTTTGCAAATTGCAACGATCTCTTTATGGACTCAAACAATCTCCACGAGCTTGGTTTGGAAAATTTAGCTCTGTTGTTCAGGCTTTTGGAATGAAACGTAGTGAAGCAGACCATTCAGTTTTTTATTGCCATACCTCTCCTGGTAGATGTGTTTACTTGGTAGTATATGTGGATGATATAGTCATTACAGGAAATGACCCAAAGAAAATTTCTCAGTTAAAGGAACATTTATTTAGTCATTTTCAGACTAAGGATATGGGAAAGCTGAAATATTTTCTTGGAATTGAAGTTGCCCAGTCAGAGAATGGGATTATCATCTCACAAAGGAAGTATGCGTTAGACATACTTAAAGAAACTAGTATGTTAGACTCAGAAACCGGTGATAGTCCCATGGATCCAAATTTGAAATTACTACCCAACCAGGGAGACTTATTCTAATCCTGAAAGATATCTGAGATTGGTTGGAAAACTCATCTACCTCACTATTACAAGGCCAGACATTTCCTTTGCAGTTGGAGTGGTAAGTCAATTCATGCAATCTCCTCATAATGATCATTGGGATGCAGTAATCCGAATTCTGAGATACATTAAAAGGACCCGGGACAAGGACTACTCTATGAAGACAAAAGAAGCACTCAAATAGTTGGATTTTGTGATGCGACAAGCGTGCTCACCCATTGATAGGCGTTCCACTTCAGATACCTGTGTCTATTGGAGGAAATCTTGTCTCATGGAAAAGTAAGAAACAAAATGTTGTTGCAAGATCTAGTGCGGTCGAATACGTAGCTATGGTCGTAGCCACATGTGAGCTTATTTGGATTAAACAGATTCTTCAAGAACTCAAGTTTGGGAATACTCAACAAATGAAACTATGTTGTGATAACCAGCAGCCTTGCATATAGCTTCTAATCCGATTCCATGAGAGAACTAAACACATTGAAATTGATTGTCACTTTGTCAGGGAGAAAGTCCTTTCTAAAGAAGTCATCACCGAATCAGTTAGTTCTAATGATCAACTGGCAGACATCTTCACAAAATCACTAAGAGGACCAAGAATTCAGAATATCTGTTCCAAGCTTGGAGCATTTGATTTATATGCTCCATCTTGAGGGGGAGTGTTGAAAACAGAATATTATTAGCTGTGTGTAATGAGTGTGTGATGTGCTGTGTGTAATGAGTGTGTTAGGTGTAGTGTGTGTGTGATGAGTACGTTAGGTATAGTGTGTGTAATGAGTGTGTTAGATAATGAGTGTGTTTAAGATAATATATATTATCTTATGTAAATTATCTATATATACATTCTTCAGCTGAGTGAAGAAACTCAAGCATTTTATTCACAATTCTTATTCTTAAATTCTTCAACAAAAACATAATAAATATTAAACAAGACAATGTTTATTTGGTAGTGTGAAAGTGCTATATGTCTGCACTGCCTTATATGGCTCAAGACGTATATTATTTTGAGGTGCTTGAATGTGGTTAATAACATGCTTACAGTATCCACCATCAATACTGAGTTCATTAGCTTGATACAATTATTTCTCTCATCTTCCTTGTCTTCTTTATGAATGACAAGGGCATTTTTGTGGAAGATCTTTATGCGCACTTCCTAATTTAAACTCTTCAAAATCCCAGCATCTCCTTACTTTTGTACTCAAGATGCTTGTATTGTTTAGTTGACCCTTTGTAGCAGGCAGGAAATTATGATAATGAGGGATTGTTGACTTTAAGCTTTTAGGAATTGAAGCAGGGACATATATGTTTGAAGTTGACTTAAAAGTTGAAATATAACTATGTACGATAATGTAAGTAGAAGTAGGAAAAGAAGCAAAATAAGATAATTTACATATAAAACCTAGGGTTATTTGTGAGTTTACTGGCATCAAGGAACTAGATAAAAGAAACTATTGGTGCTTGATATCCTTATAGTTGAATTCTGTTGGAAAAAGCATTGCAGCTTTGGTTGTAACTCGGAACCGAAGGAGTTCTAATTGTTAATTAAAGGGATAATAAGGCTTCTGGACCCAACTGTTGTCCATGACAACAAATGTTTTTTGTAATTACCGTAGTGCTTATAGCGTTGGTTGCTTGAGATACCTGAGAAAACCATTTAGTGCTTTCATGATTTTTTGGTTGATAATACATATACTGTGCTATTCCATTTGGCCTGCTTTGTCATGGCTTTTTTTTTAAAAAAAAAAATTTCAGAGACGCATGGAAGAACCGCTTCGTGTATACATGGAGCTTGAAGCTGGCCGAAAGAGATCAGGTCGAGAGGATATATATATTAGTTATCATGCTGAAGATGATGTACAGTCAACCTATGCTGGTGCTCTATTTCACAACAGTCGAAACTATCACATCTCCGCTGATAAAAACAGTGTAAGTAATTTATTAATTGGATATTAGAATGACAATTAAAGAAGAAGAGGGAGGGGCTCATGGAAACCTAACCCAATTTATATTTTGTAGGAGACACTTGTTTATTGGTCTTCATCACGATGCCTTTCTCAAAGAAATGAACTTGCCAAGAAACTCCTCGGCTTGCTGCCTCACCATTCATTTGGCAAGTGCCTAAACAATGTTGGTGGTCCAGACATGGCTCTTTCTTTCTACCCTGAGTGTGCAAGTGATGCTAGCGTTACACCAAAATGGTGGGATCATTTACATTGTGCCATGTCTCACTACAAGTTTGTTCTTGCAATTGAGAACACTTGGACTGAGAGTTACGTGACAGAGAAATTATTTTATGCCTTAGACTCTGGTGCAGTTCCTATCTATTTTGGTGCACCAAATGTCATGGATTTTGTTCCTCCACATTCAATAATAGATGGTTCAAAATTCAGCTCGTTGGAAGAATTGGCTTCCTATGTGAAGACCCTAGCTAATGACCCAGTAGCCTATGCAGAATACCATGCATGGAGAAGGTGTGGTGTACTGGGTAACTATGGAAAAACCCGAGCAGTGAGCCTTGACACATTGCCATGCCGGTTATGTGAGGCTGTTAGCAGAAAAGGTGGAAGAAATGCAAGAAGCTAGGTTGAGCATTTTGCTAAATTTGTAGCACTGCTTGACAATGATAGACAGATTGAATTCGGATCAGATGGGGCTTGAGACCTGTATAGAGGAGGCACACTGCTTGTTTTACAAAGCTAAGTAATATGTGACCAAGTAAGAAAAAAATAACAGAGTAAGTAGCAAAAATAGATCATAAGGAAGGCTCGGCTCGTATGATTAAAATTCAAAGGTTGATCATTTCATTTGTTATTTTGTTTTTAATTTTTTCCTTTTCTGATAGAAAGTTGTTGATGTTGTTGTCACCTACTCAATCCAGATTACACTATAAATTGTCGTTGATGATGTATTATTTTTAAGAAACATGTACATATGTCAATCTGCGATGATTTATAATTCATGGACGAAAGTTAATACAAAATGACCAAGTTTCTTCTTTTGAGCCGTGACAAATTAGCCGAGTTAGAAGGGAAATATGCAAACGCAATTCTCCATTCAATTGGATTGCGGATTGGGATGGGTATAAAAATTAGAAGAGAAACAGATGACCCATCGGCTATACACAACCATGAACGATTTCTGCCTAATATAACAAGCAAACAGTGTTACTGTGTTTCCACTCCAAAACATTCCCATCCTTCTCATACTCTGGCACCAATCCAAAGAAAGCCAATTTAATAACTATTGTGGCTAAATAATTTTAGAACAAACCCTTTTCTTTTTTGAAAAAATTAGATATTAGATATATGCTTTTGGGACTTCAATATTTTGTTCATTCTCTTTTTCTTTAATCCTATCTTTGTAATAAAATACTTATAAATAAGAAACAAATTTACACATCTCTCTTAAACTTTGTCTTATTTCTAAGTTGGCAGTAAATTTTTACTTATTTGTCAGTATTTTATTGGGTAACATGATTGAAGACAATGAGAGGGGATAAAAGATTTGAATCCTTGGTTTTGAGGACTTCAAATTTTGTCCCATTTTCCTCTTCCTAATCATGTTCCCTAATAAAAAAATTGTCCACTAAGAAGGAAAAAATAAATAAATTACTCTACAAGTCCCTACCTTTTTTTGGAAATTTCAAATAGGTTTATATAGTTTAAAATTTGAATACCGGTCCCACTAGTTATCTTTCTTTTTAATTAGATTCCAAAATTCATTTATCGATAGAACGTAAAAAGATCTAACTATTTTTTTTTTGAAATTATAAGAATCTGTTTACAAATTTTAAACTATAGGGTTACATTTGAATTTTTTCAAAAGTATAAGAATTTATAGAATAATTTAACAAAAAAAAAACTCAGTTAAGAGATGTTAGTCTCAACTAAAAGAGATATATATATGTATGTTTAATTATCATTATTTTATTGAAGGACACTAAAATCGAACAAGAGTAAATGTTCAATGTTAATTTTGATCATCTAAATATATACACAACATCACATTCAATTTATAAATACATTACAATAATTGTCGAAAGATATATGTGATATCAAATTAATCATTCAATATCACAATTCATCATTAAATTTGTTCTTAAAATCAAGATTTTTAAAATCGGACCGAACCGGCCAGTCCAACCGGTTGAACCGTGACTGACGTGCCTGCCCAGTCCAGTTAGTCTTCAAAAATCATTTTCGCTATTAAACGAGGAAGAATTGGTAACCTGAATGAATTGAACCCGATTTTCCAAATTTATTTTATTATTTTAATTTTTTCATTACTTTATCATAGTTTTTAAATTATTTTTTACGATTTTAAATTATTTTTTTAGGATTTTTTTCACATCTATTTTTTAAAAGTTATAACTTTTTACTAATTCATCCAATTTAAATGCATTTTATATCGATTTCACATAACTTTTTAAGATTTATGTGATGGAAAATGAATGAATAAAGTTGGATTAACTGATTTAAAAAAAATAATTATTTTCATAGTTATGAATATTTTTAAAAGAAATAATAATAAATTTTTTAAAATAAGGATTAAATCCTAATTTTCCCCTTAAATACATGTTACTCTCAAAATAAGACTTTTTTTAATTGAATATAATAATAAATATTATCATATATAGTCAATTTTTATTATTCATATTATTAGATTTATTTATATGTATATAAATAATTATGTATATAATTATAATTGTAATAATTACGGTATCCGATTCGATCACCAGTTAGTTAAACTAATTGAACCATGATTCAGAAGTCTAACGAGTTCAATTTTTCCTTAAAATAATATCAAATTATTTCTTGACGGTGAAAACTAATGGATAGTATGATGTTGATTGTCATTGAAGACCTATCCTATATATCTTTCCATAACCAAAATAAGTCTACTGAATCACAAATATTGTCATTAAGTAAGAACCCCCACCTGCTTGGATCCATTTCCATCCATTTTGAAAGCCCATGAGATGAGACTCGCTTTGAAAACTGCCACAAGCCTCCTTCTTCTTCAGCTTCCCAGACCCAGACCCAGCATCATTGGCCTCAGTCTGAGGCGCTTCTCGTTCTCGCGGTCACGAGCCGTTACTCTTCTTCTTCTTCCTCCTCCTCCTCGTCGCAACTCTTTCCGTCCCTCCAAAACCCTTCTCAAAACCACAACCCAGCAAGGGTTTCAGAGTTGCACCACAATGGCCATAGCCACAGCCACCTCTCCGCTGGTGAGGGACAAGATTGAACTCACCGTCACCGAGAAGAGCATTTTCGACAGACTTATCGCCACTCTTCGCCACTTCCACCTCCAAACTCAGCTCCGAGTTGCCGGTGGCTGGGTTCGCGACAAGGTCTGTCTGTGTAATGTAACTCGAAAAGAAATAGCCCTAATTATTTGGGTTTTCGTTTGTTGTTGTTTTTGTTAATTGGTTTGTGCGTTTTGCATGCAGCTTCTGGGCAAAGATTGCTATGACATTGATATTGCTATTGACAATATGATGGGTACGGAGTTTGTGGATAAGGTCAGGGAGTACTTGTTGTCCATTGGGGAAGATGTACAGGGAGTATGTGTTATTGAGTGGTATGTTTAAACTCTTTTATACTGTATTTATTTGCAAGATTGTTTCTTTTCTCATTTGTTCTCAATGCTGTCTTTCTTTCTTTCCATCTGCATATATGGTGTTGCTTAACAAGGTTATCAAACTCGCCAATTTAACTTACTTTGGTAAATAGCTAATAAAAAAGTACATGTTTTGATATCCATAACCAAAAATCATTATGAATGCATCATAAAGTGTGATTTTTTTTTTTTGGTTTTAAATAACTAATACCATGTTCATAAGTAATATCTAAGTCAAGCAAATCACTGCATAATTTGCATTTTAGAAATAATATTCATATTTCATACTACTATTCATGAGTAAGCAATTCACAACATAAAAAGTGAGAAAGTTGAGCAAGATTGCCGCGATTCAAATTTGGTGAGTGTAACCAGTTTGGTTGGATTGCAAATTAGGAAGCGAGTTGACATGTTTTTGTCACCTGAGTTTGTAAACTTGCTGACTTGCGAGTTTGATAACCATGCTTAATACGTACTGTTTTGGTCTGCATTGGTTTTCAAAATTAGTCATATAGTATACTTGGGAACAATGAAGAAAATAAATGAAAGGAGGTGATTCTTTTGATTAAAGCGAGAAACCAGTGGATAATTTTGGTTACTTGTTTTTTGTCTCTTTTTTTCTTCTTATTCTTACTTTTCCTGCCAAAACTATCTCTACATTTAGTGCTCTGGGGATTCAATCCTTTTCACATAACTTTGCAACACAGGCATTCAATTTTATGTGTTGGTCGCATTTCTGACCTTTTACATAGAACTTTATTTATTTATTTTTTGCAGTAACCCTGACCAGTCCAAACATTTGGAAACAGCAAGGATGCGTTTGTTTGATATGTGGATTGATTTTGTTAATCTAAGGAGTGAAGAGTACACTGAGAATAGCCGCATTCCTTCTAAGGTATTTACTCGTTCAGTCTTCTGGTTTTGTACAGATTTACTTGTTCTTCTGTGCTTGCAAATTTGCATAATATGTTTTGTTTTGCTCAGATTTTTTTATTTTATTCATTTGTGGTTGTTTTACATGGAAAATTTTATACATTGGCTTTACTAGATTTAATTTCTTCCCCACTCCCCTTGTTTCTTTTAGAAAAAATATCTTTGAGAAATAAAATCCCACATTGAACTTCTTCCGTTTCTTCATTTTCCTTGTGTCAGGTTTTTTATTTCTATTGTAAAATAGATTTACTTTTTATAGTATTCAAGTAATTTCCTTATGAATTATTAATTACGTTATCTTTCCTTTTCCATCTTCATTGTTATTTTACAAGATAGGCATAGACTTTTTAAGGCGTTATGAAAAATATAGTTGTAGAAGTCTGGGATACATTCATCAACTTGAATGATCAATTCAGATCTGTATTTGAAAGATTTTTTAAGTCACTTCTGGTAGCTTGTCCTCTTGTGTGTGCATGCATAATCCTTTCTGGCATTGGCAGTTTCTTCTATGTTGGAATCACGTTCATGTATTCTCATAGTTAGTTACATGCTTAAGAAACAAGATGTCTGATTGTGTATTAAGGTGAACTTCCTCTATTTTTCCTTGGTATTTAAGCTAATTTTATGCCAATATGAACATGTATTCTATCTGCCGTTTGGAATATGTGGTCTTCTTTTTGCATATCCAAATTAAATTCTACAGAATAAAGTTCACTTCATGTCTAACAGCAAAGATTTGGCACAGCTGAAGAAGATGCATATAGGAGGGATTTGACAATTAACAGGTATCTTTCTGTACTTAAATATTATTATATGAGACAAAGAAAGAAGTACAAGACTAGGAGAAATAAAAAAAATAAATTAAACTGTGCTTAACTTTTCAAGTGTTTATGTGCATGGAATGATACAATTAAGAAATGTTGTGGCCTATTTATTTTTATTTATATGTTGGTTTGAGAGTGCTTTAATAGTCAACTCCTTTTGCACACATTTTAGAAGATGGTTTCATAAAACACTTTAGTTGTGCATGACAGCTTATTCTACAATATCAACACTGACTCAGTTGAAGATTTCACTAAGAGAGGTTAGAATGGATCTTATTGCCTAAACAAGTATTTTAAGAGCTACTCAAACCCCCATATTTCTATATATCTAATAATATCTTTGGCACTCTGCAGGGATCTCAGACCTTAAGTCTCGAAAGATTGTGACTCCTTTACCTCCAAAGGCCACATTTCTTGATGATCCTTTACGAGTTCTTCGAGCCATTCGATTTGGTATAGTTTAATTTTCATGATATATGTGTTTTTGTATATCCAGTGAACTTTTTGTCCTGTGCTTTTATATGAAGTTTGAACTTATTTTCCTACTATATTGAAGAGACATATTTTATTATTTTTAGGTGCTAGATTTGAATTTACTCTAGATGAAGATCTGAAAGGAGCTGCTGCATGTGATGATGTGAAAGATGCTCTAGCCGCTAAAATTAGCAGAGAGCGCATTGGAACAGAGGCATGTTCTCACTATTCCATTCCTTCAGTAGAGATAGCTTAGGATGCTATTTTCAATTTTGGATGCTATTGGGATGTCTTATGAGGAAATTTCTCATATTTTTTGTTTTGTACTGAAAATCTAGTAATTTTTACTCTTTCAATTCTGTGTCTCTTTTTGTAGATTGATCTTATGATATCTGGAAACCAACCTGTCAAAGCAATGACTTATATTTGTGATCTGACAATATTTTGGATCGTATTCAGTCTTCCTCCTGAGTTTGAACCTGCCATTGCAGATGGATGTGAAAGGTATAGTTTGTAGAGAAATTGATAAAATGTTTCTTGATGGGTTGAAAGGTGCAGAAGGATCGCGAATCCATTTATTAATGACAACTGCATCTTTGGCACAGAGTAAGAGTTAGCCGGATATTATTGCCACTTTGCCATACAACAAAAAAGTAGTTAGTGGACTGACACATTTAACAACCATAGATATTTGTGATGAACTTCAAATTTGAAACATGTATACCTTTTGAGATGTGTACAAGTGTACTCACACACTGAAAATTTATTATTACTTTCTCACCTTTTTTCTTTCTTTCACAAGTTAAAGTTATTGAAGCCTTATATACAATATGAAGATTTTTATTTAGCTAATATATACTTGACTAAAACCAAACCTTCTGAAGAAGAAAACCATAAAGTTGGATATGAGATGCATCAACATGATTATAATTCAGAAGTCTTGACCTGATTTGATAAACAGCAATTGCTCATTAATTGAAGTTTTGAATGTCATATTTTAACACAATAGTGAATAATGTAGCTAGTTCACAAAACCAGATTCAATACAAAAATCTTGACTTGACTTCCATCTAGACTCTAGAATAAAATTAACTATGGTGAAGATCAGACATGGCTTGACGAATATAACAATGAAGTGCCGAAGACCAACAAAACCTGTGCACTGACTTATATAAGATTTCTCAAAGCCTTCTTTGATGGCAAAAGTTTATGAGAAGGAAATAGATCTCTAATCTAGATTCTGGAAGGCATCAAAGGTGCCTGAAGTTTAGGCTGGTAGTGTCACAACCTGAAATCATTACTGGATGAATTGGAATTATTAGGGTGGATATATTTCTGAGATTTCATTTGCACAGACCTTCACTTTCCTTGTCATTCTCTGCTTGACCTCGTTACAGTTCAATAATGATATTTTATTCATTGTTTCATTGGCATCTTGCACATGTTTACAGATATGAGAGTTGGATGGTCTTTGATTGAATTCTTCCATTCCCAAATGTTGACCACTTTTATATTTTAAAATTTAAATAGCTAAGATCTTTCTGTATAAACAGTTTAAATATCCAGTCACAATCATATACAAGGACCATAGGTTGAAATCTGTCAACTATGTTGTTAGACTTTTAGGATTCTTATTATGTTATGAGTCTTGTTAGGTTAGAAGTCTTATTGGGCTGGGCTTGTACTGGCAGTACTACACCAGTACTTAATCTAATTATTAGTATAAATAGGACCATTGCATTGGGTTAGTATTTTGTATCACATCTACCTCATATCATTCAGATATTATTTAGAGCCTCTTTTCTCTCTTTTCTTCCTTCCCTACCTAAAGCCTATAATTTCATCATATGTTTTCATGCTTAGTTCTTGATTTTGTTTTTGGCTATTCTCTTGCATTGAGATATGAATATTTTGTTGGTTATGCTGATCAGTTAATTCTTTCACTTTATACAGCCTTTGCATTGCTTACTTGGTTACTGCATGGAACCTTATCCATTTACTTGGAGAATCAACCTTTACAGTAAGTAATGAGTTAAGCTTTCATTTTTACCATATAAACTTTTTTACATGTATTCTTGTCACACTAGGAAGTTGGGTCATGGTTGTTCCAGTTTCACTTTAGGTTTGTTTGATTATCTTATGTGCTGATACATGATCTCTCTGTATTTTAGGATGAACAAAGAAGGTTAACACTTTATGCTGCTTTGTTTCTCCCACTTAGAAATACCACTTACAAAGAAAAGAAAGATAAGATGGTACTTACCTCTTCCTTTTCTATGTAGTACTGTTTGTGGTTTTGCAATGTTAAGCTGCAAGTGCATTAACTTGGACCTTTGTGCTTTGAATTGGCACATCTAGCACAATGTTTATATTAGACTTTCAAGTTTCAACTTGATGAGTTTCTTGAGGTTGGTGGTTTGGAAATATTTCATATTAGATACATAGAAACCGGAATCTGCATTTTTGTTAGACCATCATGTGATACAACTAGGGATGGCAATCAAATCAAGCTATTTGACAATCTTGGTAGGAACGGTTCAGCTCAATTCAAAGCTCGATTATATTGAGTTGAAGTATGATATGATACTCAATTACATAATCAAGCCGAGCTTGAACACCAGATAATGTGCTCAAAAGCCTGCAAGCCAGCTCAATATCATGTCGATTATATTTAAAAAAAATCAAAATCACAATAAATATAATTTTTTTTAATTATATCATTTAGTATTTTAACGTAAGTAAAATCTAGACTATTATAGAAGGCACTCGGTCTCCAATATTTACTTTTTTGAAAGCTAAATGTTTTGCTTTATTATTACTGAAAAGTGAGGATAAAATTGTCATTTCAAATTAACCACAAAGGCCCATCATTACATTTCCTACTTATAAGGAACATTTTAAGATTGTTTGTTGAAACATAATGCAAATTTTTAAGTCAGTTTTCATTCAGTTTCTAAATTTAAAAACTGACAAAACTGTCATGCCATCATGTAATCAAATAAAAAAATATTTTCTCTCGGAACCCGCATTGCAGGCGTGTCTTCTAGTTTAACAAAATATTTTAAAAAATCTAAAGTTCTAATTGAACCGAGCCAAGACAAGCCTCGAGTTCAAATTCAGTTACTTGTTGGAGCCAAGCTCAAACAATCATCTTGGACTCTTGGCTTGATTCCACCTGTAGAGAGTGAAGACAACCATGTTTGCTGTGTGTTTGATGGGCTGTATGATCATTGTAGTTGGCGTTTATTCTTGTGGTTATTATTTCAAATGACATGCTGGTTCAATGGCCTAATATGCGATTCTGAATTATAGATTCCTGTTGTCAATTATATTATCCGCAAGTCTCTCAAGCGAAAAGCTAAGGATGCAGAAATGGTCAGTTTCCTTTTAGCCTTAGTAAAATCCAAAGTGATAGATTATTACATTTTATGGTTAATGTGTTTGTAATTGTTCCTCAAATCCAGGTGCTTGATTTACACCGAGCATCACATAAATTCTTGTCATTGATTCCTAGTCTTGCATCTACTGAGGATGTCCAAGTTGTTGGTGTCGATTGGATGAGAGAATTGATTGATGTCCCTGTCCCTTCTAGAGTCCGGGTACTAACAGGTACAGTGTAGTTGCTTTGCTACCTTGGTATTGCATCTGCAGCATGCTGTTAATTTCTTGTAGCTCAGCTATTGTTGACCTTAATCTTCAGTTAATGCCTTTTCATATTGACATATTGTGCTGTAGACTGTAGTTTATCATGATTATATATGTTTTAGTTTCAACTAAATTATTGGCTTTCTAGTGGAAAGTAGCCACAAGCTACACTCCCCTCAATTCATTTCGCAATCATATTTTAAAATTGTGGTCCCTCTAGTTTGACTCAAACATTTTTGTTCTTATAATTTCAACTTAAATAGTGAGATATCCATTAATTCTTTTTGCTGATGACATTAGGGATTTTGTATCTGAATATACCATTTTTTAAATTATTTCTCAAATTAAACCATTTTAAAATCTATTTCCTGATCTATACCACTTTACCCACATGGATTTTTTTTTTCTTTTTAAAGCAAAGTTGTCAGTAAGTCCTCCATTAATTTCTTGTTTTTTATTTTTTCCTCTGGGAGTCATCCAAAGAACAGACTGCTCTCGTGCGTTTTTTTTCTTTGTGAAAGTCATCCAAAGGACAAACGACTCACTACAAATTTCAATGGTGAGCTGCTCGTCCTTTGTATGACTCCAACAGAGGAAAAAAAAATAAAGAAAAAAAATGTGGTGAGTCTTATTTGGACGACTTCCACAGCAGAAAGAAAATAAAAATAGTCAATAAAAAATAAAGAAAGTTAAGTCATCCATTCAATGGACCACTCTCATGAGTTGTCTAACCCATTGACAACTTAGCTTTAAGAGTGGAAGAAAAATCACATGGCCAAAAGTAGTTGTTTCAGTTGTTTCAGTGGAAATAGCATGAAGAAGGAAGATAGTCACGAACAAACTACGTGGTTTAAGTAATTGCTCAATTCGGGAAAAGAAAGTAATCCATCAAGGAAAACCAAAGGAACCTTGGTTTGGGAATCGCACCTCATAGGGAACCATACTGTCCAGCAGGAGAAAACCCCAAGGCTCTGACGCTCCGAGATAGGGAGCCTTACCTTGAAGCATGAAGCAAGTGGACAGCCATCTTAAGCTCTTTTAGTGAAAACTGACAAAAAGGGGTACTGCCTTTTGAGCCTGCGACGAACTTCCTTCCTTATTTATCTTCCCAAGCCTCCTCCCCAAACCTAAAATCCACCAAACAACCTGTCCAATCAGCACTGCTCACATAGTACCTGAACCCATTTGGTCTTGATTTGGAATTGAATTCCAAATCAGAAAAGATACCTGAGGCTATACAGACCTCACAATAGGATGGCCAGTAGTTCTCCCAAGGCACCCAATAGAATTTAGGCTATCAATACGAGATCCTTGGAGACAAGATATCACTTTCCATTCCTTTCAATAAGCCAAGGTACTGCCCCTGTAAAAACATCTCTGAAGTCCAAATTATGTTCCAAAAGAGTCTGAAATCATCTGATGTTATTGCAATCATTTGTGTTATTGAACCATTCTTTGTTAATGGTCCCATCGATTCAATCTTTCTAAATACTTAATCCTTGTTCTTGTTCTTCTGTGAAGGATAAGTTCTTGTTGTGTGTTAGTCTCCTCGGCTCATAAGTGACTCGGAACACTTCACAGAAACAGTAGTATAAATTAGAAAATAGTTTTTAAAATGTTTTAATTTTAAAAAATGGCATATTTTGATACAAAATCCAAATCAATGGCCTTCTACCTTTCTGCAGTCACGTTCATTCCATTTCCATAAGACCTCATGAGTCTGAAAATTTAAAATACATAAATAAACTACATGAATTTACTAAGCGGAGTTGGCACCCTTTTGTTTTATTTGTCCATATGGCATCCTTTTTGACATTCAAGTGCAACAAAGCCATGTGACGCAGAGAAAATTTTGTGCATCCATGAAAAATTAAACCTTCTTTCACATTCTTCTTCTTGATATGCATCTTACTTGTCTTCTTGTTGGTTAGGAATGCTGTGCTCCCATCCTTTCTGTTAGGAACCTAGTTTTATTGATAGGAGAATATGGAGGCTAGCTCCTTACAAGCAGAGGAAGAACTCTGTAATTACAAAACAGAATAGAAACGAACACTCCTGCAAAACTTCGAAGGTCTGCTCCTCCCTTGCCAAATGGCCCCAAAACCTTACTCAATATCTGGATGCCCCTCCCATGATCCTTCCCTTCCCTTTTATCTCGTGCTCCTGCCAATTCTGGTATGATTCCAGAATATTCTTCCCCAACCATGAGCTGCCAGCTGTTAGTTAGTTGCTATCAATATTTCTCTCTCTCCTAGTCAGCCCCTCACACCTTTCATCCCTTCCAGCCAGCAATAATCCCCTATATTCTCCCTTATTTTTCTTTTGTGCACCTTATTAATAGGTAGCGTCCTAACACTTTCCTTGCATCTCCAGGCTATGAAATGCATTCTTGGATGGATGTCAGGGAAATTTTTAAAATGCATGAAAGCTTAAATGATCCCAAATTCAAAATGTTCTGTGTGAAGACAAAACAAGTCTGACCCCTTCCACACAATTCATGCTTTCCAATTTCGGATGATGAGAGTGCTTAACAATCATATATCAGTTACTAGAATTACAAAATATTTATCCTTAGCAATCCAAGGAGTATCATTTGATTGTTATCCACATTTTTTAATCACTAGTATTGGGTGAATCATTTTCATCAGAGCATTTTATATTTAAAAAAAACTGTCAGAGCCTTAACTTTATCCCTTCTTTATTTTGGAAAGAGGAATTTAAATGCTGATGACAATAGAGTCATTGATATTCTTTCTCATTTGGTTATGGGTAAATTTCCATTAACAATGGGTTTTTAAAGATGATATTGGCGTTTGAGTTAATTATCATCATATTAAGGTTGCTGCAGGTGTAATAAGGCCTATTGCAGTGAGGTAACACGAGTTTAGAATTTTCAGGCAAAAAAAAAAAAAGAATCCAATTTGATTAGCTGATATAAAATGACTCAATTCTTGTGAATGAGAAGCATAACTGTTTTTTTTTTCCATTGGAGTCACTATTTGTTTTATTTGTCACTGGCTGGGCAGGTGCTCATTTTTTGTGACTTTTTTGCAGCTGATAATTGCAAAAAAAAAAGGAAAAAAGGAAAAAAAGAAAATTGCTTTCTGATGGTCATATTTTGTAAGAAGTTTCTTGAAGTAGATGAAGTGAACATTATGGAGGGTTTTTTCCTGCTTTTCTTTACTCTCGCTCTCTCTCTCTCTCTCTCTCTCTCTCTCTCTATATATATATATATATATATATATATATAGTAGGGATTTGTTTTTACTCGTTAACTTACCCCTATATAATGTGATGTTGCTGAAATTGAACCTTGTTAAGTAATCAAATGTCTTTTAAGTCACTTGACTAAATTGCATCAATAAAAAAGAAAAGAAAAGAAAAAGAAATGATGGGATTTCCTTAACTTAAAGTCTTAAGTTATGAGGACTAAATTGGATGTAGTATTGCACTGTGATTCTGCCCTGGTCTTCTGAATCTGTTTCTCCAGGAACTTAATGTTAATTGTTTTAAGCTATTGGACATTATGAGTTGTATCTGATATGGCTAAGCTTTTATATTTTATTTATTTAGGGTTTCTCTTAAGAGAGCTTAGAGATTTTTGGCGAGTTGCACTGTTGATATCCACAATATTACATCCCATTGACATAAAGGACACTGAGGATGAGTCCTCACAGTTGGGCAAACGAAGAGATCTGTTCAATACTGTGGAGAATTCTATAATCAAACTAGGTGAGCTAAGTGGCTCTATTGTCAATTCTGTGATATTATGTGTTTAATTTGTAGTTTTAATACTTGCTTTCTCTTTTGCTTATATCTTTTGAAGAAGCTAAATGTCTGTAGGATTTTCTGGAATTTTGCTGCAGCTTCTACTTGTTCTGTTTGCCTTTTTCATATTCATGACCCTATGTTTGCAAAGCATTTGAACTTGTATTTCTTTTCTGTGTTATATTTAACATTGTCAATGTGTTTCTTTGAACTGAATAGTTGAATGCTCAGTTTGGCTTATGATTCTACTCTTCCTTCTTTTTCCTTGGGATTGGGATGCTTTGCTCTGTTGTAGGAAAGCTTTGTTTGCACTTGAAATACAGTAATGTCAAAAAGTTAACTAAAATAAGAGAGCTTAAATGAGTTGGGTAAGGTAAAGAGTGATTGGGAGTTTACATTCTGTAATGTGAAAATGCTCAGATGCTGCAGGCATGCAACGGTTTGAATTAGTGGCTATTCATTTCGGTGTGAATGGCAATGAACTATGTTGTTTTGGTAGAATCTGTCGTTTAGGACTAGAAATAGAAAAAAAAAATGTAAATAAATCAAAAGTAAAAGAAACAAAATTGATTGCTTATCATGTTACACAAAAATGAGTTTGTTTTCTAAGGGAGAGTGTTTTACTGTATTCTGGTGATGTTCAAATAGTTTGTCAGGCCTCAAATTCCATTTGAAGATTTAATATTAACACATTTTGGTGGATAGCAGGCCTTGAGAAAGTATGGGACGAAAAACAATTGATCAATGGCAAAGATGTTATGAATGCCTTGCAGCTTGAAGGAGGACCAATTGTTAAGGAGTGGGTAAGTCATGCTGTTCACTGCATTTTCACTCATACATAGACTTGCACACTGCCTTGAAATTTGAGGTTTTCATATCCTGTTTCATTTTCACTTGCAGCTGGATAAAGCAATGGCTTGGCAACTTGCCCATCCATCCGGAACTGCAGAGGAATGCATTGATTGGTTGAGACAAACCAATTCTAAGCGTGTAAAGTTGGAGTGAGGTTGAATGCCTTGATCAATTGTCTATTTCTTGCCATGTTATGGAAATAATTGAGAGCACATGTGCCTTGGTTGGGGGAGACATTGCCAGTTGGCTGTGTGACGTAGATGATATTGGGAATACTCCGTACACCTGTGGATTGGATTGTGCCACTCGCAACTTTTGTGTAAAGCCTGAAGCAGTTCCTTCTCATCTTTGGGATGGAAATTTGCCCTCGGGGCAGTATCATTTATTTCCTTTTCTCTGTACTTGTCAAAAAAAGATGAGAATAGAATCATAGATATCGTGGCCTATTTTTGTTTAATAATATATTTATACTCGCATACCCTCCACTTAATTTTTTTCTGAACCGCTCAAATTGTCCATAATTCCCAAGTGTGAGACAATGGTTATTCTTTTTGTTGAACGTGGCCAGATTCTGACACTTGGAACTTGAAGATTGAGTTCTCCAGTGAGGAATATAATGTATTGGGACTCGGGAGAAATGATAACTACATAATCTGTCCCAGCACACGCTCTCTCACTTCTGATGTGCATGCATTTGAATGACATGATAGAAGTTGGATCCTTGGGTAGGCTGCTTCACGTAGACTTGGTTACATCAGTTGTGTCCTGGTGTTTCGAGATAATTGTGTAAGTAGCATTATTCATGTATTAGAAACAAAAGATTTAATGATGACTTGATTTTGTATTGTAGTAGTTCTATTGTAAACAGATGAAAACAGTTTTCCAAACTTTTAGTTTGTTCTCTTTCAAAATTTTCATGACAAAGGTACCCATTATTGCAAAACGATGAAGTTTTGTGTAACAGACGATCTTTCACCATTATATGTATGCCTTCAACCTTTTGAATTCAATTTCATGTAGTTTATTTTGAAACATGGAAGGAGTAAAAGTTATTTTCATATCAGGACAGTTTGACAGATAGCTCCGATAATGGTACTAAAAGAAAACCTGTTTTCTCCTCATATTTTTTAATAAAAATTTCCGTTTTGAAGTTCCCAACTTGAAAGTGACTACAACATGGCATAGTCTAATAAAAGAGTAATGATGTTTGTATCCTCACAAATTCTGTACAAGGTTTAAGTTGGGTTTATTTGGATCATTCAAAAAAGTACGTCTCACAAATTCTATACAAATTTTAAGTTGGATTTATTTGCATCATTAAAAAAAAGGTAAATTTATTTGGATCATTTAAAAAATGTTACAATGAGATTGTATTATTATTCAATGACTTGTATGAGTTTATGAGAGATTTGTGAAGGTAAAGCTTGTGCAAGTATTACTTCTGAAATCAAAATAGAAAAAATAAGGGAAGTAGACATAGAGAAATGAGAAATAATTTAACTTTAAAATTAATTGTCATTTTTAAATTTTTTAAAACTTTAAAGAGAAAAAAGGTCAGATTAAAAATTACTTCTCCTTCATTAAGATTAGAGATACATATATATATATATTTGTTTTGAAGCATACTAAGCTAGTAATTGGTCCAGGATATTTTGAATAAATTTGTGATGATTGATAATTTTTCTTTAATAAAAAGAGTTATACTTTTATAAAACGTACTCGAAAGAATTAATCTTTAACTTGTCGGACGAGATATATCTTAAAAAATAAAATTAAAGAGTTATACTTCTGTCCCTATTATTTTACGACTAAAAGTTTATTCAAATTATTTGTAAGGTATAACTTACTTGCCAAAGTTATGATTTATTCAAATTATTTAATTTTCTTTATTTTTATTTTTATTTTCTGTCTATTAAAAAGGAAAAAGCTACCAATCACTATTTTTATTGTCGTCATTGCCCCTATAATTTTCCATCATTGTTATTACGACATTTGTTAATTCTGCTGTTAATAGTATATACACAGTTAATATGAGTTGCACGGAATTGGTACGTGAGTTATAACTTACATAGTTTACTTCAACCTTTTTACCTATACAGAAAATGGTGAGTAAAACAAATCGGGAAGATTCAAATAATAATAATAATAAAATGAAAAAAAAAATCTGTTATTTCCCGATCTAAACTTGACATTCAATCCTTGTAGGTCTCAAATTCTTAAAAAATAAAAATAAAAATAAAATAAAATTGAAATTTGAATAATGATAAAATGATAAAGCGTATGTAGTGAATTTAAAATATTAAAAAAAAAACTCACACACGTCACATAGAACCAAGGACAGTAACAAATAGAGGTTACCTAGGAGACTAGTCAGTTAAATGCAAAGGAGGTAGGAAAGTGAAGTAGAACAAGTACAAGGCCGAGAAACCTTATTGTATTGTACTTTGCTCTCTGTTCGGATCGAACACAAAGATGAGACATTTGCTGCCTTTTGCTCTTCTCTTCATCCACTTTTCCTTTGCTCACCCATTCTCGTTGGATGGGAAGGTATTGCAACTCGACGAATCCAACTTCGATTCCGCCATATCGTCCTTCGATCACGTCTTGGTTGACTTTTACGCCCCCTGGTGTGGTCACTGCAAGCGTCTCTCTCCCGAGGTACCCTTTCTTTCATTCCTTCATGTCATGAAATTAATTTTGATTTGAAACCCACTTAGAAAAGTCAATTTATTTTTGCTTTTGCTTGGTTCCAAGATGTGGGGTTTTTGTTTTTTGTTTTTGTTTTTATTGGGTAGACTTGTTGTTCTTAGTTGCTTCAATGTGATCATCTATATATTTATATTAAAAACTTGTTTTTGTTGTTAGCATTAAAGCTCTTTATAGCTAGTAAATGTTTTAAATGTATTGTCACTGCTTACTCCTATTAAGTTTGAATTTTATAAGAGGTTACTGAGATAGAAATAGACTTGTAATACTACATAGCCATTCATGTTTGATTTTACTTGATTAGATATTCCTGATTGTCATTTATGTTTCATTTCATGTGAGGATAAAAGCTGTGATTTTCTGCCTTGCAGTTAGATGCAGCCGCGCCTGTACTTGCCGCCTTGAAGGAACCCATAGTCATAGCAAAAGTAGATGCAGACAAGTTTACCCGCCTTGCAAAAAAATATGACGTTGAGTATGATTTCGTGACCCTGTATATTGCTTGTTGAAATAATCTTCATTTCTTACTAAGTTTGATATAAGTGTTGCTTTCTTTTGTTCAGCAGTCAAGAATACAAATGCTTTTATTACTGGAAACAAACTTATGCTAAACTTCTATTCTGTGGTGTAGTGCGTATCCAACCATTTTGCTGTTTAATCATGGTGTCCCCACAGAATACCGTGGACCAAGGAAAGCAGATTTACTTGTTCGTTATCTAAAGAAATTTGCTGCTTCTGATGTTTCCGTTCTTGATTCAGATTCTGCTGTCAATAAATTTGTTGAAGAAGCTGGCACTTTTTTCCCCATATATATAGGTTTTGGGTTGAACAATACGGTGATAGAAAAGTTAGCCATAAAGTATAAGAAAAATGCATGGTTTTCTGTGGCAAAGGATTTTTCTGAGGATGTCATGGTATTGTATGATTTTGATAAGGTTCCTGCATTGGTTTCCCTTAATCCAAGTTACAAGGAGCGGAGCACATTCTATGGCCCCTTTGAAGGTTAGTTTATACTTTGATAATCAAGGATACTTAACAGTTATATTTACATACTAGTTAGTACATGTAACTCCCTTGAACTTCACTCCTCCCGTAGACATTTTTCAATGCCATTGAGTTGAATTTGATTTATCCAGAAATATGTGCCGGCATATGCTACTTTGATACTGAAATGGTGGTTGATTCGTTTATTATTTAGGAAGGGGCTTATTAGGCTCCCCATGTGCTTTTATGAAGTTTATTTTGGTAAACATGCTTGATGGACTGAGACCTGTTGGTAAATGTCAAAGACCAACTCTCCTAAAAGCTTAAGCTATTAGGTAGGAGCCTAAGCTACCCCCCCTCCCACACACACACAAGATCTGTTTGGGCTTGAAGCGTGGACGATACCCAATTTACCTTGTGCTGAAATTTAACTTCATTATGAAGAATGGGGTGCCAAGGATCAAATTCCTATCCACTTGGTCAAAGAGGCTCCAATACCATATCAAAGACCAACTCTTAAAAGCTGAAGCTATTAGGTAGAGGCCCAAGAGTGAGTTTTATATCTCTTAAGACTTTAGCAGTATATATTGTGACTGTGCTGACTTCACAAACCTTATTTAAATATAGGGAAGTGCCTCTTTTGAATGAAATATAAGTGCCAATCTAGTACGTATAATCATTCGTAGCTAATCTTTCACTACTTGATTTGGACTCCTATGAGCGAGAATTTAACCCTCAGTCTCACTGGTTCTTTCTGGAAGGTAAGGTTAAGCCTCCTTCCAAAGTATAAGCTCTTGTTTGGATTTTAGTATTTGGCTTGATTAACACAAATGTTTTGCTTCAGGTGTGTAGGTAACATAATGCTTTATTGTGATGGTAGTTTTTTTTTTTCTTTTTTTTGGAGTGCATAAACTAGTAGTCATGAAGTCATCTTTTCTTACATTTTGAGATACTTTGGAAGCTTTAGAATAATCTTTTTACTACTTTTAGGTTTGTCTGGATATTTTGGAGCACTTCCTTAGCACACACTGTCCAGGTTTTTGGAGGAATAAGTGTAAGGCTTTATGGAACTGGGCTCTGTTTTTAAATATTTGGTGCATTTGGCTAGACTGAAATGGTATTAGAAATTGTAGCCATGGGTCTTCATCTTTGCAGATTTTATGGGATAGGGGTCATGGCCTCCCTATGTAATTCCACCCTTGCTTTCTTTAGGAGGTTTCTTTGGCCTAGATCAAACTATCTTATAAATCAAATAGGCTATAACAAAAATTACCTATGGAACTTGACTGAAGCTGAAATCTAAGCTTAACATATAATAAGTTCATCTGAAAGGCCTTTCTTGTTCCAGGGTAGGAACTAATGTAGGTTTGATAACTCAAATACTGCAGCGATGGTACTTTTTACTTCTAAATAAAATCTGAGATTGAATGTCAATTATTAATCTAGAATGCCTTTCTTGCTTCACTAGAAGTTACTATGATGTTGTGAGCTTATCAGTACTTCTTAAATTATACTGTAATATATTGGAATATAATTGCTTTTGTTCATCATTCTTAATCTCTTAAATATTTTAACTTTGATACATCATTACAGGAATCTTTTTATGATTTATGTTCTTGTTTTCATAAGCAGAGGAATTTTTGGAAGATTTTGTAAAACAAAACCTGATTCCTTTAGCTGTGCCTGTATCCCGTGACACACTTAAGTTGATGGAAGCTGATGGGAGGAAAATAGCATTGACAATTGTTGAGGATGAAGATGAAGAAAGATCAAGGGAACTGATTAAGTTATTGAAGGCTGCTGCATCTGCAAATCGTGACTTAATATTTGGTTATGTTGGAGTTAAACAGTTGGAAGAGTTTGCTGAAAAATTTGATATTGGGACTGAACTACCAAAAATGGTCATTTGGGATAAAAGTGACGAATACCTTTCAGTAAGTAAATGGTTTTTATCTGAAAAAAGTTATTTTAGTTTATCCTAATTTTAGTTCTCTAAATGATATTTGGTCTCCATTTGTATTATTTACATGCATAGTCTAAGTTAAAAAATTTATCTTATTCTGATACTCCTCTCTTGCATGTCTTATTCTTGTCAACTAGGATCTATATGTATATGCCTGTGTATTTTTGTGATGGAGAAGAAAAAAAATTTCGTATTCCAACATTCATGTCATGTAAACAGGTGTATCTTTGATTATATGTACATCAGGTACACCAGCATTTCTAGAGTGGATGTGAGAATTGAGATACCCTGGTATTAAATACCTGGAATTTAAGATCCCTATGATTGGTATGGCTAGTAAAGTCATTTCAGTATGGAACTGGGATACTCAAGAATGAGATTTTGGATTGCCAGATATCATACATTCCCACGATCCCCGCATTCCAAACATTGGCATCCAAAATATGGTGTATCTTATTGGTGAGAATATGCAAGCGTACCAAATGCCTCCATAATGTTTACTGCTATAAATCTGCATGTCCTTTGACCATCAGTTGCATGATTGCTTTGTGATACTTGACCTGGAAGCCATGTAACTAGCCTATATAGGCTCTTCATTTTCGAGGTAGATGGCTTAGCTCAGGGTAAAAAAATATAATTCAAGGATTCCCTCTATTGACCTCCAAACTTGGGGCTTGTTTATAAGATTTCCTAGTATAGACATATCCAGAGGTATGAGAAGTGTATCAATCTTGTTAAATGTATGTAATGGTCATAACCTATTGGGGATAAGTGATTGTTAGAAAATTCATTCAGACAAATTGAACCTCTGCTCCTCATCTTATCTTTCTTTCCTCTCAAGGTTTTTGTATGTATCTCAAGGGAACATATGATGGCAATTTTACAAGGTAAACAGTGTCTTTCTCTTTCCTAAGTTGTCATTTGGTGCTTTTATCAAATCTCCATGTACAAGTCTTCATTGTTATGTCGTAGTCACTTCCAATATTGATGCAGTTGTGTCAGAAAATTCTCCCATATACTGTAATTCTTCCATCCTATTGTTTTTGGTATCAAAATTCCCCTATCGTGGTAACATGAATTGTTTATATCAAGTCCTATTTACTTAAATCTGCTGATTGTTGTTCACATTTGTACTTAAATAAATTTCCACAATGTGGGAAAGTCATTAAATTTTTTCATAATTTTCAGGTTGTTGGTTCAGAAAGCATTCAGGGGGAGGATCAGGCAACTCTAATCACTAAATTTCTAGAAGGATACAGGGAAGGAAGAACCATGCAGAAAAAAACCAGTGGCCCTTCCCTGCTGCGATTTATCAATGAATCTTTTGACATTAGAATGGTGTACATCCTTGTTTTTGTGGTCGCAGTACTGATGCTTATTCAGAGTATTAATAAAGGAGGTGATGAATACCATAGAATACCAAATCAAGACCAGGTTGATCATGCAAGCAGCTCTGTTTCTGAAGTTGAAAGCAAAGAGTATATACCGGGAGACAAGGAAGACTAAATTAACACATATAACGATATCATCAGTAAATGTGATCAGGGATATTCAAGAAAATAGCTGGGTTTAGAATTAACACACCTATTGGTATGTGTGAATAGAGTTTGTGTATTTCCATAATTTTGAGTAGTGTCCAAACTCTTGCATTCTGATTTACGCACTTTCACTAGTGATTTCTTAACATCAATGAGGATTATTTATTATTTTAAAGATAACAATGGTGATAATTTCTAAGGTTATTATTATTTGCATCCCTCCTCGATATAATTATTTATTTAACATAGGTTGGTATGGTTCGCTCGTGCTCTTTGCTGCTTACTGAAGTTGAACAGGACCAATATGAATAGGCAGGGAATCCTGGTGGGATTTAAATTTTTCAAGTAAATACGCAAAAAAAAAAAAAAATCTTTCTTAATTGGCAATGAATTCTCCTTTAGTTGTGTTTTTTTTTAAAAGATATTAACATTTAATTGGAGAGAGAGAGAGAAAGAAATAGAAAAAAAAAGGAGATTTGATTACATCTTCAAGTATATAAATAATTATGAGGGTGTTGATATGCCAGGGTGGATTGAGTTTTGGGATTTCCCCCTTTCAATCCAAATCAACCCAACTATTGTGTGTGTAAGTCGGGTTGGGTTAAAGATTGGAGCTTGCTGGAGTGGAGAGAGTGAGATGTCTCTTACAAAAAGTCCTTTCAATATTTCTATTTTCTAAAAAAAGCAAGCGAAATGACAATTGGTAAGGATTTGATATCATAAAACAATGTTATACACTTAAAATGTTTTTTTGTCTTTCAAAAGTGGAATGATGATGTTTCACTTATTTCATTTTTATAAAAGTTAAGGGAACAACATAGTTTTGAGACCATATTTTCTTTAGAAACAAAAGACAAAAAAAGATGGTTTGGTTGGTTTTTTCAGGTGGGTAGGGAGAGTCTAACTTGCAAACTAACTCATCCTTTTATGCGATGAGTGATTTCAAGCCTAACTCAACATACATATTTGATCTAGCCCATTATTTTTGGGTTGGGTAGATTTGTGCTGGTTTATAAGTAAACTCAACAGTTGATTACTCCTTATTAAGATATTGTTGCACTGTGTTTAATATTTTCAATAGTTTGAACTATTTTTATTTTGTAATTTTACGAATAGATGCTGACAATTGTTGTTGTTAGCATGGATTAGAAGGATTGTTGATAAAATTGTTGAAATCGATGAGTGAACATATAATAAAATATAAGAATAGAAATGAATGTATATGAGAAAAAATTGAAAGAACATTTGTTGAGGAGAAAATGACGAAAATTTGCCTAAAAGGTCATATGAAAAAGAAAACTAATAGAATTTTGAGTGAAAAAAAGTAAATCAAATGACATATATGTTTGGTTAAAAGAGGTAAAGAAAGAGGATAAACTTTAACAAATTTTAATGACGTTAATTGTAATCAAGTATAAAAGATTTAATTTTTTTTTGGTATAAAACATTTTATTATGATAATTACTCTATAACAATTTTTTAACTTCCTAGTTTTTAACTTAAAGTGAAAAAAAGGAAAAAAGAAACTTAATAAAAATAATTATATAATAACAAAATACGGTAAACAAGTGTGGTGATTTTGTGTAAACATATAATTTTTTTTTTATGATACATATATCAAGATATTTTTAATTGCCTACATCTTATCAGAGGGAGTTTTTTTTTATATACAAGAGCAAATGATAGCCCAAGGTTTCTAAACAAAGTTGGCACACCAGACACAACCTCAAAGTCCCGGGCCCCACTCCCAAGTATCCAAGTGGCCTACTTGCCTCTATTAATCAATTTTATCCTTTGTTTTTAAAAAATAAAATTATTTGAGGTTCTACAAGTCTTTAGAGTAATCCAGTGACTCCACACATTCTGTCTTGAGACAAATACAAGCAAATAAATATAAATGATTACCTAATTTTTATTTTTATTTTCTGATAAGAACAATAATGTCCCATTTTATAATCATTTCCATTTTCTTCTCTCACATCAAATTCTCTTTGATAATTATCAATTTCACATCTCACTTGCTTGTCTAGTCCACATAGTTCAATTTGGAACTTTAGAAGATATATACAAATATTGATTGTATTTTATCCTCTGATATTTTATATTTCCCTTTTTGCTGTCATAATATTATTATTATTAGCAATAAAATTTGAAACAGAGAGCAGAGATCATCAAGAAATAGAAGATTCATTTGATTCTTCATGAGATGGAAGCTGATGTATCTATTCTTTTTGCTGTGTTCTCAAAACCCTAAATTGCAAAAATCCCTATTTCCCTATTTTCTCTCTCTCTCTGCTTTTGGATGATTCTCAACCAAAAATTTGTGCTTTTGTGCTTTCCCAATCTTTTGCTCTGATGGGTATCACGAATCTTCTCTTGTTTTTCTTCTCTTTGGTGGGTTTGTGTGCTATGGCGGCTGCCAAGGTGGTGCTGATTGGGACCAATGTCACTCTCTCCTTCGATGATATTGAAGCTAATTTCGGTGAGTTTTAGGGTTTATTTATTTTATTTTATTTTCCAAGTTAGGAGTTGTTGTGATGTGTATATTGAAGTTGGTTTGGTTATGGTTGAATGTGATTTTGGCTCTTGGGCACATGAGAGTATTGAAAATTTCAACTTGGGTAGGGCTTTGGTGGAGCTGTGTCAGTGGGAAACTAATTCAGCTGATTTTTTTATATGCTGAAAACCCATCTGAAGAGAAAAAGTTGTAAGTAGATGGGCGGAGAAAAAAAGTGGAAAAAGGTTTTGAAATGATGCTGTAAGATAGCTAATGTGTCTATGAATGTACGGACTAAGGTGGAACGTGATTAAAGCATATGCCTTTCCATTCTAAAGTGAAATTCTAGAATTTTTTTATCACTAAATTTGTGTTTCTTTCGGGAAAAAAAATAGTGAATGCAAGTTTGATGTTATGTTGTTCTAATGTTTGTGTTTTGCATGTGGTGGTGGTGCTGATGTTAATTTTATTTCAGTCTCTCTTTTTTATTTTTTTTACATGAATGGCATTATGATTTTCAGCTCCAACAGTCAAAGGTTCTGGAGAATGCGGGGTCTTGTATTTGGCAGAGCCGCTTGATGCATGTGCAGAATTGACAAATAAAGCTGAACAGCCTTCAAATGCGAGTTCACCTTTTGTTTTGATGGTTAGAGGGGGATGTAGCTTTGAGGAAAAGGTCAGAAGAGCACAAAAGGCTGGCTTTGAAGCTGTAATTGTCTATGACAATGAAAATGATGGTGTCTTGGTTGCAAGTAATGACCAGTTCTTACATTTAGCAACATATTGTTGTTTAATATTCTCTTCCAACATGCAATTTCCATTAAGCTCAGTTTTCCCCAATGATAATATGAGTTGTAACATACATTCACTGGTTGTGGCAAAATGGTATTGCACAGATTAAGAAATCCATCATTTTGAAATTGTGTTAGCTATAAATTTTACACTAATTATGGGCCATTGTAACCCTAAATATGAGATTGTAGTGTTTTCTATGGAAGTTGGTATAAACAAAGTTCATTAATATTATGTCACTTGGAAGACATATTGCAGGATTGAAGCTTTGTATGCGATACATGTTAATTCTACTGTTTTGAGATTCTTACAGCTGAAACATTTGTATCCTGCTACCAGACAGCCACCAAAAAGTAACCTTTGGAAGTATTTTTTTAATTTAAACTGTAGATTCACTGTCATCTATTTTCTGAATCTACAACTTTATGGCATCATAGGGTTTGGGACCATGTAACCATGTGAAGTGATCTTTCATTGATGCTGTCTGAGTGTTTGTGTAGCTCTCTGTTTACAGCAGATGCTAAGCTGTAAGAATTTTAAAAGGGATAGGATATGAGATACATATGTTTTTCTCTAGAAAAGTATGGATATCCTCCAATATTACTTATCGCCTTATCGGATGGGGAGGTGTTGTATGCTTACATTGTTATGAACTTTGAGTCCACTGAACCAATTTGAAATCTCTTTTGAAGATGCTCTCTAGGTTTGTTGGTTGGCATCTTATGTTAAATGGAATGTTAGAGAAGGAATCGTGTTCATTGTTCTCCCTAGCAGTGAAATGTTTTGCATCCATTGAAATTGGGATATCAGCAATGATTGAACAACAATCAGGACAAACTTTGAATGCATTAGGTATTTAGGTGGAGCAAGTTGATAAAGAAGTTGATGAAATATATTATCATGGTAAAGCTTATGGAAAGGATGACAACCCACCGATTATACAATATATGGGTAAAAAATTGACAATAGTCAAGCATGTAAATTCTATAGTAAAAAAAGGCTGTTCTAGATGATTTGTTGTTGGATAGTTTTCTTTTAATATACCTGCATATGTGTGCATACATATACATCATATTTTGAGAATTTATAATTCACAATTGTTTTGTTATTCAGTGGCAGGGAATTCTGCTGGTATAAGAATACATGCTGTATTTGTAACAAAAGCGTCGGGTGAAATACTAAAGAAATATGTTGGATTGACTAATGTGGAACTATGGCTCATTCCAAGTTTTGAAAACTCAGCATGGTCTATCATGGCAATTTCTTTCATTTCCCTACTAGCTATGTCTGCAGTGCTGGCCACTTGTTTCTTCGTCCGCAGGCATCGGATAAGAAGAGAAAGACCTCGAGCTTCTCGTGTTCGTGAATTTCATGGGATGAGTAGTCGCCTAGTGAAAGCAATGCCAAGTTTGATATTTACTTCTGTTTTAGAAGATAACTACTGTACATCAAGAACATGTGCTATATGCCTTGAAGACTATTGCGTTGGAGAGAAGCTCAGGATTCTGCCCTGCTGTCACAGTAAGTCTTCCCATATGAAATTTGATTTCTTTTTCAAATTCACTGCATTCAGAAAAATTGTATTAGTTTGTTGCTTTGATCTATCTTCGCCTTTGGTAAACACTTTTCTACTGGGGGAATTGGTCTGGTAGAATTTCCTGGTATTCTGTGCAGTTGATTGCTGGATCTAATGTTCCTGTGTTGAGTGTACATATGATAGCCACATGGTGTAAACTTCTGGTGTAATATTAGTTACCATTACCTGGCAAATAAGGATGTCATGAGGAAGATTATGGCTATTTTCCCAGCCATATTGCTGAGGTTTCATTGAAGATTAAGTATACAAAAGATATTTTAGTTTTGAGGTTGTAGTAGGACATGAAATGATTTACATTGCCTTTTCTGGATATATCGAGTAGCACAAGTGGAATATCTCTTTGCTTGGAGGCCCCCATATACTCATATACCAGCTTCTCCCACCCTTCTGTTCCTCTACTAACTATGGTTGAGGTTTTAATTTTTTGAACTGTGTTGTTTGCCATATCTGTCCTTTAAGTCTTCAACAATGTGAGAGTTCAAAACTATTTAGCATCACTTTTGTCTATATTGTAGCAGGGAGGTCCTTCATCACACCTAATCCTTCCTGAAATGGAAAGCACCATCCCATGCTTTCTGCCAACCTATGAAGACTACCATTTTTTTTTCTTTTGGGATCCTCAACATCTATCATTTGTAATTATTTTAACAGAAAGAAGTCTTCTAATGGGAAAACCAATTTTAGAAAATGGAAAACTAGCAGCAGTTCTAGTTTATAGAAACTAGCAGGACACCAAAAAATGGTTTTCCAAATAAACAAGTTAAAATAAATTATGTTTTCCAGATATCCAAAATGCATTAAAATATTGCATTCTGAACTTATTCTTTTGTGTTTCCTATTTCTTAGAAATTTCTAATTTTCCTTAAGATCTGGAAATTCCACAACTGAACTACCCTAACTTTCCTAAAGCAATAGTTATGCCTAATAGATGACAGTATATGGATATTAGATGTTCTAAAAACATGTTTTGGTGAAGATGTTTGAGAAGCATATTTTGTATTTCCGTGTTTTTGCTCTATACTCTGCTCTCACAGCTTCCAAACATTTTGTCACATTTCTATAATTTGTTTAGGTAGCCTGGGATTCCAGAAGATTGTGGTAAACTTGAGTTCCTTATAGGTTGTTGTTTGAAGAAATAATATGTGGTGAGGATGCTGAGACTGGTTTTCGAACACTTCATTTTGCATTACATCTGTAGATTCCTCCAGTCTCCTTGTAGGCTGCACGAGGAGAAGCTCTACCTTTCTCCTAAAACCAAGAAAAAAATTGTGGAAATTGGTGAAAATCAAAATGAGAAATTTAAAGAAAGACAACAGTACATTCAATGAATAATCATTATTTTTCACTATATATTGGCTAAATTTTCTCTCACACTCTCAGGCGTGAGTGCATTCCTGGTTCCCCCTCCTCCCTATATTTCTCTTGAATCCATTTTGTCTTGCATCATACAATCTTATGTTTAGACCTTTTTGGGGGTGATCGAATCAAACAACATTTTAAGAAAAATGATGTAAGAGTACTTAATGATGGTTTTTGTAAAGATACATTTAAAGAAGATCCTTTGATCTTTCTTCACGTCCATTGGTGAAACTGTGAAACCCCTTTAGAATTTGTGAAAGTAGAGCTTCATAGTGATGCCCTTTGTGAAGGGGTTAGATGGGCAGTGTGCTGTAAACCTAAAAATGAAGGGGGACTGGGTCTTGGCAATTTGGTGTCTAAAAATATTGCTTTGATGGCTAAATGGTTATGGTGTTTTTATTTACAGACTATTTCTTTATGGCACCAACTTATTCAAAGTAAGTATGATTTAAACTGTAATGTGTGGGACGTCAACCAATTATCACTGCAAGTCATGCTAGTCCCTGGAAGTAAGTATGATTTAGACTGGAATGGGTAGGACACCAATCTAATGATCTTTGCAACTCATGCTAGTTCCTGGAAGTTTATTTCTCAGGGATATGTTTCTTTTATACCATTGGTTCCTTTTTAGTCAGGGTGATGGCACCTGTATCAAGTTTATGGGGAATCTTGGTCTTGTACTTGCAAGCGGGACATGAAAATTGATTATTGATGGATGAATGAATCAAATGCCCTTGCATGCCCCGTCAGGAAAAAAAAATTAAAAAATTTCCTAATGAAATAATCACATCTCAATGTCTGAATTCTGGTATCCAACCCAACAGATTGGATGGTTCAGATGACTGACCTGGAATACAAGGTCAGAAGTTTTGTCGCTAATGATTCTGGAAAAAATGAAAGTCTCAATTTATAAATCATACCCAAAAAATTGCATTGCTAACTTTACTACCATATTCTTTGTATATTGTTATTTTTTTTGGGATTAATTGTTCTTATGGGATTAATTGTTCTTATGTATTGGTGTGAACCTTCGTAAAGCTGAAATGGGGCCTTTCTTTCCTGTTTTCCTTTGTGTGTGTGTGTTGGGGGGTGGTGGGAGATATTGGAAGGTAAACTTTCGGGTGTTGGTCTCAGCATCAAATTAGTGAGAATAATTTATTGGACCTTCTCCCCTGTCAAATTAAATTGTTTCTAAATCATGCTATGATGCACTTGTACACTTGTGTGATGCTATCTAAGTGCAATACGTTCTTTCTGCTGTTGATGTGTTTTTGCCAGACAAGATTAATCTCTGCAGTCTTTTTTGGTGCAATTACTTTCTTATATATTAGTATTATGTGCATATTAAAAGATGACTTCCTTAGGATTATATTGAATTTCATTTTTTCTGATGAATTATTGGCAGAGTTTCATGCTATCTGTGTGGATTCTTGGCTTACTTCATGGAGAACCTTTTGTCCAGTTTGTAAGCGTGACGCAAGAACTGGTTTAACTGATCCACCACCTTCAGAATCCACCCCTTTGCTTTCATCAAGCCCAGCATCTATGGCATCCTCTGTCTTGTCTTCTGTGAGATCATCGTTAGCATCATCTTCAGCTATACAAATTGTCCGGGCAACATCACAGCCCCCATCTGTTTCTCGTAACCACTCTTTAGCTAGTACCCCTTATGTTCAGCCATCTCTTAGGTCGTCCTACCGTCAATCCCCCTCCCTAAGCGTCAGCCGAAGCTCTGTAGATCTTAGGAATGCATCCCAAAGATCTCTAGCTTCTCACTTGAATTCACCACATTCCATGGGTTACCCGTCTTTGTCTTCTCTTAACTCAAGGTTCATGTCTCCATATATTCCAAGTCCAAGCAATGCTTCAGTAAGTTATATTGGTTCATCTAGTCATCAACAGCATCCACTCCGTTATAGTGAGTCAGCTGCGAGCTTCTCACCATTTGCATCTGCAAACTCCCTTCCGGAATGCTAAATTGTTTAATCTGATTTTACCATATGATTGAGATGTCTGTGCAGTTGAAGAGACATGAAAATTGCTAAGTCACATTGGTCTATAAAGTTGCCATGTGACGACTGATGGTCTAGTTCCATCCGATGCTTTGACTTTCCCCACCTTCGTATCTCCTCTGGGAATTGACTTCTTGGGGCCTGGTGTACATTGAAACATCTTTATGATGTTAGTTTTATTTACATGTGCTGGTTGAGGTTCTTACACTTTCAGGTTGATGAGCTTGCGTGAAGTCACGGGTGTGTTGTTTGTACTGGGTCTTTTGGATATTGATGTTTTCATAATCTTGATTTCAAAGTATAGTTAACTGCTAACAAGAGAGATGTTGGGCTGTATAGAAAGATCGAAGTAAGAAGAGTTCTTTATGTTCTGATTGTCTAATGGGTGTGTCCAACTGAATGATAACAGATTATATGATACTCTAGAGTTATCTATGCTTGAGCATGTAATTGTTGTAACAATGAGTATCAACAATAAATGTAAAATTTATTGGCGGGATGTAGCTTTGCTATTGACTGCTAGTAAATTTGTTGGCAAATCTTGTCAGCTTTAAATCATGGTGACTGCATATGGGACGTGTGGGCTGCTTCAGTGATGATACTTGCATGTTTGGATTAGCTTATTTTGCACTGAAAAAAGGCTTCTCAGCTAAAAGCTCTCTATTGAGATTGTGTGTTGTGAATGGGAAAATTTTGTAGTCCAACTCTAGTATTGAACACCCAGTACTACCACCACTCAGTTGCCATCCTCTGAAAGGGCAGAGTGACTATTAGCAACATGAGACATTAGTAGTGAGGTGGAAGGTATGAAGATAGAAATCCATCATATTTGTAACAATTTTATCACGTCCTTTACCCAAAAGAGTTTCAAATTTTATATGTACTTGCAAAAATGAAAACCAGAAATGAATCCACTTAATCTGAGGTCGCACTAGAAGTATACGGTTGAAAAGGATTAAACCAAAACACGGTATAGTCTCAGAATGCCATAACCACCAAACTTTTAAATTCTCGATTCAAGAAACAAATGAACTCGAAAGCCAATCAAAAGGCATTATTTATTTTTATATTTATGAGTGCTCAGTATTATAATGGAATCAGAATTTTTTTAAAAGAGAATTTGGAATAGCATTGGGCCCTAAATGATAAATATATTGTGATTAGCTTTAGGAATATACCTAAAATTTGGTTGAACGTGGAAAGTATATGTTCTGCATAATTTGTCTCAGCAGATGCATGAACTTTTTTCTTTATAGTAATTGGGTTTAGAACATTGTTTGGAGGCTTCAAGTCTCTTTGGTTATGTAATTGCCAGAGCAATTTATGGTTTAAGTGACACTTGGTGGTTACAATTTAGATCATCTATGTCAAAATTTCATTCGGTAGCAAGTCAAAAAAAGAAAAATTCAAGTGGCAAATGCAATTATTTACCAAGAAAATCAAAGATATACTCGGTTAAAGCCCATTGGGATTTTGTTGGAACTTGGAAATCGGAATACGCATAAGTTGTATACATGTGTGCTTATATGCTAAAATTTGAAGACTTTTTCTTTTATATTTCTTTTTGCATGACTTATCTTGTCGAATTCATTAGCAACAGATCATACATACCCATGGGGCCTATTCACTTGTAGAAAATTGAATTTTCTAGAATATTTAAAATAAAATAAAAAGGAAAATGCTTAAAATTGCAACAGTTTTTCATTCTCCATATCTTCGAATACAAAAATTCTCAATTTCTTAAGAGTTTAATTTCTATCCACCATCAGTGTAAAGTTTCTTTATACTGTTATTCAATTATGTGTTGCCAAATCATTAAAAGAGTTTGACTATCATAACAATTACTTAGAAAGTCTAACTCTTTTAATGATGTGTCAACATATGATTAGATGACATTGTAAAGAAACTTTACACTGACGGTGGATAGAAATTAAATCCATTTCTTAAATTGGAAAACTAATATGAGGTCTTTTTCCTAAAACTAGAAAATACGTTTTTCATCTTTTCCTTCCCTCCCCCCTTAGTAGAATGTTCATCCATCATTTATTTTAAATTTATTCTGTAAGATCGGTATGTAAATTCTTATCATCTAAAATATTACAAGGAGTTATTTGTATAAAATTATCAAAATTACTTAAGACGGTATTAATTGGTCAAATACACATTTCTGTGTGAATCAAGATTATATAGAACGTTGATTGAAAAACAAAAAATTATATAAAAGTTGGTTCATGTAATAGAATGAGATAATTATTTTATACAATTTCTTAAAAGTGAAATGACTAATTAATTATACTTTTGGTGTTAAGTATTATAAGGCAAGAAAGAAAATGAGGCTTAGAGCTCAAGAACTCGTACAAGAGGGAACAATGGGAGTTTGGTTACTTGTAGAGCTAGAGCCTTGGTGTCTTGAGGTTCAAGTGTTGTACTTGGCGAATGGGCCTCCTTCTATAGTGAAAGCCTTGGTGAAGATGGTGAATGAGAGGTATTGGCATGGAAGGGGTTATAGAACATACTAACATCTTCTTAATTAGTTAAAATAAAAAGTATTAAATAAAAAAATAGAAGTATTTAATATTTTAATAATTTGAAAAATATATATTTATTTTTTTCTTTGAATAATTAAGAGAGTTATTAAATTGATTCATTAAGAAGAAAGATGATGAAGAAGTTGTGATACATGACAAACTAAAACATGAGAAAGTTGGGTGATTTGAGATGTGTAAATAACTTGAGAGATGACCTTAATGTTACAAGGTGATTGGTCCAAGTCATTATCAATTAATAGAATAAAATTAAATTATGAAAGAGGCATTTGATTTACGAGAATTCTAAATTTTAATTATTTTGGAAACCTAAATATAAAAATATTTGGACAAGATTGAAAAAAGTTCACCACTTTTTTATATATGTTTCAATTCTATACAAAAAATAAGTGGTCTTAATTAAAGTTTCATATCTCTTATATTTAAGTTTTTAAGATGTATGAAATTTAGGATTTTCACGTATTAAAAGCATACTAAAAGGAAAGAAAATAGAATCCTAGAAATTGAATGCAGAAACATTCCTTCACATAAAAGTTTGTGTTTCTGCAGCACCCCTGATGTCGTAGGAGGCAAGAAGATGTCCCTTACTGGCCTTTACTACTGAAGGAGACAATACAGTCCCTGTAAATGTAGTATTAATTCTTGCATTGAATTACCTATAAGCTGTATTTAATCTTTTTGGCAGAGGCAATTTTCAATAGTTAATTCTAGACAGCTTGGGATTGATGGGAAGACTTCAACACTAACTTGTGCGTGAGACTTTGGTCACCACTATCAAAGTTTTCAATTTCTAATTAAAATTGTGATGGATATGTGACTGTTTACCAATTGCATCAATTTTATTATTATATCTGTCATTCTTTCATACCTTTATAAGATATAAAATGTATGATTTTCTCTTATGTATTTGTAATTAGGGAAATACTATACAAATAATATATTTTTATAATATAAAATCCATATTTTTATATCATTAACTTTTATTTTTAAATCTGAATAGAATCACATTAAAATCGTTATGTACACATCTGCATATAATCTAATAATTATGTACATTAATTTTTTTTTCTCTGTTTAAGAATTGTTTATATAGCGTGTCTCTTCTAGATACGAGAGAATAACATTAAAATTAGTTAATACCCAGTCAACCAAATTGGTTCAAAAACGATATTAGCACACTTGGTATGTATCAAGACGTGTTCAACTATTGACACCATTTTGTTAAATTTCAAGGCGAAGTAAAAATTATAGTTTACTTTTAACAATGGGAATTGAGAAGTTGTTATTAGAATTTTAGCTTGTGAACTCTAGTTAAATTATACTCATCTTAACGATTCAAGGTAAACATAAATAACAATACACAATAGTCCCTTATCCAAAACAAAAAGAAATACATATCAGTCCAATATTTATTGAAATGAGTGTTCTTGGACATCATTTGACGATTCTTTTTACCATTGACTTTTTTTTAAAAAAATTTTATTTCGAACTTACATAAAAATCTGTTTCTATATTTTTTATTTTTTAATGACCAGCATTTGACAAATTTTGCTTTCAATTTGCCCCTTCCCCCTTTTCCAATCGGTGGGAACTTATTTACTGCAATGTATTAGATAAACATTAGCTTGCCTTATTCACAAACATTTATAAGATTAGCATCAGGTCGGAATTGGATGTTAAGTAATCATAGGTAGTGGAAGGAAGCCAGAGGACCACAGGGATGGCAAAATCCAAAACGTAACCCATTGTATTTTGCTTCCATTAGGGTTCAACTTGATTGCCAATTTCCCCAGCCATGGTTTTAATTGGTTGCATAATCAGGCTTCTCTTTACGTTGCTTTATGTCCATGTCCAAAATTCTTCTTCTTATCCACGAGTAAATTAAGCCCCTTAATCAAAGTGTGGTGAGAAAATATTGGATTTTTAAAATTGTTCAATGTACACCATAGGAAATTATTGTTGCATTTTGTACAGAACATGAGCTGTGTTTTTTTTTTAAAAAAAAGCCCAAGGAGTTACTTGTGATTTATAGAGTAGGTTGTAAAATGTGCTGTAAAAAATTTATTTGAGTAAATAACATTACTTTCAAGTGATGTATTGTTAGTTTGAGCCTATGCTGCTATGCAATGCCAACTTATAGTGAATTTTGAGCTATGAATTTCAACTTCAGTCTGACACATGCTGAAAAATTTCAAGGGTAGCAATTATACTCAAATATAGGTTTTCTGTTATGCTTGGATTTAATATTTAACAGACTTTCATTCTTAACTCTTCCTCTCAGCACGCCTGCGTTCATGAGATCCACATTTTGGGGTAACCTCTGAGAAAGGGTGAAAAAATGTGGTCCAAATTCCTAAGGATTCTTTACCACTAAGCAAAAGGAGGACTATATGGCTAATATTTATTTCCAAATCTGTCGGCGTGGGAAGCTATTTTTGCAACTTCACTGCAGATTATGATGATGACCAAAAACATCATCATGTCGTTGTTATTGGAATGCAAAATTATATCTTCTTCCAAATTAAAATGAAAAACCTTTCACATTAATTATTATGTTGCTACTTCTTTTGTGCATTTATAGGTAATCCTCTAAGGCACACGAACTGGGGTAGCTTAGTCATCTGTGTGGCCCATCTTGTTCTGCAGAATAATGTGAATATGTAATAGTTGGAACTTGGAACAATTATAGAGTTGTGGCAGATGAAAGGATTTGTGGAAAAGAAAAAAAAAACATTATAATGAAGCTGAGTGATGGTTTTCTACTATTATTTATTCAACAAAATTGACTAGGAAAAGAAAAAGGACATTGTTGATTTGGCAGAATAAGTTTGTGATATTCTGTCTCCCTTTCTTTCTCACGTTCCCGACCTGTATGAATTATGAGATTACAACACACAAATGCTATCACAAAATGTTGTTTATTCAATCGTTATTGGAAATTCTTCTTGTGGTTCTCTTCTTTAGTGTCAAGCCTTGGCCATTTATTTTTCGTTTAAACAAACTAGAAATGTGCCAACTTTTATTTTCTAATTAAAAATTATTTTTTAAATGAAACCAAATATGTTTGTCTAAATACCATGGTGAACTGTTATTATTTTCTATATTTAGCAGTGTGAATCAAAATTCAATTTGAGTTGGATTTTGAATTATTGAGATTTTGTATCTTGGCCTTGGGTCAGGAATCAGGATCACTGAGAGCTAGTGACCTAAACCATATATAGACGGATTTATATTTTATGCGATGGCTAAAAATCACTTATATTTATTGTGTGGGATTTGTTTCTTAAAACAACAAAAATTTGGAAGGTAAAAAACAAAGCTTACGTTTTTTTTTTTTATTTTGCAATTGTTGCCTTTTGATTAAGCCATTTGGTTCAGGGAATGTGTTAGGATTTCTGAGAATGTTTTAGAATTTCAAAGGATACTTTGAAATTTTTAATAACACTGTAACACCCCTACATTTGGTTCAATGTTTAGAAAAAGTATTTTTGAAAATTTATTATTTTTAGAAATGCAATATTTTCGTGTTTTGGCAACAAAAATAAAAAAATAAAAATTTCCCATAAGTAAGGTGGGTATATGTTTTTTTATTCTTAGAAATGGAAGGTAAAAATATAATTGTTAAACCCTTGTAGTCTCGTTGACTAGAAATTGCTCTTTTTTAATTCCCTTTTGAGCATAGGTTATGATAACCAAGAGATGCCACTAAGTAGAATAATGCTATATCACAAGGCAGCTGGGCCTCTTGCTCATTATGTAGTCTACTTTGAGCACATCCACTACCGTAAAATATGATAGAAACCATGTGAACAAAGATAATGGGGTTTGGCTTTGACCTTTACACGAACATAGAGACTTCAAACATTGGCTTTGACCTTTACACGAACATAGAGACTTCAAACATTAACATAATGACTCTTTCCTTTCAATGTCCATGGATTTACTAGTAGCAAGTAGATCTGCCATAAGAAATGCATTGAATGTATTGAAACCATGTGGATGAAAACCAGATGGACCCATTTACATAACTTGAGTTCTAAGATTGTCTAAGTCAATTATGAGGATAGTTGGGTGCTTCCATTCACTTGTCTTTTATGGAAGTTTTTGAAATTGTTTTTCCCCCTTAAGAAAATGAAGGGGATGTAGAGTAATACACCAGATGAATCTGCATCTACCTCTATAATTGAACTCCATTTAATGAATAATGACTGTCACTTAACTAGGTGAAGATGGGTTTATAAAAAAAATATACATTTTACTTCATGTACCCATATGTGACCCACACGTGTAGTTTTAGGCATTAAATGTACGTTACAAGTACACCATTATAATCATCCAAGTAGAAAAACTGCTTTCCACTTTTGGTTGTTTAGCATGTACATGTAAATGTCACTAAATGCGAACCAAACAGAGCATGTGTATCTTAAAAACTTTGTACTGTAATATGTACA
Organism: Styphnolobium japonicum; assembly: GCA_023212625.1. Classification (NCBI taxonomy): domain Eukaryota; kingdom Viridiplantae; phylum Streptophyta; class Magnoliopsida; order Fabales; family Fabaceae; genus Styphnolobium; species Styphnolobium japonicum. The sequence goes on from JALBWW010000013.1 coordinate 10,577,720, forward strand.
AAACAAATTTGTGAAATAAATTCTTTATCTCTGTTTCAGCAAAATAGTGGTAAAAAGCACATAATTTAGCATCCATATCTTAGAATTCTAAGTCAAATCTTCTAAGGTGATGCCAACTAGTATTTTAAATAAAGGATTTAATTTCAATGTCCTGTGAGTGTAAAATTTCTTTATACTATCATCCAATCATGTGCATCATGTGCTGACACACCATTAAAAAAGTTATGTTTTCTAGGTAGTTGCTGTGATAGTCAAACTCTTTTAATAATTTGACAACACATGATTGGATGATAGTGTAAAGAAATGATGAATCAAAATTAAACTCTTAAATAAATTATCTAAAGGACCTGAAATCAAATCTCACCTTATTAGAGAAGGGAGAATTTTAAGGAAGAAGGAAGTTAACTCGTGTTTATAGCCTAAATTTGTGAAGTTTCACTCACAACATAGTGATATCCAAAATTTTATGTTCTCGGGGAAGCAGAAAAGAGGGGTTTTGGGAAGTTAGTTTTGGGAGATTTCCTGAGGGTAGTAATTTGGTTCACCAATAACCTTTAAAAAGTACGTATCGAAAAATGGTCTGCAAATTCTACAGCCACTTCATGAAGAGAGTTTAGCTAGAGTCTAACCCAAAGCTTTATGTTTAGGTATTTGCTTGGAGTATACTAAATATCCAATATGTTGTGAGTTTCAGTGCCTGTGTGGGTGCGTTTGACAAAGAGAGGAGGTAGCTCAACAACTTCTTATCAACATCAGCATGCATAGAAATAAAGCCATCACTGAAAATCTTAGGGAATCACTTTCACTTACAAATACAAATGTACATAGAAAATAGAAAAGTCAAATCAATAATTTGGCTCCACTGTGGTCCTGTCCTGTGCATTGTTCCCACATGGGATCATGTAAATTTCACTCATAATGTGATATTATCACATGAAATACAGCAAAGAGCGTATATTGTATTTAGACATTTAGCTGTTTAATGCCAAAAAGCCAAAAAAAAAAAAAACAGTACCAGTAATCAGTGATCTCTGAACAAAAGCAGACAAGCACGGCTTCCTATACTTGTATTAACAATAACATATTACAAGAACTTAGGTTTCCAAAGACATACTTGTCTTCACATACCATATTTTAGAAGCTAAGAAACAAAGAAGGAAGTTTTTTTTTGGTAAATAGATGGAAGTTTAAAAAGAAAAGGGAAATTAATACCTCTTTTTTTGCTTTTCTTCTAACAAACATGAACACAAGCAGATTGGCAGCTAGGCATCACTGAGTACAGAAAGCTCATAGGGACCGCCGACTAACATGTTCATAGGTGCTTCTTCTTGAGCTTGGAAGGTAAACTAAAGATTCAGAAACAGCACAAGTTCTCTTGCAGGAAGCATAAAGGCTAATAAACCCAAAACGATCACTAATACTCCTTGACACCTTAGCTCCATTCCAGAAACTGCTACTTGTTTCTTCATGATCATCCTTTGAGCATTCAACCAGTGCAGCAAAGAAAGGATCCCTTTGAAAACTACTTTGCATCAAATCCTTCTTCCGAATCCGGGTTTCTTCATGACTGACTTTTTTAGAAGAGTGTGTGGTAGTAGTAGGAGGGGGCAATGGTAGGAGTTTCAGGGAAGATTCCTGCTTCTTCTTGGAATTTTGTTTCTTGGGAATTCCAGGTAAATGTTCCCAAGAAAATGGTACACCTGAGAATCTAAGTGGGGAGGCAGGACTAAGGAGAGGATCATCAGGAAAATAGAATGATTCAAGGGAGGAAGAGGAGGGTGAAAGTGATGAACAAGAGGAGGAAAAGGAAAGAGTCCGGCGAGAAGACGGGTACTTTCCGGCAGGGAAGGTGTCACATTGTTTTGGGACAAGCTTGGCATGCTGCTGATCAAGAGTTGCTGAAGAATCCATTGTAGTTTGTGTGAGGAAGAGAGAAGAGATTAGAGTTTTTATTTTTTGTTGTGGTAGTTCACAGTTTTATTCTCTAGTTCTCTTTGCACATTTTATTATATAGGCACAGAGAAAGACGAGTACAAGTCCTATTTTACTTTCATGGCGTTGATCTTATTTTTTTTATTGACACTACGAGAAAAAAGTAGCTAGAATTTGATAGAATTGAGCAAGATTTATGAGAGCTCGTTTGGATAAAATTTTTAAAAGATGACTTTTAATTTAGAGTTTTTTTTTTAAAAAAAATTATTTTACATTTGGATGTAATGTTTGTGAAATACTTTCAAGTAATAGAAGGACTTGTAAGTTTATTTAGATAAAAAAGAACAAAAGAACATTTTAATAGTAAAATTACTAAAAATGTAGAATATCCAAAATAAAGCAGATAGGGTTTACAAGGAAAAAAAAAAACAAGATATGTAATTTTTAATAAAGGTAAAGTGTATTTTTGTTAATAAATTATACTAAAAATCATTTCTCCTATTCTTTTTTTCAGAAATTAAGGATTACTAACTTTTAAAAAAAGTAATAATTGAACTTTTTTTAACTTCTACTTATTTTAAAAGTTTCATTCAAATATATATAAAAAGTTAAGGAATTGCTTTTTTTTTAAAAAATGTTTTATTTAAAAAATAATCATATCCAAACGCACTCTAAATAGTTGTTAAATAAAATAAACTACTAAGGATGCTCACTCATCCAAAAGTATATAAGCATACAAACTCATTCTGACAATTTTATTTTTGACTATTTAACATTTTTTTATTTTATTTGGAGGAATAAAAAAAACGATACTATAGACTAACAAAAACGACCCCATAGCATTCATGAGGGGAGAGGAGGAGGGGGACAAAATGGGAAAATCAATAATGATGGAGGTGATAAAGCATGTTTTAAATAGAGAGGTTGCTATAAGGAGTGGTTAAGAAGCAATCACATGGAGGTGGCTGGCCAGACATGAGGAATTGCAGCTACTAATGCTAAAAAAGCTTAAATCAAATCTTGCTCTTTGGCAGAAGAGCTGCCTCTATGTGGGTTTGAAGGAATAGGCAATTAAGCTCATTCAAAAATACACATCAAACCATAAATGCAGCACATGTTTGAAGATATCAAGGGTCAAGTAATTTACTTATGTAAAATTTCCGCTTGTCCCATAGGTAGAGTTAATAGTTTGGGACTTAGAAGTGTTGAACTTGAAACATTTCTTTGAAATAAGTAGTTTATTTGGTGAAACTGTAATTTTACAGCTCCCTGTCTGGGATTCAGTTTAATTACATCTTTTAATCACCTAATTCAAAACAAGATACCTTCCTAGTCTAAGTTTTTATTGCATAAAATAGAGCTACAATCAGGGCCCGTTATTTGGTAAAGCAATCTAAGCTATTGTTTTAGGCTCTCATTATTCATAAATCTCATAATTTTATAATAGTATATTAAATATAATTTAATTAAAAATATATAAAAGTCAAGATATTTAATAAAAAGCTTATATATTCTCTCACTTTTTTACTTAAGTCCTACTAAATCTTAATTTTCTTTCACTTTTCACACCTATTAATTCTCAACCATTTCTCTCATTTTTAAAATCTATATTTAAAATATGCAAAAGTTAATATAACCACTAAAATTCTCACATATCTTCTTACATCATTAATTAAATACCTGGTAAAGCTCTATTTTTTTCTCATTTTTCACAAATACAATTCCTATTAAACTATTATTTTTATTTAGAAAAAAAATGAAGTCAATAGATAATATAGTTTGAAAGAATATTGACTTAATTTTAAATGATCATTAACATAGAATAACTACTCATATATATATATATGATTTATATTTATTTTCAAAACTAAATTTTCTTTAAAAAAATGATACAAATAAAAGAACAACTCGATTGACATATTTAACCATATAAAAAAATTTAATTCTTTTCCAAATGCATAATTACTTTTAGAATAATATTATTAACTTTAGTAAACGTTACTATAGGAGAAAAAATTTTCAAAATTAAAACTAATAAAATTTTATTTAATATGAGCAATGTATTAAGAAAGATTAAAAGATTAGCTATATTATTAATTGAAAAAGAAAGATTAAAAGATTAGCTATATTATTAATTGAAAAAGAAAGATTAAAAGAATATTAGGCTATAAAAGTTAAAATAAGAGTTTTGCATCTAAAAAAGTTAGAAGAATAAAATTTTAATATATACATTTTTGTAAATTTCATTTTTTTTGGGTAGTTAAACAGGGCCAACACCCAAAGAAAAGAATTACGACTTGAAACTAAAGCCACGGGGCAACGAGACCCCTACAAAATCAGCATGTAACAAAGACTTGAGGTTTTCCCTGGGGGGTTGTACCAAATTTGGAAACCATGAGGATGCTCTAACATTTTGTTTGTTGGAAGGAGACTTCCCAACCTAAATGTTTCCAATTGCATATCCTGTGCACCAACCGATTGTGGTGCTGGGTGGCAAGAGTTGCATTGGAGAGGAGAGTGATGATTGCAGAGTAATATCAAAATCCTCATTTTGACATTTAGGTTTAGGTACCTGTATATGTTAAGCCGCTTCTGGCTCCAATCTTAGAATTGAAGTGAAAGATGAACAAAACAAGGCAAATGTAATATATATATATATATATATATATATATATACATGGGAGGGATCAACTTACACCGGTGTAAAACTTGATCACTTTTACACTACTTAATAACTTTTTATTGAATAACTTTATTACAAAATTCACTTTTAGATTGAAATTTTCTATCATGTAGATCATACATATAAAATTTTATATTAATCTGAAATTGTTTTGTGATTCATTGATATACATCAAAATTAATATAATATAAACTATTGAAATATATGAAAATATGAACTATTTGATTATATTCTTATTGATATTCAATCTTTTTTTAAATTTGACACAAATGATCTACATGATAGAATCTTTTAATCTAACGGTGGATTTTGTAAAAAATTTATTCAATAAAAAGTTATTAAGTGGTGTAAAAGTGATCAAATCTTATACCGGTGTAAATTGATCCATCCTCTATATATATATATGTGTGTGTGTGTGTGATTTATTTGATTTATTGTGATAATTTTTTACTATTGCATCATACATGTGTGATTAAAAGTTATGGTGCAACCAACTGAGGGTTGGTCGAGCTGGTAAGCAGACTCGCTCTCATCAGATATGATACAAGTTTAAATTCTAGTGGGTGTCATTCTAGTTAGGAGGTAGCAAAAACCCTTGTGCTCTAAACTGTCGATCGTGGATTAGTCCCATATGAAATTCAAAAGGCCTAACCCGTGGGGATACCAAGGGGCGCCAATAGGTCCAAAGGACTAATTAGGATAGTTGACCAAAAAAAAGTTATTGTGCAATTTAAATATTATAGTATAAGTAGTGTTTATATTTTATAAAATTCTAAATCATTGATTTTTTTTATAACAATTATCATTTATGCATTTTATTTTTTAAAGTGCATCTCTAACTTTAGAGTATCTCTCGATAAGGTAAATTTAATGAGAGGAATTATTTATTGTTAGAGATGTGTGGAGTAATTTATAACCTTTACACAGTTTTAATGCATTTTTTATATTCTCTATGCTCAACCTCTAATTCATCTGAGCTAGACTTACTCGGCATATAACTTTCTCTTGCTCGCTCACTCACTGATACAGAATAATGATTCGATTTAAGTCTTCCTTTCTAAGCCACCACATGGGAATAGGTCGAGTCTTCTCTGTTAAAATCGCTGGCAACTGTTGAGAATGGAAGCAAAAGACTATAAATGTTTCCTTATTAGATTGTGCAGAGAAATTATTAATAGACTAGTGATTTGGAACGCAAAGGAAATAGAATTAGGAAGAAGTAGCCTAACAAATACAGCAATGCTAAATCCAAATTCTTTTAGCCTGGTTTGGCGGGTGAAATTGAGCCTTAGAATTGAAATTAAATATCTTCATTTTAATTATTTTGTTTGGTGTTAAAATTAAAATTCTAATTTTGAGTCTAATTTCATGGAATTAAAAAATAACTAGTTTATATTACTCTTAATTCTTAGCTGAAACATTAAAAATTTCAATTTCTAATACTAAGATTTTTTATTTTTTGAATATTAAAAGAGAAAAGTTAAAAACTACCTCACAACTATTGCCGCTTGCAACACCGACATAGTCCGATAATGTTGCCGCCAGCGTGCTCCAGCCACGTTGTCCACTCCACTTCCAACGTGTTTGCCAACGACGACTCCGACTACTATCGTCGTCGCGCGTGTAATGGCCAAATCGTCATGTTTCCTTCGATCACTGGTGCCGGCCGTCCTAGAATCACCTTTGCCATCGTCAATAGTGTCTTTTAATTTGGCATTCATTGTGACTGCTATAATTTAGCAACGCAAGCTCTATTGAATTTTTTTTATAATTTTAAATTATAATTTATTAATTTAAATTTATTTATTATATCTTTATAAATTATTTAAATAATAAAATTTCAGTTCAGTTCAGAATTACAATTCTAAATTCCTACTTCTTTAATTGTTCCAAACATAAAAATTAAGATTGTGTCAATTCAAATTCTAACAAAAATAAAATTGAAATTAGAATTCTAAACTATAATTTCAATTCTGTCATCAAAATGAATCCTAAGAGTAACCAAGTCATGATTATAAGTTTTCCCATTAAAATTCGTTTGAAGTGTACCACTTTTTTTTTCTCCTTTGATAAATTGGTTTTGCAATCTGGCTGCAGAATTGTTTTTTTTTTCCTATTTCTAATTAGTGTTGTAATTGGTATTTTCCTATATGCTTCAAAATTTTAGTTATTGATTTTAATTACCAATTTTATTCAAGTTAGTATCATCTAAACTGTCTTAAAAATATATATCTACATGAGCTTGAAAACAAACTAAATTTATAAATCAAGAAAGGTAGAGAGAATTATGCAAAACCGATTCATAAAACCTAACAAATTTGATAAAGTATCTAAGAGAAGGAGGGGTTACAACCCCTTTTTGCACGAGAAATATCCCTAGTCTACACAAGCTAAAATAATAAAACAACTATGTGATATAAAAATTTACATAATTCTTCACTTATTTAATTGAAAATAATAATATTTTAATTGACTTATTAGAAGAATTTCTCTTTGTACTAAAAAAAAATTCTTCTTTTACTGAGGGGGACCCGGGAAGATCCGTTTCCCACAGATGGGCTTTTCCAATGTTTGCTCTTGTTTCCTCAGCCTTGGGTTTAAGACAGACCCAAATCTTGAGCATTGGGATTTCCAGGTTCTGCAATCTGTCACTATATGGATCAAGTGCTGAACCGACAGGAATTGTTATGTCCCAGCCCACTTTTCAAGATAAGGGCTTTATTTAGCGCTAGAGTTCATAATTTTACACAACTAACTTATTTTATTATTTTTAATATATATATATATATACTTTGCAAAAATTAATATTTATTTAATAAATATTAAATATTATTTTTTAATTAATTTAATAAAAATATGGATCAAATTATGGACTACGAAGTGGGTTTGCTTTCTTGATTAAAGGGTATAAAATTATGGAAATGGAGGAATAAAAAGAATCACAAGCTATAAATATTTAAACGTACGTAACGAGTGACGTATTCACGCAAAGTCTAAACACATATATTTGCATAAATAAATGAAAGAAGCATTCACGCTTATACGTGGCCCGAATCTTAAACGCTTTGCAAGTTGTAACTTTAAGAATTTAACTCAGCTAAAGCACCATCTCGTGGATAAGAAATCATTTCATTCACTCAGGAAAATGTCTCTTAAAGTGTCAACTATCCAAAAGGGAGAGTTAAGTTTAAAGTGCATGCACGATATACGTGCCATTTGGTGGGATAGAATACTGAGTGAAAAGTTTTTGCTTATGTACCATTGATCATCAAATGTTGTTGTATATATACACACTTCAAAGTTCCAACCTGATTGAGAAATGCCTGAATATATATATTTACCAATTGCAGAAAAAAAATTGGCATCTAACCTATTCTAATGAAAAGAAAAATCTCGAGTAAGAACCGTAAAAATAATAAGTTAATATTGTAAAGATTATATATTCCATATGGAAGAAATTTCTTTATTTCTTCCCTGAATATTTTGAGAACAGAATGAAACTTAAGAGACCAATTGGAAATCTAAATGTACAATGACTCTTGTTTCTTCATTTCAATTTTGATTGCTAATTCTCTAACTTCACACCAGAAATTCTCTCATTCTTCAATTACAGTTGGTACTAGCCAGTCTAGCCTAGTGTAGGGGTTGTGGCTACTGCACTACGTACGAGCCAACGAATCCTTTTCTGCATCTGTGTCATTCAAAACATCACATTCAATTTAAGGGTTTCCTTAGGAAGAAAAAGAACTATGCAATACATAATTTTCAACTCTTGATGCGTCTCAAGGCAAGGTAGGCCAATAGTCTGTAACCCACAAACATGAGAAACAACACCCCAATGCTTCCTACAGTGCCAATTTTCCCCACCACATCTTCTTCAACAAACTTGCAGCTGGCCATATCACTACCACCATGATTGCAACCCAATAGATATGAGATTTTCTTGCCATCCCCATACTGGATTTTAGTCAGCAGCCTATAACAGTAAAAGGTTGTGGATATGTATTTGATCCAAGCCATACAAGATGGCACCTTATGGACATAGTATCCACCTGTTAAGACAAATGCTAGCATTGTCACTGCGGCTACTGTGGAAGCCTGTTTGGCATCCATTATTGCTGCACCTAAAGCAAGGCCAAGACCCTGAGACACAAGCACGTATCCAAGAACAACCAACAAAGTCAAGAGAAAAGCCCACAAATCAGGCTTTAATCCACCCATCCAATACGTCACAATGAGGAAAACCGTGGGAAGAATAAGCTCCATGGGCAGGTCTCCAACAATTCGAGCCATAAAATAGGAGGACAGTGTATACATACCAGAGGCCCGCTCTTTCATAAAGATGGCACGTTCTTGAGGGAATGCAAAAACTGAGTTGAAAGATGGGAAGACTCCCCAAAAGATGGAAATGAAGAAGAGTAGGCCAAGCCTATCTTGAATATTCCTATAGTCTGAGTGCCACCACATTAAACCAGCTAATAGTGCAGCAGCAATAACTTGAAAGACTCTCAGAGTGTTGAAGGATTCATGCTTTCTTTCTTTGAGGCTTCTTTGGAGCAGAATACTGAATTGGTTGAACCAATCAAAGAAGCTAACCCTGTCACTATATCTACGTTCTTTGGAAGAGCTGCTTCCCAAAGGATGAGTATTTTTTGTAGGAACACTGGCAGTGTCCATGCAGGCAGCTTTTATCTTGGGAGCCAGCAATGTGTTGTATGAATGAACTAGGTTCTGCTTTATGTTTGGCTTATCTCTTTCACTTAGACCTTCAACATGGAAAACACCTGCAGAATTCAAGGCCAAGCTTGATTAATATCAATTTAGGAATTTCTTTTCCCTCAAACAATAAAAGAAACTGATTAAACGACATAGTATATCAGCGTCATTTAATTTAAGGTAGAAATTAGGCTTAAAGATGAGTAAGAACCATTCAAACACCACAACATTTTGACAAGGTTTAAAAAGTGCATTCTATAGCTGCACTTTAATTCTGTAGTTGCATTTCTTATTTGAATAGACTAAGATGTCCAGTAAATGAATCTGAGCAAGTACTACACAATGGCAAACGAAGATGCAAAATAACAAGAAAAACCAAGAATTGATTTAAGAGTTTGGACTGCATTCGATTTCATAAAAAAAGAAGGCCTCATAATTCGTAACCATGCTTTATTTTGCCTTTAGTAGGCAAGAAGTATAGGTTATTCAATTTTCAACTTTAGGGAAAAGAGATAAGGGACCACGACAGAGAGAGAGAGAGAGAGAGAGATTAATCCTTATCTATAAACCAATAAGATACAACCGAATAAAATATAGAAAATGATAGCTGTAGCATCATGGCGAGGCCGTACAGGACCATATATTTGAAATCTAGCATTTAAATAGCCGAATCTATTCATAGAAGAATATTGAAGCAAAAGAAAAGAATAGGAGAGGTAGAAGAAGGGACAAGTAAAAAAAAATTGTGCCATAAATTAATTAAACAAGTATTTGATTATTCTAAAGGGGCAGATTAGGGGCATAAACATGCGTAAGTAGGATGGTGGAACTTGTAAAAGCTGACTTATTTTGGTGTTATGGTGAGTCTCCACTAATATTGGTGCTGGCACTGCTGATTGGGCCAGCAGCTCCCGGCCACTTTCATTTGTATAATATCAATATAGTTATTTACTTTTATTTTATAAAGCCTTTGTGCCAATAGACTACACTTTTGTGGGAGAAATGCTTATCAGGATGTAAAGCAGCCCAACACGTGTTGCTCTACAACAGATCCTATGATAAGAGATTCTAAAAAAGTTGGAGGAAAAGAGGAAAAGAAACAAAGTGAACGAGAAAAGGAAATCATCTGCAAGATTGGTCCGATCATTGTTAAAGAAGTGAAGGTGAAATTTTTCCAATGTGCAATGATGAATAAGGAACAGCTAGCCCCCAAGACCATGTTTTGGTCCGATCATTGTTAAAGAGGTGAAGGTGAAATTTTTCCAATGTATAATGATGAATAAGGAACAGCTAGCCCCCAAGACCATGTTCTAGTGTTGGTCAATACATAATACTTTCTAGGAAAATTGTATCAACGTACACGAATTGTGCGGGGCCAAAAATCAAACATCCAATATTGGACAACAAAGATGTTGATTATGACCCAACAATCCAACTTTAATACCTCTGATCCATCTAAAAGCTTAACCTCCTAATAGAATACAAAATTACAATCGTGAGTATTGGGTATGACTTAGACACTATTTAATTTAAGGGCAGACAGTGATTCAGCGTGCCACTTTTCCCAGTGCTCTTTGCAAGATTTTTTTACAACAGATTGATGGTTTCTCACGCTATCAACGTCGTCATCACCTCCTCCACCCTAATATCCACAATATAATCATGGTCCCAAGAACCAACGAAAAAGGTTAAGAGGGGCACATCCCTAATAATCTTTTAGTGCCAAAGATGTTGAACCACACATAAGATAAAAATACCTAGTCAAAGAGCACTTACCACACAGTTATTCATGTATTAATTAATTTTAGACTATATATGGTTAGTGACATCACCCACCAATCTAGTCTTAAAAGAAGCAAGACTGGTCTAACACTAACACTGATATACAGAAAGACCAGTTATCTACAACTTAAGACTCCAGTCCACTACTTAAGCATTATTTCCAGCTTTTCTCTACCATATGTCACATTCTCTTTTAACCATATAATAGCTTTGGTCCACATGACGGGCGTTTTCAATGATAACTACTCTAATCTGACTATATCAGTTCGTCAACAGACGCTAAAGGTTGTAAATAGTTCATAGAGTTTCTACTAAATTCATATCTTACACAGCCAGTATAACATTCTTTGCTATGTTTGATCTTGATAAAGAAACAAAGAAATGGAGAAATTACTTAAAAAAAATCTTCATTTATTTATCAATTTCCTTTATTATGCCTGAATTTTACTAGTCCATACAAACGATAACCATTAGTCATTAGATGGGACAAAGGAAGAATAAAAAAGAAAATAATGCAAAATAATCCAATATAAGTTTGAAAAGTTGAAAACATGGAGCATTTTATTGATTGTTACAATAATACATGCCAATATCTGCTCCAAGAGGTTGCTTTCTAATTAATAATTTAAGTATTATCTTCTTATAAGCTTAAATGACACTTGTCGTTGCCTCAATTCCCCTACTACAAAATAAGTCAACTTAATTGCCTATTCCGGACATCACAACTAAAGTGTTTTTGATTCTGATGTTATTCTTTGCAAATGATATTTGATCAAGTTATTCCTGTTGAAAAGGATATGGTTGATGGTTCCAGTAATGAGGGTCCATGCCTGCATAAGTCCATGAGTGCATGATATGCATCTCTATTATTTTCCTTCTAATTTTGGAATATGTTCGGACCCACATAAAAATTGGCACCAAACCGAATTTGAATGGGAATTGGAAACTCTATCACTTGCTTAAATCACCCTTCTCTGTTTGCAAAAATGGGCTTTAAAAAGCTTATCCTACCGAGGAGATCTATCTGATCACATCCCTTATTTCCCATAAGAATTAAATTACTATATATGTATAATACTATTTAAAATCTTAAGAGAGAAGTTTCCAGCTTAATTCCAAAATATGTGGTATGTGGACTTGAATTTTCTCATCTAAGTTCTAGTTAGCGTAAAGGAAAAAATTTCATGCCTCACTGGAGGAGGCAGTGCATGGCTATGGTTTTGGTTTGGCCTTGTGGTTGAGATGAAGCAGTACTAGGGGAAGGAAAAAAATAGACGAAAGAGAGGAAAAACTAGAAGCATAAGAAGTCCAATCAGGTTGGCCCCAGAAAAAGTACTAAAACTAACTGGCTATAAGAGAGGCAAGAAAAAGTAGAGGCAATGACAGACAATTCTACAAAAGGAGGACACGTGGTATGCATCAAGGAATTGTTTACAGAAAGGAGCCCAATGTGATGCAGAAATCAAAACCCATTACGTATCAAATCGATTTGTTCCACTCAAGATGAGAAACCTTTATCTTTCTCTTCTCACTCAAACCCTTGTACACTTTATTAAATATTCTTTACGTACAATGATACAATCATCAACACCCCGTCGTCATTATCAGTATCACCACTACCACAAAGGGTATGGGCAACCCATTGCAAAAAACTAAAAATGTGAACTACAAGCAATCAACTAGCTTAGGGTATTAATAAGTATGCCAAGCCAGAAACCCCAAAAAACCAGAGTGGCAAACAAAATGTATAACCCAACAAAGCTAAAAAAACCCAGTTCAGTTGTGGACCGTATCATGGGCTGTTGTTTTCATTGCCAGCAATTATGGCAACACAGTTATGCCAGTCAAAAGCACACAGGGAAGTAGTCACATAATGCGTGCCACAGTATGTTACCCTACTTAATGCCCTTAATGACGTTCATGAGCCAAAACTATCATGCCCATATTCTAATTCTACCCCACACAATCACAATCTCAATCACAATCACAATCACAATCAAAATCATAATCACAGTCAGTACACACATACATACAGGATTCAGTAAACCCCATTACCCCAAACACAAAATCTTCAACAGCACAAAGAGAGCACCCATCAATCTCAATGACAAAAACACTTTTTTTTTTCCTTCAGTATTCACTCCCCTAATCTCACTTAAAAACAATAATTCATACCAATTATGTGCAAAAGTCAATACCAATAACAACTCAACTGGTAACAGAACTCATTATAGTCATTACTGAATTACAAGAAAATACTAGATATATATCCAAAATTCTTTTGTCAGAATTTTTATCAAAAAGAGTTTGTATCATTTATGACTTGATTGATAAGTGGTCCACCAACCAAGCTTAACAACAAATTCTGACTGATATTTTTCTGTCTTGTATAACATTACTCTACCGAATAACAAAACATATTACTATATATGTCTCTAACACGGTTTGAATTTGAACATACTACCAGTAACTTCCTAACAAGAACAAAACAAAAAGAAAGAGAAAAAAGTTGACGTACGTACCGTTAGCAAGATCAAGCAGAAAATCCGCAGGATTCATGGGAAAAGACGGCAAGAACCCAAGAGAGTCAAAGTAGGTCATGGCCTCACTCCCATTCCCAAAGTACAAGCACTGCCCTTCCGACAAAACAATCACCTTATCAAACATCTGGTATACGCGGCTCGAAGGCTGGTGCACCGACGTCACCACCGTCTTCCCTCCCTTCTTCGCCACCGACCCCAGCGTCGTCACCAGCCGGTGCGCCGCCGTCGAGTCCAACCCTGAGGTTGGCTCGTCCAGCACCAGCAAGCTCGGGTCCAACAGCATCTCGTGCGCGATGCTCACCCGCTTCCGCTCCCCGCCGGAGACGCCGCGGACGAAGCCGTTTCCGATGATGGTGTCGCCGCATTTGGAGAGTCCCAACTCGGCGATCACCGACTCCGCCGCCGCGACCTTCGCCGGAGAAGGGAGCGCTCTTGGGAGGCGCAGGAGGGAGCAGAAGATGAGGGTCTCGCGCACCGTGAGGTGAGGGTAGAGAACGTCGTCCTGAGTCACGAACCCGGTTCGCCGGAGAACCGGTTTGCTGAGTTTGGCCGAGTTGGCCAGGATTGTTCCCGTGAGGCCGTGACCATGAAGCCTCCCTGCGAGTGCGTTTAGGAGCGTTGATTTTCCGCTCCCTGATGGGCCAAGGATGGCTAGGATCTCTCCTGGGCAAGCCATCCCCGTTACGCCGTTTAATATAGTTCGCTCTTGCACCGTTGATCTCTGATCTGACGGTGAGGACTCGTTCGGTGTAAAGAATCTCTTAATGCACCCTCCTCCTCTTCCTCCTTGCTTGTTCTCTATCTTCACTCGGTAACCCACGTCCATGAACTGCATGAACAAAACACAAAATTTTCAAAATTCAATTTCATTATTTTTTTTTCTAAAAGATTAAATGAATGAACAGTAGTGGGTCAACTGAGTCATGACCGAGTCGAACTGACTCAGTGAAGTGAAGTTTGTGTTTTATTTTATTTTATTTTAGGTTTAATTTGAAAAAGTGTTGAATAATTATTATTTGTGGCTATTAATGATACCTTGAGAGTGATTGGATAAGAAGAAGAGATTAAAGGAGGGAGGTCACGCGATTCTCGAGGGCTGCGTTTGGGAGGAGCATTTCCGTTGGGTGAGTCTCCATTGGGAGTTTCAACACCACCAAACACTGCTGTTGGTGTTTGTGTTTGTGTTGGCATAGTTTCTTTTCTTCTTTTTTTTTTTCTTTTTCTTCTGTCAACTTAGGAGACCAAAAAAGAGGAAGTGTGTGTGAAGACTTGAAAAGAGGGAGGAAAATGAGGTTTATGAGGGAAAGAGAGAGAGAATGTTAGTAGTGGAGAGTATTGATTGAGTAGAGAGGGGTGTGTGAATGAATCATGAATGAACACAATGAAGAGAGAGGAACAAAGGAGACGAACACGAGGGGGTATTTATGGAGGGATGAGGACCCATGGCACTGCCACGTCAAAGTGGAGCAACCAAATGAGGGTAGCTACGTGGCAGTTATTATATATGTGCAGTTGGCAGCTGGTGAAATGGTTCGTTCATGGAAAGTGTCCACTTTCTCCTTCCTTACATATCTTTTTCTCTATCCCTTGTTCTCTTTTTCTTTTCAAATAAGAGAGACAAGAAAAAGTAACATAAGAGTTATATGTTGAAATTTGTTTGAATAGACATAATATATTTAGCAATTTAGGCACTTCCAAACTATAAAAAGTGAGTTATTTTAATTTAGTTCTCATTAAATAAATTCTTCAATACACATTAATTAAGAATCTGTCATAAGTTGGTGTTAGGATTTTAAATTAAGAGTCATATCATGTGATGCGACCGTGATATCTCAATTATTATAATTATTGTTAGGGGTGCTTAAGACTTGTCTTAACTCAGAAATTTACTCTTGATCTGAAATGTTTAGGTCAAGTTTTGATCTTTTTTTTAGGCTTGGTGTGTTTTTTGGGTTGAGTTCTGAACACTTTTAAGGCTATTTCAACCTGATTTAATATTAAATAAATTATAATTTTTTAATATTTTTTTCTATATATTATTGTGATATTTTTTTAAATGTTATACTTTAATAAAGTATTGTAACTTTTTATAATTTTAATTATTATATAATTATTAATTAGATTATATTTTAATATGGACAAAAAGTAATAGATACAAATAAATTTATATAAATAAAAAAAATATAATTAAAATATTAAAATATTTTTTTTTTGATTTTAATCAAGTTAATTTTATTTTAATTTAGCCTAATCTATACCTCAATATAATCGAATCTAAATTATAAAAATTAATCCGATCAAACTTCATGTTAAAACTAAAATCATGCCCAAGTACTCGGCCATAAACACACCTAATTATCACAAGTGCGACACTTTATAATTTGCGGTTCGCATTAGTCAATATTAATTTACATTGACCGCGTTAGTTGTAATAAGACTGCAATCGCAACCGCTTTAAAACTTTGATTGGAGCCAAAAGAAGAAAACTAAGTAACTAATGATGCAGAGAAGTTACGTCTAAGATATAGATGGAGGAGTGGGGGAGAGAGTGTGGCGAAATAAGTGGAGGACATGACTAACATTTCAGAATCTTAAATACTGTTCAGAGGTTGAAAATCTGAAAGGCATATGCTGTAGTGCATTGCCAGCTAGAGATGAATTTCATCGTCATGGGGACACCCAATAATATAAGAATTTAATTTTTATTTATTCGTAAAAAAATTTTACTTTATTACCTAATTATATATTAATAAATTATTAAAAATCATTAACTATCACAATAATTATTTTTTTTAAAATAAACATTATCTACTACATCATCATTTATACATGTCATTCACCATTAGCATATGAAAAGTGATGGCATACATTTTAAAGCATATGTTTTTAAATTTTCATTAAAATCACACAATCTAAAAATAGATGCCATCACTTTTTAATATTACTTTTACACATATTAACTGGTGAATGAAGTGTTTAAATGATTATATGATAAGCAATGTTTACTTAATATTTTTTTAGAAATTTAACTCGATGTACTAACTTATTATTAAATAACAGTGTAAATTTAACTCGATATACTAATTTATTATTAAATAACAGTGTAAAAAATTTTAGATTTAATTTTAATTTACTGTCAGTGTAAAGTTTTTTTACACTATCATCCAATAATGTATTGACACATCATTAAAAGTATTAGACTTTTGAGGTAATTGTTATAATAGTCAAACTTTTTTAATGAGTTGACAATACATAATTAGGTGATAATGTAAAAAATCTTTACACTAACAGTGAATCAAAATTAAACTCAAAATTTTTTACATTGGCAATAGATCAAAATTAATCTCATAATATAAATTATATAAATTGTACAAAGTTATGATATCTGTATTAGAGATATCTTATGTAGCTCAAATTTACTGTTTAGCTTTCATTCACGTAATCCACACGACCCACGCTTAAATGAATCAACAACTCTTTATAATACTGACTTAAACATTAAAGTAATTAAACTCATCGTCTAACCTCTCTTCTCGAATCCAACTCTATAAGTTTCTCAACTATTGGACTTTAGAACTCGGATTTCTCCATCTAAA
This sequence comes from Styphnolobium japonicum, assembly GCA_023212625.1. Taxonomy (NCBI): domain Eukaryota; kingdom Viridiplantae; phylum Streptophyta; class Magnoliopsida; order Fabales; family Fabaceae; genus Styphnolobium; species Styphnolobium japonicum. The sequence continues at coordinate 10,594,972 of JALBWW010000013.1, forward strand.
TTACATCAACCCAACAACTCAATTTTATCTTGCACCTCATCAACTCGCTATACATCGGTACATATAACAATATGTTATATAAAGTTTCTCTCACAATCGATCACATTTAAGCTTTGATTATATATCAAGTCACGACAAAATCTCTCAACATATATTCACAAACAATTTGACGTCACTAAATTAAGGGTAAGCCATACATAGTGTGTGGTTAATGCTTTTACTTCCTATTCTACCTTTTCTTTATGTTTGTGCATAGCATTTGAAATCAGTGTTAAGAGAGAGAGAAATGCATGCATATGAGAGACTATACGTCAAAATCTTCAATGGGCGTTTTCTTTTCTTTTCTTCCTTTGTGGGTTTCTTGTGAGGCGGTGAGACACATGAACAGAAATTCATGAATGCATGTTTCATAACACACGTCAAGTTATGATTTATGAAAACATTTTGTAATATAATATATTCAGTTATTGCCTCCACCATTGGACTTCCGTTCAATATTGATCGTAACACGTTGCAACAAGAGGGAGGTTTGTCCAAGAGACTCAAATCTTTTGTTTTATGTCCATAATTTGGTCTTACCAATTAATAAAATATTGTTAATTAAGTAAAACCTACACTTCTTAAATCATGTCCACTCTTTTAATTAAGATTGTTTTGCTTCAATATACTTTGAGATAACCTGCTCCTTAGATTGGAGTGGGTTTCAAGTTGTTTACTGCTTGAGACGTTGTCAAGGATATATGCAAAAGTCATTCCCACGATTAAATAAGTATGCGTTTGAAGGAGAAGAATGTTCTGAATAGAAAGGGTTAGATGATCTTTACCTTTGCTCTATACCTGAAGCGGACTTGAAGATTATCCCTTCCTAGCCGTTGAGATAGACCCATTATAACTATTCTGAGTGTGATCCATGCTAAGGATATATATTGATGGAAGTCGTAACCGACGACTTAACAATACAAAACTGAGCTGGCGCAGAAGGAGCTGTTCGAGTATGCGCTAGCTTGGGTTATTGATTAGCATCCCAGCCTTACTCAAATTGCGTTGGGTTGGCCGAATTATTGTGCCTATGCAACACATAAAGTATTGCAAAACCACCAAGTTGAAATTCGATCCCTAAACAAATAATAAGAGACTGTGTACCAATTGAGTTAGGACTCTTATATTATATCCATTTTGTTTTATTCTCCATTTTCATTAAAAAAAAATTATGTGAATTACACATATTCTCAAGAAAAAGAGAGATGAAGAGATTTCCATAGTATTATTCATAGTCATAAAAATCGGCTCAGACTGGTTAGTCCGATCAGTGAATCAGTTATTTGACTGGTCCGAATCAATCAGAGAAAACTGGATTGACTCGACTAGTTTTCGATAAAAATTGGTGTCGGGTTACGAATTTTTATTTAAAAAATCCCTTAAAACTTTGAGAAATCATAACTTTTGACTCATTTGTCCGATTTAGATGAATTATATATTTATTTATTTTATATAATTTTTTGAAATCTACGTCATGCTAATAGGAATGAAGCAGATCTAGCCACCCGATTTTAAAAAAAAAAACTCTTTATTTTGTAGGTTATGAGCATTTGTATGACAAAAATTAGACTTTCTTTTATGAATTAAGAGTTAACTATTATTTTTATTCTTAATGTTGTCATTTACTATTATTTTTATTCTTAATGTTGTCATTTCCCTTAAAATAAAGATATTTTAATTGTTTATAATAATAAATATCATTATAATAGTGTGTATACTTATATATATATATAAATTTTATGCCTTTCAACTAGTGACTTACATGTTGGACTAATAGTCTATTGATCTAATATCCTGATCAAGTTAATTATCGATCTGAGTTTAAAAAGTGTAATATTATTACTTAGGGAGTTGCTATAGTATATGATGGGTTTAGTACTTAGGGTGAGTTATCAATTATTTATTAACTGTTAATTTCATAATTAATATTTAAAAATTTATTAAACATAAATAATAACTAATGAATACTTGACAACTCACTTTAAATATTAATATCTTTAAAAAAAAAAAAGTAAGTACGAAGGTAAACTCCGCCTAAAAAGAAAGTTGGAAAGGTGCCCCGGAATTTGATGGGGGTATGCGGCAGTACCTTCCAGAGTTAGTGAATTACCGATGTCACGGTGTGCACTTCTATGACCCCTTCCTCCTTTTTGTCCCCACGGAGCTTTGCTAACGTAACGGGTGCGGCCCCATCCATTTCGCTGCTTCCCGTTGCTGCATTGGCCTGCCACGGACCAAGTGAGTGGGAATATATGGGACCCAAACATTGAAATAGAAAAAAAAAAAACACAGGGCTTTCATTACATTTTCCAGTAATAGAAGAGGAATCGACAGGTGTCGGATGGCACGTGCTGTCCACTGAGTTTCTTTCTATATTTAGGGTACGTTTCAGAAAATCTGTTTCCTCCACTTGGTTTTGTTTTCTTTCTTTGTGGCAAGAGGCAACAACGTGATACGTTGTCAGCTTTTCATTGGACCATATAACCCACTTCCCATTGAAACACTTTTGGCCCTCCATTCATTTATGCTTCTCAAATTGTTAGGCACACTAACACAAGGCATTTACAATTTTCATTAAACAAGTTGGACATTTTGTTTATATTTTTACACACAAAAAATTTGTAACTTTCATTTTCTATAAAAATAAATTGTTTATATATATATATATATAAGGGTTACAAACTTCTATACTTATAGGTTGACAGTTATGTACTTTTAGAAGAATTATAAAAAAAAATATTATATTGAAATATCATAAATTTGTAATTTTTTTAAAAAAATTTATTATATTTTTATAAAGAATAGTCACGCTTTTATAATGAAATAGGTTATAGTAATGAGATAAGTTGAAATTAGTTTAAAATATTATAATGTGAGAGAGATTAAGTCCCACATTAAAAAGTGAAATTAAGAATTGATAACCCAAGGAGGGATCTTTAGTGGAGTGATTAAAGTTATTTAAGTTTAAGTTTTCTTGCAGAAAAGAAAAATCACACACACAAGCCGAAGGGAATGATATATACATATATATATATATATATGTATATGCCCTATTGAATAATTTTTAATAAAATTATAATTTTATTAATTTAATCTTTAAATCATGTAATATTATTATGAATATTATACATAACAAATTTAAGATAAATTAGACATGTATATATATTTAATCTTATTATTAACATTTACTTATATTTTGAAAAGTATATTATATGTTAAAATAAAGTAGTCAAATGAAGTATCAATTAATTTTAAAATTTCATATAAAAATTTATAGGCTTAATCTACTTAATGAGAATTTTCAATCCACTAGTTAGATTGATGAAATTCGAAATTTATAAAAAGTTATTCAATAGAATAAGTATATTAAGATTTAATCTTAGAGTAAATAGATTCTCTATATATATATATATATATATATATATATATATATATATATATATATATATATATATATATATATATATATGGTCCATTAAGTGCTACCATATTAACTTGCAGTATGTATAAATATCGTTAATCTTTACAAAAATATACGTAAAGAGTATGTAAATTTACATAGTAACACTACTATTCACATATTCAAGTAACAATTATATTTCACCAAAAAAAAAAGGCGTAGCAATTATATTTCAATAATTAACATTACGGGCCTTAAAAATTTTCGACACATCCTATATTTACACAATTTTAATTTTTTTCCCTTAAGCAATGCCCCTAAAAAAAATTTCATTTCTAGTTTTGTCACTGACTAACATAATTTTTTTGTAAAAATATGAGGGGAATTAATTCCTACTCAAACATCAATTTTGTATTGATTACAAGATATTTTTAGTAAGATTTAAACTCCTATATTATAAGTAAAGTTTACTCATATAAAACTCAATTTGTCAATTGAAGCACATCTCTGCTTTACTGACTAACATAATTTGACTTTACATTTTTTATAAGGTAATTAAGGTTAGGCTTATCACAAAATTGGTTTAGATTTATTTTTTGAGAAGTTGACTTGAAACTTAAAAAGGTGCTTTGATATTTTGATGGAAAAGTCATATGAAACTACATATTTATATATATTTAAGTTTAACCATATTGGAATCTAAAAAGAAAGGTTAAGCACGTTTCTGTAACGTGATCAATGAGTTTCCCACTTAATTGCAAACATACATGTTCATTGAGTTTATCTTTACATTTTTATCACATATCGTTGTGCTGTAACTGTAACGTGTATTGCATATACGGTTAAGACATAGTGATCCATGATTCATTTTCATTCTCACTTCTATAATTTCTTATTTCCTTGTTTAACAGAAGAGAAATAATAAACATTAATTATGTCATTTAAAAGTAAAATAAGTCTTTAAAATAATATTTTGATAATTAAGTATTGAATATTTAATGTTAAAAGTTAAAAAAACTTGGATCTTTCTCTTATCTTGTTCCATAGAAAGAGAAAACAAAAAAAGTTAAATGCAATTGATTTATTTTTTATTTTCATTTTATTATTGTAGTAAAAAAAATTAGGTTAAATGTAACAATTAGGGAGTCTCTTTCTCGAATCAATTTGTGCAAGTTTCTTTTATAAAACCTACCAACGAATTCATGATTTTTATTACAATTGACTTAGATTGTATGTGAAATAAATCTGAAAAAATAAATAAATAAAAGAAAAACCTTAGAAAAAAGAGAGGAAGGGGTTGCATTTGGTTCTTTTTTATATTAACTAGATAAAAAGCACACACATAAAAATGTTAATGGAGAAAGATTTAAAATTATTTAAAATTTAAAAGTGGTAAAGAGAAAAAAAATTAAAGAGAATATGTTAGACAAAAAAAAACATATATTGAATTTTTATCAATTATGGATTATTTATTTTTCAAGAAATAGTAAATAATGAAAAATATATTTGCATCTGATTTTAAAATTAATTAAAAATTTATAACGAAAAAATTTAGAGGTTATTTTACTTTTTTAAAACCCCCTTTATTAATGATAAAATATTTTCATTGTTATGTGCTTCATAGCTATTGTGGACAGTTTTTATATGTTCCTTTTCTTGTTGACTTTTTAATAAACAGTAGTATATGGTCCTTCTATTCTTATCTAAAATTATTATATAATTTTAGTAATGTGTCATTATCATATTTTTATCTGTTACTGTTTCCTGTACTGAGAATATAATGTGTTGAATACACAACTAAAATAGTACTGCTTAATCTTCAATGACATTAAATATACAGTGAGGCTTTTATTTTATTTATTAGAATTATGAATAGTCCCTCCACACAATAACGTTGAGATACTGTGTGAGTAACTAGTAATGGTCTCCCAAACAAAAAAATATATGATATAACTTCTATGATACACTATCTAATTTACATTTTTCAAAAGTTACATGTCAAATAATCACAATTTTTTATATATTTTCAATACTAAAGATTTAATGATAAATATTCTACCAATTATCATTTTTAAAGAATGTAATCATACGCTCAAAGTGTACATAAAAGTCACATTTATAGTATATTTTTCTTGGTACAAATATTTTGTAAAATAGAGGAAACTGTGATAACTCCCTCGAGGTATGGTCAAATATAAAAAACCTTCCTCTTTATTTTGAATATTATAATCGATTCTCCTATTATTTATAGTCATATTACAGAATTCTCCTTATTATCATCAAATGACATTAATTTTTGTATAAAAAAATAACATTTCATTTTTTTTCTTATTGGATAGGAAATGAAAAATAAGGATGTGGAGATTGAACGTCCCCCACCACTTAACCACAATCCTAGTAAAAATAAGGGGAGATACTAATTAATTGAATTATGATTAGACGGTAAAATTACATTAATTTTACTTCATAATTACTATGCTACTTCTATTCTCTTTCAAAGTGTTTTCAAATGACAAGAATATTTTTTTTTAGTTTTTATTTTCATAATATTCAGATACATATAGAATTTAAATGAGATCAATTATACCTAGAAAATATATTGTTAATTTTTCTTCTAAAATTATGTATCTAGCTACAAACAATTCTTTTAATATGAATAGTATAACATTAATTTTAGTTTATTTGAAAACTTAAACTGTACTACCTTCACTCTGATATCGACAAAAAAACCAAAATATTAATACAATTTATCTATATCTAAACAAAAGTTAACAGAATTTAGCGATGATCTCTATGTTTCTATAATGTTGTGACATCAAATAGTAAGTGAGATAATTGTCATATTTAAAACTAAGAAAAAGATTTCTCTCATTTGATTGTATCTCAAGAGATATATTAATGTAATTAATTAGCCTTATAAAATGTCAACTCTTGCTCTACCAACCCCCGTAAAAATTTTGCTTCCTGAGAATTCTTGTCTCCTTAATATATAATTTTTGAATAAATATTTATTTTAGTCATCAAAAAATATACGCAATATCATATTAGTCTTTCATTTATAAATATATTATTAGTTTTTTAAAAATATTTTTAACATCAAATTAGTCTTTTAATGTCACATTTTTACTATTAAATTAATCTTTAAAATGATATCAAATTAAATTTTAAATACAAAATTAATGACATTATTATTATTAAATAATCAATTTGATGTCTCTGATAAATGAAAGACTAATGTGATATTATATATATTTTTTGAGTACCACAATAAGTGTTTACTCATAATTTTAACTAATGATATTAATGTACTATTTATATAATTTTTTGCTTCATTAAGATTTTGATCTTTATTTTACTTTGTATTCATTACTTTAGTTTTCTGAAAAAAATTTATTTTAATTTATTAATTACATCTAATATTATTTTTATGGTGACCATCTTCCGTCATAATTATTTGTTAATTGTAACTTGTCAAATGACTATGAATACGGTAGTCTTAGATGGAAAAAAAAAATTCTAACGTGACACTTTTGTGTAATTTTCCAATTATTATTAGATAATTATAAATGGGGCTGTCGATCTCCCCTAATGCTTAAGAATATGGAATACATGTAATTTTGGTTTGAAAAAGGATATATAGCCAAAAAAAAAAATTGTATGAATTTGTATGTTTATTGACTTTTGAATGGATGGCTAATCTTTACCACTTTATTTTATCTAACAAGCAGCTTTGAATATAGTTAAAATACTGTGTATAATGGGATTAAGATATGAACCAATCCCCGACTTTAGTCAAAGCAATAAAAGAGAATATGAATTTCAGCAAAACATAGGATGAGAAGTGCGACTGGACCATATAATTAGAGCTTTGGGAAGTGGATCTTAAAATTGTTGAAAGCTTTTTCGTTAGTAAGAAGGCATTGTTTGTTAAATTGAAGACACACCAAGTGCCTAATGGGGTATGCTGCTTTTGCCGAGGACGACTGGTAGGGAGTCTGCATAATGTAACAGTTTTGTTTTATGTTTAGTTCAATGAACATTATGTCTATTGTGTAAAAAGGAAAGACACCCAATGCGCACCAAAACCTTACCTGTGCTTGTTGCATGATTGTGTTTGGAAACTTTCAGAACTCATAATTCCCACACTTCAACTTCCATATATCATCCCAACCTTGTTAGGCTGTTAGCGGAGTTCATGTAAAATGAATCCCTTTCAATTTTTTTCTTTTAAAATTTTACAAGGAAAGGTAAGAATCTAACTAAGAATCTAACTATTGAAGTCTTTTTAAGAGAAATGTTATTAAAATTAAATCAAACAGTAAATTAACGAGGTTTTTGATTTAGATTTAATTGTTTAAAAATTGGTTTAAAAAATTGAATTACGTTATAAAAATAATCCTTATGTAATTATAAAATATATAAAAATATTTATAAAATATAAAAAATATTAATTTTTAACAAATTTAGTAGGCAATTTAACTGAATTTTGAATACTAAGAGTAATCTGTCATATATGTGCTATTTGAGTCACGGCTCGTTACCATCGTCTATTTTATTTTATTAAATAGTTAGTCCATTAAAATAGATGGAAGGGACTTGCATTGAACAGTTGAATTAAATGTGAACTTAAAAGAGATAGGCGATTTAACCTGCCAACTAATATATGCTAATTCAAGCCAGATAGAAGCCATGTTAAATAATAATTTTAAAAAAAAACTAGATAAATTTTAGCCAAGGGTCTTTGAGCTTTTAAGTATAATTTAGCCTTGTTTTTTCGTTTTAATTAATACTTTTAACCCATATTATGAAATTATAAAAAATTTATAGTTAATTTATATAAAATGTTGTCTTGTACAAAATTCAAGAATTTTAAGTATTTCTTTTCTTATTTTATGATTTTTTTAAAAAATTTAATGCATTTTTTTTATCAACAACTATAGCCTGGCCATTTCCAGCCAAACTGGAAGCATATTTGACAATTCTAGTTTTTCTCAAAAGTAAATTGATAGTGAAATTGTTTCAATAAAAAATAATTCTTGAGAAAAATTATGAAGGATATTTTCCTAAAAATATATTAAATTAAATATTCCCTTCTTAGAAAGATACGTTATTTTTTATCTTTTAATGAGTTATAACTTATAACAATCGATCTGAATAATATTTCTTTCATTGTTACACTAAATATAAAAAAAAAATGATTTTAAGCCAAACAAACAAAAAAAATTCTTAGAAATATTTTGCTAGACCAAACACCAGAATACATTAAAAAAAAATTAAGAAAATTTCCAAAAAATTTGTCCTTCATTATATAATTTTGAAACTTTGTCTAAGATGTTGTCAACTTGCCACAGACATGTAGGCAGATAGATTAATTAAAGAGTAAACACTTATTTTAGTCTTTTAAAGATACAAGTGACATTAGTTTAGTTCTCCAATAATTAATTACATCAAATTGGTTATTCAATGTTAATTTTTGACAACAAATTAGTCATTCAATGTATTTTTTGACTTCAAATTTATCCTTTAATGACACAAAATAATTATCTAAAAGGACTAATTTGATGTCATACAATTATTAAAGAACTAAACTGATGTCACTTATATCTTTGAGAAACTAAAAAAAATATCCACTCTTAATTAAAAGAAAACCTCATAAGCTACACATTCCAAATGAGCCCGTCTAATTTAGTAATCAACACGGACTAACTCCAAAATTACAGCAATCCCATACGGACAAAAAAAATCTAATTTAGTTAATGATAACATCTTACAACAATATAACTGCATGTCTTACAACTAAATAATCACTTTAAAGTAAATCGAAAAGAAAACAATTTCTTTAACTTGGACGAAGTGAAATCATATTAAAAAAAAATTACTTGTTATCTGCAATATCATATTTCCATGCAGGCATCTTTCTTTTTGTTTTTTTTTCCCCAGTGAGAAATATTATGTGCCTGTAGGATAAGAATTTGAAAATAACCAAAACTAAAGGATTAATGTATTGTGAGGATAAGGCTATAAGCCACAGAACAAACACGAACACGAATCACTAAAGGAATGGTTAACTTCTAAGTAAACCATTCTTTGTTTGAAAAATAAAATCAAATGAGGAGAAGAAAGAGATATCATAAATCTCTCCAAAGTGCTGCCTTATTTATTTTTATGAATATTTTAAAATTCTCCTAATTTGAAAATTTTTGGAAGATTTTAAGCATCCAAATAAGGAGAGAAAAAGCTATTACTTAACCTCCCATTCTTTTCCCTTTATTTCTACTTCATTTTCTTTTGATTAACGTGTTCTAATGTGAAGGAAATTTTGTATTTAATAAAGTTCCACAATAATTCTCCGTTCAATAAACTCTGAGCTCTACGTAATTACCAATATCAAAATCATCTCGAATATAATACAGCAAAAATAAATAACCTCATCAAGTATCCAATTATAGTCCAAGAGTTTTAGCTGTATCTTCCATTGGAGTGGATTATCTCAGGCTCCTCCAGGATGTCTGCAGATAACTTCATGTAGTTGCTTGTTCTTTTTTCATATTCTTCACACAACTCAATTCATGATTTCAGAAAAATATAACAAATTCTAAAATGCATGTTAATTAGAAGTTTATGTAAGAGAAAAATAATAGTGAAGTTTATAATACTCATACAGAAAAGGAAATATTAGGAGAGAAAAATATGAAAATTAGAGAACTAAAACAAGATATCTCGAGAGCCATAACTAATAATTTTACTAATCAGATAAAAATTCAATATTCTAATGGTTTTTTAACGCAAGGCTTTAATGAGATGACAACCCACATTGATTAATCTCACTCCATATAAAATATGCTTCTTTGATTTACTGGGTACACATACCCAAAGGCTCCAGCCATTCAGCTAACAAATAACCCACATTTAACCTAAAATGACAATTGAGTGCACTAACGGTTGAAGGCATACAAAAATGCCAACATATGGCCCAAAACTCATAAAAAATGGTAAGTGTGCAAAGAATACAATTTCTCATTAACTACATAAACTAAAGTACAACAATAGATACATAATAGGCAAACAAACTAAAAGAATAAGGGTGCTAAATATTCATCAATGTCTATGCCGTGCGAAACTTGAGGATCCAGTATTATAGGTACCTCTGTAGTTTCTGCTAGGAGAATCCATTGAGCTCCTGAAGGAAGAATAGGCAGATTTGGCTGGCTCTGGCACCGAGTCCAAAGGAATAGACTCTGCAAAGCATGCTGTGTTAATGCGTGTCCGCTCAAGCTCTAATTGAAGAAACTCGGAGCTGTACTGCTGTGCAAGAGCCTGAAATACACAATATACAGCTTAGACAGTAAATTTAGCAACAGAATTCAACATATGATGACTTGTACTAGAGCCATTATAAATCCTTTCCAAGCAAGTAGAGCATTTTTCACAACATACAGAAACCACAATCAAAATAAACCTCATTTCCGTAATGTAATACAACATCATGTCTCTATAGTTACATCAGATCCAGCAGCACAAATCATAGAACCAAAATAGTCACTTATTTTTTCAGCATTCTCAGCACTTAGACAGTGAAATGAATACCAAACCACATTAACAAGTTGCTTACGATGAGCTCATCTGGTGATACATTTGTTCCTTGCTTATCATCTGCAAGTGCATCTTCACTCCCACGAGTTGGCCGACGATTATGTCCTGGATTGTCGACAGCATCAGTCACACTCTCAGTGGCTTTTTCCAAAAGCAAACCTTGTAAAGACTTCAAGGAATCTCTTGCGTCAGGTGTAAAATATGGATTGAATATAGTCTCGAAGTACTCAAGCTGCAGAGATAGACATCAATTAATCAACAACCTGAGGTAAAAATTAAGTTAATAGTCATCATGTCTAAAATACTGCAGGTAAAGGCCATGAAACATACAAGATAGAAGGACTTCACATTAAAATATTACAGAAAAATAAAGCGATAAATAATACATTTTCCTTGTTCCTTATTATTTTCAATATCCCATGGTAGGAAGGGGGTTTTCTTATTCTACCCAACCTGTGTAGAGCATCAATGTTGCCTAGACAAAGAATTTTTGAAGTATAGGGCCAGTAAAGAACCTCATTGTTTGTCTTGGTAGTGTGCAGAATGAAAAGAGGGGGAAGGGGGAGTCGAATAACAATAGAACATGTTATAAAGGATTTTCATTCTTACTTGGTACTGCTTGGTAAGAACAGTGGGAAAAGGGAAAGCTTGGCCAGCAAGAAAAGAATGGTAGATTTACATGTCCAATTTTAATATCTCCCTCTTTACACATCAACGCAAGCATAAAATATTAATACACCATATCTATTGTCATGGTGAATGATTACAGAAATAAATAAAACTGCGGAACACAGCACTATAACCTACCTCCAGCATGAGCTGACAGAATCCATTTGTATCAAGTGCACTAAGATCTTTAGTTTCATTTTCATGAAAAATGCTGATGAATGTGTCAATCAAGCCTTCCACAAGAATGCCAAGTGTTTTATCTAAGAGGGGCTTAGCACCTGCAAAAACCTATGGCAAGAAACGGTTCATCTCAGCAGAGTACTTCTGAGCATATATAGTAAAACAATTATTTGCTTACATTAGTGCTGACCAGATATTGTTTAAACTTTAAACGTAGACGCACAGTTTAAGAACTAAGTTTCTAAAGTGAGAACCTGCTTGTGACTAGAACTCTCAAAACATCATGTTAAGGTGATCCACTCATAAGAATTGTAGATGTGTAATGCCTCAAAACCAATGTGAACATACTACTTGAAAAGTTTAGCAAAGTATAATACCATTAACACAAGGTCCACAAAAATATACGAAATAAAATGACCATAAAATTAACTTTCCGAAATTAAAAATTCCTTCTTTAAAACCTATTTGATATAGTAAATCCCCTTCTAAGGTCAAGTCCTTCGTCTGGAAAGAAGTCCTGATGTGTTTGATGCAATGTTTTAAAAACCGGTTGAACCGGATAATCCGAGAGGAAAGTGGTTCAAGGTTTGATCGGTTGAACCGGTGGTTGAACCGGTATACTATATATATATATATACATATATATATGGGGAGAGATCAACTTACACCGGTGTAAGACTTGATCACTCTTACACCACTCGATAATTTTTTATTGCATAATTTTCTTACAAAATCCACCGTTAGATTGAAAGTTTCTATCATGTAGATCATTCTTATAAAATTTTACATTAATCCGAAATTGTTTTGCGACTCATTGATATACATCAAAATTAATGTAAATATAAACTATTGAAATATATGAAAATATAAACTATTTGATTATATTCTTATTGATATTCAATTTTTTCAAAATTTGACACAAATGATCTACATGATAGAAACTTTCAATCTAACGGTGAATTTTGTAAGAAAATTATTCAATAAAAAGTTATCGAGTGGTGTAAGAGTGATCAAGTCTTACACCGGTGTAAGTTGATCCCTCCCCTATATATATATATATATATACATATATATATATATATACATATATATATATATATATATATAACTGATCACAAAAATCATAAACCGCTTTGTAGTGTCACCACCTATTTTGTGAAAAAGAAGAACTAGAACTGTGGAAACTCCCAACCCAACTAAATCCTAAGTTTTTTTTTTTAAAAAAAGAACCATTTTCTTCTTTCTTTTTTAATAAAAATTCAATTTAAAAGTTGATAAACGGTCCAACAGGTTTTTTATTTCTGGTTTTTACCGGTTCAACCGGTTTTTTTTAATGATTTTTTGTGGTTTAACCGCTCGAACGATTCTTTGGTTGAACCAAAACCGGTGGAGCTTCTGGTCTACGGTCCAACCGGTTGAACCGGTCCGGTTGGACCAGTTTTTAAAACACTGGTTTGATGTATTGATCCAATAATCTAATTCAAAAACAGAGACACATTTATTTCTACATGGACCAGCAGCTAGTTATAACTGGAAGAGGATTTTTTGGTATTTTTAGTGAAACTTGCGTATGCACTCAAGTTGGAGCATTTTCTGGTCATTAAGTTCACAGGTTTTGGCCAGAGTAAGAAGCATAAAGTTCTATGGCAGTATGATCTGATTCTAGTCCATTGGCGTCTTTGGTTGGAGAGGAATGCTCAAACCTTTAAAGGAAATTTTTTGTCTCTAGATTTACTTTAAAACATCAGTATTTTCCTGGCCTTTGTGGTGTTCACCACATGATATTATTTAAAGTAGTCTCCTTGGTAGACATGAAGACAGATCAGAGGGTTCTTTTGTATTAATGTCATTGTGTTTCCTTTGCTTGATTTTGTTGCATTCCTAAGGAAGATATCTTATCCTCCTTTGCTTTGCGTTTCTATTTCCTATGAATAAAACTTATATCCCATAAAGCATGCAACAATTACCTCTGCATGCACAGCTACCAATGTGTGCAGTAACTCTACTGCTGCATCACGGACACCCTGAAATAAACAAGCATAAAAAATGGAACTTCATATCAAAGCATCATTTTCCAAAAAAGGTAAAAATCATGTTGATGCAAAACAAACAAACAAACAAACAAAAAATAAGAACTGTCACATTTACAATAACCAATATTGTCACTAGCTCCTCACTTTAATTGCAGGTGCTGCTCCCCACTGAATGCCAGAATTCAACAGATAATTCATAGCAGCAGATCTGATCAAGTTTGCCTGATGAAAATACAAGAAAGCATCATGGTATTGAATGGCGAAAGCAAGACTATACAAGTACAATTTTTTCCAACAAGAAAGAGTACGTCCAAAATTACCACCCTGGCACCCTTGTCATTCCTGGTTCAAAATACCCAGCCTTTTTTTTATTCTGGACCACTATTAATTTAAATTCAAATGCTTTATAGTACATAATATTTAATATTCCAGCACATCAAACACAACACAAAAGATACATTATAAAAGATTTATTTTGGTTGCCATTGACAGAGCTGACTTGATATTTCGAACTCTGCATAACTTAAAGCAGATAATAATTTCTTCATTTGTTTTCTTCCACTATTCATAGTCAATGGCTGCAACTCAGGCTGTACAGAATACAGACTAGCAGACCTGGGAGAACAGAAGCTGCTGATTACTATCCATCAGTACCCAAGACCTTATAATTTATTTTTTGTAGAATCTGACCATATTTTGATATTTGAGAAACAAAGGGCAATGTCTATTATTCTAACAAATAATTTGTCCATACATCAATCATGAAAACTGTCAACTAGAGCACGTATTTCACATAATCCAAAAAAGTTGCTTCCAGAAAAATCAACAAGTACAATGGTATCCACTATCCACAAAAGTAATTAGATGTTCCTATAAATCTGATTATTCTGACCTCTAAATCCATCAAATGGCCTCCCCTGTATTTCCTTGCAGGATGAGGACGATATTTTCTTGTTAGAATATTAGGGTAGGGTTCTTAGACTTATTTGTTAGAGGGCTTCGGCTTGTACTAGTAGTACTAGTACTTGACCTTAGGTTAGGGTATTGTGTTACAACACACCCATCAATCATATATTCAATATACTACTGTTAGCCCTCTTTCTCTCTTTTCCTTCTTTACCTAAACCATATAATTCCAAACATAGTATCAGAGCAATGACAAGATTCAATGTTTTCTCTGTTTTGTTGTTTGGGTAGCTAGCTATGGGTTGCCGTTCTGTTTTGTTAAGCAGGCAGTGATTTAAGTGCAGCACCGGTGAACGTGTTAGGATTAGAACCAGCAGAAAGCCAGAAACGCACTCTGTTTCAGCGCACTGTCTTCTGAGTTCTGTTTTAGCATTCATGACCAGTTGGGTGGCAAGAGTGGGTTAAAATATATTAGGGTTATTTGTCTTATGTTTGTGGGTTTGCTACTAGTAGCAAGCTTAAAGCCTAGTAAGCTTTAGCTTGAAGAGGAGTGTTAAATATTAGGGTTATTAGTCTTATTGTTAATGGGCTTGGGCTTGTACTAGTAGTACTAGTACTTAACTAAATTACTACTATAAATAGGAGTATTAGGTTAGGGTTTTATGTTCCAACACACCCATCAATCATATATTCAGTATACTATTGTTAGTTGTCTTTCTCTCTTCCTTCTTCCTTCTTCTTTACCTAAAACCTATAATTCCAACATTTCTCATTACCTTTGCAAAAGTATATTGTTCAAGGACCTTCTCTTCAAGCCCTGAGAAACAAATCACAAGATCTTGTACATCACTGTCCCCTTCATCCTTCCCCCTGAATTAAAGGCAAACATCCAGAATGCATTAGTTAATACAAAGTAGGGTCAAATATTTTAAGAAAACACTACATAGCACAAAGCAACTAGTCACCCACATAGGGGATGCTACAAGAGAAGAAATTTGAACAACTGAAAATTATTGCTAGCCAAATTGAATCCCATCCTCAATTAATTTTTATAGTACAAAAAATTGAAATATATACAAACGTTCAGGATGAAAGAAATCGTGCTCACATGCAAATTCTGGTAAAGACATTGAAACAGACGGGAAAAACTGATTAAACAAACCCAAGCAAATTCTGACATGAAACAAATGACTATTGTCTAGCAGGGTTAGCTCCTGCAACCCAACCGGGTCAGCAAACCCCATTCAACTTTGATAGTACAGATTCCTGATGAACGCCACAATATTTTACTTGCATTGACAGACACTACAGAACTTACACGCTTTCATAAAATAAAAAGGGAGCAACAACGACAAAGTACCTGGAATGCAGCCAGATATGTCTATATTTGTCATATAACTGATAAGAAAGTTCATCTTTGCAATATCCGATATTACTTAGAACTATTAATAACTGTTGATGGGGATCAGTGACACCTCCTTGAAGATCAGAAGGTGCATTTTCTTCTAATTCATCTGTATATCCATTTGGTAATTGGGAGCCTTCTTTGTCTGATCTTTGTTGGCCAAGCTCGATGCCAATACGCTCTAAATTACCTGACAATCAACCAAAGAAGCCAACTTTGTAACTGAACATTTAAGTGGTCCAAGACCATTTTGTTCTTTCACTATCTTACTTTCTTTTTCCTTTCTTTCTTTTATCAGGAAAAGCATGCTGTTGAACATAAGATTAGGCCAACCAATCCAACATACCAGCAAAATCCAGGAAACAGTTTAAAAATGCAAGTCTGACAGATTCTTGAATTTCTTGAAGTTGCATAAATGTATCCTCCGACTTTGTTGCCTCATTCCTTAAAGACTGAAGCATCCTGAAGAGATAATTATTGAAATATTAAATCCATTTTTAGATAAAAGAAATACCATGACAATTGTAAAACAGGGATTCTCATCCAAATTAAGATATTAACATTTTTTCTTACTGGATGCATGGGGACCAAGACATATACAGAAACATTAAACTTCACTCCAAAGATTAAAGATAAGTATACTAGACATTAAACATCAGACAGGAAAAGCATAAAATATCTGGATACTGATAAGTGTGTGAAAATTGAACATGGACATGGAAGTTGGAAATAGGGAGCTCTAAGGGAAACTACAAGATGAACCAAGGCAGACTGAATCCCAATAACCAAGCCAGAAAGGATAGTACCAATTGTGAATATGGTGGTAAGACACAAAAAATTTCTCAATTTTTGACCCTTCTGCAACAAGGGTAGCAATAACATACATCTCTTACAAAAGCTAAGCTTCCTTATTTAGTGACCCCTATTAATTGAAAATAGTACGATTAAAAGTAGAGGAAAACCTAAGAAAACATTAGGAAAACCATGAAAATTTGGTTTTTGATTGAGCCCAATGGCATCGATTCATGTAGTTGACCCCACCTAGTGAGATAAGCCTTGGTTGTTGCTGTTGTTGGACAGCCACCTTACAACATACACTGGAAGCAGACAATTATTATGTCATGAGTTGGCGTTGCATGTGTAAAAGAAAAGGAAATCTGAAATTGACCATCTACTTCATTGGCTGATAGCTAGGTTTTTACTGCATCCTATTTTCTGTTTCAGGCGTTTGCTGGACGATGCTTAAATGGGAGTCAGACATATAAAGAATATTATTATTTGGAAGGTTGAATTAGTTTCTATCTTCTGAATTTTATAAAATGATAATTGTCCACACATACTCTACTTGATTACACCCCTTCTGTGGTTTCACAAAAAAATTTATCCACTACAAAATTTATAGACGATTTCAAGACCTTCATTTTGAAGAGTTGCATTAAAAATGAAAAACAAATAACATGAAACACAAGAGAGCTCCTGTTGTTCAACCTTTAAAGCACTTCTCCATATGAGATAATACAGGACAAAATTCTACCACTATCCCACAATTTACTTCTAATCCTTCTTTCCCTCTCTGCTTTGCGTCAAAACTATATCATGATCAAATACCATATTGTAGCCTCAGGAGAACACACAAGAAATGTAGATAATAAATATTAGGCAGCTAGAGTTCATAAAAAAAAAATTTCTTCCCCAGAAAGTATGTGAAACATATGAAGAGGATTAATCTAATGATAATCTTTGCTATATCAAATGGTTATAGTCTATACACAATATCAAAGGTTAATAAGTTAAGATCAAAATGACTTAATTTTTTATGATTTTACCAGCAATTGGCTTTGTCAACAGATATGAGCAATCTAAAAGGAATACTTGTTCTCATCCATGTTGCTTCTAATAGCAGAAGCGTCTTCTGAGTTAACAAAACATATTATAAAATTTTGGACAACAGAGCACAAGGCCCTCTCCAAGTGAGGAAGGGAGATGGTACAACAAAAGTTCTCAAGTAACTGGCATATTTTTTTTCAAAATTGACAATCTCAAGGTTTCTTGCAATTTGTCCAAATGAGACATTCAATGGAAATGAACACTGATAGAAACCAACTATTCTTACAACAAAAGATGGAATTACAGCAGGGGAACTCACTCTAAAATGGTAGGAAACAGAGAAAAATACAAAGAAGCACTGAAATCCTAAGCTAACTCTCAAGCCAGATGCCTTAAGCCCTCTAGAGGAAAAAATCCTCTCCCAATCCTTATCCAAAATCCTCCCCTCCTCTTCTTGATCCTCTCGTTATATAGCCATCCTTTCAACAATTCTGGTGCGATTCCAGAATCATCCTCTCCTGCCAGCTGTCCATTCTGTTATTTCCCTCCCAACAGAATTCCCCCTGCATCCCTCTCTCTCTCTTTCTCTCTCTACATCACATGTGATCCCTTCCCACGTGTCCCACATGTACCCTTTTCAGCAAGTCTAACAAACACTAAAATTTGGGGTAAATTCTTTTTCCTTTCTTCTGTTTCTGTTCCACTTGGGTCTTCTCAAAATTAAATGAAAGTGACTTTTGATTGTTTTGGGAAAACTGTAAAACAGGGGCAGCCTGCTGCCATAAAGCTCCCTCTACGTGCGGGGTCCGGGAACGGGTCGGACCCACCATGTTGGCCTACTGTAGGCAGCCTTACCTTGCATTTGCAAGAGGCTGATTCCATGACTTGAACCCATGACACAGCGACAACTACAACGGTTGCAACAAAGCTCCCCTTTTGTTTTGGAAAAACAGTGTCAAGAAAAAAATTTCCTCAATTATAACCATGAAATTTTATCTTTTTTTTTTTCAATAAGCAGTTACATACGTAATTTTTTACACTACAACTAATAGGCCCTTTTCGTATTTCCTTCTTATCCATAACCTTAATAATTTTCAGGCCATGTCTTTTTTCTTAAATGATTAGCTGTAGAAAGCATAGTCCTACGGTTATTTTCTCTACTTTATGTTTATTCTACTGCAGTTTGTCAAGTAATTCATAAAAATAACCTAGAACTAACCAGGAAAAAGTTTAGAGCCTCTGTACCTGCATTCTAATGTGTTGCCTAAAAATAGGTTCTTCTAATCTTCATTAACGTGAATCTTGTTAGAGATATAAAATCATTCTTGGGCCACCACCAAAAAGTTTAAGCTTTTAGGAGAGTTGGTCTATGACACGGGTTCTAAGCCTCTATGACCATGTGGTCACGAGTTTGATATTGTGCATTTTCCATGCTTCAAGCCCAAAGCGCTCTTGTGTGAGGCGGCATGTTAGAGATATAAAACCATTATTGGTCAGCTCTTAGGAGTTGGTCTTTGACAAATCTAAATCTACTATTCTTCTGCCCTTAATCATGAATCTTTTAAGTCTGAACAATTTAAGATACAGAAACCTCATGTTTAAATTGTAAATCCCGCCATGTAAGAGCTTCTACATAACTTTCCCTATCCTGTGTCAGATAAACCCTATGTCTTTTCCTATCCCTACAAAAAACAGTGTACTAAATAGTCAGACATATGAAGAATTTCAAAATTAAGAGAGGAAATTATCATAGGACGGTTTTTGAATATGCATACATAATTGGTAAACGAAAATCATCAAATTCCTCTAATTTTCATTGGACAAAAATGATGCCAGATCCTATGGGATAATATTTAGACTTACGAATTGATCTGATCCATTGCTGAAGCTACAACTGAGCGGAATGTTAAAGGCAAGTATGAGATTGCGTATGGGGATTTGTTCCTTTCAAGAATTGAAACAATAACCCATGTCACATCCTTTGAAACCTCTTCAACTGATGCTCGCATCCAGGTGCAAAGCCTCAGAACGTAAATCCTTATAATCTCTGAATGCAGTGTTCGGAGAGCACCAACTGGAAAAAAAAGAAAGACAAGCACTCAGAATCTTAACAGATGACAAATACTTTTAGATTCAGAGAATTAATACCAGCAATCTGAGGAGCAGCTTCCTTCAATTCAAAAGCTACACATGCTTTAGATATATCTTCTATGGCATCACTCATGTACGACCGGAGGACATTTGATTCCTCTAGATCACGAAAAATGTTAGTAACCTGCACCAATGGGAGACTATCAGGATATGTGCGCATAAGCTACAGGAAAAAGAGAAAACCATGGTCTATTTCTACTTGTCAAATCAACCATGTTGCAATAAATACTCATCTATATTACTGGATTTGGTTTTGGCATGACCCATGATCTTATATCTGTATACAAACAGGTTTCCAAGTATAACAACTAGGACTAGACATAGAACAGAAAAGAGAGAGAAGGAAGAGACAGGCCAAATACAAGCAGGATCTTGAAAAAATAAATGAAACGTAGGTGAAACTACAACACTGGATAAACTAGATTTCTAGAGTAAATTCAGCAGACTAACAAGACAGGATAGCACTAACAGAAAACTCAGTTACCCTAATAGCACAGGATCATAGAAAAGATGATCCAGACCAGAAAGATCAAGGACAGCAATACTGATTTATCTCTTATAGCAGGCTTACCCATCCCTTCTTGACAGTCTTTTTTTTGTAAAAATATTGCTGTCAATTTAAATTTCAAATCAAATATTGCTTCCTTCTAGCCAGACAGTTCAGATAAACCTAACCAGGAAAATTTCCACAAACATTTCTAGCCCAAAAATCATCTCCAAATTCACACGAAGTCCAATGACAGACTAAAAAAAAAAAATCAAACTAATAATACAAGAGATTGCAACGTTGGAAAAATATATATTTTTTTATAGCAGAAAAAAAAAGGATCAAGTGAGCACAATTACCTTGACTCCATACAGCGATATTGTGCTGCATATCATTGCTGCAACTTCATCAAGAGAATGACTTGAGTATTTCCCATCTCCAGCTTTTTCTTCAATTTTATTTGCTGCACTGTTGGTATTTGATTCCGTGGGAACTTGGGAAGACTGGAAAAAAAATAGGACCCACAAAGTTATAGGAGATGTAATTATGTATAAAAACTTGAAGAAAATAAACAACATTGAAATAAAACAAGATTGCCATTGTCATTAATTAATAATTTTTTTATAAAATTATTTATTAATAATCAACTCACTAATACATGACAAAGAAGGCTGTACATGCTTAAGCAACAAAGGAAATCAAAATAGTTGTTTAAAGGCTTAGTTGTTGTTTAACATCTATTATATAACTCAAAGAGTTCAAGCAGGCCCTCCATATTAAACAGAAGGGCTTAAAAAATTCACTTTTTCCTCTTTTCTAATTTGTTATTGGGGAACAAGCAAAAAAATGGACAATTAATATAGGAAAGGTGCTAGTAGTTTTCCATTTGAATTTTCTTTCTTTTTCGTGAATGATGATCCTAATCTATCCTTCAACAGTAAAAAGTTAACAAAAAACAAAATTTAAAAATGTGTTTCAATTTTTAATTTAGTGTTTGATGATGTTAGAAATAATACATCTTTAACAGCCATTCATGCTCATCCACATTTCTTGTTTCTTCTCCCTTAATTTCTTTTGCTTCCTAGTTCCTACTAGTTTCTTCTTTTTCCATTTACGCACAAATGTAGTGTGCACAATTGGCTAGACTAATTGAAGACCTAGAGCATAACTCAAATACACAGAGACAAGTGCACGGCCACAAATTTAAATTAGAAGAGAATGATACATCAAGAGCAAAACTTCAGAACATCTAAACAATAAAAGTAAAATATGGTCAATAATTATATTTTGGTTTTGATGATTTTATTGTAATTTTTGTAGGATTCATTTTTAATATTTTAGGTAATTTGAAGGTAATGATGGTAGAATTAGAGTCCTTGAGTGCACAGGTAACAACCCAGTCAATAAATGTGACAATTTGTAACAAGGAAGAAAAGATCAGGAATCCTCCTAACAGCAACAACAAAAAAGGAACGAGAGAATACAAACATAGCACAGAAGAGCTCTCCAGCCCCTCTGAATGCCATACAGAGAAACCCCTTTTGAAAAAACCATAGTATAATCCCGCAAGGAAGCAAGGAAAAGTACCATATCCTAAATAAGAGAGAAAATACAGCACGTGCCCACAAAGAGAGCCAAAAGTCCACAACATCTTCGCCACCTTCCTTCTCCCAAAACCATGATAACAAGTAGAGAAGTAAATCCCAATATTGGGAGGACAAGTAGTTTCTCTGCTAATTAAAAATTTACTAAAATATTGTTTTATAAAAAAGAATTGCACTAGAGAAGACAAAGAAAAAGTACAGGAGAGGAGAATAAGATGTCCTCCTAGAGGAAAAAAAACAAGAAAAAAGTAATTAAAACACACACATCAATTGAGCAAAGCATGCCAATCTCATCTAAAACTCCAATAAAGAAACCCCTCTAGAACAGCCACTACCCGAGCACCACAAAGTTGCTAAGAAGACCACTTGATCCCAAAGAAGCAGTAATGGTAAGAAATTATCCTTGAAAATTCTGGCATTTGTATCCAACCATAGGCACCAAATCACTGCATACATAGCATAATACCAAACGACTTAGCCATAATTACTCCTCCCAAAACCTCTAAAATGGCATATGAGAAATTGCTCCAAATTCCCCGGACAAATCCAGTTTTCCTCAAAAATACTAAATAGTGCACCACAAATATCTTGCTGCAGTACAATGAAGAAAAAAAATGACTGCTACTCTGAGAGTCAGAAAAACACAAAAAAAAATTAGGAGAGAGAGCTTTGTGTGGTCTGTGAACCTGCAACAATTTAATCCTGTTCCTGTTAAAGCACAGCAGTCCCCAACTGAAACACTTCACATTAGAGGGAACCTTGAACTTCCAAGTGGGTTAGCAAGAATAAAGTTGTCCCTCTTTGGAGAATGGGCGTGGAATTGAAAATAGGATTTACAAGAATAGACTCTAGATGAATCTAGAGTCCAAATCCTACTGTCCACCAAAGAAAATGGAAGAAAAGAATGAATCGCACCAAAAAGAGTTTCCAATTCTAAAGCTTCTCAGCAGCTTAAATTTAATAATATAACTTTAATTGTTGCTTTAAATTAAATTCATTAAAAGTACAGGTTCTCTCCTATTCTTCTACCCATTGTCCTAATATTCACAAAGTAGCAGTATAACAACTTAATGTACCGAAGATTGTTATTAGAATGAAACTTAAAAGGAAGAAGGTCTAAGTAGTTTCTAAAACAAGAGGGCAGGCATATGTAAATTTTCAATAGACCTCAAGGAAGGTCTATGCAATTAACAAAAAAAATAACAGAAATTAAATTGCACATTTTATCCGCATGATGAATGTTTTGAATATTGTATTAAAGAAACAACCCAACTGAGATAATACAGCAGCAACCTAAACGAATGCTCCAGAACTGCATTTCCTGCAGTATCCTATGGTGTCTAGATTACAAAGAAAGAGAAATGGAAAACTCAAGCAGAAACGAAGAATAAAGAAAACAAAATATGAAAATCCAGACATGCCTTCAGTCAGAATCAAAATAAAATGTTATAAATAACTCACACATATATACACCAAAGAAGTAAAATGTTCACAATACCTTTGCAAATTTTCCACTGAAAACAGAGAGTGCAACCTTCCAGAAGGCTGGTATGTGATGGATGATTACAGCAGTTAATCGGCGGATATACCTTCCTCTTAAAGCATCAACCTCTTCACCAGTTAGATCTACTGGATGAGATTGGACCGCAAGATGGGAATTACCAAGAATAGGAGAGTTGTTGACATCTGACTGACAATAGTTATAAAAAGAGTATTAAAAATAAAAAAAGTTAACACCATTTTTTTAACCTAGCTTAATAACATTACATGACAATATACTTTCTATCATTTGCACCTACAGATTCGCTCAATTCTTCTTGAATCTGCCTCCATCTGGCATCAGAAAGAGCCCTTTCACGCAACTCATTATGCAAAATTTCCATTCTGGCTTCATGATCTAAAGTACACTTCTCAAGTAAACCACGAATTCTCTGATTCTGTGAAGGAAACAAGCCCAATGGATTCAGCAATTTGGCCATCCAATAGAAAGTGAAAATGACAAGTTCAAAAAAATTGAAGCTCAAAGGGTGGAAAAAATTAAACTTGAAGGGGAACGGGGTGTAAAAATCAACATGATATTTAGTCTTCACAACAGGTCTATGACAATATTACCAACAGCAACATCCTAGCAATTGGCATCTTCTTATCCTTAGTACTGTTTAGTATACAGCCAAAACAACTCTAGCAGTAAATATGATAACTAAATGGAAAATATTTCAAACACATGGCATGAATAGGAATTTACTAACCTGTATATTCAAATAATGCCATACTGGATCTGACTCCGGTTCCAGTTCCAACAGTAACCTCACAGTATTCTCAAGCTACATGAAGAACAAACAAGTGTTAGAATCACCCTGCATGTAGAATACAAACAACATATAAAAACAAAAACAAAAGGCCACAGCAACCCATCTCTAACTTGATCACCATATTATCAACACACAAAATCAGGTGATGAAGCACAGCCACAAAATATGATGCTGGTATGATTCGACACCAATACGGCGATACAACAAAATCTCATAAATATAGGATACTGATACGGCTATATATATATATATATATATAAACAAATCAAATTCAAATAAAGAGTCAGCATAAACATTCATATTATTACATACTAATTCATGTTTAAACATAAAATCCAGCAATTACAAAATAATAAAAATAAAAATAAGAGTAAACACCCATTTTGGTCCTCCAAAGATACATGTGACATCAGCTAGGTCCTCCAATGGATGAATACATCAAAATAGTCATTCAATGCCAATTTTTGACATCAAATTGGTCCTTCAATGCCATTTTTTGACATCAAATCGGTCCTTCAATGTTAATTTTTACATCAAATTAGTCCTCTAAAAGGACCAATTTGATGTCAAAAATTATTAGAGAACCAAACTGATGACACTTGTACTTTGAAGGACTAAAAGGGTGTTTACTCTAAAAATAAAAGGCAGCAATAGACATTCACACTTAGAAATCAAATCACAAATTGATTGGGTTTTTCATGTTTTGGTGGATATTGAGTTCCTAGACTAAGAAAGTGAAGGTAAGATGCCGCGGCATCATAGGTGATATTTTGGGGCACAAACAAGCCATAAACAATTAAACACGGTTTCTAAGAATGCAGCAAGGCTGGCCAATCTCTTTGCATATTGGAGATGGAAACTACCTTCAAACAGCCATGGGCAGAAGCTGCAGAAGAACAAAGAGAAACTTTACATAAGTAGCCTCAGTAGTTTGCAATTTCACGTTCATCACATAAGCAGTTTGAATGTTTGATTAGAGTTAATATTGTTGCACAAGCTTAACTAATTTTTTTCAACATATCCTCCAATAAACTGTATCAGTGTCATGTCCAAGATGATATGCATTTTTTTAGAATGGCTGCACAGAGGTTCAAACCTAGGATATCCTGCAAACTACTTAAAGCCCTCAACACTATCCCACTACTAGTGGCTTGTCCAAAATGATGTACATCAATAACTGTTTAAAATATCACACTAACACCAAATGAGGGATATAAAAAGGTAAGGCTTTAAGTAAAAACCAATCTGTAAGCAAACATCAGCTCCCCTCTCCTTTATGCCTTTCTTTTTAACCATTAAATGATTAAACAATTTACCAAATTTCATTCGAAACATGCTTACAGCACAATTGACAGTCTTATATGCAACATTAGGCATTAGTTACTGCTGAGCAGGATGCAGGAACAATCATAACATCACTGGTCATCACAAGCAAAGATACTGCATAATGAAATGCAACTTTGCTTACAGGTCAAAGCTTCCTTTCAATTCATTTCATCCCAACATGGCTGCTAAACCAAAGAAATTAAAGACTTACATTTGTTAGATCTATCTGTGGATCTTCCATAGACTTGAAAAGCATAGACTTGAACTCATGCATCACTTTTTCAACCTCTTCAAGAACACGTTTTAGGATCCCTACCTGAATCTGAATCAAGACCATAAGAAAAGTTAACTTCATTAAGTAAAGAACATGAGAAAGCAAATGGTCAGAAAAACCAGAGAAAATCCATAAACATTATATGCACTAATAAATGCTAGAATGGATGCCATCATTTTATGAGTCAATCTGATAGGTACCAGGAAATCTGAATATTCTTTTATTGAAATAAAACCACTCACTGCCACTGATATCAGTGTGATATCAGTATTCAGCTGAGAATTCTGGTGTTTACAGTCCTTCAACAGAAAGGAAAAGAAAAATAAAAGCAGATAGCACAAGCTCTTCGAGAGGCTTGCTCTCTACTTCCCAAATCCTTACCCAATTCTTGCCTGCCTCATTCTTTCCACACTTCTCCCTTAATACTCTCTCTGGCCTAAAAGCCTCCCATTCCAGAATATTCCCTTCCACACCCACTTGCCACATCAGCATTCTGTTATGCTCCACTCCATCAGCATGATTATTCTCCACATTCCCCATCCTTTCCCTCCTCACTTATACCTTAGAATCAGGGGTCCATCAATGCATACATTGATACGAACCTTGGGAGAACCATAACCCAAAAGCTAGCTATTAAGGTGAGAGAGCCCAAGGCCATACAAACCCAACATCAGAATCTCATACTTCCTATGTAGGACTCAAGTCTCATACCTTGGAATTGAATCCTAACAGAATCCTGAGAAGAAAAATTCAGAAACATGTATACTAAAATTTCAAGAAACCTCTAAAATAAACTTGTTTACCAATCAAAAAAGAGAAACCTATAGAAAGGTCTAAACTAAGATCTAGAGTATGTTGCTTTGTCTTGACAAGTAAAATATACAGATTATAGATTCCTCTCCTAAATTGTAGAAATTCAAATGAAGAATTAAATGTGCTACCACTAAGTCCATTAATCCATCAAAAAAGTATCAGATTTATACACCACTCCAACATACCAAATTTTCTTCCTTGTTAGCTAGGTGAGAGAATAGGAGAAGTAGCCTCACTCAGAAAAATTATAACAAATATATTATCTATATTTGGAGGAACGATAATATTTGTAAGGATAAAAGCATTGGTATTAAGAACAATAACAACAATACAACACTGATATAGCTACTTCTATAACCAATTCAAAAATACAAAAAGCAAATGTAGGTGTCGGTTACTCTTCACTAAGAATGGAAAGGGATGTGTAAATCAAAATCCCAAATAAGATTAAAAAAAACTTGTTTATGTTAATTTTCTTTCAGATTAGCTACAGCCTTGAAGACCTCAACCAAGTCATGCTACAGATATTTATGAACAATTGCTCTGACGTACCCTAAAAATCTAGGGAAAATTGTGAAGGAAAATAGGGGGATGAAAAAGCTTTCAGCTGTACACATATTAAGAATGTGTTTTGTTCAAGAGAATATCAATGTTTGAGGTAGAAAAAGACAATATCAGCCTTAACTATGCAATAGAAGATAAGAAGATAATAGTTTTATACATGAGAGGGCAGAGCAATTGACTTGGCCTTCTTGTACTCCCTGACTGCCAAATCATATTCACCCTTGCTAATGCTACCACGGATAGTACTTGGTAAGTTGAAAAGCGTCCGGAACCTCTGTAGCATTCCTTGGACAGTCCTAATTTTTTCTGCTTGAGCCTACACGACTCACAGAAGTCATGAATAAAATTACTCTGAAATCTAGAATAGCAATCACAAGACAATCTAGAATTTAGACTTCACCCACCTGTCTCTCAAATAAAGGCTTCAAAGCACGATTAGCCTGCAAACTGACTCCTTGAATAATATTAAACAAATGGGAAGTCCCAGACCCTTCAGGGTCATCCTCAATGCGTCTTAACTTTGACTCAATATCTGTAAATTAAAAGAGAAGTGCTTTGCATTAAAATAAAGGAACACTCCTGGGTAATGAAACTATTAACTTAACATTTTACCTATATGCATGTACAACCAGGGTGAAAGAAAGAGTATGAATTTGAGCATGACAGGAGTAGCAGTCATTCAAGAATAAAAGATTACTTATATATGCTTAAATTAGGGTTGAGATACCAAGAAAAAAAATCAAGTCCATACCATCAATTGTGGTTTTGCAAGAGACAAAACAGTCAAAATTGTCCTTAACCAGTTGCTTTCTCTGCTCAGTACGACTTTTGAAATCAGTTTTCAAAGCAAGCGCACCAGACTCCAGATCAGCAGAACTTGTATCATGGTGTATCCGTGATAAGAACAGCTTTGCATCAAAGCTCTCCGAAAAATACATCAATTTCTCTGTATAATGGCATCAAAGATGCTATCAACCACGTGAAGTCGTGAACACTTAAGAAGAAGCACATGAACACAAACCAAAAGGAGAATTAGAAAATAAAAAAGATGTGACACAAGTTTTCCAACCAACCTAAACAACACTAGCTACCCCGTTATAGCTACATACTTATGTAAAGTAAAACTCATTTGCTAAAAGTTTATGTAACACTAGCTATCCCTTTATAGCTACATACTTATTAATGTTATTTAATATGATAACAAATATTTGTGTATATAGTACAGTTTAACCTAGATGGTCTTTCTCAAAATCTGGTTTTTGACAGAAATGGCGTCATTTGATCCATGTAGCCGACCCTACCTAGTGGAGAAAGGTTTTTATTGTTGTTGTTATATTACAGTTTCACAATCATTTTTGTGGAGATTAGCATCCACATTTTTTGTTTCTGATAAAAGAAGAAATAACATCCACATTTAATTTTATTGGATTGCCCACAGGACTGACCTGTTGCGGTAATGTACAGGTGCTTCTACAGATTATTAAATGGGGAAAAAGGCATCAATTAGAAAACTGAAAACTTCAGCTTCTAGGGTAATGTACAGGTGCTTTTCAATTTAGTGGAAATGGGCCCTATAGAATCTTGATGCTCATGGGATACACAAAAGTAAGCAATCAGTGACAATTTCAACTAGATCAATAACAAATATGTCACACTATTTTGATGACATAGTCATAATTATATTATAACTGACACAAACAGTGGTAGCAAGAAGGCACAAGCTAAAAGATCAACAGATCTTGTGGGAAAATCTTGTGTAATTAGCTGTGGGAATCCCG
Source organism: Styphnolobium japonicum (assembly GCA_023212625.1). Lineage (NCBI taxonomy): Eukaryota > Viridiplantae > Streptophyta > Magnoliopsida > Fabales > Fabaceae > Styphnolobium > Styphnolobium japonicum. Next base: position 10,624,333 of record JALBWW010000013.1, read on the forward strand.
TGTAATTGGTCAAATAGATATATTAGGAAAGTATATATTCTACGTTCCCAAGAATTAGGCTTCACAGCTGTTTTACCCTAGAATTAGATATTTGACTTTTATTGTTTCCTAATTTAGTATAGGGCATCTTTTGTATAAAGTCTGACATATGTAACAATATTCTAATCAATATACAAGAATTATTCACTCAATTAAAGATGGTATCAAAGCAGTTCTCTGGGACTGCTTCTGCTTGTGCATAAAAATTCCTAATTTTCGAGTGGGAGAGTGTGTAGCCTACAGTCTTCATCGCTATTTTTTTTGCATAGCGTAAAGGCTTCATCGCTGTTTTCCTCTCCTGGTTGTCTTTTCTTTTCGTGCAAACAGCCTTAATTGCTGCTCTTAATCTCTAGCCTTAATCGCCCCTTGTTGGCTTGTCCTTGTGAAACCAGAAATTTCCCTGCTTTTTTCCTTTCCGTCGAAACCAAAGGTTCCCTTTGTCTTTGGTTAACAGCCTTCATTACTATATTTTTCTGGTTTGATCGTGCATGATGTCGAAGGTTGAAGACACCGCAACTAAAGCCCAATCGGAGGAAGCTGCACACAGCAACCTGGAGACTTGCAAAGCATTCAGGCAACCTATAGACTAAATGGGAAGAATTATCTCAAATGGTCTCAACTTGTTCGTACGACATTGAAAGGGAAAGGGAAGATTTGTCATCTCACGGATACAGGGCCCAAAGAAGAAGATCCTCAGTTCAAAGCTTAGGATGAAGAGGATTCCATGATCATGGCGTGGCTATGGAATTCAATGACTCCGGACATAAGTGACACTTGTATGTTCTTGACTACTGCTAAGGACATTTGGGATGCTATTCAACAAACATACTCCAAGACAAAAGATGTTGCTCAAGTGTATGACGTTAAGATGAAAACAACGGCAGCAAGGCAAGGATCCAAGACAATTACCGAGTATGCCAATCAGTTGAAAGCTTTATGGCAAGAACTTAACCATTATAGGGTAATTAAAACCAAATGTCCTGATGATACAGCCATACTTAAGGACTTCATAGAGCAAGACAAGGTGTATGATTTCCTTTGCGGATTGAATCCAGGATTCGATCAAGAATCCAGATTCTAGGAAAACAAAAGATTCCATGTTTCAATGAGGTGGTTGCGCTTATTTAAGGAGAAGAGAGTAAAAGAAATATGATGCTTGCATCACAAAGCACTGTCAGCTCTGCCATGGTGGCTAGCGGTGACAAATCTGTCACGAGTCTGGAAAAAGGAGTAGCTCTTGAAGCGAGGAAAGGTTCCCATATGAAGTCTCAGAATCGTGAAGAGTTGTCACCTGCTGCAAAAGGCCTCATCACACCCAAAAGAAATGTTGGAAACTTCATGGAAAGCCTCTAAGCCGTGAATGGGGTAAAAAAGGAGATCAAACTCGGCACAATGGGCCATCTAAGTGGGAGTGGACTTAGAAAGGAGATCAACCACAAAGTGGTGGACAAGCTCACATGGCTGGAAGAGAGTCTTCAACACAGGAGCTGAGTAATCCCAACTAGGAAGAGATTGAGAGGTTGAGGTCTCTTATTAACAGCCTTGATCAGTCCTCAGGAACTTGTTCTTTAGCATATTCAAGTAAGCTTCCTCTTTCCATTGGATTGAATGCTTCAGATATAACCTTTACAAACTCCTGGATCATGGATTCTGGAGCAACTGACCATGACTCATTTCTCCAAATGTTTCACAACCTACACCTCATGTCCCAATAATAGGAAAATACCACAGCCAATGGATCCTTAACAACTATAGCCGGAATAGGAGATGTCAAAATAAGTCCATCATTGACCTTGAGAAATGTTCTCCATGTTCCTAAATTATCCACCAATCTTGTCTCTATACAAAAACTTACTCAAGATTTGTGTTGTAATGTGGGTTTTTACAATAGTTATTGTGAATTTCAAGACAAGGATTCGGGGAGGACAATTGGACGTGCTAAGGAAAAGGACATCCTCTACTATCTTGAAATGCCAATTCAAATCACAAATGACCAGGAGTAAAACACAACATTCCTGTATGTCAGAATATGTCCTGTCCAACAAAGAGAAGATCTTGCTCCATCATTCCCATTTGGGACATCCATCGTTTATGATTATTAAGATTTTGTTTCCTTCACTGTTTACAAAACTGAATGTTGAGAATTTCCACTGTGAGGTGTGTGAATTTGCCAAACACAAACGTGTATCTTTTCCAATTAGTAATAAAAGAAGTTTGGTTCCTTTCTATCTTATCCATAGTGATGTTTAGGGGCCGTCTACTCTCCCTAATGTTTCTGGGGCAAGATGGTTTGTCTCTTTAATTGATGATTGTACTCGTGTCACCTGGCTTTTCTTGCTGAAACATAAATCTAATGTTAGTACCATACTCCCAAATTTCTGTTCCAAAAATAAAAATCAATTTGGAGTCAATATCAAAAGGTTCAGGTCAGATAATGCCAGAGATTATTTCAATCAAACCCTTACCCCACACTTTCAAAAAGAGGGGATAGTTCATGAGTCATCATGTGTTCAGACCCCACAACAAAATGGAGTTGCAGAAAGGGAAAATGGTCATCTCCTTGAAAAGACCCAAGCACTCTTGTTTCAAAAACATGTGTCAAAAGTTTTTTTTTTTTTGGGAGAAGCAGTTCTAACAGCAACTCACCTTATAAACAAATTACCTTCTTGAATTCTTGGCTTCAAAAGTCCTATGGACATCCTTTCATCTTTCTACCTGAACCTAAAGACTACAAACAATCTTACTCCAAAAGTTGTTGAGTGTACAGCCTTTGTTCATGTCCATGGTCCTAACAGAGGGAAATTAGATCCAAGGGCTCTAAAGTGCATTTTCATGGGCTATTCCTCAACTCATAAAGGGTATAAATGTTATCACCATCCATCAAAGAAATTTTGTCTCAGTAGATGTCACATTCAATGAACCAGAACCCTATTTCAACAATCCTTATCTTCAAGGGGAGAACTCAACAAGGGAAGATAAGGAAATCTTTTCGATCTAGATCTGCCGTAGATCCCTTGCCTCCTAGCTCCACACCTAAAATTCCTAATTCCACACCTGAAAATCATTCTAAGTCTCCTGGTTTGTCACTCCCACCTTCGCCTCCTGAGTCTCCCAATTTGTCTCATGTCCTAAGTCCTAATCCCGTGTCTCAATCAACTCCTGGAAATCGGAGACTTGACAAGGTGTTTACAAGAAGAAAAATGGTTGTCCCAAAACCTATGCAGGCCCAAGATTCCAACCTGAATTCTTTGAATGAGGTAACAATTTCTAACCCTCCATTACAGGATGAAACTAAGTTTCAGATGGACGATGATGACCTAAACCTTCTAATTGCTATTATGAAAGGAACTTGAGAGTGCACAAAACGGCCATTATACCTTCTTGCACATTTTCTATCCTTTTAAGAATTTCTCACCATCTCACAGAGCCTTCCCTTGTAAGCATGAATTCCATTACTATTCCTACCAACTTATCTGAAGCTTTGTCTAATGAAAAGTGGAAGCAAGCGATGAATGTGGAAATGGAACCTTTAGAAAAGAATCGGACTTGGGAATTGGTGAAACTGCCAGCAGGAAAGAAACCAGTGGGTTGCAAGTGGGTGTATACAGTGAAGTATAGAGCAGATGGGTCAATTGAGAGATACAAGGCCTGATTAGTAGCCAAAGGGTATACGCAAACTTATGGGATTGACTACCCAGAGACCTTTGCCCCTGTTGCCAAAATGAATTCAGTAAGAGTGTTGCTGTCAATTGCTGCTAACTACAGTTGGGAGTTACAACAGTTTGACGTTAAGAATGCATTCTTGCATGGAGATTTGGAGGAGGAGATTTACATGGAGATTCCACCAGGCTATGGAAAGAATCTGGCTGCTCATATAGTGTGTAAATTAAAGAAGGCGTTGTATGGCCTTAAGCAATCACCTCAGGCATGGTTTGGGAGATTTGTAAGAGTCCTGTTGACTATGGGATACAATCAGCTCTTGGCTAAGGAGTTTGAGATCAAAACATTAGGAAAGTTGAAGTATTTCCTTGGAATTGAGGTTGCACACTCAAAGAAGGGATTTTTTATCTCTCAACAGAAGTATGTTACAGATCTTCTCAAGGAGACAGGCAAGACTGCATGTAAGCCAGCAAGTATCCCCATAGATCCTAATCTCAAGCTTGGAACTGCAGAAGAGCATGCTGCAGTAGACAGGGAAATATATCAACGCCTAGTGGGAAGACTTATCTATCTCTCTCACACACGACCAAATATAGCATATGTCGTGAGTGTAATTAGTAGCTCATGCAAAGTCCAAAGGAGATTCATTTGCAAGCATCCCATAGGGTACTTCAGTATCTTAAGGGAACACCAGGGAAAGGTATCTTGTTTAGAAGAAATGGAGATTTGGTGCTTGAGACCTACACTGATGCTGATTATGCTGGTTCCATTGTGGATAAAAGATCAACTTTAGGTTACTATACCTTTCTTGGTGGAAACCTGGTAACTTGGAGAAGTAAGAAACAAAGTGTGGTGGCTTGGTCTAGTGCTGAGGCAGAATTTCGAGCAATGGCTCAAGGTGTGTGTGAGTTACTTTGGTTAAAGATCATTCTCGAAGATTTGAAGATTAAGTGGGATGGCCCGATGAGACTCTACTATGATAATAAATGTGCAATCAGCATAGCACATAATCTGGTGCAACACGATCGAACGAAGCACATTGAAATTGATAGACACTTCATCAAAGAAAAGCTAGAAAGTGGTTTAATTTGCACACCTTATGTGTCCACACAAGGACAACTTGCTGATGTGTTGACAAAAGGATTGAGTAGCTTAGTTTTCAACACGATTGTTTCCAAGTTGGGAATGGAAAACTCCTATTCACCAGCTTGAAGGGGAGTGTGGGAAAATCTTATGTCATTGGCAATGGGAATCCCGTGTAATTGGTCAAAATATCAAATAGATATCTTAGGAAAGTATATATTCTAGGTTCCCAAGAATTAGGCCTCACAGATGTTTTTCCCTAGAATTAGATATTTGACTTTTATTGCTTCCTAATTTAGTGTAGGGCATCTCTTGTATAAAGTCTGACATATGTAACAATATTCTAATCAATATACAAGAATTATTCACTCAATTCAAGGGATCTCATTGTATTGGCTTGGTTTTGATTATTGAGCTGGTTGAAATATTTTAAGAACTTACCAAATCATTTGTTTAAGGTTCATTAGGATTGGTAAGCCGTTGATAGAAAAAATAAATTTGATACGAGAGATAAGAGGAAAATTACAACTAGGGAAGGAGAAAGATATTATCCTCCAAAACATGAAAAATACAACAAGGAACATTAAAAAAGTCAAGAAAGTAGCAAGGCATCAGAAATAGGAACTCCCTTGAAATATCCATTAGCTAAACACCTAAGAGAAGCTATAAACAATCTTATCCCATAAAATTATAATTAGCTATAAATATTGTCCATAGATGGGCTTAGTTTTGTGAGCTTTTGCTTAATTTATCCCAGTTATTGGGCTTTTGCTTATGTTTATTATAGGCTGATTAATTAGCTTGGGTCCTAAGTCGTGGAGTACTTAGCCCCCAAGTTTTGAACAGCCCTATACTCCTATTTAAGCGACATAATCAGTAATTAAAGAATCGGAAAATGTTTGAGACCCTAGTCGTCAAAATGTGTGATGCCAATTTTAGCTGTGATGCCCAAGAACCCTAGGGGTGAAGCATAGATTTTCTTCCTTCCGCTTTCTTCATCTTTTCTACTGTGATTTCTAACAATTAAATGTCCTATTCTGATGGCTAATTGTTTACAGGCTAAGCCATTAACCAACAAATTCTTCCACATTCCCATTCAATCCTAGCATTACTGTCTGCAGGTACTGTTTACATTCCTTAAACGGAACCTTTACTCAATTGACAAGTACTGAAGCACAAAGATCCTGCTTCAATAATAAATGCAGAAGAACACCTCATCTGTCCTGCTTGATTGTAAGAGTGCTTCCTAGGCATGTCTTTCCTCTTAATCACATTTTGTCACAAAAGATGATTTGAAATTTTTTTCAATATATATGGAAAAGCAAAAGTTCTATAAAGAAACTGACTTAAATAAAGTAAATATGCTACATAATATCTAATAACAAAAAAATAATTACCACGTAAGCTTCCATCCAGATGATCCTTGTCAGTCTTTGGAGAACTATCCAAAGACTCAGTGATCAACCTTAAGGTTTTGTTGTCTATGATCCTGCCAATACCAATAAATCACCATGATTATGCCCTCAGAAAACTGAAGAATATGGAAACTAATGCCAGCTATAAAGCCAAAAGGTAACAAGAGGAACAGGGGAACAATGCAAATGCAATGCAATGCAAGATAAGCATCAAATTGAACTTTACCCCAACCCCAGTGGATCAACGCATTCCATGCCACGAGGGAATGATTGTAAGTAGTTAAGCCCCTTTCTACCCAATGCAGAACCTTTCCGCTCAAATTTTTGAGCCACAGGTGCTGTCCTTGTTTCCCTCATTTCACGAACCCTACGAGCAAGCTGTCAAAGAAGCCAAACTACACTAAATTATACAGAAGTTTCATAAATACTTTCACAGTTTCACTTAATATGCTTAATAATCTAATGGAAGAACTCCATTATGAACAAAGCACCTAAATTTCCATCCTCCAAGTCCATGATGAATAACATATTCCAAAAGATTCAATAGTATATTTAAAAAGAAGAATATCAAGAACAAGCACTGGAAAAAGAAAAAAAAGAATGAAAAACATAAATAACAGTCCAAATATAGCAAAACAGGAGATGTCCAGAAAATTCAATCCCTTCCCACTTGACAATGTACATAGCCCTCCACAACTCATTAGATTTATGGCAAGTATAATTTCACCCTTGTCAGAATAAGGCCATCACTACTAGGGTCTAAGATGTTATTAATTAGTCAGACCAAGGTCATCAACGCATGTATATTACTCAAAAGGCTTTTAGTTTTCCCACAACGGATTATTATTAGTAGCAAAACAAAAATCAAGTACGATTCATTTGAATGGATGGAAGAGAGCAAAATGCAAAGAAATATGATAGTCATTAAAGAACAAAATAGAATGGAATGGGTAAAGACAATAGTTCCGGGTAAAGACAATAGTTCCTTCATTTCAAGTATTTACCATAGGGAAAGATATTGGAATATGCATGTAGCAAAACACAAAGGAAAGGAAAACCTGAAATTATAATATTTCACCATTATAACTGTTTTTCAACTTTGTTTTGGAATTTTATTATGTGATGGTTACTGAAGTAGTCCAAGAGTAAAGATGCACTGTCATGAGAGGTGATGAGAGTCAAACACACTCGGCTACAGTCACAACAACACTTATTCTACCACCACTGCCAATATCAATTGACTATAACAATCAACAAAGGAAGCATAAATCCAAACTCAAATCACAATTCTCCAAAAGGTTAACAACACGGTCCCCCATTCAACACTTTGACAAATCACAACTACAAAACTTGATCCAAGAATATCAAAACCCGCCACATAACACGTCAAATCCAAACACCACTACGATTATAAGCAATTAAACTGAGAAAACAAAAAATCAAACAGAGCCATACATGAACCCTAACGATCGCGTACCTCAGCCTCGTCAAGATGCTTCCAGCGACTGGGCTCCTCGCCATCCCAGCCCCGATGATCATCATCCTGCGCTGCTGCTCTTCCACCACCGCCGCCGCGGCGATTCCTGGAGCCGAGAATTGGATCCTTAGCATTATCCTCGTCCCCGCTCGATATGCTGAGCATCTCCACTTCGGAATCGTCGTCGTCGTCGAGCACTCTCCCTTTGCTCTGCACCTGCTTGGCGGTGCCGGTGTTGACCGGAGGCGAGGGCCTCTTGGGCTGAGACGACGGTGGCTGGACGTAGTTGGCGACTGGCTTGCGGGAATTGGAGGAAGAGGAGGATTTGCCATAGCTGAGATCTCGCGCAGCTTGCTCCTTCAACGCCATTTGGAGGAGCTCGTCTTCGTCGCTGTCGCTCGACATTTTCTACAGTTCTTCTTCTTCTTCTCTCTGTTTGTGAATGCGATTGGGAGAAACTAGAAAGAGAGAAGAATGGGTGTGATTTTCTCGATTTTATTAGATCTGATGAGACACTGTGGTTTGTTTTCTGGGAAAGAAAAAGAAAGCCATCCCATTCCAAGGAAGAAAGTTCCAACGAGAATATTCACCCTGATTTTTTGTAGCATACAAATGCATATACATTTCTCAATTATTATTGTTATTATTTTTTGAATAAGATTGCGAGGTATTTTTGTAATTTTGACATGAGAATAATCACCACTCAAATATCGACTTAAGAGATCAAAATGAACATCTAATCTAATTTATAATCGTTAAGAGCACGGTATGTTTAAAAGTAATTTAATTATATGACAAACAAACAAAAATGATAGAACAATATGTTATTAACGTAATAGACACATAATATATTAATTATTTATTAAAATAAAATAAATATATTTATAAATTGAGAAAAGCTAAATAGCTTGAATTTTTATGTATTAGTGTATTTTGATAGGAAGAAGACTTAACGTTCCATTTCAATGACTCTATTTATAAATACTTTATTTGTATTATTCGAGATCAATTCAGAATAAAATAACTAATAATAATTGTAAAAAAAAATAATAATAATAAGTGATTTTTTTAAGACACTTAATTGAGTTAAGTTAACAATTAGTTAGATAATAAAATTTTTATCATCATTTTAACAAGTCTAGAAGTGTAATTTACTCAATAATTTTTTTTTCAACTATGATCTCTAAAAGCTATCTCTTTCTTACTTTTAAATTTTTCTTCTCTCTAATGATTAAGTGCCTCTTCATTTTAGATGTTAGGTCTCTCAAACGTGGTTTCGTTTTTATATATATAAATATAATTAGTTATTTTTATTACACTTTAAAAATTATTTATTAAAATATATATTTTTAATTAAAAAGTCAATTTAATTCAAATTTATTTCTCAACGTAATTTTTTTAAAAAATAAGTAGTTAAAAAGTTAGACTTAATTAATTTTTTAATTACAATCGTTTTTATATATTAAATTATTAAAATAGATATAAAAAATTTATTTAATTAAAAAAATATTTATCTATTAAATTTTTTTAAATAATTTAAAAAAAATTTAATGTGTGAAGAAAAAATGTTATAATTTACCAAAACAGTTTTTATAAAAAAAATAAAATATAAAAAGTTGTTATCAAGAAAAATGAATCTTTAGCAAACACCCACTTAGACGTGCTATTCTCCAATATTATAATATAACTTGGTATCTAAGAGATCATTTTAATTTTTTCCTCTATGTATTTATATTAAGGTTCTGATTGGATGAACAATTTAAATAAGTATTTATTTAAATAGAACTTATCAAATAAAATTTATTATTATAAGTGTAGTATAAAATAAGTTGAATAATGTTTATATAAGTTTCTTAAAAAGCATTTATGCATTAATAAAATTTTGATAATTCATTAAAGATAATTTATTCAAAAAATATTATAAAAACACTTATTGCTTAAACTATTTTTACTTTCACAAAATTTTATTTTTATAAGTTTTAATTTCTAATTTATGAAAATAAAGTTAAAATAGCTTATATGAGTTTCAAAAACTATTTTATTAAGTCTATTCAAACATATCAAAAATATATCCTAAGCACTTATTATATTAAATAAGTCTAAATAAATTGAAAATAAACTCATCTAAAGAGGACCTAAATGGATGTGGTAGGGTTTAAAGGCTTATTAAATATACTATGATAATTTAAATAGGAATAAATTCGCAATAACAAACAAAAATTCACAACAATGTTCACGTATTCAAATGAACAAAAAATTATCTTTAATGAAATAAATTATATACTTTTTAAAAATATTATGATAGTGAATTTTTTTAAATATAAATAATTATCATGCAAAATTATAATATTCAACTAAGATTAATTTTATGTCCTTTTTAATAATTTATATTTAAAATTAATTGTACTTTATGAATGTGTTTAGATTAGTTGTGAAAAAAAGATTATGTCAAAAATCGATTATGTCTCTACTCAATTTTTAATAAAATCAATTATAAAAAAATTTATTTATGTTTAGATATGTTAATTCATAATTAATTTTAAAATAAATTTTTTTATTTAGATTGTATAAAAAAAATCATTTTTATGTATTAAATTATTAGAAAAGATATGAAAAAATTATTTAGTTAAGAGTAAAATGGTATTATCTATCAAAGCTTTTGAAATAATCATAATCAACTAATTTTCTTTTAAATTATAGCTTTTAGAAAAAAAAATGTTTCTAACCTTAAAACATAATTACCACCTTTTTATGTTTTTATCCAAATATGTTTACAATTAAGGAGAAAAGTTTAATTTGAGAAAAAAATTATTTTCTAAAATAATTAATCAAAAACCTGCATGCACTTCATTCAAATAAAATCAATTATTTTAAAATTAATTTCGAAGTATTATTTAATATCCTGTTTGTATTACATTTTGACAAACATAAAAGCGTGTTCGCACGTTTTTTGAAATACTTTTACTTGAAAAAAAATATTTATTGTTTCTGTCATGAGTTCATCTGAGTTGGATGAAAATTTATAAATTAATTTTTTTAACATCAATTCTTTTAATATTAATTCTTTTACAATATAATGTAAACACACCCTTAAATATATGGTGCAACTTTCATTTTTTGAGGACATTCTCACCTAAAGACTTTCTTCGAACTTCGAAAGATACATTTTCTACTTGGACTCCAACTCAAATTTGACAATAGACCCAAAACGATAGTAGGGCGGTTTGTCATCTAATAAGCTGATTTGCCAAATTGATAATATATTAAGCTATATAAAAAAAGTTATCATATTATTATATGATTTTTTTAAGAGATTATTATATGAGTTTAAGAGTCGGATGGTTACAGATTATTTAATGAAAAAATTATTTTTTTAAGTAAAAAATTATTTTTAATAATTTTGATTGTGCTTGTTTAAACTTATTAAAAAAATTATTTTCATGGTTAAAATAAAAAGTTATTCTTGTAAACTTTTGAAAAAAAAAATATTGCTATAAAAGAGAGAGAAACTACTCTCATTTAAAAATTGATTTTTATGATCGTAAACAAGCACAAAATAGTTACTACTTTTCTTTAAAATCTCTAAAAATAATATCTAAATTATTAAAGGTCAAAATTATTTTTTTAATCTGTAACAAACAGGCCCTAATTTTTGATCCACCGTCAGTGAAAAGTTTCTTTACATTGTCATCCATTCACGTATTACCAAATCATTAAAAGAATTTAATTATGACAATAAAAACTTAAAAAGTTTAACTCTTTTAATGATATGTCAGCATATAATTAGATAACATTATAAAGAAACTTTATACTAACAATGAATTAAAATTAAATCCTTATTATATACTAGTATATGTCTATCTGAATTCATGGATGTTTTTTATTTTTTATTTTTTAAATATGATATATTTTTTAATTACATGTGTCTTTTATTATTTTCTTACACTTTTGAAAATATAATTGTAAGTTAATATTTCATGCAATAAATTTTTTATTTAAATATACATTCAGTAATAGTAAAAAAATCACATAAAAATATTTAAATATAAAATTATTGTCTTCAACATTAACTTATGATGAAAATGTCAACACAGACAGATAATTAAATGCAATTGTTTTATTGTTTTCTTTCAAAGTATTCAATTTTTTCATCCGTGACATTCCCAACAACTTAAATTAGCAATATCAAAAGAATGTTCAAACACATCAAAATTGTTTAAAAGAAAATACATGTTTTAAATTGTCTTTATATTTATTCTTATTCAAAATATAAGATAGATCAGATATTAAACCTGAAAAATATTAAAATAAAATATAAAAAAAACAATTTATTATTACTAAAATGAAAAAAAAAGTAAGTTAGTTAAAAGAGTAATGAACAAATTATAAAAAAAAAAGATAAAGTTAACATAATCAGTTTGGATTTGTTAATAAGAAAATAAACCAAGATTATTTCCATCAAAGTTTTTTTTATTTTTATCTCCTTCGATCTCTTACCTTTTAATTATATGTACGTTGTTAAGTATGACTTGGTTGAAGAATTGTTGAAGAAAAGAGGGAGATTAAAGAATGAAAAGATAAACAAAAAATGAAAACAAAAAAAAAAAGATAAAAAATGATATTGAAAACAAAAGGCAAAATAGCATGCGACAAGAATGTTTATAACCGAAATAAACTAATTTAAACAAAAAATATATAATAAAAAAATTAAAAATCAAACAAAATTGATTAATTTTAATTTTATTTAATTATTTTTTTATGAAAATCAATCGTTTGATTTGATTTTTAATTTTTATTTATAAAATTAAATCAAACCCATATAATTATATATATTTATTTATAACTTATATACTTATAAATGATTATATTTTAATTTCTTATTATTTCTATAAATATTTATAGGAAAATTTGTTATTTATAACTACTAATGATTTTTTAAATATTTTTATGTTAATTTGTTTTTTATTAGGTCATAGAAAGAAAAAAAAGAAGTTGTGTATAAATTTTTTTAAAAAAAAAATTTTAACCAAAAATTAATTTGATCAAATCAAACCAATATGATTTCGATTGGTTTATTCAGTTTGATTCTCCAATTAGACAAAAAATTGATCAATTCTTAATATAAAAAACTTAATTGATTTAATTCAAATATTTTTTTTAAAAATATCAAACTAATCTAAACTGTGAATACCTAAAACTGAAGCCAATTTGGCCTTGGTCCTTTAGTCTGACACATGTGACTGATAAAGAATGTGCATGAGAAAGGATAAAGGAGATTGGCAAGAGAGAATCGCAAGTGAAGAAAAAGCGTGTAAAAGAAAATATATTGACGGGAAGGATTTTAGCTCGATTAGAACCATGGACTAGCAAGCATAGCCCCTTTATTAATATATAATAAAATAATATATATTATATAATTGGCGAGACTTCTATTGGGATCTAAGGCTTTGTATAGTATTTATGGAGAGAAAGGAAAAAAAGGAAATACAATAGAGTGAAAAAGAAATGAAAGAAATGGAGAAGTAGTGTCACTTTATTTGGTATCATTTAAAGGAAAATAATGAATATTTTTCTTTTTTTATTTGGTTTTATTAAGAAATATATATATATATATATATGTAAATAAATATTAAATTATTTTAAAGTATATAAAGTAGATAAAGTGAGATTTTAGTTTTATTTCTTTCTCAATCTCTAAAAAAAAAAATAATAATAATAATAATGTGAGACTTAAAGAAAAATAATAAATCTCTTTCTTTTCATCCTTAAATAAGAGAAGAAAAATCTCTTCACTTCCTTTTCACCTATTTTATGAATATCAAATAGAAGTTAAGGGAAAATGGAAAAATGGCATACCCGGGGTGGGCCACCTAATAGCATGCCCTGATAAATTATAGATTTTATTTCAATTTTAATGATTAATATGTATGTAAATGATTTTATTTCAATTTTAATGATTAATATATATGTAAAATTTACAAATATCATTGCAAAGGGTTTGGAATAAGCTTTTTTGCGATTGAAAGCTGGTAAGTAAGCTCATCTCTACAAATATGACACAAGTTAAAATTATAGTTGAAGTCATTTTAGTTGGGAATCATCAAAAATATTTTGACTCTAAGTTGCCAATCATGAATTAATCTCATTGAGTTCAAAAGACCTAACTTGTGAAATTATTCTTGGACGTCACTCGACCTAAATAACTAATTATAATAGTTGACAAAAAAAAAACAAGAACCAATTTAAATTAATTAAGATGAGTTTCGTTTCATTCGGTTTTCCAATCAAAACCAAACTAATATGTTTGGAAATCGAACTTATTCAAAACCACCAATACTTCAAATTACATATAAAAAGTGATTTTTCATAAAAAATGTGTGTTTAGATTAGTTGTAAAAAAAATTATGTTAAAAATTAATTTTAAAAAAATCAATTATGATAGCATTAATTTATGTTTGAATATGTTAATTCATAATAGATTTTAAAATTAAGAGTTTTGTTTAAATTGTATAAAAAAATTACTTTTATGTATTAAATTACTAAAAGATATATGAAATGATTGTAAAAAATATTTAATTGAGGGTAAAATGATATTTTTTTCTCAAATTTTTTTAAATAATCTAAAATCAAATAAATAAAAGCTTAAAATAATATTTTTTTTTCTAAAAGATTTATTTTTAATTAATGAAAAAATAATCTTAACTTATAATCAATTTTACATACTTTAAAGAAACAAGATAAATTTTAAATAAAATAACTTAATTAAAAAAATCAATTATTCCAAAAAGGTAATGAAATTCAAATATACTCTCTCTCTCTCTATATATATAAATCATTTCAGTAAAAACTCAATTCTTAACAAAATCTAAGTTGGTAAAATATGTGTTCATACAAAATAAAATTTATAAAATCTAATATAAACACTCAAACAAACATGAAATTTTTATATTATAGGCTGGGCACATGGAACAAATAAGTATGGACGCCAAAGCAATATATACCCCTGGCCTGTTACAATTTCTTCTCCCTCGAACAAATAGCCAAATATTATATGCAATTCTCCAAAACGTCTTTTGCTTAGCTTGGCGTTATGAACATGGACACGCGCCACACAACACAACCTCGTACTCTGTGCTGTGCTCCTCGTTTTCTTCGCATCATTGATTTGCATCGCAATGGCCGATTCCTCTTCTCCGGCTGTTCACATCGTTTACACTGACAAACCCCACGACGAGGACCCTGAGGCCTACCACATCTGAACCCTCTCCGCGGTCCTCGGCAGGTGCGTCCCTCATTCTCTGGGTTCTGTTTTTTTCCCGAGAAAAAAAGAGAGAGAAAAAAATGCAATGGAATTTGTCGCGTGTTCTGGAATTTGTTTGTTTAAATTGAATGGGTTTTTGTAACTGGGTAATTGCAGTGAGGAGGCTGCAAAGGATGCTTTGTTGTACAGTTACAAGTCAGCTGTTAGTGGGTTCTCTGCTAAGCTTACTCACGAGCAGGTTGCTGAAATTTCAAGTAAGTTTGGGATTTCTTTCTTTGCCCCTTGTGGTTACTCATTTTCTCTCCCTGTTTTTATCTGCTTCATTTCTGTTATTGTTTGTGTTTGCATCTATTCAATTTGATTTTTCGTTTTTTTTTTTTTTATCTTCAGTTTTTTGTAGCATGATAAGTGTGATAAGATTATTATTTTTAAATGTTTAAGAGGAAGATTTTTTATTTTATTTTTTGTGTCTTTGTGGCATGAGATTGCATGCTTGGCTCTGACTAGTTAGAGCACTTGTGAGTTATGACTGAGATTGTGAAATTGTTTGACTAAACACTCATTTTTGTCCTTCAAAGAAATAAGTCTCATCAATTTTTGACATAAAAAAGACCAATGTAAAAAATAACATCACACTTTATCTATGGAGGACTAAAATGAGTGTTTACCCAAATTGTTTATACGAGGATCACTTAGTTCACTTTCATCATAACAATGATTCAACCCAGTCATAGTAAACAAGATTATGTAAAAAGCAATTGACTTAGTCATCTTTTTTTTTTCTTCATATGATGTATGTCATTATATCATATTCCCATTACCACTGTCTTTGGATTTTGGGGAAACATTTTTAAGATATTCTTTTCTGCTCTAATACTTGGAATGATATCTTGTGAAAAGGGTTTTAATTTTTAAATCGTCACTTGATACTTGATAGGAATTCTTGAACCACATGGTTAACCTCAATCAACCTGCATACAGTTGAAGTTGAAGAGTTTGCATAAGAGACAAATAAAGTCAAAACTCACATGAAATGGAGAGAGAAAATCGCTTTAACTTGAGACTACTATTAGAAAAGAAAATATGGACTAGATTTTTATTGTCATTGTAGTGTGTTTGAGGTTCTAAAGAAAATATTAGATCCAGTCCACCTCTTAGAAATGCATCCATTGATATTCTAAGTTGAATTTAGCATGCAGGTCTAATTTCCAACATCTACTTGAAAGGATTTTCATGTGTGCATCAATAGTCAGTTGTTGATTTTTCAATGTTCACATGTGTCAGCTTTTCTGTTGTAGAGCCATAGCCTCTGTATTATTGCCCCTAACCGTGTTTCTTTGTGGTGCTCAGAAGATTCAAAATTGAAGGCGGTATTTTTATTCTGTTTTGTTGTGCTTGATTTTTCTATTTCGTCTGATTATTCTCATTTGGTAATTGTGCTCTCCATATCAGCAGTTGATACTTGATATTTTAATTTTTACTATTTTATATTTGCAGATCAACCAGGTGTTCTTCAAGTTGTTCGGAGCAGGACACTTCAGCTCCATTCCGGACACAATAACCTGCAGTAGAGGTTGAGGAATTTACAGATGTTCCTTTGAAGATGTATTGGTCCAAACAGTTATCGCCACCATGTATAAACTAGTTTGACTCAGCCTATGCTTATGTCAGTAAGAACTTGGATTTATAATATATTGCCAAATTTGTCGTACATGTTTATCATTGTCTGACTTATTTCAAAATCAAATGGCATCAATAGGCGCCCATTGTGAGCTTATTGTTGATCTTGTAAAGCATTGAGAGTGTAATTAGATGCCTTGAGTTGTAAACGCAGGCCAGCATTTTCCCTGACTAGACGGACTCTTTCTTATATATGTTGGGGTCATTACCTTATTGGCTTGCCTATGACCGCAACAAACTTATTAGCATTTCAGTAAACGTTGTAATTTGAAAGAAAGGGAAGAACTTTTGACATGGATCGGGATCCTCTGCAATGTAGTAGGAGAGAAAAAGACACAAAACTTGAGTTCTACAATTTTGAAATTGTCATATGCTCTCTCTTACTACATGAGGATCCTGATCCCTTACGACAAACTTTAGATGCATGACCTGTTAGAAATCAATGTCTAAAATGCTTGTAAAAATGTACTCTTGGGCATATTAGTTGAAGTAGAAGAGTTTCCACAAGGGACAAATCAATTCAGAACCAAAATAAAATGTACTATTTTTTATTTTTGGGACAGCGGTAGAAAATGAAAAATGTACTATTTTTTTTATTTTGTTACATAGGAGGTCTAAGACATGGTTTGGGGAGAGGGAGAGTAGGCTAAATGGAGGCAAAACTGTCTCGGTGTTATTTGTTTTTGGGATTAAGCAACCTCCAATGGGACTTGGTGCCTCTTTAGCTAAGGTTCTTGGACAATATGATCTATATTTTGAAGATAAATAGATTGGTGCAATGTAGCAAATTTAAGGTTCTTCCAACTTCCCTTACAAATGCACCAATAGGTGTTCTAAGTTGAATTGAGCATGCGGCTCTAGTTTGTGGCATCCACGTGAAAGATAATTGTCTATTTTGTTAGATTAGAATGCATTGTTTCTTGGATTCTCGAGTGTGAATGTCATTAGGCATGTGTCCTTGATTTTTTAGTTGTTTCAATCCTCAACCTTAATGTTTTAGTGGAGGCATAGTAATCGTATATTTGCCCATCTCCTTGTTTCTTTGCGATGTTGGGAAGATTCAAAATTGAAGGGTATGGAGGAATGTTGTCAGATCTCATATCGCTTGTAACTACAATGTATCGTTTTTGGTTGTGTCAATATAGGTACTTATTAAACCAAAAGGTCATGGTGTCAGCTTCTTGGCGAAGGAACGATAGACACGTATATGGAGATGATTATTTTGAGAACTCATTTATCAGTCCAATGAAAAATATGGTTCATGAATGATTTATGTACCTTATCCCAACATTATAATCTAAATTGTCCACTTTTTGTTTACATAAGCATTGACAAATAACAATCTGCTGATACTTCATTTTTTAGTGTCCTATAGCTCGGTTTCCTATCAAGAAGCATGGGCTAAATACTATGAACCCCAGAAGTTTGTATATGTGGAAAGCCACGTTTATTGAGCTGGAAGGATGTTGAAGAAACCCAATTCAAATTGTAAATGCATTGAATTTAGAAGGTGAGAGGGGAATAATCCAGGGTGGTCTTACTAGATGGAGGTGTGTGTGATGAAAGGTGGTGGTTTAGAGGGGGTGGGTGCTGTGAAGAAGAATCATGTGGATGCATGTGCATTGAGTTGGAGAACATGCCCAAAGCAACAAGCAACAAACTTCGGTACACCTGTCTCTCTCCCATTCCCTTGGAAGCCTTCTTTGAAAATTGTACCGTGGTCCCCACCTTCTAATCCTTTAAATTAGTCTGAGTTATCCTTGCTGCCTACAAGAACATGTACCAGCTATGCCATATAAATGCCCTCGTTGTGTGTCATTTCTGCTATAGCCCTTGTGTTGCAACCTGAATTTGAAAAGTGAGAGCTTCATTAATCGGTGTTGAGTGGAAAACTTTCTGTTGAGTTATGGGAGTTTCTTCACAGCCTTCCCTTGTTTCCCTTTCTTTGAAAGATCTGCTTCAGGGAACTGAAGAACACAGAAATTCATCATATGGGCATTTGTGGAGCAAAGTCTTGGCAGCCCAAGCCATGAAGCAGAAGGTCACCAAGAAAAGTGTCAAGAGTAGGAGGCCAAGAAGAATTTTAATGAAGAGGAGGGCAGGCTCTAGAAGAGGAGCCAACGGAATTCAGAGAAGGGTCACAACATTGAAGAGGCTGATACCCAACAGTGACTCCAATGGGTTGGATGGACTCTTCAGAGATACAGCTGATTACATATTGTCTTTACAAACAAGAGTGAGAGCCATGCAGGTTATGCTTAAGGTATTGACAGGGTCTGATGAGTGATTGATCGATTTGTAAGACTAATTAGATTTTGTTTCCAAGTGGTTAATAGTTATAGAAGATTGATTTTGGATGTTCAGTATTGTTTATTTTCATGTTGTCTAGATTTAGTAGAGTTTTATGATCATTTCAATGTGTCAAAAGGTGAGCCAGTATTACTGGTTTATTACAATTCTTTGTTATTAATAATATATATATTTACTTGTATTAATCAATCACTCAAATGAGGTACTACTTATTTTTAAAATTAAGCTCGCAATCTTTATCATGTTTGCAATCAACAAGAACGTTACAGGTGAAAATAAACAGTTTATGTTTAGCCATTGTGAATTCTTGATATAAACACTTTCATACCAAGAGATATAAAATGAAGTTGAACAGTTCATACCAAGCACTCTTCAAGTCTGAAAAAAAATAAAATCTGATTGAAGAGTGAAACTTATGCTACATACCCAAGTTGCCTCTGCTTTCTTGTCTATAAAATCATTGTTTTGTTTTGAGGGATGACTCCACAATAAGAAGTCTGAAGCGGCAGGTTCCTTTCCTGTCTCCTCCACCGCTCCACGTGTATTCTTAAATATCCAACTTAGTATTACATGTGACGTGGGCTTTTTGACCCTTTTACTTTTATTTTTAAAACTACTTACTGAAATATTTTGCTTTTCAAACTATTTACTCATATTTTCGTTTTTAAGATTTAGGGTTTTTTTTTTTTTTTTTTTACTTTCACGCGGGTCATGCCAACACCACTTGGATCGCTCCAACATGATTGACGATCTACTCGAATCACTCCAACACGATTGACATGATCTAAATGATCCACTTAGATCACCCCAACCATATTTTGTAGTGATCCACTTAGATCATGTCAATCGTGTTGAAGTGATTCACGTGGCAATGTTAAGGTAAATGACGTGACTCATACGTGTCAGCAGTTTCACATGGATCAAGCTTCCTGTGTTGGGGTGATCCAGGTGGATCACGAAGCCTACTGTGTTAGCATGACTATCAGAATCTCTTACTCCACAGATGCCTCAGTTCATTGTCACTACATCTTATACTTCCACCTACTTATCCACCCTATCTTTATCCATCATACTCATTTTTGCAATTGATTACTTGAAATACGATCATGCTCATCAAATGCAGCTAAGATGAAGTCATCCGTGAAGTTTAAATCTAACATAGTAGTTCAGGAAGTGGATCACATTAACACAAGATGTTTGATCCACATAGAAATACTGACACGTATAGGTCACGCCAATACGGGATACTTGATCCACGTGGAACCACTGACACATGGGTCATGTCATTTGTCTCAACGTTGCTATATGGATCACTCCAACAATGTTGGCATGATCCAATGACGAAAATGTCAGTATATGAGTAATTAGTTTGGAAAACAAGATATTTTGATAATTAATTTAAAAATCAATGGTAAAGGGGTCAAAAAGCCTGTGATGTGGCAAAAAGGTCAAGGAAATGAACAAGATATGTGTTTTTGAACATATGCTTCCATTTTTATTGACCCCCTTTATGCAAGGATGGCCCGTAGTCATTAGGATCTGATCTATTTTTGCAGTTCATTTCTGAGATTCTTTTGACATCTTCCTTTTCCCATGTTGTAGCAGTGTATTCCAGTGATTTTTAGCAGTCCATTTCGCAGGAATCCTTGAATCTTTATATTTCCTTTCAGCCTTGTTAAGGTGGTCACTCAACCATTTGGCACATACCTGTTCAAATCTAGCTCTAATCTGGTCTTCAAGGTTCTCATCCCAATTAAACGCATAAAGTGCTGGACAGCAACCATGTGCTGCTGTTGCTGGAAGCAGCAGCGTAGAAAATATGTACATTTGCGGGTGTGTAATACCACTTATTTGTAGAATTAGTATTGAGATGTCTTTGTAAAGTCATGTTATTTGCCTTGATACAGGGGTCATGCTATCTATACAAAAGTTAGAGAAACAAAAAACACACGCCACATTTCTATACTATTAGATTCACCTCTGAATCTGTATCAAGTTATATGAATACTTTTCTTGCACAAATTCACATAAATTTATGAGTTTTTTTCAGGACGATTACAAAGGAAGACATTGAATCCGTCCACAAAAATAAACCAAAAAAGGAATGACATTTATAATTTTAACCTCCTTAATAATCAATTCATGGCTCTCATCACAATTTTTTTTTTTAGAGTTTAATTGTGATCTTATATTGTCATTCAATAATACGTTAATACATTATTAAATAAGTTAGACTTCTTATATAATTATTGTAATAGTTAAACTCATTTAATAATTTGTTAATACATAATTAAATAACAATATTAATTTTTTTTTCTGTTTAAAAGTTACCTTTCTAATATTATCCATTATATATGCACAAGCTTTCACTTGATATATTTAGAATATAAAGATGTGATTGTAGACAATGACTAAATCAATCATGTATACATTTCATCCTATATTAACTTTCTTAAAGTAAAATTAGTTCGTGAAAATAGTAGGCAACTTTGATCTAAAAAATTATTAAATATTTAAATTTTAAGAAACATTATTGTTAGTAAGACTCTACTATAATATTTTTTAATTCAAAAGAAATTTAGTTTTATATTCAAAAAATATGAAAATATCTCTAGTCAATATTTCTTTTTCCTGTAGTTTTCAATCTTCCTATTTTGGTCCAGATTTTTTAATAGGAACCATTAACCCTTCTATGTTATTATCTTCTAACCAATTGTGAAAGCAAACGCAAATATGTAAATTCAACATTTAGTTTTTTTTTTTATAAAAATAAATAACACAAATTACAAATCTCATAATATTCTCTATATACAATTCTTATCTTTTTTTTCTCCACATAACACATTATTTTTCCCTTTTTTTGTTATTTTCATATTTCTTCTCTAACTTTTTTTTTCTCTTTATCATTAATTTACTTTTAAAATATTTTTTTCCATTTTTTTTATGCACACACTTTTCCTAGTGTAGAACTACTACCACCACTAAATAAAAAATAAAAAACAGTACTACTACTACTATTATTATTTATTACTTTGGTTCTTGTATTGGCCCCACAAATTATGGAGAAGGACTTAAGTCCAGTCCGTCCAATAATAGTGGGCCAACTTGTATTCATAGGTCACGCGGCCAACTTGTAAAATGATGCCTAATTATATTATATAGAAGATAATGCAACTTTATCCAAAATATTCATATTTATTTTTAATATGAAAATGTTTATATTTATATTTGAGGACTAGTATGATAAGTGTCTTATGGCTAGTCTCTATCTCACTTGTACTGTGATGTTAATTTGACGGAGAGAAAATTTTAATTGAATGAAATATTTATTTTCAGTTTAAGGTTATAATTAATTAATTATTAATTTTAATAAAAATTTATGGTAAACTTATGTATTGTTGACCAATAAACATATCTTGAATTCAAATTCAAGTTATAATTAATATAAGGAGAATATTTAAACAACTAGATAAGCTAACGCGTGTTGATTTTGATGGAGAGATTTAATTGATCTCTTCAATTTTTGTCTTTTATTTTCTCAAAATATTATTAAATGTTAATGTTTTAAGAAATTCTTAAAAATGTTATATTTCTATGTTTAGTTTGAAAAACAATATATTGTTATAAAAGTTGAATGCTTTTACAAATACACTTTAAATTTACAAAATTCATCAACAACTATGATCAGATAGAGCTGAGGTGACAATAGAAATATGTATGGTTGTGGTGATGACGGTGATATGTGTGGAATTGTGACACTAACAATAAGTCAATAACAATAATAGTAGTTTAGTACTGGATAAGTCATGAGTGTCTATTTACATTTCATTCCTGAATATAAAAAAAAATTTCTATTCCTTCTCATAAGAATGAAAATTGGCCAAAATATGGTAATGTTGTATTCTCAAACATGATAAATTCCTGTAAATGATATTTTCTAAATTTAAACTAAAAGTGAGAATGTTACAACATTTTCAAAGAATCCTAAAATATTAACAAAGTCATTGATAATCAACTCGTTTCTTTTATTGGAGTAGACATATAAACAGGATTAGGTTTAGGGTTGATTGACTAATTTATTATTTTGAATATAGGTGAGAAAAATGCGTTTGAAGCTTTGTTATTCAAGTAAGGGTATAGGTCTTATATATATAGTTTCTACTTTTCCAACGATTTACTTGAATACCCATTTATAATAAATAAAAAATAATAACATATGTTATTCATGTTATCAGTACAGGTATAAATATTTGAAAGTTATTTGAGTTCAAATATAGGTGTGAGTGATCACAACTCCTAATTAACCGTTATCTTTAGATTAGATATCAATTTAGCAACTCACGACAGGTAGGAAGTAGCCCACATGCATGCCTAATATAGACAAATTCTCTTTGTACAATCTTTCTTATAACACAACACCGTCATAACTCATAATCATCGATGTGCCTATACCTGAATTTAATTAAAAAAAATGAATATAGATGGTATTACTAGTATGTTTATGCAATAAAAGATTATCCAAAAAAATAGAATAATTTTATCTATTCTCCATTCTGAATTATTATTGTTATTTTTTCTCTTTTATTACATTCCCTCCATTTAAACAAAAATTAAAAGAAAATTCAATAATTACTTCTTTTAGATAAATTCTATAATACACCTTGTACACTCTTAAAATACATAAAAACATTAATAAAAAAGTAAATTATATCATTTTGATGATAAAAAATGGTTAAAGATATAATATACATCCCAAAAAATAGGAGCTTAGTTTAGAAATCACTTGTACTAATCGTATAAAAATATTAAATATTTTAAGTTTTTAAAATATTTAATATTTTTATTTTTATAAAATATTTTTTATTTTTAAATTTTTAACCAATGTAGTTAGACACTTATTAGCAAATACTTTAAAAAAACTAAAATAAAATTTTATATTGTGATATTCATTTTATTATATATACATATCAAAAGAAAAATTCTTTCTAACTAAAAAAAAAAAATAAAGATCGGATAAAGCTTAGATAAAAAAAATATAAGATGTACTAGATTAGAATCCATACTCTAATCTAAACATTTTATTTACGCTTTTCATGCTTATTCCGGACAATTTAATTTGCCTTTACATAAATTCATTTAATTCGACAGTGTTAACACCAATTTGGCTTGATAGGTTAGTTTATAGGAAAAATGGCTGAAAAATTCAATTTAATAAAAATAAAAATAATTTAGTTCGTTTTAAAATTAATTAATTAATTAATTTAATTAATAATGTATATATAATTAATTAATAATTCATTTTTATTTTAATATTTAATATATAATTAATTTTATTTAAATTATTAATTAAATTAATAAAATAATTAATTAATTTTTAAAACAAACTAAATTATTCTTACTATTTACCGAACTGAATTTTAGTCATTTCCCTAGTTTATATGGCAAAAAAGAGATCTTTTAGGCTGGACCATGTTTTCCTAAGCTAGTCCTAGACTTTTTTTTAATAAAAAATTTATATAGTACTTATTTCAAGCACTATTATTACATGTCATCACCTCTGTGCTATGATGAAGCAGCTTCTCATCTCAACCAATGAATAGAATAGAAGAAGCATGAAATAACCACCAACTCCAATCTAAACGATAATTAATTAATTATAGTATTGACAACAATGGAAACTAAATTAATGCCAATTTTTATTATATTTTTTTTATTTTGACTAATATAGCGCCAACAACTACCACAGAAAATTTACGTGTGAACAGGTTCTTGTAGAGAGAGAGAGAGAAAGAGAAGCAAAAGGTACAGGAAGAGGGAAAAAGAAACAAACTTTAATCTCTTTAGATCATACCCATTTCATCAAATCGCCATTTTCATTGAGTTGAGATGCAGAAGCATAGTTTTACATCGAAATCTTCTTCAAAATGCATAGCTGTGTTGCCATATCAAACGCCAAGGCTCAGAGACCACTACCTTCTTGGCAAGAAGCTTGGCCAAGGCCAGTTTGGCACCACATACCTCTGCACCCACAAATCCACAGGGAAGCTCTATGCCTGCAAATCTATCCCAAAGCGAAAGCTTTTGTGCAAGGAGGATTATGATGATGTGTGGAGAGAGATTCAGATCATGCATCATTTATCTGAGCACCCAAATGTGGTTCAGATACAGGGAACCTATGAGGACTCTGTGTTTGTGCACCTGGTGATGGAGCTATGTGCTGGGGGTGAGCTTTTTGATAGGATCATTCAGAAGGGTCATTACAGCGAAAGAGAGGCTGTTAAGTTGATAAAGACCATTGTTGGGGTGGTAGAGGCCTGCCACTCTCTTGGGGTCATGCACAGGGATCTCAAGCCCGAGAATTTCTTGTTTGATACTCCTGGTGAAGATGCCAAGATGAAGGCCACGGATTTTGGGCTCTCTGTGTTCTACAAGCCAGGTTGATTTCTGTGTCTCTTCTCATTTGTGTAGTTTTTAATAAAAGAATGCTGTCTTAGAGCCCTGTGTTTGCTTTTTTCTTTTTAATTCTTGTGATTTTGATCGTAAGGAGAAGCAGTTTTTGTTGGTTGTTGTTGAAATGAATTATGGATATGTTTGGACTGGCTGGCTAAGAAAGTTCCTCATGTTCTTGATTGATCGATAATGGCTGATTAATAATCATTCTGTTACGTGTTAGCATTGCTTTTGAAGCAGTAATTCTTTTCTTGATTGCATAGTATTGATGCTTGCTTCTTATGTTGAAATCATTGCATGGTATTTTCTTTCATGTGCAGCTTCTTTCTGGATTTGTTTTGAATTTCAATTTTCTGAAGCTAGCTAACTGATGGTTTTGTGGGTGACTGTAATAATTTGATTCCTAGCAAGGAAAATGCATTCTTTTGATTTTATAAGGGGGATTTCTTTGAATTGATTGTATTGTGGTCTGTGATATATTTTAGAATATGTACTCTTCACTGAGTTTCACCCCTCCTCCAATTACGAGTATCATTGTTCTTGTCTCACTCACTTTGCTTTAATCTTTTGTATTGAATTTCATAATGCATATACACGCCTTAGGAAATTTTGCCATTGTATATATTATATTCTCAATAAATTTTTTATTAATTATCTCAGCAGAAAGAAGTACCCAAGATCATGTTAGATGTTTTTATCAGCTAATGAAATGAAAAATCATAGACACGCAAAGCAGGAGTCTATATTACGTGATCCACTTTTGGATAGAGGAACTCAGTACAAGGAATCTTCAATTGCAATACTTAGTTATGCACTTATGCTGACTTGACTGAAAGGCATTCTTTTTCATGTTTGTAAAGAAGTATGGCCAGGACTGAGGGGTTGAATGTTTAAAGAGCAATGTTCTGCATCAGATGCATTTTTTCTCATTTTAAACACAGATTTTTCCCTTGGCCCTTTATCAGTATCTAGTTAGTATGACCTATCATCACCTTTTCTTTGTTTCTTTTCTCCCTTCAGGACAAGCCTTTCATGATGTAGTTGGAAGTCCCTATTATGTTGCCCCTGAGGTGTTGTGCAAGCATTATGGGCCGGAAGTGGATGTATGGAGTGCTGGTGTTATCCTATACATCTTACTGAGTGGAGTCCCACCTTTCTGGGCTGGTAATGATCTTAATATGTATCTGTAATTTTCTTGGACTTGCAGCTGTGAAGCTTTTCTTCTTTGTATATTGTTTTATTCATCTACTTGTTATCTTCTTTATCCCTGAGGTGCACTCACTTTTTCTATTACCTGCAGAAACCGAATCAGGAATTTTCAGACAGATTTTACAAGGAGAGCTAGATTTTGAATCTGAACCGTGGCCAAGTATCTCCGGAAGCGCTAAAGATTTGGTAAAGCAGATGCTGGATAGGGACTCTAAGAAAAGAATTTCTGCTCATGAAGTCTTATGTGAGTTCCTTGGGTACCAGTTGTAATGGATTTTCATGTGCTACTGGTGTATGCCAGGGCATTATAGTGTCACAGCTTTGTACAAGATCTAATGAAAATGAAGTTTGTGTAATCAGGTCACCCTTGGATTATTGATGATAAAGTTGCCCCTGACAAACCTCTGGATTCTGCTGTTTTGACACGCCTGAAGCATTTCTCAGCAATGAATAAACTTAAGAAGATGGCATTGCGTGTATGTTTAGTTATCTATACACCTTCTCCCTTTTCACTTTCTGTTTGATTTCAATAATTCTATTAATTTTGTCTAAACTTTATAAAATACTCAACCTATTGAACGAGATAAGCTCATCACTGATTCATGACTTCAAAGCTGTATGGTACTGTTTCCCCTTTTTTGGGTCAATAATTATGAATACTAGAAAAAGTAGAATACATTGTTTTGGATTCCAAGTAGAGCCTGAAAAGGGGGTTTAAAAGCCTTAGACTAGCTTCAGACCTGGTTAGGATGATGATGGCATGATTGTATTTGTAATATAGATTTTTAAGTTCATCATATGTCTGTAAGAACTAAGCATTGGACAGGTTTCTGACTATTTAAAGTAATTTGGTTTGTATTAAAAGACCAAAGCTATCTGGTAGTATAGAACACATGGAGGCCTAATATGCAAATGTCTGCAAAAATAAGGTGCTTAGGCCACAAGTGCTAAGATCACCCAGACATGTGACTTCAACAAAAAATTTCAGTTGTTGGGCTTTTTTATTATTACCACATGGTTTGTTTTGAATTCTGTCAGCCAATACTTAGCATATAGGATTATAATCATAGAAGGCTTGTTTAACATATAAATGTAGGGATTGATGAAGAAAGAAGGCAAGAGATATGATGAAAATATATTTTAAATAGGAACAAGGGGTATCCCAAGTACGGATTTCTTATCAGTTGTTATTTATTTATTTGAAATTTTATATACAGAACTGCCAATATCTACGAATCCATTTCCCTCTTATTTTAGAACTTTTAAGCATTTTATGGATATCTTTAGTTTAATAAGATTTCTGTTTGTTCCAGTAAATGATGATGAAATCAGTTAGAGTCTCTTTGTATCAGCATAATTATCCATATCGGTTTTATAATATTTATATGCTCTATCCATTTCTTATGTAATCTGGTGTTCATCTAAATCACGCACTCATATTTGACATTAAAAATTCTTTTCAGGTCATAGCAGAAAGACTTTCAGAGGAAGAAATAGGTGGTTTAAAAGAGTTGTTCAAAATGATTGACACAGACAACAGTGGGACGATAACATTTGAGGAACTCAAGGATGGTTTGAAAAGAGTGGGCTCTAATCTCACGGAATCTGAAATTAAATCCCTTATGGATGCGGTATGTAGATTATCATTATCATAGAATGTAATAGAAAGGAAGGTGTTTTATATTATTTCAAATAAGTTTCGTGTTGTTCTTGCTGCTTTTTTATATGTTGAGTTGGGTGACCATTATTTGCCTTCCCTTGTGAACTTTGGCAGGCTGATATAGACAACAGTGGAACAATAGACTATGGTGAATTTCTTGCTGCTACACTGCACTTGAATAAGATGGAAAGAGAGGAGAATTTGGTTGCAGCTTTTGCCTATTTTGATAAAGATGGTAGTGGTTACATCACCATTGATGAGCTTCAACAGGCTTGCAAAGACTTTGGCCTAGGTGACGTACATCTGGATGAAATGATCAAAGAGATTGATCAAGACAATGTAAGTTCCTCCAAAAGTGTTTACGTAGTCACCGGCATGTGCTGATGTGATTGATGTCACTCTGTTTAATTTCACTAACAACTTCATCGTTGATGCCATTTTTACTTTTTGCTATAAAGTTATTGACATCACCTGAACTTATTAGCTCTAAGATTAGTGAAACTGAAATATGTTTTTGCTTTCTTGATTCTTTTAGAAGTTAGCCATCATCACTACAGATCTAGGATACTTTTGGAAAGTTAAGGAGAAGCAACCTGTGGTTAATGCAAAATATGACTATTATTGCAAATTGTGACTGGGTTTTCTGGATCATCACTCAAGATGTATGATCATGGGTTACTAAAATTAACTAATTACAGGAACAAAAGTCAATCACCATGAGGGTTGTGAATTAGGCTCTACATAAGTAATTGTGGAGTTGTTTTGGATGTTCCTGAGAAAAAATCTTACTTACCTTATGCATAATTCTATATGGATGAAGTTAATGAAATAAAGGGACCTTTAAGGGTTGTTGAGTTTGTTTTGATAAATTTTAGTAAGTATAGGTTGATCTAAGTCCTATTTCAAATGAAATTTTTCCTTCCCATACTATCTGTGCATTTATGTCCTTCATTCCTAGGTTTTTATTTCCTTACTCTTCTTTTTTTCCTGCTTTCTTGTGCAAGTTATGTGTACCATGGAACTGCCCGACTCTAGATGAAGTTGGAAGTAGTCCTCTAATTATAATTTCAATGTAATTTGCATTATTAATCCAGTAACTGATAAAATTTGGGATGCTTCAAAGTGGAAAAGGATTATCTACCAAGAAAAATCCTGTGCTGCGTGAGAGTTGTCTTGTTCGTGGGTGATAATATATTATGAGAAATATTCCTTATCCATTCCCAACAAAATAGTAATTTACCTGTACTTGATCCACTTATGAAAGTGAAGAGATATGACAGTCTGAAGCCAAATATTTTGTTTCATTTCTAACACTCAATGACCTTGACATGAATAGTCAGTTATGGGGGAAAAGAGACTGCACAAGGATTTGAAGTTTGGAGCAACTTTTGTTAGGTTACAACTTCTGATTTCTATCATTTACATGTCTATTCTGATATTTTTCAATATTGAAAGTGCTTTTAGTAAATATTTACAAAATACTTATAGGTTTTTTAAAACAACTTTTCAAATACTATCACCAAACATTACTTTTACTTTAGCTCTGAAGATCAGCCTCTAGAGGTGTAGCTTTTCTCATCCGCCTTTGAAAAGCACAAGAGAAACTAAACTTAGCCTGAATCTTTCCTAAAATCGTGTTGTCATTTTGGCTTACTTATGGGGCTCTGCAACAAATATTTTAGGTTTTTTTCTTTTAATGGACAACCAGAGAAATTGGAAAATTTATGCTATTTCTGAATGCTTTGGACAGTGGAAAACAAATTAAATGTAAGGAGATAGATGGTTTACTTTGACCTATTTTTAAGGTAAATCAGGTGCAGGGTCTTAATGAGAGGAATAAATACAGTTGCTTGCCAGTTCTTCATCCTTTCTGGGCATCTCATGCTTATTATCAAGTTGCTTTCTGGATTTTAATAATTCTTGCAATCATATCTTATTTTTTTATGGGCCTTATTGCTCTCATGACATATGAACTGCGCACAAGGAGGGTATGGAATTTCTGTTGTTTTCATACTCCCAAAACTAGATCATATTTGTATTGTTTTCAGCAGTTGGTGTCTGATGTGATTGTGCACATAAAGCCTTCTATGAAGTTAATTCCTTTTAGATTGCTTTCATCTAAGTTTTCTTTTGTTAAGGAATATAAAGTAAGGGTATTATTGTCTTTATGTAGTTGTAGTATTCTTATAAATAGATAGTTAGGGTTGGGTAATGTAAGAGAGTAGTGAGTAATGAGAAAGGGGCCGTCATCCTCTCTTCCTCCTCTCCAATGTACTCCTCTTTGTTTATCTCTTTGAAACCCTAATCTTTCTCAACATCTTTTAGTGGTAATTATCCATGCTTGATGTTGTGTACTAGCAGGGGAAACTTTGAACTTGGAGCATAGACTGGTAAGGTAGTGAGAAAATGTCAAAATTCCTTCATCATGAGGAGGAAAAGCTGTGCACATTCTGAGATAAAGTATTTATGCTTTCTATTATCCCTGATAATTGAGGAGGAAATTTTTTTCGATGTATTTTCATCTAAATAATTCTTCTTTATGAAGGAGTTTAAATTGGATATTTCAGATGTATAGGCATAATGGTTATGGAAAATACCACACAAGTAATGACTGATAGGGATCTATAGCAGACATGGTTATTCATGAAGTAGTCAAACGATTATACATTGCAATTATGTGAAGTTGTTATATGTTTAAATGAGGTATTTGTTAGAAATATAAAACTGTTCCAGGGTCTCTCTACCTAACAACTTAAGCTTTTAGGAGAGTTGGTCCTTGACATGGTGTTAGAAATAGAGCCTCTATAATCAAGTGGCTAGGAGTTCAATCCCAAGGACTCTTGTGTGAGAGGGCATGTTAAAAATATAAAACTATTCATGGGCCTCCACTTAATAGCTTGAGCTTTTAAGAGAGTTGATCTTTGACTTAACAGAGCTTCTATGGTGGTCCGGAGTTCAACCATTGCTGCCCAATTTTTTATAATTAAGTTAAATTTCAGCATAATGTAAAATGGGTTTGCACATTGTCTAGGCTTCAAGCCCAAAAGACTTTTGCATGAGGTGGCGTGTTAGAGATATTAAAGCATTCATGGACCTCCACCTAACAACTTAAGCTTTTAGGAGAGTTGATCTTTGACGGTATCTATCTCCTTTGACGGCAAAATTTATGATTTAATATTTTAATGTCCCCGAGTCATCACCATATTTTGATTTGAAAGACTGGCTGTAAATTGTTACAAATTTGTTGGGACCTACCCTTTCTAGCCAATGAGAATCTTTTCTTCTTCTTCTTCTGTTACATTTTTTAAGTTCTTATATTTCCAAATTCTGAATATTTTACATTTCTTCATCTATATTGCTATTTTTGGAGCAACTTTTTCATGTTAATAATGTTATGTTAGTGGCCCTTTCTTGACAATGGTCCTAATACTTTTGTAAGTCCTTGAGATTTTAGTGTGCTCCGTTTAGATGTAAAACAGATGAAGTCCCAATAAGATAGTTTTCTGAAGCAGATGTTTGGTTAAAACTATCTAGGATAGCTTTCTCTCTCTCTTTTTTGGAGTGGGGGATGTTATAATATGTTTTGATCTAGGAAGCACCCATACTTCGAAATATCTACCGTACTCGTGTTGGATACGTACCCGTATTGGATACTGGTATATGATATCAGATACTCTAAATACACTACCAGAGCCTATATCCTATAATTTTTATTTTTTATTTTTGAATTTTTGTGCCAATATGGGTGAGATATTATTAGAATTTGATAAATTATAGTCTTCTATTGTGTTTGTAGTGACTAATGCTGAAAATAAAAATTATTTTCTCCACATTTCTCCCTTAATTATGGAATGACCAAACTATTATATATTTTTATTTATGATGATGTGTTATGATGATTTTATACATTTTTTTAATGTTTCATAAGATGATATTTATAATTTTTTTTTATATATGTTATATTGTATCTTGCTGTACCCATATTGTAATTTTTTAAGAAATGACATATTCTCGTGTCGTACCGGTGTCGTATCCGATACCCGTTCTTGTATCCGTGCATCATATGTTTTGATCCTATTAAGCTGTGTCTCTTACCTTTTTGCAGGATGGGAGAATTGATTATGGGGAGTTTGCAGCAATGATGAAAAAGGGTGATGGAGCTGTTGGTAGGAGCAGAACCATGAAAGGCAATTTGAACTTCAATTTAGCTGATGCATTTGGAGTGAAAGACTCTTCTTGAAACGCTAAATGAACTAATCTCTTGTACAGTTAGGAAGGATGATCGCAGAAGAAAAGTCATAGTAGAATTTGTAGCTACATGAGTCTAATCTGTTATGTTTTGGAACATTGTTTACCTTCTTAAGCTATGGTTTAATCTATTCACTTTCTTTAGAAACATTCAAGTGAAGTTGAATATATTCAACATATATATAATAATGTAATTGACGTGAATAGCAACAAGCCAAGAATGAAGACGCAATGGCCTAGGTAAGACAATATAAAAAGGAAGCAAGGGTATGTGTTTGGTGTGTGCTGCACTTTCAGCACGGAGAAGGATAAGAATGTTAAGAGAGGGGTCTATGACGTGGATGCTATTATATTATGTGTTATTATTACATTGGAAAAAGATAAAGGGTCCATGGGGATGTTTAGTACGTAGTCTCCGAAGCCTCGTCATAACTGGAGCTATTTGAGTTAGGTTGAGTTTTAATAAAGAGACTTATTATGGTACTTTTGTGAATTTAGTATTCAAATTAAGTTGTTAATTATTTATTGATTATTATTTTTAAAAATTTATTAAATATAATTTATAATTAATATTTGATAACTCACACTATATTCAATATACAAAAAAAAAATGATACTAGAATAATCTTTTTTAATTAGAATTTGTATCAAGACTAGGCCTAATTTTTACGGTCGAAGGAATTTTCTGGTTGGGATTGTGCCATAACCCAAAGGGCAGTGCTACTAAAAGCTCAGGCGCACCTACTACATGTTATAAGTTTTTATTTTTTTCGAGTTTTAATAACAGTGATTACAAATAGGGCTTCATAGAATAGGGCTTCACGATTGGTCTTATTGGGTTTTTGAAGGAGTTGGGCATCAAAGTTAGAGTCTTGGACTCTTGCGGCTGTGAACGATGAGCAATTATTGTTGGGTTTACCATTTTATTGGAAATGAATGGGAAGTTCTTGTCACCTGGAATTTGTGGGTCCATTCATTTTGGTGAAATTAGAAAGGGATTCACATTTGTCTTGGTTAAAAAGTTAGATAATTTGATTTATTTTAAAAATTAAATAAATATTTAATTAATTTAACCAATAATTTACATACAGTTAATTACGTATCAAGTATCAAAATGAAGATAAATTATTGATTAATTGTATATAAATCATTAATTAAATTAGTTGAATACTTAATTAATTTTCAAAACGAATCAAGTTATCCAACTTTTCAACAAACTTAATGTAAATGTCATTTTTCCAATTAGAAAAGCAAAACAGAGTGTTGCTGAATGCTAAGCTAGCCGTGTCAAGTCTACTTGAGTCCATAGTTTGTCTCTTGTTAAGGCCAAGTTTAAAAAACTTAGGTCAAGATCAAGTCGAACATAGTCAAAACTTGTGTCAATGTAAATTACAAAAGTTAGTAAAGATTCTTACCGAAGATGTGAAGTTATAAGGTAAGTGGAGCCTATGGATTGCATAATTCATGCAAGAGTTTTGTGTGAGAAATTAAAATGTAATTGGGATTTGGGTGTGCGAGGTTTGTGAGGAATATTATTATTATTATTAAGAGACTAATTGCTTGTATGTTGGGAGAGAATCGATTATGTGTAATATGCGGATTTGATAGTGGATTATTTTATGAATACATGGACATAGGTATACATTTGTCAAACCACATTAAATTTTTTTGAGTGATTCTTCTCCGGAGAAAAGCGTTTTACAGCTACCTCAACTTTAATATAATAATGAATTAAGGATTTCAACTTTAAAACTTATCAATGGATTAAATTCAATAAGAGAATATTCTAGTAATAGATATTGATTATAAAACACTTTTTTAGGACATATATACCAAGTATATTATTCATATTCTACGTTGTTTGCTTACGAGTGGGTCATTGGGTTAATCTTTTATTTATGTTAGTTATTAGTTAAGTTTGAATTCAGAATATACTCGTTGATAGATACTTATAATAAATTGTCAAATATTTGTTGATTATTAATTTTATAATAAATATTTAGATATTTGTTAAATATAACTATCAGCTAATAAATATTTGATAACTTATTATGAGTAATGACAAGGGGAGAACTTTTTAAGGCAATGTTTTAAAAATCAAACTAGACCGATTGGTCAAATCGGGAACTAGATGTATCTATGGTTCAGTTTCACTCAAAGAATCGGCCAGGCCATTGAACCACCAAAACCAGATTGAACTGACAAACCGTATGAACAGGAGCTAATTCTTGAAAATTGGTCGGTTCTTTAATTATTTTTTTTCCTTTTTTTGGAATTTTTTTATTAAATTTTTCAGATTTTTTACTTATTTTTTCAAATTTTTAATTAGTTGTTAAGATTTTTTTTCACATTTATTTATCAAAAGTCATAATTTTGTACCCATTCGTCCGATTTAGACGTATTTTATATCGATTTCACGTAACTTTTTAAGATCTATGTGATGGAAAATGACTAAATGTAGTTGGACTAACCAATTTTTTAAAAAACACTTTTTTTATAGTTATGAGTATTTTTTAAAAATAATAATAATTAATTTTTTAAAGAAAGATTAAATTCTAATTTTTTTTTCTTAAAATCTCTGTTACTCTAAAAGTAAGGCTATTTTCAAATAAATATTATCATATGTAATCAATTTTTATAATTCATGTTATTAGATTTACTTATATGTATATAAATAATTATGTATATAATTATAATTATTACGTCATTTGGTTTGACTATTGATTCGACTGGTTAAACCAATCAAAACTAATATTTGGAAGTCTCGCCGATTTAATTTCTAGTCTAGTTTTAAAAACATTGCTTTAAGGGCAACTGACCCAAAGTTTTTTAATTTTTTTTAATATTGTAACCATTATTAAATACAACTATGCATACTTTTGTAATAATATTATTAGTTTTAATGGTTAATTTTTGTTTAACTATTTTCTTTTTTTCTTCTTATTTTAACTATGTATAATAGTTTGATGAATTTTTATACATTATAGTAATATTCTCATTAATTATTCTCCTTTGGTAGAATAATTTTTTTTTGGTGAGCTTCTATACTTTAAAAAATTAATAACTAGACGGTGAATAGATTATTTTATAATAGTCTTATTTATCTTTTTATAATTAATAATTTAAATTATGAATGACTAAAAGATTAAAATAAAAATATCATTAAATTATAAATATAAATTATAAAGGATGACGTTATAAATGATAATGTTGGAAGTTAAATATAAGAAATCATATTATAATGTTATAAACTTATAAATGAAAAAAAAAAATCCCGTGAAATCATACCTCACTTATTTTTAGGGTTATTTACGGGTTAAGTTAGGATGGGTTAATGGATAGGAAGGAATCTGGTTAAAATAGAAAACAAAACAAAACGGGTAATTTGGTAAGAGAATGGATAGGAATATAGGATAGGCTTTTCCCCTCCTTTGGGTGAATGAATGCGAGTGTGTGAGTGAGACACAGCTCTCGTCTCAGTGCTCTCTGAGACAGAAAGAGAGAGAGACAGAAAGCTCTCAAAAATGGCCTCTGCAACTTCAACTCTTTCCATACTATGCACTTCTTTTGGAACCCATTGCAGCCTCACCAAAAACCAAACCTCTCCATTTTCCCAAACTTGCAATCACAGTTTCTTCCCTCGCCTTCCCTCATTCCCTTCTCACAAGCTCTCTTTCCAATCCACTTTCTCCCCTCGTTCACCCTTCCTACCCCTCCCCAAATCCTCAGAATCTGCTGCTGCTGAAGCAGTGGCTGAGTCCGACCCTGAACCCGGAGCATCCGAGCCTGAAGCTGAAGCAGTGGAAACCCTCGAAACCTCCCCGGAGCAGGCTCCGAACCGTGAGCAGGTTTTTGCTGTGGTAATGGTGAGTAGACAAGATCAAAAGGGTAATAATATTTTATTTTATTTTCAATGTTGGGTATTGCTGGGGTGACCCAATTGTTTGAACTTTTGTTTGTGCTGTTGAAAAGGAGCAATCTTTGCGTAAATCGTTAATTCAGGTGACCCAGATGGGTTTTCTTCATAATTGCACATTTATTTGCATGGTTGTGGCTACCCAAATGGTTTTACTTTTAACTATTGTTTATATATTTTTTTATTTGTTGTTTGTGATATTGAAAAATAGCAAGCTTTGAGTAAACCGTTAATTCAGCTGATTTTTTAAGGGTGACCCAGATGAGTTTTCTTGGTAATTGCTCATGTATTTGCAGAGTTGTGTCTACCCAAAGGATTTTAACTATTGTTTATGTTGTTGGTTATAGTTTCCAATTTGCTGGATAGGTAAAGTGGTACCATTTTTTTTTTTTTGTTCTGGGTTTTCAGCAAAATTTGTCTTCTATTCTTGTGCTTTTGAACTGATTGTGTTTTTTGCTTTGTTTAGATTGGCTCACGCCAATATATTGTTATCCCCGGGCGATGGATTTATACTCAGAGGCTGAAAGGTGCCAACGTGAATGATAAGGTACGGGATGGTGTATACTTCTTGTTCTTAATTGCTTCCATTTGACATCTTGTAGTTTTATTTATTTGAGTCCTTGAACAATAGTTATGCATCATTCCTTAAATTCATTCATTATCTGTTTCTGTATTTGATTGTGACCATCACCAATTTACTACCACAAATTTCTCCTTAAACAAACATTGCTGCTAACATTGCTGTCTTTTGAATGGGAGGGGCAGCTGGGATAATAATTAACAGAGTACCAGTATAGCTTTTATACAAGTGTGCGCGAGCACATGAGTTACAGTATGTCATTTTATTGTGGCATTATTGGCAGTCACAAGAAAATATATCTGTTAACAATTATGTGTTCGTTATATCAAACATTTGCCTCTTCCAGAGAACTCAAGTTAAAATATTTCTCATTCCAAGTACCTATGCTTCCTATGACTGTGAACTATTCAGATTGTTTTTTGGTGGAGAGTGAAGCTTATTGACTGGCTTGCTCATACAATGTATTTCAAAATTTGGTCTGCTTACAGAAGTATGAATGCTCCCCTACTTCTTTTGATAGATTGATTACTTTGAAATTTTACTTGATCATATATGTTGTTTGTCAATATATAATTGAGACCTGATTATAGTCTGGACTATGGCTTAGGATCTGTCAATTTTTAAGGGATCTAACACAAAAGTGTTTCTTAAGAAATTAGGCCTGAGGTTGGGCAAATGAAATTATATACCTGCTAAAGTAATATTGTTGTATGAATATTTGCCTGCAAATTGCAATCTTCAAAGCTTTTTCTCTTCTTGTTGTTAGTTTAAATTTAGCTCTTGCGAACTACAGATTGCCCTAAATAAGGTGTTGCTGGTTGGCACAAGAACAAGTACCTACATTGGGAAACCAGTGGTAACAAATGCTGTTGTACATGCCACAGTAGAAGAGCAGGTACATCTCTTTCTCTCTTTTTTTCTTCCCCTGGCAGGAAGTTAAAACAAGTCTTCTACCTTAACCATTTTATATGTAATGCAGGGTAAAGACGACAAAGTAATTGTCTACAAATATAAAAGGAAGAAACATTATCGCAGAAATATTGGGCACAGACAGGTACTACAGTATTTTTGCTTTTAGTTATGCAAGCAAATTATTTATCAAAATTTATTGCAATTAAAATAGGTTGCTTTACATGGCTTGGGAGTGGTTGGGAATTTATTTACTGGTGTAAATTCTCGTATCTTCTTATTTCTGAAAGGAGCTTGTAAATACATGAACATGAATCCCGTATGTTTGTATCTGAGTGTGTTCATAGGGACTGTAATGCATACATGCAAATTGTTTAAATGTATTTACTATCTTTGGTTTTGAATTTTCCTTTTCTTTTTCTAGTTATTTTTGGTGAACTCAACCACGGGTGAAAATAATAAATCCCTGCATTGCTTTTCATCTTCTCATCCAGATGTTACTTTCTCATATTTTGTTAACTCTGATTTCGCTTCACCATATAAGAATTAGGAAAGGCCAATGAATCCCTATCATAAATACTATTTTTCTGTAGTTGAGAGCCTTCTTTTCAAAGGAGATAAAAGCAAAATGCCATGCACTTATCCCTCTAGGGGTACAATTTGGTATAATGGACTAGCTGAGCTTTCCAAGTGCTTATTAAAGAAATTCTTCCTTCATGTATAGAAGCAAAGTAGCAAAATTTGGGCATTTTCATTTATCTTTCTTGTCTTTGGAAGCATCTTTGGTTGAGAACCAGAAAGCCTATTCCGTGGTGGTTATAATCACTTTATCAATGATCTTTAAGGTGTGGCTATAATCACCCCTAGGATGATTTACCTATTACATTGAGTGGTGCCCATGATATTACCATGCAATTAATTGATGCAAATTGAGTCATTCAATGATTTATCTGAATCTGATATAAAAATTAAAACAAAGTCACCAAATAAAACTCACTTGTAGAGATTTGTGGATAAATGTAGTTTATTTTCTTGAATAATTTCAAAATTATGATCTTGTCTTCGTTTTCCAAATGCTTGACCCTGTTTGTGATGTTTGATTTGGTTTTTCAACTCATTGTTACAGCCAAATACGCGCATACGGATAAATAGCATTACAGGCTATGAGGACTACCCAGCGGTTACTCTGGACTCTTTGAAGTCCTAGAATTTATGAACATGTCATGTATTGGGCCAATAGTGTATCTTCCTTCATCTTTAATTATAAACTATCATTTTGTTATAGCTAATTTTGCTTTAATAAGTAATGCAGTTGTTGAAAATTCTTATCTAGCCAATGTATGACATTGTAATCTCCAGTGTCCAATTACATTGCTATTTTTCATCTCTCCAATTTTCACATGCCAATTTTTACTCGTACTAAGCAGAGCTTTGAATTGTTGCATTTTCAGTTCTTTCTACATTCTTGCATTGAAAGAATTGCTGGATCGAATGTAATTTTCAAAATTTTATAACATGTTTGTTTTAACTTATTTTGAACGCGCACACGAGTTTGCATGGCTTTCAAGACAACGTTTAGGTGAGGTAACATTTTTTTTCCTTTCCTCTAATGACTGTTGGCGTTGAGAAGCTTAAACTAACATAGCTTTAATCCGTACTTTGCCCTTTTTCTCAAGCAACCTAAATTGCTACATGCCTTCTTATTTTCGCCTCTCAAAATTAGCCTTGCTTGTTTATCTTTGAAGGGATTGCATTTGTATTAGCAAGATCTTGGATGGTTCCAAGAGCAAGGGGAAAAAGTTTTATTGCACCTTTTGTCCCTCTAGTTTTAGTTAAATTTGAAACTAGTCCCCTAGTTCTGATTGGAGCAAAGTCATCCTGCGATTTGTTTTCCCCAATGACAATGCTATGAACTTTACCAATTTTGTTGATGTGGCATGACTTGGCACTTGCCCTGCTACTGCTACTCGATGCCCACCCAATTTTGTACCCTAAACGCGCAGAGAGAGAGATAGAGAGACGTGGAGAAATTCAAGTGATTTCAGATAAAAACCAAATTCCGGTATGTTAGTAAGAAGCTAGTTCAACGTTTCCTTTTGATAAATGCTAGAGCATCAAGTTGAACAACATCAGAGTTGAATCTAATGACACGAAGAGTAATGGTTGAGCTTCCCTACTATATCTTATATTGGATAAACAAGCAATAGTACAGAGGAAAAGTCAGTTCCTATATGGTGTAAGGCACGTGTGCATTCAGCATCGCAGAACATTCAGCACATCCTTCCTGATGCCATCAAGGCTACATAATGAGTAATTTAAATGCTGCCATCAAATCCCTGTGAACCGTAACTCAACTGGTTGATCACCACTCAGCTAAGTCTACACTCACTCTCCAAAATAATATATATATATAAAAAGAATGCTCCACTCCACCATAGAAAATAAAATGGAGCACATGCCACTGTTTTCATTATACATCCTTTCTCATGGATATCTTGGTTAATCATTATCCACTCTAATCCACTGTTTAATAGTTCAAAATTTAATTCAATGATCATGTAACTTGCCTTTGACAAATGAATTAAGTAAGCTGTGCCAGCACAACTTTCATTCATAGATTCGCTTCCTCTTCAGAAGTGTTGGAGCTATGGAAATAAAACCAATGAGGAAGAGCACTGATAATGTCTTAAAATCGTATAGGTCCTTCACTGACTTTAGATCCCCAAGAGCAAGGCCAGCCTGGTTAAACAACAACAGAGATGTTAGGAGTACAATGACAGAAATGTAGAAAAACAGCTACCATAAAAGTTTGGTCAAAGCAGAATAGGAGATAGTCTATTTAGCCTCTTCATCCAGGAAAGTGGAATTAAAAGAAACAAAAATGCATGGTGATTAAAATCAAAATATGACATATACGGGGAAAATGAGAAAACCATACTAATATATGATCAGAGAACCAAAATGTACGTGTGCAACAAAATTACTTCAATACAAAGATAAATGTATATATTGAATTGTTTCCTTTAGAAACAAAAAATCATATTCCAATTTAAGCAGATCAACTTCACAAAGTTCTTGAGCATTAAAAACGAACCCGTTAAATTGTCATTTTCAAAGCTTATGAACTAGGAGAGTATCTTAATTCCCAAGTCATTTGAGGATCAAGGTTGGTCCACTTAAATTGATGATCGTCCAATAAATGTTGTAAGACAACATTCACAAAGACCCGTCCCTCTTTTCTTCTTAAGAAGAGGATACTCATCTTATACGTTCAAACTTCAAATGGGTAAATATGAATATGATCTCACCAAGTAAAACAGTTTAATATGTTAAAAGTTCCACATGTAGAAGCCAATAGGTAACTATAAGAAACTAACTAAAATGAGGTGTAAACATAAAATAATAATTAAGGCATAAAATATAAATACTTGGATTAGCAAAATATAGAGTTCAGAAAAATGGGAAAGAACGAGCATATTGTAAAATAACAGACAGATGGGCACGAAAACTTACTCTGACAGTAATGTAAGAGGCTGGAATAAGACCGATCAATGTTGCCAAAAAGAATATATGAAATGGTACATCAACAATAGGAGATGCCAAATTGATGAAAAGATTTGGCAGTGTTGGGGTTATCCTCAGAAAAAGCATGTAATTCAGCAGCTTATCCCTACGCTTTGCTATCTGATTTAACAAAAGACGATCAGGTTTACACAGTAGACGCCATAATATTTCTAGATAATTTTCAGATAAACATTATTATTAAAGACGAAAAAACAAACCTCTGCTTGGAAAAACCTTAGCTTTTCAGGCCACAACCAAGAAACCAAAGGCCGTCCAATTAACTTAGACAAAAAGAAGCAGGATGATGCTCCAGCAGTGGCATTGAAAACAACTAATAGGATTCCACGAACAACTCCAAAAAGAGCTCCAGCTAACAAGGACATGAAAATTGTTCCCGGAATCATAAAAGTCTGCATGAAGATGTAGGTGGAGCAGTAACCAAGAATGAATTGTGCAGGATGATTTTTTGCATATGTTGATAGATGATCTCTGCAAAAAAATAAATAAATAAATAAGAGAAGAAAATACAGTAACAACTATATATAGATTGAAACCATCAAGCAATAGATTACAACTCCAATTCTCACAACACATCTTAGACCTCTATTTGCAATAAATAAATAAATAAAAGCACACGTGTAAAATCCATTCACAATAATATGTAGAAGCCAAACAAGGTCCTTGATGCCAAGTAAAGGACAGATTCTCATATACTCTTAGAACATTGCACCCAGGCCATAGAAAGTGCAGTTAAGGAAACTAAAAAGTAACCTAATTTTTCATTTTAAATAAATATTCACCTTATTTGAGATTTTTATTAAAATAAGACGAATAAAACCAGAAATTATAATAGAATCCTCCAATAATCTCTTATTTATTTTTATAAACATTTTATAATTTTCTCAATACAATTATCAATAAAAGTCCATAAAGGGGCCAATTAAACTAACCAATTAAATTAACCCAAAGTCTCAAACCCTAAATTCAAAAATAAGAAAAAAGAAGAAGAAAAGAAACGAACTTTAGAAGGCGAAGATCCGAAACGGTGCGGGGGAGCTTAATGTTGCCGTACTCGGAGGGGGGCATGGTCAAGTAAATGCAGAACAAGCCAGCGGAGAAAACGAAGAAAACGCCAATGGCAGCGGCGAATTCCCAACTGTTGAGGGGGAACCTCTCGAATTTGGGCTTCTTGGCGGAGGGAGA
Organism: Styphnolobium japonicum; assembly: GCA_023212625.1. Taxonomy (NCBI): domain Eukaryota; kingdom Viridiplantae; phylum Streptophyta; class Magnoliopsida; order Fabales; family Fabaceae; genus Styphnolobium; species Styphnolobium japonicum. The sequence continues at coordinate 10,666,997 of JALBWW010000013.1, forward strand.
ATCGTCGTCCTTGTCCTCCTTGGCATTCTCTTCGTCCCTCATCAACAACACCACCCTCCCCGTCTCACCCGCCGTCAGATTCCTAGGCGCCGCCATGATTGCCAGACAGACAGACAGACAGTGTACGAGGTCGGAATCCAGAAACGTTCGTAACTTGTTCGGTGGCCAACCGCGTCAATGGATCATATCATACTGAATCGAAGTTCGAGGATCAGTGCCTGTGAATCAAAAGCCCTAAGATTTTGGAAGAGAGAGAGAAATGGTGGATCTGGAAGGGGAGAGAGAGAGAGAGATGAAGGAGATTTTGAAGACATACGAAGAAGAAAGTTATTTTTTATTTTATTTTGTTGACACGTTTAATTTTTATTTTTATTTTCCTGGATTTGCATAAAATTTGTAGATGGAGATGAGAGATTAAAAAAAAATTGGATAAAAGATTAATATTATGAGATTAAGTATATAATAACAACTATTCTTATTTTATGTGAGCTGTCATCTAATTAATTATATAAACATATAATCATGATAGGAAATACATATTCATTTGTGTGAACTATTAACTCATATTTATATAAACATATCATTTAATTTTGAAATTTATTATTAAAAAATTAGATTTAAATTGATTTAAAAATAAATTTTTATGTTAAGAACCATTAAAAAGAAAATTAATTTTATTTCTTTTTTTTTTTAGTTTAGGGGAAGTCCCACCACTAGACTAAGACTTAAGGAATCTTCATAAGGAGATCAATGAAAAAAGAAAAAGGAAATAGTGTATTTGGGGATCAGACCCCCTGCTCTCCATAACACACTAATGCCCATACGTACGAGTTATGGGTTCGTGGGCGATTTCATTTTATTTTATTATTTTATTTTTTTTACTCTTTTATTATTGTAAAAGTAAAATAATCAATTTCAATAATTAAATTTATATTTAAATCAAATCCTAATAAATTTATTATATTTAATAGAATTTGTAAATCTAAATAATTAATATTTCAAATAAAAAATTTAATTTATAAATTAAATCAAATTCCATCTTTTTACATTCTAAACACAATCTTAGTTTTGTTTTTTTCATTAAAACTTTAATTCTTTTTTGTTACATTTTAGAGTGAAAGATATATTTTGAAGAATAAAGTGTACAAAATGATAATCATTAATAGAAAAATTAGCATTTTAAAATTTTATAAAATATAAACACATATACAACAAATCATACATATGCGAGAATTCACTTTATTATTTTTTTTCACCAATAGTTATCATTTTATACTATATTTTTTAATGTGCACGTTTTACTTTAAAAAATTCATATCCAACAAGTGAATAAATTTATTGTGAGTTTTAGTATACGTAGTGGTTTGGCCATTTTTTAATTCTAAAAAATTGATATAATTTCACATGATTTTAAAAATAAATTTGATGATATAAAAATAATATGAATTTTCAGTAAAAATATATTTAAAAATTATGATTTTGTTTCTCTCTTATTGAATTGTGAGATTAAACAATGAAAAAAATAGAAATATATATTTTTATATTAGAAGAATTATAATATTATCATTATTTAATTCTTAAAATTTTCTTTAATAGCATTTTTTTCCACTTAGCTAGGTTATTGAGTAAATTAATGTTACGTGATCTTATTTCTTTGTATTTTTGTACACACAACTTAATAAACGTAACATTTTAAAAAAAAATAATTGATATATTCTAAATCAAAAATCGTATTCTATTTTATTTTAATGTTTTATATTTTAAATAATTTTCTAGTGTTCAAAGTGGCAATATAGTATTCTTAACTGACGGATCAGACATATATAGGCTGAGGGAAACTGAACTCCCAGTCAAAGCATCATTACTAGTTTGCCACAGAGTTCAGAAATGGAGCCACAAAATTCCTAAAATTTGTGGTTGTCAATTTTTAGAGGCACATTCTTTTGTTGGTTCGACATAACAAAAAATGTTGGATCAGTTTATTCAATGAAAAAATTGCTTATGACATGGCACGCGTGTGCCGAAGAATCTTATAATTAAGAAAGTTAAATATGATTTGCCATATGTCATATACTACATAAGCAAAAATTTGCCATGTTAAATGCCATGTATACAAATTTTGTTAGTCGATTGACAAAATTAGGTTGAGGAGCATTCTTAGGATTTTATAAAAGTCAAGGGATGAAAGGAAAACAAATAAAACTTAAGGGGCGAAAATGAAACTTGAGAATAAATTAAAGAATAAAAGGTGTAATTTAGGTCATGTTTGGATAGATTTATATGCAGTTTATTTAGATTTATCTATTATAATAAATGCCTATAAAGTATTTTTATGCTATTTGGATGAGTTTATTAAAACAGCTTATGAAATTTTTATAAGCTATTTTAGACTTATTTTCATAAACTAAAAATTTAAGTTTATAAAAATAAAATTTTATGAAAGTTAAAAATATCTTAAGTATTATTAGTAGTTTTTATAATAATTTTTGACAAAATTAATCTTAAAGGATTGACATAATTTATAACATATCCCTTAAATGCTCGATATTTATTTCAAAAAGTTTATGAAAAACACTTATCACAATATTTATTCAAATGCTATTTAACTTATTTTAGACAACACTTATAATAATAAAATTTATTAAATAAATTTTAATTTTAATAAATACTTATATAAACTATTTATTAACCTTCACCTAACTGACAAAGAGAGCTCCAGTTAAGAATTAAAACTGGCAAAAATATTCTTGTGTGAAAAAATAACTTTTAATATTTTAAATAAAATTAATTTCTATCCAAGCGCAAAAAAGTGTAGCCTACGGTGTTGGTTACGTAAGAAACGTTTACCACATCATGATGTGCTATGCACATAGGAGAGATTTACTAATGAAATAGAGGAAGTTCAGAATTAGGAAAAATATTGTACCTTTTAAATTTGTTAATGAGGGTATAGAACTGTAACGATTCAGTGACAAAGTGATCGGTTGAACCGGACGAATGTTCCAAGTCCTCTAATAACATGTTTGGCAGCCCTTGTGACTTCCTCCTCCCTTTACATGAAAAGCATTGCCCATTGTTGTCACTTAAGTTTAAAAAATGTTTGTTTAAGTGCATAAATGATACGTCAGTTCAGTTAAATAAATACAAGGTCAATTTTATAAATTAGGGCCTTTTTTTATTAAATTTAAAATGAACTAAGGTTTAGTATTTATCAAGATTAATTTTAATATTAACTATATCAAATTCATATTCAAAGATATTTTATCTTGTGAAAATCTAACAGAAACTTATGTAATTACGAAAAATCTATCAATTAAGCCTTAAAAAATAATCAAGTGTATATTTTATTTTTCTAATTAATTATGACTTCTTAAATCATTAATTGTATTCTTACTTAAAAATCACAATTGGTATCTGATAATTGCAACCAATACTCAAATAACAAAAATAAATTTAAAGTATAATAAAAACATGATTGAACTCATATAAAAATGTATTCAAACTAATTAATAAGAAAATAGAAACAATTGTCATTCAATTTTTCTTAAACCAGGAAATAAAAATTTAACATAGCCAATGTCAAAACAAGCAGGTTTTATCCCCTTAGTGTATAGGTTTAGCAAGACATATGAGAATAATTGCATAAATTATCTCACTAATCTTGCTAACCACCATGCTTCTTCCTTCTTTCACAGCTTCCAATTTTGCTTTTGCACTTGTTTTTCTCTTATATGTAATGGTGTTTATGGGATGAGTTTGTTTAGATTTTGGGAAAAAAAATGTCTAAACCAATTAACATTGGCTGGGTTGGTTTAGTGTAGTTTCTCAAAAAAAAATTTCAAGTAACTCGAACCAAACTAACTTGATTAAGATTGAGTTGGTTAAGTTCGGGTTATCGAGTTATTTGATTAATTTTTTTCTCGATTACAACAAAATACCAAACCTATTATTGCTAAATATTTTAAACTCAATTAGATAATTACATATGAATTTTAAGCATTCAAGCCTTCTGGTATAGTACAAGTATTAAGAAAAAAAGTAAAACTAAGCTTGGAAAGAAATTTTTTAACGTCTCAAAATCATCATAAGCTTTATTTGTAATACGAATATATGATATTAAATATATCTTGTTTTACAGAGAAAGTTATATATATATATATTACTTCACAAAGAAAACTTTAAGTTTTAAAATTGTGTGACATAGATGAGTAAACTAATCATTAAAATATTAATATCTTAATATATAACTAAATCATTGAAATTGTTAAGTTAATCGTGTCAACCCGAACCAATCACCCCTACTTGTATGCACCAGATTTCTTTCTTCCTTTGCTATTCAATCTCACTCTTATTTATATTAATTTCAGTACTTGGGCTCAAATCACAACAGACTTTTCTTCTAATATTTTCTATTTTTCTACGATCCTTTTAATGTGTAATTTTTGGACAGCAAGAAAAATATAATTTTCCCTTTTCTAAATTTTCATAATTAATGTGAGTTACGGTAAAAAGTCTCTAAAAAATAGAAAAATAATTGAAAATATAAAACTTCTACAACTAGATTATTGATTTCTTTATGAAATCTTTAAAAAATTTATAATTATCACAATTATTTAATAATCAACATTTCTTAAAAATAATCAATAATATCATAAAATAATTTTTTTTCTAAACTTATATCATAATATAATAAAATCTATTTTTATAAGAAAAATATGTAATATTACATTATAATTACCGTGCCTTTCTTTAAACAACCTCTCAGAGAATTTCCTAACCCAGTCTTATGATAGTAATGACACTTCCATGTACTGTTAATGTACACATTTTTTACATGCACATTTTTTTTAGGCCACCGGATTAAACTTTGTTTTTAACGACTCAGATTGTTCACCTCTCACAGCTGATGTAAGACAATTATTATTTTATCCGTCTCATAAAAGACATTTTGTATGAAATGAAAACATATATCTTAGTGATTGGTTTGATTGACCATGCTCAAAGTGAAAGACATTTTATATAGTTTGGAAACATATACTTGGGCGATTGATTTGATAGTCCATGCCAAATTGAACACCAATGACATAAGGCTTTAATTTCTCTCCATTTCTCTCACAACAGCCAACAGGTGACTTATTCGATGGGGGAAGGCCAAAGAATGTGGTCCTCAAGATTAGGGAATGAAGAGGAAACTTGGACAATATTTAAATAAACAGCAAAATTAAAACCTATTTTATCGCCTAAACACACTAAAAACCAAGCAAGGGTTGCTAAAACCCATAATACTGGGATCTTATGGATCTCCGGCAAGATTATATTATCAGTATGCTTTTAACAAATACAAAATTTCACAATTAATAGTAGTCTACATATAAAATATTCTAATATTTTGTACTTGAGGTAATAATTTAATGGAAACCACTTCTTTTTTTCTTTTTCTTCTAATTAATGAGAAGAGAAAAATAAAGATATTGATGAGTTTTAAGAAGATTATTTCAATAATTTTTTTTTAGTATCAATACTTAAAGATGAGTTATCAAATATTCATAAATTATTATTTAAATTTAATAAATTTTTATATATTTATTATAAAATTATCTGTCAATAAATAAATAATAACTCATTCTAAATATTAAATTCATCAAAATATCATACCAATTCTTGATTTGGAAACTCCATCCTCATGTGCATTGATTAATAACACGGACACTCACACCAAATAAAGATGATGACGTAAAATAGCTTAGAGAAAAGAAAAGTCACACTAAGCATGCAATAAAGAGAATGTACATTTTTATAAGTGACAGACATAACCAAGGTCCAAGGCCGGACATGCAGTAAAAGTTAAACATAGTACCAAAAATAAAAAAAAAGTTAAACACAAAAAGGTTTCTATTTAAACTCTAAACAAAGGGGAGGTTCACTCTTCAAGGAATCTCCTTTATCACGAAAAAAATAATAATAATATTATCTTCTAAACCATCTTTAGGCTTCCATTTGATCTCCAACAACTTCTAAATTAGCGTGTGGCAAGATAAATGGACAACTATAACATGATGAATCCATCATCTTACTTAGACTTTATTTATAGGCTATGGGTGGTGACACTCAAGTTATGAATCAGGAAAGCATCCCAGGATATGACTAGCTTGATTTTGAGCTTGTTGCTCATGGCTATGGGGTATCATCATGGGCAAGTTTGGATGCGAAAAGTAAGCTGTATCTGTGAGTTGTGAAGCGAACAAGTTGTCCAAGCTTTTCCAATCGATACCTTGTCCACTGTTATTGCTCCTTTCATCGCTGCAATCTTCATTTGTTAAGCCATTATGGTGTTGGCTACATTCTTTTATTGCCAAACTTACTGATAGAGAAGCAGTGGGACTATCTAGCTGGGGTAGCTCAATAAGTTGTTTGTCCATAACAGTGTGGTTGGATAGAAACTGCTGCTCCGAGCTAAAGGGCTGACTAAAACTTGTACCTTCAGCAGGATGAAGCACATGATCAGTTTCATTTAAAATATCTGCAACTGATAGGGGCCTTGCATAGCTTTGATCTCTGAAATAGTGTGGTTGACTACACCATGGTTCAAAACCTTGCCTGTGACTTGGACTAGGCTTTCGAAATGCTCGGCACACAACCCATCCTTCTTCCTGCAGTAACTACCAAGCTCAGCTTTTCTCATCCTGAGAAGTTCTTCAATATTATGAACATAATATGAAGAAGGACAAGCATGTTGTGATTTCCAGTTGCCTCTTGGGCTTTATGAAAGCAAAAGTCCCTTTTTTTATTGGTAAATAAACGGGGGCAAGAAAAAGTCCCTTTTAAGAAAGTGGATATCTTTTCAATACACATGTTTGAAATTGGTTATATTAAGTATTTCTATAGATAGCATAAACTTCTCAAATAATGCCTCATGCTTGAAAATATACTAAGGGTGACACATATTGGTGTGTGGAAAAAATAGAGAGTAAATAAAAGAGAGTTTCAAATTTAAAAAAGAGAGAGAAAGTGAAGATACATAGGACGTGAAGTGATGTTTGGAGTAGATAAGAATAGTTAAAATTCTACAATATTTTAAATATTTACCCTCTCATTTTTAAGTTCACTTTAGTAACAAAATTTAGTAAAAGGTAGAATAGATAAGAGTACTTCACAAATATTATTGAAAATATCTTCTTGTTTGCTTTCTATTATAGGAATAAATGTGAACCATAATTAACCCACTCTTGTTGTATTAGCTACCAAGTTCAGTTTTCCACTTTTCAGAAATTCTATGCTTTTTTCTTTTGGTGAGAAGAAAGTCTTCCATGCTAATGCACACTATACACATTTCAAAATGAAGATAAAAGCATATAATTGTGATTTGCACTTGCTTCATGGGAATTGCAAAAAGTAAAGAAACTTTTAAAGAAAATTAATAGGAATGCTTTTATCATTATACGTTTGAAATTGAAAAACTAAAGTATCTATATAGATTTCACCAAAAATTAATAAAGTAATTATTTTTTTATTGAATTTAATAATTCAGTTGGTTCAAAATATTATTGGAAAGAATCAAATACACATAATACGAAAGAAAGAGAAAATAGAAAACAAAAAAGAAAATTGAGAGTATTATTATATACTTGGAAAAGGGGGTGTGAGTTTGAAAATGAAGAAAATATGTGGAAGATAAGAAGTACAATTTAGAGTGGATGAGCATGGTTTTGACGATCCTATTTATCAAAATGACATGTTTGCCTTCTCTTTTTACTTAATTTTACAACAACTATATATGTGAAAAGTATATGAGCTTTTTGGAACTATTATCGTACAAAATGGATTATTGGAAACTACCTTTAAATTAATTTGCTTTGTTAGTAGCACAGATAACTTAATTGACAATGGAAATCACAGAATTAAGACAGAACAAACTTGCCTGAGGAGGGCCATGTTCTGAGGTTTGGTACCGATATTCATGCATTATCCAGTCTGATTTCCTTCCATTTGGGGCACGTCCCTTGTAGAACACCAGGGTCTTCCTCATCCCTATTATTCTGTTTTTGGACATCACTGCCTTGTCCCTCCCTGTTGCTTTCCAGAATCCAGCAGCAGTGGCTCTATTAGTTCGTGTCCCTGTAGGATACTTCTTATCTTTATGACTGAAAAAGTACCACTCATTCCGTTCCTCATATCCTAGCTTGCATCTATCTGCATATTCCAAGCACATAAATTTGTAACTATAATGGCATCTTGCTCCCTATATAAGATCATAGATACATATATAATCTCTTAAAGTTTATCAAGTTTCAAAAGTCCACTATTGTTTTTGAATTACTTTCTTATTTTCTCCCCAATCTTTTTCTAAATGGAAGCTTAAGACCCTATGAGAGAGGATATGATTAACTAAAGTCATCAGAACACACACACACACACATATATATCAATATTGCATTGTGATTACAGTACCTTGTATGTCCCATGGTTCCATTTTATAGAGATCGATCTCAACAATAACATCTAGATCGATTTTTAGCGAGTTTATCTTCCTCTTGAGGTAATAGCCCACAAGTTCTTCCTCTGTTGGATGAAATCTAAATCCTGGTGGTACACATGATTCCATATCCATCGATGATCTCTCCTGAAAGAAGCAAAGGAAAAGTCATTATGTTGGATCAATTTGCCCATTTGTGTTTCAGTTTTAAGACATAAAAGTTTATCTTGTTTTTCTTTCATGGGGATCAAGAGAAAAATTATCAAACATATATAACAGGCTCAAATTCTTTTGGCCAAGGCCTAACAGTAAAGGCAGCATTGGAAGAAAAGGAAACAAATTCAATGGCCTAAGGACGCCCAAAATCCACCCCTGCTTTGCTTTTTATCAAATTATCATAATAGTGTACAACCTTATAGGCCTAGAAGTGTCAAGGGCTGAGATATATAGTAGTAATCATGATGATGATGATGATGTAACTTTGTTATTGGACCCAACAATTATGAAGCATGTGCAATCGCAAAATTGGCAGACCATGTGTGGAACCCACCATTGATAAACAATTTAACTAACAAGATAGTCCTATTATTAATCCTAAGAAGGTTTTTTCATGCCTTTAGTTGCATGAACTTGGGAAAAAGTATATTGAACACAAAAGTTGGCCGAAAAGCTTGACTTTGCTGGCACAAGCATGTCACATTTCTTTGAGTGGAGTGCACTCCCAACTCCTGCTGGTGGTGGAGAAAGACCTGCCTGTGGAAAATATCGTTGATCACGATTCGCGACCACCAGGCATAGCATAGCATGCTAGACAAGTTCCACTCATCAGCATGAGCTAATTTTCAGAATTTTCCAAGGACACAATCAATACCCAGGATTCTTAACCTAGACAACCAACCCTAATAGCTTTGGAAACTTTTTTTTTTAATTCCTCACAGTAATGGGAGAAACTATTTCATTCATGGCTACGAATTTTTCAAATCAATCATATCACTCTCTTTTTCTACCCTTAAGATCATGATATACATCTCACTCTCAGTTACCAACTTGGATTGGCGCCCTTCATTTTATTCAGAAAACTAATATATATAAAAGGAAAGCAAGCGCTATCACATTTTTAGGCTCATAGATAGACATGGATAACACATCAGATCGCTTGATGTTCCCTGGAGAAAACCCACCAAAAGGATTTAGCAAATGCTCTCAAGGTGGTGTAAGACTTCCCTTGACAAGCTATCCAAAAAAGAAAGAAAAATAATCGTTACAGACACTATATGAGTACTCACAGAAATTTGGGTTGACGTAATCTTCTTCTTGAGCTTGCTACAGGTACTCAGAGAGAGAGAGAGAGAGATGTGTTGGACTATGGTGAAGGTTGAATGTTTGTATAAAGAGAGAAGGTGAGCTATATATATTTGCAAAAGCATATGTATCGAGAGAGCAGAGAATGTTGTACAAAAAAGAAGCAGAAGAATTATATATATATACAAACATGTTGTAGATGAAGTTATTGATTGCGCGTGGGGTGGCAGATAGATGGAAAGGTCTTTGTTTGGACGGCGTGACACCGAGTTTTCACGCCACCCCCTTCCACCGCTATATTGTACCCTAAGGCTTTTCCACCACTTTAAACAACAATACTACTGTGCTGTGTTTAACCCAATATATGTTATGTATCATAGTTTTTTCTTGCATTAAATTACATGGCTAAATCAACTAGAGAGGCACACACACAACACAATGTACATGCATGTCACATTCTGATCCTTCCCCACAATCGAGGTTTCACAATTGTCTGTTTGGTGCGCCGTCCCTCCATATTTGGCACCATTGGTTTCTTGACATGTGGAAGCTATGTCAAACACCCAAGCTGTCCACATCAAAATGTTAATCATTTGTATCCTGGCTTTTAGTGTTTTCCTATGCATACCACGAGAGCTCCACCATAGTTATCCATGTGTGTCAGCGGTTTGGCTTGATTGAGCATTACTTTGAGCAATCTGCATAGCACAAGAGCTCCTCCATAATTAATCTTTTGAAATTACTGCCGGACCATTGGATATATAGTATGTCAAATCAATTTAAAAAAACATGTACATAAGTGTAAGTATAGTTTTTTTTATTGTTACCAGCGTAAGTAGTATTACTCCTACTAACATAAAAATTATGTTCCATCTTGCTCCTTAATTTCTTCTCTTGGCATTGCAGTCTATACACAATAGAATGAAACAAATTTGGTGGTTCAAGTTACAGCAAGACCTCTTGTTTCTCTTAACAAAGTTCAAGCTAGATAACTTAATTATTGAGAAAGAATACATTTTTATATATTATCCCTTCCTAAAAGTAATAGTAAGTAATACAGGTTTCTTTGAGAACAATGCACTCTTTTGGTACATTATAAAATAAACGATGATATAATAAAAAAAATTTTAAAAACGATGAACATATATATACGTGGATCGAAAAGGTCTTCTTGGGATTGTATTATGTGAGTATATATATATATATATACAGAAAGGATTAAGTTAATTTGTTTTATATACACATTAATCCTAGAGAAGCTTGTTTACCAACTAGTGTACTTTTCAAGTGTTTTATTGTCTTATTAAGAGTGGACCCGTTTAATAAATAAATGAGCTGCAAATCTAGTACATAAATCCCATTTATTATATGGAAGAGTGGTTATCAAAAGCCGAAAGCTTGTGTAGAAAGCTTACTATTACCATATTATACCTGAGAGTGACCTTTACACCTACTAATTAAATACAACCTTCTAGGGAAACTGAAGGCAGAAACAGCAATATTTAACCAACAACTTGTCACCTATAAATTAAGTAACGGCTTAATGCTGACACTGACGTCATTTTGTCCCAACACTTGCTTACATGTACTTATTTTTTTTTTGTCTCCTCACTATATAATGTTTATTAAAAATTTAAAACTACGCTGAGGCTTTCATTTGTTTATTTAATTGCTTATTTTAAATTGAAATTGAGATAAGTGGACCATGGGTTTGTAGTCTAGCGATGATATCCAGTTTTTAAAAATTGGTTGAATTAGAACCCTAGTAATTATTTGTTTTAGATTTACTTTTGCTTCGAGGTGGTGTTTGGTGTGTGGCAATTTCTTCCTAGTCAATCTAAAGGGAACCTAAAAGCTATGCTAAATCCATTTGGATGGTATGTATGTAAGTCTATGCATGTACTTTGAATAGTTCACCTATCGGATCTAACAAAAAACAAAACCATTCACAGTTAACAAGAGATTTGACTAACAAAACCTTACTGGCATTCATGAAAACGAATCACTATAATGAGGATATTCTTAAGAACCCAATTCTCGACCTTAAACTTGTAGGATGGAAGACAAAGTCGTCTGCCACTACTTAGAATATGTGTTATGAAATTCTATTTTCGAATTTCACTGTTTTAAAAAAATAAACATTACACTTGAATTTAAAGTAACTTTTGGTTATTAAACCCAAACTTATGTGTGTTACACTTACATCTAAAGTTGAATTTTTATTACATTGCATGCATCAAATAAAATGATACCACATTAACTGTATACAGTAGGAATTATTACTTATACTGCCACACCCATGCTAAACCGGAAGGACCTAATTTTTTTATGTAATTTTATTTGTCTAATTCGTTTATAAGATTGTTTGTTATAATTTTCATTATATTTTTTAGAAAATGAAAGGCTACAAATTATTCTACACAGTAACAGAGGCAAATCATGAAATTAACCAAAATGAAATAACAATCATTAGTCACTAACAAAGGCGAAACTTGGGTTTTGTTTTATTGATGAGAGGGTCAAATTAAACTCATAGTAGTATAATATACATATTGAAATCTTTTATCAACTTACACGAAAATGAATATTTTATTTCTTTCAAAAAATAATATTTTTTTATTAGTATATAAATATGATGACGTTAATGCAAGTCTATGTGTTCATACCAATAGGAATAGGATTTTAACTACAGGAGCCACCGAAACATATCAAGTGACTTTCTTCTAATTTGATGATATCAGCATTTTCTGAACGTTTCAATTATAATTTTATGATATAATATTTTATATTTTTTACCTAGTCTTAGGAAAAGAATGTCATTATATTAGACCAACTATCATGTCTAAACTCTAAAAAGTAATCAATTTGGCGTTGTTGCTTTATTCTAGTTCTAGGACTATAATAGACCCGCGGCTTGGTTATATTATTTAATTTCTAGGTTTCCAATATAAGGAAAAGAAGTTTGAAATTTGGAGCAAATGTTACGAAAACGAGAAAGAAAGATTAAAAATTATTTTATGAAACAAAGAAAATTAAAGTTGGTATGATCACTCCTTATGTTATTGCTATTTTTCCATCATAGAGAGAGAAAGAAGGAGGAAAGTAGTAGGGGTTCAAAAACAATAAAAACACAATGTTCCCATTATAATTATTTTATAAAAAAATTCACATTTAAACCTATATTAAATATCTTCTTAGATATAACAACGTAAGCTTAGATTTTAGTTTTTGTTTGAATGTAATTTTCTGAAGAATATATTATATATATGCACCACTGGAACAAAAGGCACTCTCTATCTCAAAGGAGCAGCAGATTAAATAAATATGGAAAGTATTCTTTGCTTCTAAATCCATCTCATGTATATTTTATCTTGTGGCGTGGAACAGGTTGCTTGTGTATGAGCCCTGAAGTTTTGTGCATTGGTTTATTAGCTTACAAACAACTGCAAAGACAGAAACTAATGCTTTAAAGCTTGGAATCAAAACGGTACGGACTGTTTAATTCTAGAATCAAGTTGTCCTATTTTGTTTAATCTTTCGTTAATTTCCATAATTTACATCAAGAAGAAGAAGAAGCAGAGGGAAATAAAAAAACAGAGTTCATGATTGTTTAGGTCCCACTCGTTAACTTTAAGAGGACCCATTTAGGGGTTCAAAAGTTCCTATTTCCAACCCCACCTCCAACCAATGAGAAGATGAAGAGGAAATAAGACTAAAAAGGGAAGGTTAAGTTAGGGGAGAGGCGTGGGAATAGAAGAGGGTTTTGTTCCCATTGTAAAATCTTACTTCATAAGGTTTTGATAATTTATGGTAATTTTTTTCTACTTTAAATGTTGATATGATATCAAGGTTTTTTCAATGTTAAAAAATTTAATCCTTTCCACTTAGTTGTCTAAGCTTTTGGGAGTTGTATAATACCAATGTTTATGCTCTTCAAAATATATCAATTATAGGTTCAAAGTCACCAACTTATTCTGTGTTGCATATTGGTCAAAATTCTTGGCATGCACCTTTTTGCCATATATGACAAATGTTAACTGTTACATATGAATAGACTTAGGGTAATAAAAACCTAAACCACATAACAGCAACTTATTTTATATATATACAATAATAACAATAACCACTACTTCTGGTAGTGAAGTGAAGGAGGATATATAACAGTGATATAGCTAATATAATACAGTCATGCAGAGCCTGGAATGCTCCAATGATGTAGGGTTACATCTTGAGAAGATTGTTTTATTGCCATTGTCACACACAAGCCTTTAGACCAAGTCTGTTTCTGTTATTCATTTTCATAGTCTACAAAACTGTCACCAGACAAGGCATTCATTTGCTAAACATGACGTAAACAACATGTTAATCTGCAATAGAAATAAAGTTAAAGATGTGAATTGCACGAAGACTAAATTGTCAAACAGAATGAAAGTTATGGCCATGAAAACTTTATCAGTTCCATAATTGTCAAATCAGTATCTTCAAATATGATAGTATCCATAATTTCTTTTAAGATTAACCTATCCACACCTTCTTGGGTAGTCGGTGCACTATGCACCGTGAGTTTTCAACGGAAAAAACAAAAAGGTAATCCTCATGTTTACGAAACCCTTATCAATCTTCCACCTCTACTGAACTATGAAAGATGAGACACTGCTTTAACTACCGAATCTATCTTTAGTAAATTTCCAATTTTAATTTCACCAAAAAAAAAAAAACTATTCGAAGATAAAAATCATGGGACCCATTTCAAATTCTCATAGATCACAGAAAATCATGAACCCAATCTGATAAAATCATCACAATCTGATTTGGTCTACCGACTTTACCTTTTCAATGATATTTTAATGCTGTAATTATGGCCTAAGCTACATTTTACATTTTTGATTGGCTACAGTTCACTATCAATCTTTGATTAAGAAATGCTAAATGAGTTTGAAATTCTATTTTTGTCTTTAATTGTTTTAGATAGGCAAGGATCGAGTCAATTAGTACTTAACAGCAGCAACAAAACAAAAAGAGTAATTATAAATAGCAATTAATAAGAGGAACAAAGCAAATCTCATTATTATTATGGGCGCGTGTGGAAGAGATTAACATCTGCGGATCTTATGCTAGATACTGCTGGTATTGCTGTTTAACTCAAAACTGTCTGAAAGGTGACCCTAGCCCTCCACACCACACCATCTCAAAGCGCCAGTATAGCAATTGCTTCAAGTATACAGACTGTAGATTTGATGTGGGACAGCCATTGCTCTATATGTAAACATTTCAACTTCCAGATGAAGCTTGTTAGAGAAACCTTGCTCAAATACTAGTATGCAGACACTGCATGTGCAGGACTATAATGTTTTTCAAGCCAATGCTATATATACACACACACACACACACACGAGGATTCACTTATTTCAAGAATAAGTCTTGTACATTTTATAAAATGTAAATTTAATATATCCAACCGTTGAATCATGTGATATTATTGTGATGATCATTCATACCAAAGTCAAGATAAAATTTGAAATTCATAGGTATCTAATCTAAAATGTGACATTTATTTATATTTTTTAAAAAACTATATACTAAAATTTAATAGTTAGATTAAGTACTAATTAATTAAAATTCTATGAAATTTAGTGAACTTAATCTATGATATGAGAACTTTCAATTCAATAATTAGATTGATGAAATTAAACGTTTGTAAAATGTTATTCAATGGAATAAATCTTGTAAACTTACACCATTAAATAACTTTTCATAAAATTTTAATTTTATCAATCCAACAATTGAATCAGGTAATGTTATATATCATGAAGATTATGCATATTAAATTTAAGATAAATTAGATCTTAATAGGATCTAATTTTATAGTCGAAATTTACTTATATATTAAAAAAACATATTATACAAATAAAATAGTTATATGAAGAACCAATTAATTGTTAAATTTTATAAAATTTTATGAGCTTGATTTATTTCATGACAACGTTCAATCCAACAACTAATATGGTAAAAAACTTTCAATCCAACTTTAAATTGATGAAATTTAAAATTTGTAAAAAGTTATTCAATGAATAACTATATCAAGACTTAATTCTGAATAAGTGGATTCTCACCATATATATATATATATATATATATATATATATATATATATATAAACACATATATATTATTCAAGTCAAAAAAAGATCAATTTGTGGAGTGAAAATTCACATAAGCAAATAATGTTCTGCAGTTTCTTCTTTTGAAGATTTTAGGTTTTAGGCTTTGTCACTAAAAGTAAGTAATACAATGCCAGACCATTTGATCAATTGTTTTAGAAATTATAGGCTCTGCTTATTTATTTAATTATTTATTTATTTTGTGTGTGTGTGTGTGATTCTAGTCTCATAAGGCTATTTTGTAAAAGCAATATTAACAAACTGCCCTCAAGGTGTTCAACAGGACCACCACTAGATATGAGTATTGCTATAATTGAGAGTTACGAGAAGGGAAAAGGAAAAAAAAAAAAACAGGAATCTAGGTTTCAGTGCAAGCACCAAGACTTGTGTGTGAACAAGATGCAAAATTCATTGGCTGAAAGAGAAAAGGCACATTATTATTTTAGCATGCAACATAAGGAAGAAAGGATAATCATTGTGATATATATCATGTTCCCTGATTTTATTCAATACTCTATGTAACAACAGAAAAGGGTCTTCTATTTTCTGTTTTGTTATTTCTTTCATTTCTTTTTTTTTCCCTCTACTTTTTCTTAGACATAATGGTTCTCTATATCAATTCAATCATACTGTGGCCAAAGACACGTAACTACTAATTACTATTCACAGTACTTTGAATGGCTCCTGGCTAAGAAACTCACTCTTTCACGTTTTTGTTGAAGTAGCTAGCTGCTAGCCATACCAAATTAAAATAGCTCAGACAATAATTTTTATCTCAGTAAGCTTAAAATTCGAAAATCAGTTCGAAAGGGTGGAATAAAAACCCATCTGTGTTCATATTTAGTCAACTTCAGATAGTAAGCAAATGCGATTTAAGTCAAAATCTGTAGCAAGTGAGATTGATCATCAATTTGTCACTATCATGGCCGGTAACCAACTTGTGTCAATGGTGGTCGGACGGCTCCAGTGTCCAGTGATATGCAACCAGAGTGGTCTTAATAGGAGCTTGCAATATTAACCTGCCTTCAACTCAACTTGACTTTATCAAATGCTTGGCATTTCTTATGTTGGGTCAAATATCATTTTGGCAATGATGCTTGGTATGATTATATCTCTATATATGGGGTTAGCATTAACTATCAGTTATTTAGCACTGGCATAAAATGTCATATTTTCTTAACATCAAGTAGCTATGTTATAGTTGCTTGTCAACTTGTGCATGATTGAAATTTTAACGATTAATATATCAAATAATTGATTGCTTATAATGCTACCTGGTTTAGGAGTTTTTATTAAATTGAATGCTTCTGGTTATTGTACTAAATTCACAAGTCGTGTGTGTCATACTTGACTATCATAATATTTACTAAGATAAAACTTTATAATAAAATTAGCAACAAAACTATGTTAGAGACATAAATAAAAATTACTTTTGAACCTTCCAACAACTTAAACATTTTGTATGATTATCTTGTTGATAAAATATGAGTGGTTATGAGCTCAATCAATTCATGTCATCTCTCTTCTTATCGTCAAAAGACAGGTCACTAAGAGTGGGTAATGGTGACAGCTTCGGGTTGGAGGTCTTAAGTTCGAATATTTGTGTTGTTATTGTAAAAGAAAGTTTAACATTAGACAACAGTGCAAACCTATTCTTTTTCCATGATCTAAATCTAAAGAAGAGATTCTTGCATATACCAAGTGTATTAGAACCAATGGTCTAGATATAAATCTAAAGAACTTTCATGTGATGAAGCATGTTACAGATAAATTCTATACACTTTTAACCCCAAATAACTTTTATGGGAGAAGTATGCGAGAGAAATACTTTTTATACTAACTAAGATTTTAAGTTGAACATTTGGCTCTACAAATGCATTCCATTTGTTATCTTTAAATGAACTTAATAGCATTTAAAATCAAGTACCACTGAAATTTGAGAAAGACTTGTGTAAGCCTTATACAAAGAGAACAACAATTTTCAAGTCAGTAAAAGACAAACATGAACCAAAGCAGTTAATACTTTTTTCATGTCCTTTTAAACTGAACAAGGGGAATCTTTCTCATTACCTTCTTCTCTTGTTTTAGAGTTGTATTGGGGAATCAAACCTTGCAGGAGACTAATTGAAGTCTCTTTCATTCAAGCTGAACAGGGGGAGTGGATAACCAATAGATTGTTAGGAAAGCAGCCGCAGCAAAGAAGCTATTGGAAGGTGAATTGGGGGATGATGGACCCTACTATTACAATGCAATTCTCATCATTTTGATAAGGGGGTGGTGGGGTTGCTTCATCAAACAAAGAAATAGTGCAGATCAAGCAAGTTGAGGCATTTGGGGCGGTTTGTGGGACTGCAGGAGGTTGGGCTGCTGAGTCCCACATATATAAAATGTATTTGTAAAGCATACATTTTCAACTCTCTTCATTATATCCATATTGGATATCTATTTGCTTTTTTTAACAACTAACATTCTAGAGAGAAAATATTAAACTTAACCCAAGTTTGATAATGACATGCCTTCTGTCGCGACCCAAGTTGTCTCGCTTTTTAAATTTCTCCTAAGAATATGTGTCATGGATGGATTGATGATTACTTGTGGGGATTATTCCTTTTGTCTGTTCTTGTTCCTATTGCTATATATTATTATATAATAGCTAGGGACAAATATTATTTTCATTTTGGGCTGTTCTATGGCCACCAAGCATCATGGATTATGCCCTATGCTACTTACATGTTAAAGGCAAAACACATAAATAAACCATGTATATTTAGAGTACATTTGGATAAGTTTTTTTTATAAGTAAAATATTTTTTTAAAAAAATATTTTATGAGTTTATATATATGTTTAGATGAAATTTTAAAAAAAAGTTGAAGTAAAAAAAAACTCAATTATCATTTTTTTTAAAAGTTAGTAATTCTTAGTTTCTAAAAAAAAGAGAAAGAGAAGTGGTTTTTAATATAATTTATTGATAAAAATACCTTTAGCCTTTATTAAAAATTATATCTATTGTCCTTTATTTTTTTTCTCTTATAAATCCTATATCTATTATTTTAAATACTTTATATTTTTAATAATTTTGCTATAAAAAAGTTCTTTTATTCTTTCTTATCCAAACAAACTTACAAATTTTTCTATTACTTAAAAGTACTTTACAAACATTATATCCAAATGTAAAATAACTTTTTCTTTAAAAAAAATTTCTACTAAAAAAAAGTTTATTAAAAAGGTCTTTTTTTTTTATAAGTTTATCCAAATGAACCATAGTTAAGCATTTTAAATTTGTATGATTAGAAACAGTTCAACAAATAGAGAAACCTGTTTGAATCGGTCCGGGAGATGACTATTGGGTGAAACTTAAAACTTCCTTACTATACAATACAGAAAAATAAAAAAAGTTTACAAATATAACTTCAACAGTGTCTCAAATATTTAAAGTCCACTTACGTTCATCTTTATTTCAATCTTCAATATGATATGGCCAGTCACCTTTCCTCATACAATAAATCTAAAGGACCAAATATTGAAAGAAAACCCCAAACGCAAGCACTAGCCGTCAATAATCCTCCAAGGATAGGATGTCATGAACGCATCAGTTTTTCAACTTGGCACTTTTTTTTTTTTATGTGAAATAATAGATGCATAGAAAACAATCTCATAAAACCCACACACAACATTAAAGGAATCGCTGAGAGTTTTTGGGCTGAGTGTAAGCAATTGATGAAAAATTCTCAACCACTCCTTTAATGTTTTATGAGAGTTTTGTGAAATCTTTTTTTGTGTCTCTATCATTTCTTTTTATTTTTTATTTTTATAGGCATGAGTTATAGGGCTATACAAAAAGAGATAACTTCTTTTTATCAAATCTTTCCCCTATAAAAAATATAATTCGTTCTCAAATTATTGTGCTCAATATAAAAGACTTTAACGTAGTATGTTTAGACGAAAGATAAGAAGGAAGGAGGGAAAGAAAAAGTGACCTAAATTTTTATTTTTAAAATTTTTAAGGAGGAGAAATGAAAGGAACAAAGGAAATGTATTTTTCCTCTCCTTTCCCCCAAAAGTCAAAAGCCCCAAATAATAAAAAGTAAGAGTCCGTTTGTATTAACTTTTTTAGGAGTAGAAATATTTTTTTAAAGTAATAAAAATATTTTTTTTAGAAACTAAAGAATTCAAGCTTTTAAAAAAAGTACTTCATGTGTAACAAAAAAGCACATGAAGTATTTTTTTTAAAAACTTAAACTCTTTAACTTAAAAAAAAAACACTTTTATTACTTAAAAAAAGTACTTTTATTTAAAAAAAACTAATACAAACAGGTTCTAAATCTCTCTCCTTTCCCTTTTCCTCTCTTACCCACCGCTCAATAACTTCCAAACATAGCATCAATCCTTCTCCCCTCTCCTTCCCTCTAGTATGTTATATGTACTGCCCTCTAGAAACCCATAGCTTCTGACTACCTTTGTTTTTTTAACGGATTTGATCAACAACCCTTGCAATTCCCAACGTCACTTCCCCAGCGTCATTAGGAACACGTAAGCCCCAAGGTGGCAAGATATGAATTCTGCTCGAGCACTCAACAAATTTTGCTTTCATATGCTGTGGCGGAGCAAGAATTTTGCGGAGCGCCACTAGTAGAAGGATTCCTATTCTAGAAATTGCTCTCATTCTGATTTGATGAAATTTCAAAGTTAGTCTTTATATTTCAGTTAAATTGTCAATGCACACATCCAATAGTCATAAATACAAGCATACATAACACAGTCTAAGCGTAGTTATAAAACTTGGGGTGGTGGTCAACCGGTGAAGGTTCCACGTTAATGAGTCTCTCCTTTAATTAGTAAATTATTGGTGGAATCGTATAACATTAAATAAAAAAATATATATAAACACCCCTTTAATTTTAGTAGTTTACAAAGGGTTATCATGAATTTTCGATCTCTAAATTAAGTCTTTAAACTTAATAATTTCTCTCAATCAATCATTTAATCTAATTCTAATTAGGAGATTAAGGGTAGAAGCCTGCAGATGCAGGTTATGTGACTAATAATACATATAGAAACATCTTAACCGTTCATGTAAGTTAATCATAACTATTGAAATTAAATTAAACTTTTTTTTTATCATTTTAAACAGTTTAATAAAACATTAAAAAAAAAAAAAGAGAAGAAGGAGAAGGTGGTTCTGGGACCAATGAGTGGTCCGGCATGGTCAACCTCCTCCAGCCACCAAACATTTCGTTCCAGCCCCTGCGTTGCCACCAGACATTTCGTTCCAGCACCTGCAACATACTATATTCTCCTATTGTTTTGCTTGGTGGTTGTTCATTTGTGAGTGATGTTGGAAAAATCAGGTGCTATCAAGAAGAAAAAAATATTGACAATTTTTCTTTTTGAAAAAAAATATAATTATTGAGGCAAGTTTCATATGCCTTGGATTCACTATTGTAATGTTTTGGCTAATGTTGCCCATTGTGGATAAAATGCCGGACCACCCACTGCTCCCAGAACCACCCTCTCCCTCGTCTCTTTTTATTTTTTTTCTGTTTTATTATCCTTTTAAGTTTTTTTATTTTGATGTTTTATTAATTTTGTTTAAAATGATAAAATAATTAATTTAATTTCAATTGCTATGGAATTAGATAGAAGTATTGATTGAGAGAAATCATTAAATTTAAGGACCTAATTTGGAGAATTAAAAATTTATGGAACTTTTTGTAAACCACTCAAAGTTGAAATGTGTTTGCATTTTCTCCCTTAAACAAATATATAAAATATATATAAAAATACACACTACATAAAATGATATTTATTATTGTAAATAATTAAAATATCTTTATTTTAAAAAAAATAAAGACCTAAAAGAAAAAAAAAAGTTTAACCTATATTTCATAAAAACAAAATATAAAATATATTTTATTATCCTGTTATTTAAGTGTTTTTCAAATAACTTCCCTCAACATATTTTTTATCACTTATCCCTCTCCTTAAATCACGTTAAAACTGTTTTATTTTATATGAAGTGTAACGTTGGTTAACTCCAAAGTTGAGTTTGAGCGGGAAGTCCACTTCTTTGGCACCTGTATGAGCTTGATAAACAAAGAATTAGTAGCCCTTACTGTTTTAATCTTTTAGATTATCAATACATAATTTTTTTTGACAGTGATTATCAATACATAATTAAAAATCAGATTTCACAAAAATGACTTGGAGGATTTTGGAGGGTTAACTGAAAATCCATCATTTCCCTCCCTTCCTTGAAAAAATCTCCCAAACAGGGGGAGGCTTCACTGAAACCTTCCCTTACCCTCCCTTATCTCTCTATCCAAACATCACCGAGTTCTTAATAACATAGATGCAGGAAACTTTCATTGGGAACTAAGAAGTCCCTTTCATGTATCTTGACCTGCAGACAATTCTTGTGCTCTAATAGAAAAGAGAAAACACAAAAACCGATTTGGATGAACTGTTCTGTGTTTATGCAAAAACACAAATAGGTCTGAGATGAATTTTTATACGGGACCCATCTACTTTGAGAGAGACAAACTACACCATACTATTTTTGAAGAAAATCAGGGGATCCAAATCCCAAAACTGCATCGTACCCAATTTTCAACTTCAAATGAGTGCATTGAGATTGTTGGTACCCCATAAACTCCTTCACCGGGCTAATATGGTAATACCCAAATGCAGAATGAAAGCCATAAATTTATCATCCACAAAATTCATGTAGAAATGCATTCCTCATAAAATATTTCAATGAGAATGGATAACATAGGATCTAGCTTAGACATTGTAGCTCTCAAGAAGGCACTATCACCAACCCACAAGAACATAAACATTTATGCACTGACAATGAAGAAAAAAAAAGGGCAATGTTGCCAACATAATCATTGATTTTGCAGAAACAAAATAGAAATTAACAAAAAAAAAATGAAGGTTTGGTAGGCAATAAAAAACATGTTGTGATGTACCTGATTGGAAAAGGAGAAGAAGAAGGAGAAGCAGTAGCCTGAAGAGGGCGACAGTGACAGCCCATTCTGGCAACAGTTAATTCAATCAAGTTGGGTTGAGTGCATAGAAAAATGGTGCCATGCCAGTAATTCTTGCAGCAAATATCATCTCTTATGTTTCTTAATAGTTCCATATGTAAGTAAATGTAATTCCTAGTTTGATTTCAATGTCATTCAGCATCCACATTTGACATCTTAGCATTAAACCTTCACAAAAAATGTGAAAAGCTTATTTTCTCACAATAAAATTCATTTTTGAAAAATAACCGAGGGTTTTCATCAACATCAATAATCAAGTAACTGAACAAAATTGTCATGCTTCAGCTTTGATACCATTGAAACCTAAAAGTTCAAAAACCAGGAAGTTCAATGGGCTAGATTTTAATAGTTTGAGAATCCTGCTTTGCAGTTTTGGAAGCATGATAATGCGCTGTAGAGCTTGCCAGTGATTATCATATAAACATAACAGGTTAAGATCAAGAATAAACAATTATCAATGAATATATTTCATTGCAAACTTGAAATTTACATTTCACTGCTAAAACGAAATAAAGAGGAAGTGCAAAGAAATGGCTTTAAGCAGGGCTTTTTGAGGTTCAAGACAAACCATTATGCCTTGGTTAGGTTGGTATTCATTGATGAAAACATAATTGATTGCTGATGGGAATAGCCCTCTTATTCTTCATATATTTTTTGAGTAGGATTTGTTAACCATTGAGGAAGTGTCTCATGTGGTATTGAATGAGGAACATCACTTCTCTATAGTTACATTTCACAAAAAATCAAACGTTTTCAACGTGAATCAAACAAAATGGGGGTTAAGCGATAAAAAAATTTATTGAGGGAGTTATTTGATAAATTCTTAAACACTAGGGCCGTAGACTGTATTTTGCTTTTAAAAAAAAAAAAAAATAAACCCTAATATTTCATAAAAATCCTTATAACTCACAAAATAATGGGGGTTTTTTTTTTTTGAAAAATTGATTTGCCCTATTACGATTTGTATTACGCAGATCTTGAAAAACTATGTAGAATTGATATATAATATGTCCGAATTAAACCAATAAGTCAAAAATTATGACTTTTAAAAAAATTTCAACTTTTTTTTTCCATGAAACGACATAGATATTGCTTCATCTCTTTTTGATTTTTTTTTTTAAATTGCATAACCCGATTGGTTTAATGAAAATCAACCAAGTCACATCTAGGTTAATTGAATTTTAATAGTTCACATACGTAACTAATTTGATGAACAACTCAGGCCAATCAGGTAACCAATTCACTGCCTCATGCCGATTTTTATAACTAAACGTCCAAGTAATTTCAAAAACCTTTGCTGGCTAGATAAAACTGCTAATGTGACTGTCATATATACAAACAATTCTTAATCTTCTACCTAATAATACTTTTAAGTGACTATTAGAGAATCAAACAATTCTTAATCATGTACCTAATAATGCTTTTGGGTCAATTTGGTCTTCAACATGTTATTAATCTCTATAATCGCGTGGTTAGGAATTATCCCTACTGCTCTCATTCTTCTATGTTTTTGTGTTAGATTAAGGTTCAATTCAATATAAGATAGAATTGTAATTTTGTTGTTGTTGAAATAGTTGTACTTTATACATACTTTGAATGCAGTCACACAGCAATTTATGCTGAGTTTGTGAAAAAATAAGTACATCAGCAGCATTGGACAAAATGTGAAGTGGAGCCTCTTAAACTTAGTCATAAGCGCCAATTATATACAACTGCGATTTGTGACTGCAGTGTTGTAGAAGTAACATTTTTCTTGTAACAAACGAGCTCATAGAATTAGATGTTTCATACATTTCCTATAATAACTGAGTGAAAATATAAACTTTTACCGGAGATGCCATCTCTATTAACCACTATCCCCATTCCCCACTATGTTACTAGCCAACCACAAGTGCAACAAACATAATGGATACAACAGATAAACATGCTTGATCGATATACATCTGTATAATTTATCACAACTAGATCCAGTCCACGTAGTCCCTAAAATTCATCAGAAAACATCAGGTAGTCACAGAGCGCAATTGCATAAACAGAATTCTCCGTAGCATTGAAGCACATGACTTTATTCAGAACCTACTGCATGCATTTGTACAACAGGGAATCAGTTAGTCTGTGATAAAGTTAGTCAAACAAAGAAACCCAGAACAACATACGTGAAAAATGAAAGAAACTAACCATCAGAAAAAAAATCAATTTCTCTAAGAAGCTCAGTGAACCAGACCTTTTCTAAGCAAATGGGCTTCACAGATGACATGAGAACTCTTACTCAAATCAAAGGAAGTTCCTCTGAAAGTTTCCAGAAGAAAACCTCGAAGATAAGCCCTCAGACATGCCTTCTGAATCAAGTTTTACACTTTTCCTCCCAGCTGTCAGATCCTTTTCACGGTCCCATGGCTTCCATGGATGTTGACCCACCCAATCTTCCTTATCCGGCTGTTGCTTGGACTTTTTCTTGGACTTGCTAGCAACCTCTTCTTGATGCTTTTGCACCAATGTTTTTGACCGTTTTGCTTTATTGTATTTGTCCACCAAATCTGCATCTGCACTAGACCTTTTCTTTTCCTCTTCATTTGAGGCAAGTGCAGTAGCCTCACTGTATGCTTCTAAATAACTGCCATGTAAATACCATTGATGCTATAAAGCTCTTCAATTCGTGGAGTGGTCTAAACAGGTTGAAGGGAACAGAAATTGACCAACCAAAGCTTTCTAGAATGAAAGAGGATACATACTTCATCTTCGCTTTCTGGGCTCTGTCTGAAGGGGCGTCTGTCCAAGCACTAGTATCACCTCGACCTTCCTTTGAGCCCCGGCTAAACTTGGTTGATTGCATAGTCATACCAGGCTGAAATACATAAACACATTAAATAAGAGGCCAACATTTAATAAAATCACCATAAAGTATTATTTTGACCTCCCTTTCATGTAAATTAACTGGACTTTCTGCTACTCTGTTTTAGTGTGAATATTTTCCCACTTCTGGTGAAAAGGTAAGTGACTGGGCATCAAACTTGAACGCCAAAAATCATGTGTAATAGAAATTGTTGTCTCTCAAAAACCTAAACTGATTGGAAGCATGCCCAGCTTTGTAAATAAAGCTTATACAGAACTCAGGCACACTTGCATTAGGATTTTAGGACCACTAAACTGACACAGCACAAAGTGCAGGACATACAACTAAAAAGCTAACAAAAAAGAGGATTATTGTATAGAAAAGTAATGAGATTTTTAAGCAACCATAATCTACTAATATTTTGCATCGTTGCAAGTCCCAACATCTAATATGATAGGAAATGGTTCAACTATATATCTAAAATTTCATACATCAACAGTTAATTTTATTGATGCATCTACAAACTAAGTCAACTTCCCACACACTGTAACTAAATGTGTACAATAAAAAATTTGACTCTGCTCACCAAGTATGCACACATCAAAATCTTAGGTCTAACTCAGACTATAGCCTTGACCAGTAAATATTTGGAGTTTTGAACAGCTGACATAACCAAGTCCACAGTTAATCTTAAAAGAGTATTAAGAGTAGGACATGATGCTTCTAAGAGGGTTGGAATTTTTAATACTTGTTTGATACCTGGATCTGACAAAATGCGATGAATTTTCGCATTGGGATGGGAGGAAATTTCAAAATTAAGGTGAAATATTGAACAAATTTGAGATTTAGAGTCCTAAGGTGGGTCCGGAACAGTAGGACACTTTCTGCAGGTTGAAAATTCCATCCTATACATAGCTTGAGGTAATTCTCATAACAACATGAGAAAACCAAGGATAAACCATTATTATAGAAACCATGGAGGCCCCTAACGTAGGTGGTGCTAAAGACAAGGATTTAGAACTACAAGATTGACATACAAGACAGGTATGGATCGGCTGTGATAATCATCCTGAGGTAGGAGACTAAAGCAATTAGAAATTTAGTGGGGTTATATTAAGGACTTGAGGCTTACTTAGGATGCAAGAAGTTAGGGTTCATTTGGGAGCAAAAGAAAGTTAATCAGAAGTCAAAACAAAATTTCTTCTAGTACCTTAAACAGTATTCACAAACTGTAATTTTATAGTTTGCAGTGTTTTAGCAAGATGGATGGTTTAGTGGTTTTTTACTAGAATTACTTCAGACTCAGATGTAAGTCCAAGAAAACTGGTCCGAACAGAGGTTTTAGTTGAAGAAATTAAATGAAAACCAAGGAGAGGAGAAACCAAGAAGAGATTCTAAGCATCAGACCTTGTTCTTTAGGCATTACAACTTAAGATGAAACCGTAACACCTAATCCAAAGAAAATATGGCTTATAACACCATAAAATGCTCAGAAAACTGATCAGTAGTCAAAGATAAAGGCAAACATGCATACATATTCCCTTCAAGGATTTAGAACCCATAAAGAAAACTAAAGATAAAATCTGCTAAGCCCCAATATAACATAAACCTAATCCAGTTTACAACTTCTAAATGGTAACTACAAAATCAACCAAAATATATCCGAGACAATATGTATAGAAAGCTAAACTAAACTGAGTCAGCACATCCTAAATCCAATTGGACCTACTAATCGCCAAAATATCATATTCCTATAGAAGGGTTACAGGGAGACTATATATCATAATTAAACCACATTTCATTGTTTCATAGTACTCTGTAGCTCACATTTTCTTGAACTTCTTGTGTCCTATTGTACTTATGTAGCTTGCACAAAAGCTAAAAATCAAATGATTGAAAGGACTTACTTTCCTCTCCGGAGGCAGTGTTGTCATCCACTCATCTCTTTTTGGTTCCACTTTAACCTCTGTCCCTGCCAGAAGCTCATCATCACCCTCCATGGATATACCTGCCACAGATTTCTTAGCAATAAGATAACAAAGTTCACAAGTACTAGAGCTCAATCCCATGCCCTTCCCCCTTTAAGAAAGAAAAGTACAATCTTGATATTAAGGGCTGGCTGTGCCCAATTGAAACCAAGAGGGACATGTTTGTTCATGCCAGACCAATTTTCCAACCTCAAATTGTCACAAACAATCAATCAGCACCAGCAAGAGGCTAAAATGCATGCCAAGAACATCATCCCAAATACTACAAATTAAGCAGAATATCACCAAATTATCAGGCACTAACACTTCATGTGTTGGTTATTGATGTACAACAGGATAATAAAGTACCTTCTCCCAGAGGCAAAAGACTAGATTATCACAATTAAGAAGAAAATAAGAAAAAAAAAGCTTCCAATATGGGTCTAATTCAAACCATTATGTAAGACTAGAATATGAGGTATGACTTGAAAAATACAGCAAAGTTCTCTCCTTTAGTTCATACATTACAACCTCTAAAAATATATTTTTCTTAATATGCTTATGAATGTCAGAGAATGTAGATACCATTAAGCCCCAATGATAACATCTAACATAAAGCACATTTGCTCTTACTTCATCTCCCCCCACATTCCCTTTTTTTTTTATAAAAAAAAATTTGGGCATGGGGGCTAGGAGTTGTAACAGCTCTTTTGGTTTCCCTGCCCTAAATCCAGTTTTCTTTCCCCTACCTAAGTTCATACCCGTCATCGTTATATTAAGCACATTATGCAGGAAAGTGACCGGAACAGACTTGAGATGAACCCTCACCTTGTGATCTTCTCCAGAGTGCAGTCTCACGCATGGCTTTAAGCTCAGCCTGCAGTCACATGTTCAGATATTAGTATCCAAAAACTATTAGCACAGTCAGATAAGTAAGTTCTAGTTACCTTAAATTCCTCCTGTTCTTGCTTTAGTTTGATTTTCTCATCCATTGCTTTCCGCTACAAAAAAGCACACATCATTGTCTTGTTATAAAAAATTCAAAAATGCATTGCAGATTTTAAAATACATCAACTCAAATCAAAGACAATCCTCTGAACTCAAATGAAAATCAATTTTAGATAGAATAAACCCAAATTGTTAAATGGAAAGCTAAGCATCTAAAGCTGTCCAATTTAACTGAATTATTTTCAAATCATAATAAACCCATAAATTAGGATTGCATAAAGAAATATCAAGTATCATTTGATGATTCATCAAGGCCTGGCACACACATACACATATGTAATATCTTACCAGCTCCCCAGCATCAGAAGCATTTGCTGTACAGAGATAACAATCAACAGGAAAAAAAAAAAAACCCAGACAGACATGCAAGCAAACTAAAGGATCCCACAAAAAGCATCTTTAACTTCAATAATAAACCATCCTCCTAGCAAGCTCACCTTTTCTGGATCTTGTAAATCTTTGAAAGCTTTATTTAACTTAATAAATGCTTGGTGGGCTTGTGGATGAGAGCATTTATCTGGATGGACCAAAAGTGATATTTTCCAGTACCTAAGGGAGGGACATAAAATGAGACAACATTAGACAAACAAATAATTTTGATAATATGTGGCATTACATATCAGAAGAAACCTAAAATAAGAGGAGGCCTTGAAACTTACAAATTGATGAGTTATGACTTATGAGTAAAGAAAATACAATATAGATAAAAAAGACCACAAGTAACCATCAAGGGCTCAATCAGAATTTCCACCATTCACATCCACAGCTCAAATTTTAGCAAGAGTATGCATCAAACTAGCGTTTTTTTCTTATTTATTTTTTTGCTAAGTATGTACCAAACTAGTAAAATTAGAGCTGCAGTTAATACATCAAGGTTGGATGAAGTAGTGTGCAACTGTGCATCACCTTTGAAACATGTGAAACTCCTTTTCCCTAGTTTGAAACTTTAAATAATTATATAAAGATAAAACTCCAGTTATGATGTGACAAGATCTCAATCAAATTTGATGATATTCCTTCAGAACATTCTAACCCAATTTGAAAGGGATGTCCATATTTATGTCCTCTGCTAGATTAATAGCCCCATTTACTGGAATACTTCAAGAATCTGCTTCAGTTCTTTACATAACAATGCTCTCTGTGTGTGTGTATGTTTTCGTTCATTAAGAGGAAGAATAACAGCATTGGTTTTTTTTTTTTATGCCATTAGACATGACGCAAGACAGGATATGCCAACAAGCTTTGAAGATGATTTATTTGAAGTGAACTATAAGCTTTCATAATTTCATTAACAGGACTTTTTCTGAGAAGATTATTTGAACATCAAAGAGTTGCTTTAAAGGTTAACCCTTTAGTATGAACAGCAAATCCAATTCTCGGGTCAGCATAATCCAAGTGAATTGAACTCAACCAATCCAATCTAAAAATATCAGGTTAGGTTGGTTTTATGTTTGTCTACGGTTTCATTTGGTTCAGCATTTTACAAAACATAGGTTACTTTCAGTTGAGTGTTTCTGCACCAGCTCTTAACCAACACTATTGTATAGGCGTTACTAAAAGTTTTTTTTTCTTTTCATCAGTAATGTATGGCCACATGGCTGTTTGTCCTTTATCTTTTCAAACCAACCCGTTTCCACATGTACTATCTTTTCTTTATCCTTTCCTTTATCAGACCAACTCCCCATCCATCGTCCTTTTCATCTTCTCCACTCAGCTGTCCCCATTTCTTTCTTCGGCTTTTCCCTTTTCTGCATCCCACCCCTATCTTCTTCGGTTCTTCCATTTTTCTTTTCTTTCTGTTTGAAGCAAACTTCTAAACCTTCTTCCAGTTTTCCTTTCTGTAGAGTTTGGAACCCACAGATCTCCAAATTGCAACACGGTTCTGTAATCTCCCCACCAAGACATCAACTGAAAAACAAAACGAAATTTTTTTGACTGTTTCTTACTTAGCTTTGTGATTTAATTAGTCATTTTCCCTGTGTCTCTGATTATATGTAGTGCCATAGAGGTGTGACTGTGTACTGCTAAAGTTTCAGCTGTGATTTGTGTATTCATGCCTACCATGTACTGCTTTACCCAACCGCACTTCCTGCTTATCATTTCCAGTCAGTTTACCAATCACAACAATCAGCTGTGGATGGCCTTTTCCCCAACTCAAGGGGGATTAATTGGTCAAGATTTTCTCCCAAAATCAACCAAACGCAGCCCATGCTCAACCATAACTACAGATGGACAGAAGTTGTGACAGTGAAAAACAAAAAATGAAGTAACTTTTTGCTGATAAGTAGAACCTTAGTCACTTCTGTTTGATTTCGGGTCCCACCAGCTTGGCGAAGTCACATTTTGCTGCAAGGAATAAAAACATGGATTCTCCTAGGCAGATTGTCACAAGTGTAGTATAACACTTTCGTAAGGCCCGCTTTCTATGGTTAAGCATATTTCTATAGCTAAATGGAGAAAAAAAACTGAATAATCATTTCTTTTTTCTTTTCACTTCTGGCCTTTGTGGGAATTCTCTATTTGAATTTGTGGAATTATCTAGTATAGATTTTGTTGAATTTTTGGTTTTTGATACAGCCAATGGTGTCTTTTGATCCATGTAAGTATGTAACTGAACCCACCTAGTGAGATAAAGCTTGGTTATTGTCATATAAAATATAGAATTTAATATAACTTGTTGGCATTTCCTTTTCAGTTCCCTGTATAGAATGCCTTCTGTACATTCTCGACGGTCAAAGCAAATAAGTTCTATCCATTCACATTTTAAATATATTATTTAACCTAATAAAATTATGTTTTAAGTTCAGAACAAGCTGTTATTATTTATATTTGGTCCATAACATGATATTACAATGATTTGGATCTTGAAGATTTCCACAAGAACTTAGAAACTTCTTGGGGACAATAAGCAGCAAGAAACTGAAGAATCATTCAGGCAAACACAATTTACTAACTAATCATGCTATGGGGACAACACAGTTGAATCAGTTTTTAGGAAAATTCATCCTCAAACAAAATTGACCAGAAACTGTACTTCCTTTTGTCAAATAGAGAAGATTATAAAGGAGAACATACCTTTTCTTTATGTTATCACTGGACATATTATGGTTAACTCCTAGAACATCATATGGGCTGTCAGCCTCAACTTCCATGATCCTGGTGACCTGAGAAATAAACAGGTGATGACTTGTACCTCTACATGCAATTACAAATCAATATCCAAAATTTAATTATGTAATAAATCAACAATTAATCTGAGCATTAAAGAATCCTTCTTTCCCTGATAAGAAATTCTTAGGGGGAAAAAAAAGAAAAGAGAAAATTACAAGAACAAAAATGAGCAATCCTCAAAAAATAAAAATAAAAACGCAAAGAGAAAAAAGAAATTTTTTTTTTACAAAGAGCCCCATCTTCAAAGAGCCAAACTAATAAGTCCCCAGTCCCATGAATATGTAACTGGAACTCCCCTAAAGAACCCATGAGCTAAACACCAGAGGAAACCAAACTATTATAAACCATAACAAAACAAAAACAGGACTGACTATTAAAGATAACCAAATACACCAAACGTAAATGAAATATCAAATTCAGATAAGGGCATAAAATCTTATAAATCGATGACAAGTGCCACAATAATCTGGATGGAAAGGCAGTTCACTTCAGCTGAGGGAGGGAGGCTACATAATAAAAGGAGAAAAGAATATGAAAGGAGACATTAGAAAGCATAGGCCACCAAATTGAAGTTCTTTCTCATGCTCCCTAAATAAAATCCGATCTTATAATAGGAAAACCATGCACCAATCATTAAATCCGAGGCTTCTATTTTAATACTTGAAGCAAGAACAAAAATTTGATCCAGATCAATGACTATTGGGATTAAATACCTCTTCAAAACGTTCTGCTTCATTAGCTGATTCTGCTTCAGAAACCATAGCAGGAGGTGGAGGTCCTATAAATAGTTCAGTGTCGTCGTCCAGTTCAGCTTCTCTAAAAACATTAGTTTGAAAATATCATGCAGTATCATATGATGTGAATTCAGTTCTGGAAATATAATCAATAAAAACTTAAATGAGTCAGTACCTGAGCTCAGTCTGTGCCTCTGTTAATTTGGCAGCAGCAGCGAGTAATTCAGCTGATGGCATTGTAGGGCCAATAATCCTGCAGAACAAAGTAAGCAATAATAAGGAAAAATAACCAAAAAAAAAAAATGTGAACAGAATGACAAAAAGAATGATCACCTTCTTCTAGGACCAGCAGAATGATCCTCTAGTGTTCCTGTTATATGGTTATCTACCATCTGCTCACTTTCCATGTCTACTGGAACTGAACATGTTTCAGGCACTGCTGCAGAAGGATCAGCTTGCACCTTCTTGGGATCCACATAAGAGTGAATTAGAGGGCCAACAACATCCAAAGTGGGGTGAGCTTTAGAAGGAAGTAAGAAAACTCTATCTCCATTTTCCTTAAGATTTAACGAAAGGAACAACTTCTTCAGATGTTTCATGAGAGATCTTTCCGATATACCCTTGATGTCAACAGCTTGCCCATCATCAATCATTTGCAAAAGCTATAACAGAAACAAGACTAATAAGAATCAAACACATTATGCATCGTACAAATGAGCAGAAAAAGATAAAAGTATGAGGGAGACAGCTTTTACTTGGGCCTTGGAAAATGCAATATATTTTCTCAGTTATGTTTCTAAGAAAGGTGCTAAAGATGATTACTGAAGTAAAAAACAACTAAAGTTAAAAAAAGGAGAGTTCATATCAGAAATTTGCCCACCACAAGATCATTCATCAAAAGGTAGAGTAGTGCTTACAGCACCAACTAAAGAATTAACCTTTTATATACCCATTTCCTTACACAAGTCTGCCTGTGGCAATTGAATTTCTTAGAATCTTAAGTAAGCATGAGTCTAATTGCTTCTTTAAAATTTAAAATAAAATAAAAAATTCATAATGGCATAAAAAAGAAAAAGAAAAGAAAATACTAGATAGCCAGAATTTTTTTGCCAGAATAAGTTGGCATTGTTATTGATTCTGGATGGATGAGTAGTCCCACCACTTTGACTTATCCAACAACTATTCTTTCATCTTCTACCAATTTTGTCTGGCTGTGTAGCATTACTCAAAAGGAAAATTCCTAGAAAGCATAAGTTGCACGTTCACCTTCAAACAAAACATTTACATTTCTACTAGAGAACATAGTGCTAGAAACATCATCTGAACAATTTAAACATTCTCACACCAGGACTGCCAAAACACTATCAATCAAACTGATATATATACTATCTTAGAATTGCATTAGAATCATCAAAACAAAAAAGCAATTTTGAAAAGAAAAACACTGATACCAAAAAAAAAAAACACAAACCTGTTTCAAATCGTTGCCGACATTGGGAAACTCCCTCATCATTTCACGGACCACAGTTTCAGGCTCAATCCTTAATCTCCGTTGCTCCTCAGACCCACTACCCGATGACTCAGACTCAGACCCATCTTCGTGTCCATCAGAATCGTGAACCCTCTTCTTCTTTTTCCTCACTTTCCTCTCTCTATCTCTCTTCCTTCTCCTTTTCTCGTCCTTTTCCCTTCTCCTGCTTTCCCTTTCTCGCTTGGAGCCTCCGTCGCTTCTTCTCCTCCGCTCCTTTCCGCGGCGGCGACGCCGCCTCGAAGAGCGGTCGGAGTCGGAGTCGGAGGCGGTGGACGGAGACGATGGCGATGAAGAAGTGGGTGTGTCTTGTAGATGACGCTGCTTCTTTCTTCTGTCACCCATTTGGGAAGGGGTGAAGCTACAAAGGTGATTCACGCACGCAATGGTTGCACTTGCATCTGTGTCGGGGGAAGATGATAGCTCTGTAAATATTAACTAGGGATCGATACACTTATAAAAATAAAAAGTACCAAAATAATTTCTTTAATTTGGTCTTCAAAAAAAAATTTGTGACATTCAAATGATCATTTTTATCATATGTTATGGTCCTTACAAAGATAATTACCCGTCTTACGTGGCGCGTTAAATGGTGACATTGTAATTATGTTGGCATGCGATGCAATAGAAATAATAATAAAATCTCTATATCATGAAAGAAAATCCTAAATTAATTGTTGCACATTATCAACACAGATGAAGAAATTTATAATTAAGTCGTTATAATTTAAAAATTTAATGGGTTCCTATAGTGCTTTAATGGTAAACCTAATCATTTTTAAAAAATATATATATAAACTTAATTATAAATTTTTAATTATAACGTATTTAAAATTTTTCAAAAACTAGAAAGACTTCCAAAGTAATTTAGCCAAAAAACCTCTGTAATAATTTTTGAAAGAAATTTAAATAAGTTCTTATAATTTAAAATTTATAATTAAGTTCTTATAATTTTAAAAAATTAATTAGATTCCTATAACACTTTAACATTAAGTGGATCCAATAGCCCAATTATTTTTTTTAAAAAAACTATAAGTATCTAATTATAAATTTTAAATTATGAAGTCTTATTTGAATTCTTCCAAAAACTATAAGAATTTATCCTAAATATGTTTATCACCTTATTCAATAATGAATTTAATGATTAATAAAGCATCAACCATTGTTATCATGTTATGTAGAAAAATTCAAAAAATATTAGGTGTGGCCGAGTTTATTTTTATGTGTGATTATCAATATAATACAAGTATTCAAAGATAATTAAAAATATCTTGTAATCAAAGTTAAGAAGACATTCAAATAAGGATTAATCACACGTCAAAAAAGTACAAACAAATATCATGATGTTTAAAAGAAAAGAAAAAATTCAAATCTCAATAAATCCAAATGAAAATAGGGAGAGTGATGATATTTGAAAAGGCAGATATCCAAACGTGGCAGTAGTACGTGCATGGCAATTGGGAAGCAATAGAATGGAAGGACGAAAGAGGATATAAGGAATCCAACTCACTCCTCCACGCTCCACCACAATCTCTAATCGCCCGTCGCGCACATCAAATTCAAACCCTAGGCATTCCAAGGTCACTCCCAAATTCTCTCCCTCTCTCTGTTCTCTGCTTGCAACACTTGCTTTCTGAGTTTCTAATCTAAAGTTGCTGTCTTTTTCATCACATTCTCTCTCTCTCTCTCATGGGCTTCTTTCATTTTTGCATTTTTAGGTTTCAACGCCCCTTTTCATTTGGGTGTTTGTAGATTGTGATGTTTGTTTTCGACCTGCTGGTTTTTTTTTCTTCTTCTTTTTGTGTGGGTGTTCAGACGCCACTCAATTTGATCTCACTTATGTTATACTTCAAATGAAAATAAACTATGGTTTAAATCATGGGTTTTCAGTGATTTTTGCTACAAGGGTTTCTTTCTTCTTCTTTTTTTGTTTTTGGGTTATTTTTAATGCTCAAAATCAGCTTAGATAAGCTGTTATGAAGATCATTTTATTAGTTGCTATGTTTTGTGTTTGTACTGGTTTATGGATTAGCTTTGGGTGTTTTAAATTTATAATATTCATGTACTCTTCAAAATTCTTAATCATTCCACATTTAAGATGGGGCCAAAACAAATTTAATTCGAAATTGACTTCATATTCTTCTATTACAAAATCTTTTTGATAGAGTCTTAAGTAATTTGAAAATTTTCTAGAAAACAAATCATTTTTTTTTTATGGTAATTGAGTGTTGATTTTATTGGAGTGGGTGTGAGGAGATGGGTTCTTTTACTGTAAAATTGAAAGTTCATCATTTTCTTCATTGATATCATAGTGAAAGTAGTTTCTTCATTATATTTTTTAAACAGAGGCGTAGGCCATGTTAAAAGCATTTCTCTAACAGATTCATAATTTCGCTGTGCTATTTTAGGAGTGAGAAGCCTCAAATTTGTGTCTTAAATTTTGTAAACTTCTGATGGCTTCAAAACGCATTAATAAGGAGTTGAAGGACCTACAGAGGGACCCTCCTGTTTCCTGCAGCGCTGGTTTGTGTGCACTTACATTCTCTTTTTTTCCGTTTTCTTTTCTCTTATCCTACATATCTACCTCTGTTGTTTCCGTAGCTCACAACATTGTGGGCATGTAATACTTATTATGATCATGCGCTAGAAAAATAAACTAAAATGTTTTGTTGGTACTTCTAGAGCATTCTACTTCCTCATGATTACGAATACATTTCTTGTATATTCTCTGGAGCCCCCATCTGAATTCTGTTTTATCTTATTTATTTTTGTTTTTGGAATCTGGTTGATGAAGCCATACGGTTCAACTTCTCTCAACTGATTTCTTGATATTAATCAAGTGGAAGTATTGAAAGTGCCTTATTTATGCGGGACTTACTCTTTGCCTGGACAAGATACAAAAATATTCTTTGAGTGATAATTATTTAAGATGAGTTTGGCTTGTACACCATTTAGCATGCGTGGTATGGAAAAGTGAGAGTACTGTAGGAGAATCTGTGAGGGTAACAGGGAGACAAGGAACCACATATGTGCATGCAGTAGAGTCAAATGCTGTTGCAAAGGATTAAAGAGGGCAAAAGCCTTCGCCCTTCTTTCAGAATAGAAGAATCTGTATGGGGATTTGAAGTGGTTTTGAACTTTTGTCTGTTGGTTCATGTAGCCTACTCCAAAAGTAGAGCAGGTTTTGCTTGGTTGAGATGAAAATGGGAGGGATGGAAAGGAATAAGTGAACACGAGTAAGATATGAGGACATGTCTGTGCCAAACACAGACATGTTTTGTATAGAAAGGTTTTCATGATTGTTATATGTTCTGCGTACATGCAGGCCCTGTTGGTGACGACATGTTTCATTGGCAAGCAACAATTATGGGTCCAGCAGACAGCCCTTATGCCGGTGGCATATTCCTGGTGACCATTCACTTCCCACCAGACTATCCATTCAAGCCACCAAAGGTAATTATTAATGCTAGATTTCTTGAAGTCCTAAACTAACATGATCAAGAGCTTGTTTGGATAAGCTTGTAAAAAAAATACTTTTTTTATAGATCTTTTTTCTTTTAAAAAAAGTTATTTTGCATTTGGATACAATGTTTAAGAAGTACTTTTAAGTAACAGAAAGACTTTTAAGATTGTTTGGGTAAAAAAGAACATAAGGACTTTTTTATAGCAAAATTACTGAAATGTAGGGTATTTAGAATGAGGGAGGCAGGGTTTGCAAGAGGGAAAAAAGAGAGAACATTGGATGTAATTTTTAATAAAGGCAAATGATATTTTTTTCAGAAAATTATATTAAAAACCACTTCTACTTCTATTTTTTAAAAGCTGATGATCATTAGCTTCCAAAATAAGTAGTAACTGAGCTTTTTTTTTTTTAACTTCTACTTTTTAAAAAAATTGCATCCAACATACTTTAAAATTTATAGAAGTACTTTTTTTCAAAATATGTTTTTTTATTATAAAAAAAGCTCACCCAAACGTACTCCAAGTCAAGCTTACTTGCTAATTTGCTAGTTGCTACGTACCTTGCTCAGTTTCTACTTTGAGATATTTTAGTGAAAATTAATAACTTGGGCTAAAATATTTCCTTTCTTTCAATGCTGGTTTTAGAGCTTTCATTATGTTTTGTGAAATATTCTCTTGTAGTTGACATGCCATGACTTTAAGTTCGACCATTTGCATTTTTGTTGTCAAAATTATATTTAGACATGATCTCTAAGTATGCCTTCTTTGCCAAATTAACCTAGAAACAAGAACCTCCATGTCTTGACATGGATTTCGAACTGTTGTCTTATTACTCTGGCTCAGGAAGATGTTTAATCCATAGGTGCAGGTGGTGGAGAATCCTTGTATACCCTTGGTTTTTGTATAGTGGATTGATCAAGCAGTTATGGTCTTTTATCTGATATTGTTTTGTTCTAAGGTTGAGCCCTTGACCTTTGTATTATGTTAAATGGATTTACAGCTTGCTTATAGCTTTTATGCTTTCTGATTTCATTAAATCATCCGTTAATCTTTTTTTTCCCTGGACCATAAGTATGTCTTATATACTCTTATCTATGGTTCTTTGGTCTTGGTTGAAAAAATGAAGAGTAGTTTACATTGGGAAAATAATTTCTTTTTGATTTGTCCAGGTTTCCTTTCGAACAAAGGTCTTTCACCCTAACATCAACAGCAATGGAAGTATCTGTCTTGACATTCTGAAAGAGCAGTGGAGCCCTGCTCTTACAGTTTCCAAGGTATAATGCTTCACACTCATTACTTTTTCCTTGGATGAGTCTCCTTCTCCCACCTCAATTTTTTCTTAATCCTCTAGGAAAGGAAAGCATTTCTCACCCAAGATCTTTGAATTTTCATCCATGGCAAAAAGTGTAGAATGCAGTAATGTTTTAACCATCTCAGCTGATTATAGGAGTGAGACTTATCTGTCGTGGCAGTAGATATTTAAGGATTTGCCTTTCCATAACACTCCAATTTGTGGCAGGTGCTGCTGTCAATTTGCTCCCTGCTGACAGATCCTAACCCAGATGACCCTTTAATGCCTGAGATTGCTCACATGTACAAATCTGACAGAGCGAAGTATGAGAGTACTGCTCGTTCTTGGACTCAGAAATATGCGATGAACTAGGAGTTCTTCATATGCTTATGGTTCTACTTGGGGGGCTGGCTATATGCAAAGAAAGTTATGTGGGATGTCAGTTGGTTTATATATAAATAGTGGTTGGCCCTTTTGATTTTATAATATTTCAAACTTCGAAATTTTTAGGTTTAAGGGTTTCTACCATATTGGTCAGTAGTTTATATTTGCCTTTTGATTTGCATTGGAGTTTTCGGTTTTACCTCTATTCTTCTGAATCGTATGGTTTACTAACACCAGACAAAAGACTGAAGACAAAATAATTGAAACACGCCAATGGTACTTTCACAGGAGTATTGCTATTCTAACATTGCATTCAGTAATGTGAACAATCACACAAATGACTAAAATTTATTGCAGTTTAACTCCAGATGGTATTGACATTAGTAATTGTGTACACTTGTGTTCATAATAACTGTGTATTTAGATTTTCTTTGAACTAGCTTTAGTGAGATTTTTTTTCTTACAACTTTTTTTTAATCCAAGTGAGTCCATATTGGTTCGAAGTTGGTCAGAGAACTGCGTTGAAGCTTGTATTTTCCTTAGATGATCTGCAGACAGTTGCTCTCATCCAGCATAAAATAGCATCTTTTAAATTAGAAACTGCTGATGAAAAAAAATAGAATATTCAATAATAAAAAATGAACATAATGATTAGTATATATATCAAAATTTAATTTTCAATTATATAAAACATTGACTAAGTATCCTGAGGGTTTTTTAGGGTTCTACTCAATGCTAATTATACAACAATGCCCAGTAAAACACAATTAAGTAGTATATATTATTTGATTTGATCTATATAAAAGATGAATTTATGCTAGAATTCTAAGACTTAATCACCCACACCAAAGTTCCATATTAAAATTTTTTAGTAAGCTCCATTTTTAAAATGGCAGCAACTTACATTTTGAAAGTGCTTTGAGCAATCCACACTCCAGCTCAACTGATTTTTCGACAGAAACTGAGAAACTAACTCAAGGTGATATAATTTTTGGTATGGATTTGCACACCACATTCAATACATTAAGATAGTGTGTAATATTTGAATCATATGAAAAAAAATAAAATGGATTGCCTGCGAAGACAAACCCATGTGATGAAGGGAATTTTGTAGAAAAATCACTGAAGAGGAACTTAGAAAAGCGGCTTTTTCTATCAGCTCGGATTCCCCCAGGAGATGAAGATGGGTTCTCTTTAGCCTATTATCACAGGCAGCTATTGGGATATTTATAGATGATGATATCTTTAAAGCAGTAAGGGCTTTCTTTGATGATGGCTTTATCATATTGTGATAACTTTGATTTCCAAAGTGCGAAATCCCCAAAATATGACACAATTGAGGCCAATAAATAGCTCTTTGTTCGGTTATCTATAAGATTATTTCTAAATGTATGGTACACAGGATGCAGCCCTTTACGAATTAAATTATCAGTAGTTTGCAAGGAATTTGGTATTAAGAAATCTTATGATTAGAGTGAATGGCCTTTCCTTCTTGCTATGCACTGGAAACTTAGATTTTGTGAGAAATGGATTAATTTGATATACCAATGTGTGGCTATAGTTACTTTCGGGTCTGTATAGAAGGGGAACAATTTGGATATTTCTCTCCACTAACCCCTTTTTTATTTTTGATATGTGCAGATGGTTTAACAAATTTGTTCTAACTTTTTGAAGTTCAAAAGAAACTTCATGGTTTACAAATCAACCCTCAATGCCCAAGAGTCTCTCATCTTCAATTTGCAGATGAGTCGATCAATTTTTGCTGGGCTTCTGTCTCAGAGTGTTCTCAAACTTGTTGCTTCTTTTGAAATTGAATGAGAAGGCTAATGGTTCGTATTAATCTGGATAAATCAGTTACGTTCTTTAGTAAAACTACGTACCCCTCCAACTGTGAAACATGATTTAGCCATGGTTCTGAATTTACGACATATTGGTGTACAAGACAAATACTTGGGTTTCCCATCCACTGTGAACAAATCGAGCTATCTACTTTTTCTAACATCAAGGATAAGGTGGATAGCAGAATAGCTAGTTGGAAAGGTAAGCTTCTACCAATTGCTGGTAAAGATGTATTATTGAAGTCTGTTGCCATTCCCATGTATCCGATGACTTGCTTTAAACTTTTGTGTGTCTCTATATGTGATGATATTCACAAGAGTGTGCATAAATTTTGGTGGGTCTATCATGGAGATTGAAAGATTCATTGGGCGAGTTGATAAAAGATATGTACCAGCCAAAGGAGGAGGGTGGCATGGGGTTGAAAGACTCAACAACTTTCAACCTTGTCATGTTAGCTAAACAGTGATGGAGACTTTTACAATTGAATTGAGTCTTTATTTTTAAAGCTGTTCAAGGGTAAATACTTCCCAAATCATTCGTTTTTAAAAGCTACTACTACAAATAATTGTTCTGGGGCATGGAGAAGTCGTGTGGAGAGGAGGAAGATCGCCAAAATTTGGGTAAGATGGAAAGCTTACAAAATTTGAGGACCCTTGAGTGACTGAGTCCCTAGTCTACCGCTGAAACACCCTACAGCAAGTGCCAAGTGCTAGTAGTTCCATAAATATTTCTCTTGTTTCTCAGCTACTTGATATCTAGTTTCAGCAACTTGGAATGGAGAAATAATATGCTTCATGTTTGATGAAGCGATTGCCAAGGCTATTTTTGATCTTCTAATTAATTAGTTTGGGACTTTGGGAGAGATAAACAAGTTTGAGAAGGGAATAGAAAAGGAAACTATAAGGTGAGCAGTGGTTATAAGATTGCCTTGATATGAGAAGCTCATTTGGAAGTGTTCATGTGGAAAGTTCTAAACAATCTTCTAGCCACAAGGGATAATGCTTCGACATGTACAAGTTGCTGATAACTGATATTCATGTTTACAAATTGCCTAGAAACTACAGCATTTTGGTTCTTTTCTCCCTAAACTATCCACTAGGATTGAAGGACAGTTTCGATTGGTTAATTAATTATTCGAGCTAATCAATAGTGACTTTTGATATATGACAACGACGTGTTGACTCTATCCAGCAATAAAAGAAAAATAAGATTTGATTAGTTGATTGTTGTTATATTTTTTATAATTTAATATTTATTATTTTTTGTGTAATATTATATAATCATAATTTTAAGGATTTATGTCATTTAAGCGTTTTATGCCTTAGCTTTAAAATAAGACAACTTCCATTTTCCCTAATTTTTTTATGTACAAAAGAAGTATATAATAATAATAATAATAATAATAATAATAATACACTTTAATAATAATACACATTAAATGCATTAACACTATTAATTTATTAGACCAAGATATCAATATCCAATTACCAATTTTGATAAATTAAATAAGATGTGTACTTTTTTAAAAAAAAATCTATAATTAGATAATAAACAAATATTAGGAAGAATTATCATAACTTAGCTTTCTTTATTTTTACTAAGATAATTATATATATAGCACTGGCAATATATTATTTTTCTTTTTCATTTTTTAAGTTCTTGCGAAGGCACCATACTAAGAAGCGCTAATGGAAGTTATGGAGCTAAAAGCTGAGAGCTCCTTAAGAATGAGGAATTAATTGTTCTTCTATCAGAAAGAACTGACCAGTCATTAATATTTAACAGCAATTTGATTAAATTATTGGTATATTTGTGATAACTCTAATTTTTTGATGAAAAGAGAACTAAAACTTAGACCAAAGACCAATAATAAACATTAATATGTCGCAAATCTCATACATCTTCGCTTGCCTTGTAAGTTGTAACATACACAGAGAATTGGGGGATTAAAAAGCCAAATCTGATCTTATGCCTTATTTTCCGACCATTACCACATGGTTCAGACTAAATGCTGCATTATTTATAACTGCATAATACATACGATGATGACTAGTCACTAGTCTCAGCTAGCAATAGCAGCATAGGTTAGAATTTCTGATATATAACTCATGGGCACTTGCGCCTTCCTTCATGTGTGGTCATGTTGGCATAGCAAGGGCACACATCTTGGTTCCCAGATGTGCCTGGTGGCACGCAGTTGCACCTCTGGCAGCAAGTGTTGCATGCCCTTATGCACATATTGTGCCTTGACGCCTTGCTACACCTGTAGTCGCACTTGCCAGCGCAGTCTGCACACAATGGTTTCACTTTCAGTTTTCAGAGATAGCCTTTAATAAGCAGAATTATTCACCTAAGTATGAAGACTGAAAAATCAAAACAAAAGGACAAAAAATTTCAAAATTGTTATTCTTCAAGAGAAAAGAGGAGAATAATCTTTAGCATATAGGAACGTCTGCAGAATTTTTTTACAGTATACTTTATTTCTTTATATATATATATATATATATATATAAGAATATAATTAAAATACACTCCAAATAAATAAATGCATATCACTTTAGAATTTAGATATAGGACTTACTATTTTTATATGTGAGGTATATAGAATTTAATATTAATGGGATTCATATATTTAATGTCATATTTAGTGTTATCACGTCACGCATTCCAACTACAACGAAACGTATAAAATAACTGCCGATAAAACTTTTTTTTTTAGCAGTTTCCTTTATACATGAAAAAGTAGTTTAATTTCTTTGTAGATAAATACCAAGTCCTCACTAAATTTTGGATTACTTTTATCCATATAAACATAATTTATCGTCAAATTAAACTTATGCTGTAAGTTTATTAGCAACAAAGGTAAGATTTAATTAGCAGTGGTTGCAATCCCTCCGCTTTGAAATATGTAGAATGGTAATCTCTTACCTATTTTTTGGGCAGCAACCATGTACTGATTTCCACCGTAGATCTCCAACTGAAAAAAATTTCCCAATAAAATAAAAGAAAAGAGAAAAGTAGTTATCTCAGTTATATATAGTCAAACTCAAACATGGTTCAAATTAATGCTTTGTCTAAACATGATCGAGAAAGAAAGAGGAAAGAAATCTGGAACAGCACTGAATTAATGGGTTTTCCATATAAATAATAACACAAAAGCAGTGCT
The DNA here is from genome assembly GCA_023212625.1 of Styphnolobium japonicum. Classification (NCBI taxonomy): domain Eukaryota; kingdom Viridiplantae; phylum Streptophyta; class Magnoliopsida; order Fabales; family Fabaceae; genus Styphnolobium; species Styphnolobium japonicum. The sequence continues at coordinate 10,711,363 of JALBWW010000013.1, forward strand.
GGAAATAAAAAAAAGATATGTCAATATTATAATTCAAAAATCTACATATGAAACAGATCCCATTAAATATAGAAAGGGAAAAAATGAGATAAAAAAATAATGGAAGAGTACCAGGCAAAACTCATAAATCGGGTAAATAGATAGAACATATAGGAAGGAAGCACTATATATGATACATCAAGAAAGAACCCTAAAGGAACTTTACCTCTTGTATTAGGAGGAAGCAGAGAATTGCCAAGATTACTGTGCTTTTAGTGAAGGCCATTGTTACCTGATTTCTTACGGTACAAGAAAATCAAATTTTAAGACAAGAGACAGTGACACGGATAATTGTGGGTCAGAAGCTTGAAGCCCTCTCTATTTATATAGGAAAAGAAAGGTTGCTTTTGAGGAGGACTTCTACCAGCTGTACCATGAATAAAGTGATAACCATCGTTCAACAAACTTCCCCATTCATATGCATGTATACTTTTGCAAGTTTTCTAGCCGTGAATGGATTGACTAAGTAAATGATGTGATTTCCAAAACTTTTCATTTACCTTCGTCGAAGGACACATAAACCTATTGGCTTATTAGTTATTTCCTGTTGTAGAATGCACTATTAATTAATTATTATAACCCACCCCCTCTCCCATTTGTGGTTATGCATTTCAATTCACTAAAGCATAAAAAAACGAAAACAAAAATACATTAAATGGCATCCCACCATGCTAGGTAACTTATATTTTCATTTTGCTTTTTTAAATTTGTGGTCAGTATAGTCACGTTAGGATAGCCTGTAGAGAAATATGACATAAAACTCTGACATTGGATGTAGTTGTATTTTGTCATTTACTGTAAATCTTAAATTAATTAGGAGCTTAATCAAGTTGTTCTACTACGTGTCTTTAGTCAGATATGTGTATGGTTTTTTTTAAGTGGCTATATTCTGATCACAAAGGTCATTTATAGTTTAAGTTGTACTGATAAAAAAATTAAATTGTTATTTAAATAACCTTTCATTACTTGTTGAGGTTTAAAATAATTCAAGGTTTCATTCAAACCATGCATGCATCACACTATTAGAAATACGCGGAATAGTGACAGTTTTTAGAGACGGATTAAGATCCATCTCTAAGAAACCAAATAAATAGATTATAATCTTTACATTTGAGGGACGGAATTCGATATGGAATTTCCATCACTAAAATAAATCGTCTCTAAATTCGTCTTTAAACATTTATATCTTTTTTAAATTTAGCAATTTATTAGAGACGTAAAAAATCTCTTTCTAAATTCATATCTAATGATTTATATTTTTGGATAAATTTATCATTTTATTAGAGATAGAAATAATTCATCTCTAACTAATATTATATATATATATATATAATATTAGAAACGAAAAGTTTCTGTTTTTGAAATTTTGTTAGTTTTTGTCACCATATTTTGCTACAGAATCAGTAACAGACATTTTCCTTAGACACTATTTCTTTCTTCATTCAACGACGAGATGACAAAAGTTGTAATGGAAAGTTTCGTTTTTAAATCCAATTTAGATACCAATTTTTGTGTTTATTCAGCGACAGATATTCAAATTTTTGTAACAAACTTTTCCATCTCTAATCAGCAATGCAAATATTATTTTGTCTTCAAAATATTGGTAACTCCCATTTTAGCCACGATTTTGTTTTTATCTTTAATTCCATCTCAAATTAATTTAGGGACGAAATTTGTCTTATTAGAGACAAAAAAATCCATTTCTAAAAGTACTTTTTTAGTAGTGTCAATTTGATTAAACAATGAAACAAAGAATAAGCGATTCATTGAATTATCCCATGGAAAAAGAGATTCAATGCAACGATGCTAAGTGCTAGCCATGAATGCAGCAAACGTTAATTCCCACAGCAATCTCTCATGTAGAATCACAGCCTACAATTTAGATAAGTAAATGTAACCTAAAGAACGTAAAAGGATGTGGATTTGAAATTCTATATTCAAATGAACAATTTTTAATCTAGATAGATGATTCCAAATGGTTTTGATCCAATCCCTTTCAAGGCCACTAGGTGTCTAGGTCATACATGTGAAGCTCATGACTAATGTGATTATGGTATTTTATGGTAATTTTTTCATTTAACTATTTTTTATTTAATCTCCCATGGAGATCTATGACTACTCTACTACCTGGAAAAAACGTCAAACAATTAAGAAACAGTTGAACTTGTTGAATCATTTAATACCACACTCAATCTAATAAAATATGTTTATAAAAGATTTGTTTATGAAAATTTTATGCATAAATGTCACATTTTATAAAAAATAATTTTAAATTTTATCCACTCTTAGTATAAATTTTATTTTATTTACATTATTATTTAACATTATCAAAAGGGTTTGACTTTCACTATAGTTGTTATGATAATTAAATTTTTTTAATGATTTGAAAATACATAATGATAATGTGAAAAATATATTAATAATGAATAAAATCTAATTCATCAAAAAAAAATTATAAAAGGGCATATGTTGTTTTCAAAATTATTAATGGCTTTGTTTGTTTTAGCTTTTGAACACAAATAAGCGTTAGAAATAAGAAAAAAAAAACTTATTTCCTATAAAAAAAAATATCTTGAAACGTGTGTTTTCCTCTGTATTATGTTGATAAAAATACAAAACAAACGCAGGATAACATGATTGCCACAACTCTTAATTTGTATATAATCGTAGGGTCTATTATATCCCTAAACTTGTCTTCGATGAATATTGATTCACATCTCCCGTTGAAACTCTGCTTTCTTATCTAAATATATATTAAACTACTTCTAATAAAAACGCTTATTTAAGTATCAAATGCTAAAAGCTAATAATATATATAAAAAATAGTTACCTCGCCTTAGTTCAAGTGGTTAGAGTGTTGAGACTTTGGGTAAAGATTTTAGGTTCTAATTGCGATGACGGCTTCTTTCAATTAACTAAAATAATTGTTAACTATTAACTTATTAACTCCTCAAAGAATAATCTTCATGCAAAGTTAGTTCTACTAATTAATTAGATTAGCTAAAACACACACACACACACATAAAGATCCAATAAGCAAATCGATCAAATTATACTTAGTTGTATTTTATGTCATCAAGCAGGAAAATTCAAATTAAATGAACGAGGAACCTCGTACCAAAAAAAATGAACAAGGAACCTCAAAATACATCACATAAATGTGTTATTTCAAAATCAATAATGATATTTCAGAATCAATAATATTCCCCCTTATGAGAGATACGCCCCTTTGTTATCTTTCTTCCAAGTTAAATTAAGATTGAAGTGCGAACAAAATAAATCTCCACTCAAAGTCAAATTTTTATTAATATTATATATTAAGGACAAAATATCCAACAAAAACGATATTAGGATGGAGATTTAAATAATAATAAAAAGGTTCATCAAGGAAGAGGGAATTAATGAAACATGGGTGAAAAATAGCCAATGGGTGAAGATGAAACCTTCCAACCATGTTCACGATTGGAGAGGATATTCTTTACTTTTTTTGTGGTAATGATAGTATTGGCTTTTGTTTTAGGCATACTATAATTAGGAAAATAGACTATATTTGGAACTTGGATTGTTCAACTTCATTAGTCTGAAAATGGAAAACAAATTCACAATTTGAAAAGGATTCAAGTCAATGACATATGCCTGAGAACAGATAAACAGTAGTTCTATATCTAAATTCCATTAAAGTCAACAATAAACACAAAGACAAAAGGAAGCTAGCAAAGGACCAATTTTTATCTCCATGATCAAATTCTAAGGCACACTAATTTGTCTTATAAAGGCATAAAAGGAAAAGTTCTAGTTCGACAGGCATTCACAGCATTAAGCAAAATAAAATAAAAATTACCAGTAACATTGCAGAATTGAAATAACTTGCTATATATGCCAAATCCTAGCCACCATGCCCAAAGAAGCTTTTGGATAAATAGGGAAGTTTACTGTAAAGTGCAGATTTGTAAGGTAGGTAAAGGTCTTGTGGTGGCATGCACCCAAAAACTTTCACAAGTTGAATGAAAGAGTTGCGTCGATGCAACTAAAATTCTATGCTATAGGTTTTATAAGTTTCATACAGTACTGCTTAGGAAAGACTGAAAATGTGTAGTGGGTGGTGTTAGAAGTGTTTTCCGTCTAACATGCCGTAAATGGAAAGTTTGTTTTGATTGCGAAAAGTAGCTGAAGATCTGATCCAGTGATCTGCATGCAAAATTAGGTCCAGTATATATATATATATATATATATATATATATATATATATATATATATGGTGTGTGCTTTATATAGTTTTTGTGCCTGCTCTTATGTGGTTTGATGGCAAAGTGATAACCTGTGCATTCTGTAATGAGGAGTTTGTTATCATCAACACTACACATTGCTTACAAGTTAAGAGTACGTCAACAAATGCATTAGTTTCATCTGTAATGTGTGCTTTGTATAGTTTTTGTGCCTGCTCTTATGTGGTTTGATGGCAAAGTGATAACCTGTGCATTCTGTAATGAGGAGTTTGTTATCATCAACACTACACATTGCTTACAAGTTAAGAGGAGGTCAACAAATGCATTAGTTTCATCGTAGAACAACTATGACCATTTTAGGAAAACAAATATAACTATATTCTTTTTATATTATATTATTAGATTTATTTTTAATAGGTTACATTCATTAATGCCTTTTTTTAAAAAATAAAATTTAGATATGATCCGATATTTATGTCATTTTTTAAACAAAAAAAAAATGTTTCTCTAGTACTTTTTTATACTAAAATTGTTGAAGTGTGTCAAACAAAAACTTGTAAAAATAAATTCACCCCAAAGACAGTAGGTAATTGGATTACATTTTGTAATCTTAATTTTGCATGTATGAACTTGATTTAGTTGAGAACTAAATCACTATAAGAAAGGAGGGAATCGGTGATGGTTATTTTGCGGCGATTATGCCAAACCGCCGCCATTAAAATAATGTCGGCGATTTATGCGACGGTTCCTTCAACTATTATGGTTAAAAAAATTTAACGACGGTTAATGGAAACCGCCATTATATTAAATTGATAATTACAGTTTTATTTCGTTTGGCGGCTGTTGCATATAAACCACCACTAATACCTTTTATGTATTCAGGGTTTTAGCCACTTTTGTTATAATTTTGAGAATAGATTAGGGCATTTCTTTTCCATTCTCTGGCACCACTGTTCACCACCGCATCTCCATTCGTTACCATTTTGGCTTCACCAAATCTCCACCGTGCACATTGCCACTGTTTAAAGAGCTTATCACCACCGAATCTCCATTGGTGGGGAAAGAGAAGACGTTTCTGAAGAGAAATGAGACTAGGGAGAGGTTGGGGTCCTTGGGAAGCACTAGGGAAGGTATGAGAAATCTGCATATTTCGTCGTAACTAGGAAGAGAAATCTCTACATTCTATTGGGTGTCTGTGTAGCTCTGGTGTTGCAATGGCAAGTTGGTATTGTCTTGATCTGAAAATGAATGGATGGTGTATGATAAAATTAGTAAGAGAATGATTTTGGTTTTGGTTTGTTTTTGGATTTGACTGTGGCTTGGCTTGTGGTTTTTTGCTCCAATAGAAATGGTAGCGAGTATTCATAGTTGAAATAGAAATGACATGAGTGGTTTTTTTGTTCCAAGACACAAGTGGTGGATTATGACATTCATAGGAAGTTGAGATTGATAAGAATAATGTGACACTGAAGATTGATAAGAATGATAAATGTTAATTTGTAATTAAGTAATTATGTTGTTTGGAGAGTGCTGATAAAAAAAATATTGTGTAATTAAAAAAAAATTTGTTACTTTACGTTTGTTTGGTTGAGATTGTAAAAAAAAGTTAACTTTTTTTATAACATATACACTCAAATGTGGTTTTTTACCATATAGAAGTAAAACAATATTGCTTCTCTGTAAGAAAAAAATCATGTCTCTGGTAATCAAATCATGGTTTTAGGTGGACAAACACACACTTGCACTAAAGTCTAATGAAATTTAAACCTTTCAGGCATTAATGTGGACCTAGTAATTTAATTTTGTTGGAGAAACTACCATATGGGACCCCAAAGTATACCTTTTGAAAATTGGAAAGTTTCTTTTGGCGACAGATATATGAGATTAGGATTTCTGAGGTAAATGTCTTCTGCAACACGTAAAGTTTGTCACAAGTAAGTGAAATTTATGAGAAACGATTATCCTTTTAACTCATACACGCCCAATCACAATACAAGGATATTGGCTCCATTTGAACCTTCCAAATAATATGGTGCTGGCATCTTAAAAATTTAGAAAACAATGTGCCTTATCACTTTCACCTGATCGACTACTGTTTCAACTCAATTAACAAAATGCAGCTAAAATATAATTTGCTAACAAATGCAAAATTGGTTAAGCAAATCAACTGGGGTTGGTTAAGTAGCGCCTTTAGGAGCAAATTTAATCAAATCGTCCAAACTTAATGGACTTCGGTTTCCACCATATCATTACTGGGTTTTATGGAAAAGGGAAAAACATGTAGATTTAACGTAAACAAATCATGCAACTTATGAAATTAAAAAGAATAGTTTCTGATAACCCACACTGGCCACATCACGTACGTTCTGACACATGCATTTACAAAAGTTTACCACTGACACTCACTCATGCTTTTAATGAACATTTTTAAAAATTCTAGTATATTGAGATGATTTTACATTCAGTTTTAAAATATAAAAAGGAAGAAAATGATAATTCATTCTTTCTTTTTTATAGTTGCCCTTCTAATCTTATAAAAATAGGATTCTCCCACTTTGCTTTTTTTTTTTTTACTAAAGTAAAAGTACAATATTTTATTTTTCACTATAGCTAAACAGAACAAATTTGTCATTACAAATTAACTATAACAAGCTCACGTTTTAAGAATAAGTTTTTTTTTCTCTCAAATTATTATTTTTATAACACTTTAAATCATTTTAAATTCAATTTCTAAATTCAAAAAAATAAGAGAAGACTATCATGCCTAGAATAAATTTTATTCTCTCTACAATCACATCTTGAGTATCTAGCATACAATAAAGGTAATCTACGTAATTTTAGAAACAAAAGCATAATAAATTAGATAGATCATAATTTGTCACTTCTGATTTGACTTAATTTCATTTTTTCACCTGTAATTTAAAAGTGACATTTTAATTTTATCCTTTAAACTTTGATTATGCCCTATGCTCTGTTTGTTTAAAATTCTCATAAGAAACAATACAATTCCTTTTTGCAAACGAGCATCAAAAGTAGTGAGATGCACGCTTGCGTTTTAAAAAATATAAATCAAACATGCTGGTTTGTCACTTAAGTTCCATGTGACATTTTTTTGTTCGTATTGTGTCTTTCTCCGTAATTTTAGAAACAAAAGCATCAATAAATTAGATAGATCATAATTTGTCACTTTTGATTTTACTTAATTTCATTTGTTTCACTTGTAATTTAAAAGTGACATGTTATTTTTATCTTTTAAACTTTGATCTCTGTTTGTTTAAAATTCTCATAAGGAACAATGCAATTCCTTTTTGTAAACGTACATCAATAGTAGTGAGACGCACGTTTGTATTTTAAAATGTAAACCAAACATGCCGCTATTGTCACTTAAGTTCCATGTGACTTTTTTTTTGGTCCATATTATGTCTTTCTTTTATTAGCAAATCCATATTATGTCTCGTGGTTATGAAATCAACTTCGCCGCATAACATTTTAATTATTACCTACTAATTTCATACATATTATATATGTTTGCATACCTTACGTGCTACAAACCTATCATGAAGGTAACTTCACGGCTTAATATCACTATTACTTATCACGATAAATTTGTTAAGTCTTAGTAGAAGTCTATGTAATTTTCTTATAAAACAAATAACAAAATAAACTACGGGCATTGGGGCCCTGTAAGAAATTGTTTAGGAATTTTAGTTGAGGAAGCAGACAAAGGATTTGAGTTCTGGTTCAAACTTTTGAAAGAGCTGGGTTGAATTTCATGCCTTGAAAGTGATGAGTACGAGATGAGTGACATAAATTGAAATGGTTGTACTTGTAGGACAGTGGCAGTTGCAAGACGACACAAGGCATAATAGTGACTTTGGCCACCATGAATTGGACATTCTTAACAGTTGTATTCAGCTGTCATGCATATATCTGGGATTCTGTAGTCCATTCTCTGTTTGAGATTGCGAGAGCATAAGCCCCAATGATATGTTTGTGGTCCTCTACTGGGCCCTATGTTTATTATGTAGCATATATATACCTTACACAAAGCAAAGGCCCATATGTGGATTTATCTCTTCCACAATTGAGGAGTCCAATCAATGAGTTCTAACCTTATGGCGTATATGCTGTTTGACTTGAATGTCTAGCGTTTTTTTTTAAAAAAAAAAAAAATTAGTACAGAATAAACAGTTACAAAAGGAAGATACAAATCTTTATAGCCAAATACATACAGAAATTGACACCGAAAAGACTAAACTACTAAAGAAGACCCTTGACCTGTAGGCTGCTTTGGTGCTCCTGGTGGCTGACCAGAGTCCTATGTATGCCAATTTGAGTTTTCTTTTTGTCTCAATTAGAATAACCTGGGAAGAAGGTTGGTGCTTCTTCATATACTTTCTTTTGGATGAAGATGGAAGCAAGTATTAAATCTAAGGATGAAACCTACTAAATCCTTGTCTTCTAGAATCTTTTTCTGACAAAGTTGCTCCTTCTTCTTGCTAGTGGTTCATGTCTGTTGAACTAAAAAACATTTTCCCATACCAAAGGAGGAAGATCCATTTGCCATCTCCACAAAGGAAAGGGGAAAATGAAACTTAAACCAACAAAGGAATTTTGAAGAACAGGGAGAATAAAACACACCCAAAAAAAAAAAAAAACACAAGAAACAAAGATCCTCCAACAAGCAGGTCAATGAAATATGAAATTAGGAACAGGAAATTTATGAGTATGTTAGGAATCTTTATTCTGAGATCTTGTGTTTCTAACAATGGTGACACTCTGGGAAAAATGTAGGGAAAGGAAAAAGAGAAAGAATGCAATTCTTTTATTGAGATAGGAAAGAAAGAAATAAAATGTGCACAAGGCACCCAAAGGAGCACTCCCCCTTTCACACTAGAACTGATCCAGTCGTACAATCTGCAATGTTCCAAAAGATATCCTAAAGCAACAAGGAGAATCTATTTATAGATTCTCTATAACAGAAAACCAACAACTGTATCAGCCTACCCATCTAATACTAACCTCCCTCTACAACAGCAGCTTGACTAAGTCAAGTGCCTAACAATTTGCCACCCTATAACAAAACCCCTTTCAGCTGCACCATTGTCTTCCCTAACAATACCTCCCCCTCCAACATCAACCTTGTCCCCAAGGTTGAAAGCTGGGAATTGGTTTCGAATGGTTGTCACGCTGAGGTTGAGTCAATCCCCCAGCAGAGCACATTGACATGCCCATTCCTTTGTCAGTTACCTCTTCTAGATTTCCTTCAGGCTCAATTCTTGCAATCTCCCCATCATCTGTTAATTTTTCATTTTCAGCCAAGATGATCACCCTCAGACTCTTCTCCAGGCAGCGGTGCCCCGGACCGAAAGCCAATTTACATTGGAAACACCTTCCTTCCTCTCTTCTTTTCACATATTCTGCATAGGGAAGGGTCTTAGTGCCTCTGTTTCGTGAAACAGCACTGTTGTTTTCCCCTGGTTTCGCTGCGGTGGACAGTGTACTGTTTCTTTCTCTATTCTGCCCAAAATGATCATACCCATTTGAAGTTTGGTCGTTATTAGTTCCTCCAACAATGTCTGAATGCAAAACAATACCTCCTCCCCCTTGAAATCGGAAACCTGAATTGGCATTCCGATTCGATGGCTCTTCTGCAGAACATGTTTCTTTAATGGCTTCTTCCACGTCGCGAGCGATTTCCATGGTCCGGATCAAGCTTTTTGGGTCATGGGGGCGAACCTGATTGGCGTAACACTCACACAACCCTGCTAGGAAATAGCCCATTAATTGGTCTTCGGGGGTTTGAGATGCTTGAGCCACCAAGAGTTCAAACTCTTGGATAAAATCTTCCACACTTCCATTCTGCCTCACTGCTGCCAACCTTTCGTACACAGTGCCGCGCCCATTGCCTCCAAACCTTCTTAACAGCGCTGTTGCGAAATTGTTCCAAGAAGGGTTCTTGGACTTTTGGCGCCAAAACTGAAACCAATGAACAGCATTGCCCTCCATGCTAATAAAAGCTAGCCTCATCTTCTCCGAAGGTTTAACTTGCTGTACTTCAAAGAACTTCTCAGCTCTAGCCACCCAGCCCAGTGGATCTTTACCCTCAAAGGTTGGAAGCTCCACCCTTTTCACCCAAGAATAGGTGGTTTCAAGTTCATCATCGAGTCCTCCACCCTCGGCCTCATCCTCTAGCCCCTTCTTGCTGTTAGCATCCTCTTCATCGGGAGAGATACCCTGCCTCTTCATCCAGCTAGCCAACATCTCCTTAATCTCCCCCATGCCTTCCATGCTCTTCTTGATTTCTGCAATGTGAGTCCCTTGTTCGCTGGTTACCTTTTTCAAGAACTCCAGTTACCTTTTTCAAGAACTCCACAGAGGATTCCAGAACTGCAAATCTTGCATCTATCTTCTCTATCACTCCTCGCTTTGGGAACCGGCAGGTCGGACCAATTTGGTAGGAATCTTTATTCTGAGATCTTGTGTTCCTAACAATGGTGACACTCTATGTAGGGAAAGGAAAAAGAGAAAGAATGCAATTCTTTTATTAAGATAGGAAAGAAAGAAATAAAAAGTGCACAAGGCACCCAAAGGAGCACTCTTCTTTCACACTGGAACTGATCCAGTCGTACAATCTGCAATGTTCCAAAAGATATCCTAAAGCAACAAGGAGAATCTATTTATAGATTCTCTATAACAGAAAACCAACAACTGTATCAGCCTACCCACCTAATACTAACCTCCCTCTACAACAGCAGCTTGACTAAGTCAAGTGCCTAACAATTTGCCACCCTATACAAAAACCCCTTTCGGCTGCACCATTGTCTTCCGTAACAGAGTAAGTAACAGGTCAAACTATCTAATTTGCAGAAAACAAGGATGAAAGACAACAGCACCAAAATCAAGTGAAAGGGAAAAACTGAGAATTAGGGATTGAAAGGATTTAAGCGTACCCATCTTCCTTTGTAAAAAAAGAACCATACAAAACTTGTAGAAATTGAAGAGAAGCAGGATTAGTTTCAGTGAGAAAATCCTCTGCAAACAGTGGTGAGAAAATTCAAACCCTAACTCAACGTTTACCTTGCCAAAATAAAAAATTCTAAAGTAGGTGCTAGGAATAAGGGTACAGTACAGATCTCTGAAAATGACTTTTTCATGTTCTTAAAGAAAAGGAGATGATCTAAATCCATGCCTGTATAATAATAATGTGATTAATTATGGTCTAGAGTCAATGAGGTACTATTGCAGTTAAAATTTGTCAACTTTAAATCAGCAATATACAGCACAGCAACCAAAGCACCCTTTAAAATACATCATCATAAACCATCTACATAATCACAACAGTCTTCTAGAAAAGTAGTTTCCTTTATTCAATCAAATCAATTCAGCTATATAATGAATTGAAAACATTATTCTAAGAAAGAGAAAACTTCTCAAACCCAGAATATTATAGTCCAAAAGGAGTTCAAGACTGAATGGATAATCATCACTTTCCGTCACAAATTATAAAAGCTTCCATCAAAATCCACCCATCATCAGGTAAATGGTAAAATATTATATTTCCAAGAAACTTCTGTTGGAAACCAAAACTAGAAATTAGCTAACTAATGCTAGTGGAATATGCATGCTATTGAAACTCAACATACAAAAAATCACATCCTGATAATATCTGATACGTGTAAGTTGGAACCAAAATAATAAATCCTGTTTGATAAGATCAATGGATTGAGGGAGGGGAGATTCACATTAGAGGTGTGATTATATTAACATAGGAACAAATATAAGAGATCATGAACAATAAAACTTCTTCAGATGAAAGAATACGATTTCTAAACAAGCTTACTGTGAGTTACTTCATTCCATGGTCTGGACACGTCAGCAATTCACAGTAGTGTCTGAATCATAAGCATACTTGCTAAGTCTACCTCTTCAACTTGGGAATCAATTACTACTTGGCATCCAAAAAGTAACCTTTCTTCACATACAACTCTGTCCTCTTTCTAAGTTGGAGAGGGTGGATGAATGAACAACGAAGTTATGCTGCAGTCAACTACTTTTACAAACAGATAGATCTCATCCAGTCAACTTAATACAGCATCTTCAAGTCAAAATCTTTCAACAGAAAACAGCAGGCATTGCACAACACAAATGGTCCTTGCTTCCAGTAAATGCTCAAAGAATAGGAAGCATTGGGCATAAATTCAATATATCACTATTGAACTGTTCTATATTCTATAAACAGTTTATTCTTGGATCATCAAACCAAACTCAAGTGCAAGATGACTGTTGTTCAGACGTTGTAAATTATGTTAGGAACAAATAGCGTAATACAGATATCAATAATAATAAGAATTCTAGCAGAACTCAACTAAACCAGAGCTTCAAAATATCATCATATAGTGACACTTCCCCTCACCAAATTTTCAAAAAGAAATAAGAAAGTCACCTAGAAACGAACCCAGCATCGTGTGCACTGTGCCATACAGTCTCCCTTACAATCAACATTGTAACCCAAAACTTTTGGATTTCGAAGGAGGAGGTTCCTAAGAGATTTTCCTTTTATACCCCACTGCTCCTCCAGGATCTTCACATTAGCTTTCAAATCGTCCTCTAAACTACATCCAAGAACCTCTGGAAACTTTTTAAGCAACTTGGACAGATCATCATCAGAAAGATTTAAATTCCTCAGATAGTCTAATATTCCATTTACTGTCTCAAATTTGGGAACTTCCTTCTTACGTTCTTCTCCCCAATAAGGGGAATGAACAAGACCAAATGCTTTTCCAAGTAGCTTGTCCTTTTCTTCAACACTGAAGTTAAATGCAGAAAGAGCTTGTCTACATGCTTCCCACATACTCTGATCTTCATTACTTGTGGTTATATTTTCTGTCTCTGCAGTTGAATGTAATATCCAATGCTTGATAGAAAGATTTGAGGTCCACGTTGCTTTCACCACACTTGGTGAAAATCTATTTGAAAAGCTGACATTTGACAGTGGAATACTTGATGATGGAGCAGCAAGATCAGCCTGCATAATTATATAGAATTTTCAGACTCAGATGACCATTATTAGCCTCCTGTATGAAATTTTTTTACACTCTTGTTGAAAACTCTTAACTCTGGCCAATTGCAGATCTAAATGTATAGATTTAAGATTGAAGGTGGCAAGGTGCACATGAGGCATAAATAAATAATAGAAATATAAGTAGGTAGACATTTTATGTATGTGTAATAATATTGTCAGTGAAACATTGAGTAAATCTTCAAGACAGAATAAATAACCCCGGGATTAAATTCAAACCTCCATACAGTTGTAATTCAAGGATGAATGTGAAAGCCTGAGATTGGTACAGTTTAAGACAAGGAAGAGACTTTATACAACAACAACAACAAAAGCCTTTTCCCACTAGGTGGTAACCATTGATTTCAAGATCTTTTTTAATGATATCTTTTAGTGTTGTCAGTGGTCTACCTCTATCTCTCTTTAAGGGACTATCCTCCAACTTATCAATTCTTCTCATCCGAGCTTCTATTGGTCTTCTCCTCACATGACCAAACCATCTTAGGCGAGACTCTGTTATCTTTTCATCAATGGGTGCTACTCCAACTTTCTTTCGAATGCACTCATTCCTAATTTTATCTCTTCTTGTATGTCCACTCATCCAGCGCAACATTCTCATCTCTGCAACCCTTAACTTATGCTCATGTTGACATTTTACCGTCCAACATTCGGTACCATAAAGCATTGCCGGTCTTATAGCTGTTCTATAAAATTTTCCCTTTAGCTTGAGAGATATCTTGCGGTCACAAATAACACCCGAAGCATTTCTCCATTTTGTCCACCCAGCTTGAATCCTATGAGTTACATCTCCTGTAATATCTCCGTCATTTTGTATAATAAATCCAAGATACTTAAACCGTTCAACTTGTGGAATAATATGATCACTAATTTTCACTTCCAAGTCAGAGCTAGATCGCCTTTTGTTAAACTTACATTCCATACATTCTGTTTTACTCCTACTTAGTCGAAACCCATGTGATTCTAAAGCTTCTCTCCATAGCTCTATTTTATCATTTATTCCTTGTCTCGACTCTTCCACCAGGACTATGTCGTCTGCGAAAATCATGCACTGAGGCACTGGATCTTGGATGTGTCCATTAAGTACGTCCAAAATCAAGGTGAAAAGATATGGACTCAAAGTTGACCCTTGGTGTAATCCTATTATAAATTAAAAATTATCAAAAGGAGCTCAATACTTAGGGTACTCATCATTGCCCTCCATTCTTTAACATCTTTCATCAATATTACATTGGCATGCTCCGTTTTGAAGGAAAACCACCTAGTAAAGTACAGGTTAATGCAGCTTTATAATAGCTCTTAAGTTTAAGATTATAAACAGTTTTGATTCCAGCACAAAAAGCTTACTTTTCTTCTCCTACAGCAGAAATGGGACAAACGCAACCCTTCAAGAAGCAGAAGGAGGATGGGAGCCATAGGAACAAAGGACAGTTAGCTTTACTTTTCAGGAGCTCCTAGCAGAAAGTTTTAAACTGGTATTTATTTTTTAAAGAAATAATATTCCCTAGCAGCATTTCAAAGCCTTAGATATTCTGTCCTAGGTCTTCACCCTTTACTTAATGTACAAAAAATATAAAATAAAATTCTTGTTGAATATTAGCTCTGCTAGGAAAAGGAGTAAAAATTGTAACGTATGTTTCAGTATATTCAAGAATCTAAAATGTATAAAGGAATATCGAGCATTTTGAGTATGTATCAAGGCACCAATCACGGAATGATCCCACCTCTCATGTTGATCGCTATTAATTTCTTACGGTTAATAATAAAAGGAAAAAAATCATTTATATTTTCTCTACTCAAAATTCTACAAACATGTTTCTTTACTATAGTATTTTTAGTATACAAGTCAACCTCCAAAACAAAAAAATCGGATTCTGCCCACAGTTTGGGACAGCTAATACATATGATAAAACCAGTGTTAGTGATTTCAGCCTCAAATTTGACCAACATAACCATGAAAACATTCTTATACACGTCAATCTTAGAAGAATGACTATGGGATGCTAAAGCCCTGCTTATTGGCATGTCCACCCAAAGTTACACATGTCAGCACAATAATATTTTTCAATACAAAATCTCCATGACGATTGAAAGAATGCTTACTGATGAAGCAGCCTCATTAGGAGGAGCTGCAATAAAGAAAATCCAGAACAAAAGAGCACCCGTTCTTTAGTTTATAGCCACCATAAGGGGAATCAGAATGATGAGTTCCCAAGAAGCATAAACTAGTACACATTCTTTGTAGAAATAACAATCCCAGAACATTGTAACGACCATCATTCAGCCAACTTTCTGAATTATGAGCAATGAAAAGGCTAACATAGTCCTACCCATAGCAGATATGGCAAAGTTTACACTCTTGACTTGCTGATGACAAGCATTGGCCATCGCTGGCATCTCTCCACTTAGCAAGCAAACACAGAATAACCAAAATTCAAGCAACTTGTCTTCTACACCTCACCTACATCATTACCATGTGCATTTGAACTGCTGACAGCACAAGAAAAGCCCAAAAAACTTACTATTTTCTCCTCCTCATAAATCCTAATCAAAACCCATTTTTAACTGATTAACACCACCCATCCTCAGGTTTTTACAAAACTCCTTTCAGTCTTTCCCTGAACAAACCTATAAACATAAATGTAAACATTAAAGCAGAATTCACTACTTTCAAACCTGCACCATATACAAAATCCATCATTCCAGACTACCCATTTCCTAGCACAAACACATACACACACAGCCACCGCAACTCACTAGAAATGAGGTGTTATAAAAAGACATCTACCTTGCAATAGCAGGGCTGTGCTGCAGAACCAATAGTAAGTAGAGGGGAAGTCAACGGTTTCCCCAGCATCCCTGCACTGTCAGAATAACACATAAATATCTAAATGGAGAGTATAGGGTCAAAAGAACTTGACATACAAATTCAAAAAACAGTAGCAAATTACATTTTGGGGGAGAGAACAAGGTGAAAGAAAAATAAAATAAAATAAAATAAATGGGTACCCCAAAACCAAAACAACTTCTCCTACACAATACTGCTAATACCATCGCAAAACAAAGTCATAGCTCACAAAAATCAATCACACCAAAAAGCAAATGTTAAGTTGAAATTTTCAATGTTAGATATTGTGAATCTTGGAGCTCAAAGATGCCCATGTTGGAAAAGAAGGTCCGTGATTTGGGGAAGAAACAACATGGCAAGTGTAGAAAATAAAGTGACAAAAAATGAATGAATGAATGAATGAATGATTTGGGGAAGAGAGAGAGAAGGAGTAAAAGGGACATCGAGTTGAAAGTACCAGAGCGTCGAGAAGGCGAAGACGGTGCCAAAGATGCAAACTTGAGACTCTCCATCTACGCTCTTATGCTCTGCTTAACAAACATCATAATATATGAAAACTCTGTTTTTGTGGTGTTCTACGTTTTGGTGGATGAGAAAATTTCCAACAAACGAGGAATATCGTCTTTTAAAAACCAGTTTATAATTTAAGTTTAACTTTGATTTACGGATGGTTGTAAGTTTTTTTACACGATCATTCAATTATGTTGTTAAATTATTAAAAAAATTTTACTATTATATAACTATTTAAAAAGTTTAATTCTTATAATAATGTATATTAGATGACAGTATAAAAATATTTTAGTGAATTAAAATTAAATTCTTATAATTTTTTACAATCAACTATGTATGTGTTAAAATATTGATTTTACCCAAAAAGAAAATATAGAAAATAAATTTTTGAAATTTTCGATACGTAAATAAATTTAAAATCATTCTTCAATTATCATTTAAAATTAAAAAATTTAAAAAATTTAACTCTTTAAATAATATATTAAAAAATTTATATTAATAATTAATTAAAATTAAATTTATTCTATATTAATATAAAAAGAAACCTTAAAAAAAACTTTTGTTTTTCTTTTTAAAGAGAAAAAACCTTTTTGTTAGATATAAGAAAACTTGAAGCAAGGATATGAAAGGGTATAATACATTCAAGGGTTGAATCAGCAGTTAATGAGATATATTTTTTATAATGATTACTTGTAAATCACATCAAGACACACGTTTAGCAAAAATCATATTTAATGTGCTACCATTCTCTATGATTAACCTACAATTTTTACCTTTATCATTAGCGTAGGTTTTCAATGCATCATAATTATTAAGGTTTTATTTGAATTAAGAAGGATATAGAGTGGAAAGAAATATAATAGAAAGAAATTTAAAAAAAATAAAGTAAAAAATAAGTAAATTTTTAAGTTGTTTGGATTAAGAGAATTAATAAAAAAATAAAAAAAATTAAATTAAATTTTGTTGTAAATACATATTTGTTTTTATTTATTTATTTATAAAACAACAACAAAATAATATATTAGTCAAATTTTCACCTCTACTTATTTCTTCTCACTTTATGAGAGAAATGAAAAAATTGTAAAACCTACCATTTATTTTCTTTTTTTTCTATTTCTTTTTTAACCAAACAAGAAAACTTTCTCATTTCTCTTCTATTTTTCTCTTCTCTAATTATCTCTTCTCCATTTCTCTTAAAACAAAAGACAAGGGTTTTAAGAATGCATTTCTTGGTATTGATGTGATTAGATTTTCTACCATAAGTTGGTTTTCAATTGTAGAGGATCTCCTTATCTTATCTCTAATTATGTCTCTACATTCTATCTTGAATCTAAATATAGCAGTTTCAATTTTAGTACTCAAGTCTGATTTAAGAGTATTCATGATTTTAGTAAAACTAAATTTGACAGTAAATTAGTAAGATTTTTAATTCAAATATTTTAAATGTTTGGTTAAATTAGATGACGTCATAAAAATAATTCACATGTAACAATATGAAATATATAAAAATATTTATAAAATGTAAAAAAAATATTAAATTTTTTTAACAAAAAGCTTAATGATTGGTCGGTACAAATGAATTTTGATTAATTTTGATTAGTTCAAAGTAATTTGACTATAAATTTAGTTATAAGACTGAACTATAAATTATAAACGATTAAGTGTCTAATTCACAAATCAAATTGATCAGATTGTCTAATCAACTCCAGTTTTAAACAACAATTTTAGGTAAACAAATGATGTGTATAACATGCTTGTTACGTGAGGTATAATGGGCAAGATAAAATTATGTAGAAATGCTGACAAACTAAATGCAAAGTAGTAAGAATTATAAACTACCCTAAATGCATAAGTAAAAACCAAAAATTTCAAAATGAATAACTACGTGATGGTAGGGTATAAAAGGAATGATAAAAGTAGAGTTAAAAATGAGTCGAGTTAACTCGTGATCCTGCTTGCGGCTTGGTTTATTAACAATTTAATAAACTAAATTTTTTCACTCATTTATTAAATGAATCGAGCTTTAGCTTTCATATGTTCGACTCATTAACTCGATATATATGTGTAGTCATTTTTTTATAAATAATAATAACAATTTAATATATATTAACGTTTGATTTTATTTTTTGTTAGACAAAATTATTTTTTAACTAAATATATATAAAAAAGATAAATTTTATTAAGTTACAAATTTGAGCTTAACTCATTGTGTCTAAGAAGCTTAATTAATACAAGATTTGATATGGGGCTCATTAAACTCATGAGCTTTAAGTGAGCTAAACTCGAATAAAGAAAATGAGCTCGATTTCTTATTGAGTTGAACCTAAGCCAAGTCTGGCTCTACTTAACTCAACTTATTTTTAACCTTATATAAAAGTAACAAAGAAATTAATGAGAATATTTTTGTGTGTTTTCTTTTTGTTTTTGGCTAACGAGCAAATAATAATGTAAAAATTCAAGTAAATAAAGAAAGAAGGGTAATCAAATTGGGTCCTAAGCACACTTACTAACAAGCCTAATTAATATGTAAATCAAAACCTTTAAAAACACAAGCAAGCATGAAATATACGAAAGTCACACTAAAAGCTTTGGTTCGGTTTGAGATCACTTTATTTTGTCAAAATTGGAAAGGCAAAATCAAACTTTGATATCAAATAATGTAAAATGAATCAAATAAAAGAACTAAGAATCCTTAGGATTCCAACATGAAGAAGAACAAATTCTTTGGGATTCAAAACTCATAATAGTCTTTTGAAGAAGAACAAATTCTTTGGGATTCAAAACTCATAATAGTCTTTTTATCAATCAATACGAAAGCTGAATAACACAAGACACTTAAAAGAGTATATTTTAAGTATTTATAACTCACACTTAAAAGAGTATTTATAACTCAAAGGTGGTTTAAATCTTAATCGAATATAATTTTCTAAAAATAAATAATTTATTAAAGATAAAATATCTAAAAATAAGAAAATTCTTATAATAAGAGAAAATCCTTAAAGTATTTACAATAACATAATTTTCCTTAAGATTATCCTAAATTAACATGCTTATCTAGATGTACTCACAAGTGTATGTAATTAAATGTCTGGAATATGCTCTTTAGTTAAAATACTTTGTGAGTGCATATATGCTCTATTATTATATATTTGATGAGGTGATCTGAGGTTGCCGTTACTCTTTTGTAATGATTAACTACTAACAAGGCTTAAGTGGTAATATGTCATATTCTTTAACAAAGAGAGAAATAGGACTTTTTTTTTGTGATATGGAACATTTTAGTTGAAACACTATGGATCCATCTTCAAACTCTGAAATATTTTAAGTGAGATTTCACGCACATATCTAAAACTAATAAATTTTACAAAATTGTGTAAGTAACCATGAAGGACGTTGAGGGTAGTATATTACTACTCGCATTAAGTTTTATCAGCGCCCATCACGCACTATTGATGTGGAAAATGATAATGATGCTTCCCCAACTAATTTCATTTATTGTGACATCTGTGTCCTTTTTCAAATTCAACTTAAGATTTAGTAGAGTAAATCTTTCTCCAAAAACCTATCAGTGATCTTATTTAAAACCTTATCACGTGAAATCTTCTAAAACTAGATCAAAACATCATCTATTTAATAGATCCAAACAAACAATACGAGATTGATTACCTTCCATGTTTTAAATTTTTTTCAAGATACAGATGTCGTTTATAAATTATCTAATGAATTTTAAACATTTATCCTAATAACCAATAACCAACGAATATACAACTTATTAAAAGTATGGGTATCACTAAAATAAACCAGGCTATCATAGCAACACCTAATGAAATATATTTCTCTCTCATATATTATTATCAAAGTAAAATGAATGAAAATGGAAATTTAGCTCAATCTTTGAATCCCAAGCATATCCATCCCACGCCTATATCCCCGGTGGTTCCCCGGCGGAACTCAACCGCCGGCCAATCCTCTCTCTCTCTCTCTCTCTCTTCTGATACAACTCTCTCTCTTTTTGCTTGCTCATAGATATCCATTGAATTAATAAATAAATTGAAAAAATAAACAACAACAACTTGGGTCTTGGGGTACCCATTTGCATAAACAAACCAACACAAAAAAAAAAAGAAAGAAAAAAAAAGGAAAAAAAACTCAAACATCTTGTTCCATCCCTTGCTTCACACTCTTGTTCTTCCCCCACTCCAATCCACACGCACCCCACCTCACCAAAGCATCAAAGTTCGAACCTTTGAGCAAAATAAGCTCGTGGGTCGTGCTTCATATATATATATATATATATATACAGAGAGAGAGAGAGAGTGTGTGTGTGTTTTGTGTGTTAGATGGTAGCATGGCTCAGCAGAGGCAACCGGGGATAGAGAGATTTGGGGTCAGGGGTGGCCACGATCCGCACCACGCGAACGGCTCGGCGGATCACGTCGCCATTGGGATTCGCGGCGCCGCTCACAAGCAGCCGCGGCTCCGGCGATCGGCGCGATCCGACAGGGGACGGCGGCTCTCGGTGGTGGCCTTCCTCGTCTTCCTCTTCCTCGTCCTCGCTCTCACTGTCTTAGCGTTTTGTCACATTTCTAGAGACGGTAAAAGTTCTGCTTTCAATGAGTGTTCTTTGTTTTCATTAGTGTTTTTTTGTTTTTGTTTTTGTTTTTGTTTTTGGGGGTGCTTCATGTTGTCTTTTGAATTGGATTTTGAGTACCCATTTGAATCTGCATTGTGGGTTTTGCTTGGATTTGAGTGTGATTTCATGTTTGGTTGCCGGGGAAGTTGTGGAGTGGGAAAAGGGTGTTTTTGAATCTGAGATTTTCCTTTGTCAATGTCTTAGTTTGGCTTTGTTAACTGGTTGAATTGGGGTTGGGTTATTTGGGGAAGCTAATATATTGAGTTTTTTTCCCCATCAATTTTTGTTAGTTACCTGATTAATTTCTGCCAAACCAAATGTTTACTTGATCATCAAAGTTCATTTTATTTTATTTATTTTTTCTTCAAGTCTTGAAGGGAAATTGTTTATAACGAAATGATCTTTTCGCATGAGATAGTATTATGTTTTTATGTTTTTTGTTTTTTTTTATACAAGTTTGCTTCTGTGATCATAGAATTGTCAACCTGATGGTTTATCTGTGGTTGCAGAAATAAGTAACAAAAATGATGATGCTGATGATTTGAAGAGCGATTCTGATTTTCTTACAAATGTGCCTCGGATAGAGAGGAACAAAGTCCTTGAGTTTGGGCAGGGTTCGGTGGGACATGGCCGAGATTCACGATATTGGGATAGGGATGATAGGAGAAGGGATGATGATTACGATGAGGACATGATGGAGCAGACCAGTAGGGATACCAGAGATGAAAATATTGATAAAGATGCTCCTCCTGTGAAAATGAATCACACGAGGTCTTCTCAGGATGGTTCTTACACAGGTTTAGAGCGAAGAGGCGTTGGCTTGTATAATGAAGCTGGACGTCATGAATTGAAAAAGTATGAAGCAGAATATGAGGCCTCTTTGAAGAATGTGGGACACTCAACTGAAGATGATGGGAAAATGTCATATGACGCTGATCGGGAAAAGAAGAATGCAGTGGATGGCATTGATGATGAGTATGATGACTTTTTTGATTATCATGATGCTCAAACGGAAGACTATGACAATAATAGAAATATGAGAGGGAAAGTTTCTAATTCTAATGTACTAAGATCTGACAATGAAGTTCAGAAAGCATCCCTTGATTCTTTTGATGCAGGAATCAAGGATGATATTGATTTTGAGGATGTTGAGGGGGAATCTTCCTTGAAAAAAATAAATTCTCATGATGGAAAAACAAATTCCAGACATGCAAATCTTGTTAATGGACAATCAAATAGAAAATCACATCCAGAAACAAAGAAGAAACCCAGGCGCCGGAAATTTTCAGGTGAAGTTTATGTTTTCTGATGGTGTCTTTGGTTGATCTCCCAAAATATCTGTTGTTGTATTATCCTTGGAAAATTATTTGCATTTGTATTCAAATTTGCTACTTATTTGATACCTCGTTGCTGCAAATTTTCATGAAGATTAGAATTGCTTGTGACTTTTATACAATTCATCTAATTGATACTTTTTCTCGGGGGAAATATTTTTGTTTTGTTCTGTTGTCAGTTTTTTTTTGGTTAGTTCCTGAATAAAAGATAGAATCTTCCCTCTTCAGACAGTTAATCTGGATATGGGGAACTGTGGAAACACGAGGGCCTTCTACAGGTTAGAGGGAGGGGGAATATCTTGGCTATGTTCATTGTTCAAATATGAATGTAGTTTAAGGTATCCTTGACATGATGCATATGATTTATTATTTCTTTTCATTTGATGTTCTTGTAGTTTGTACTTTGAACTACTCAATAAGGTACCTTACCTTTTTCTAGTTTTAGAAATCAAATTATCAGAACTGTCTGTAGCATGTTTTTTCACCTTGACCACTAGGCATCCACATGCTGACACTTACCCTATGGGGATTCTGGGCCCCGTATATTCAGCTCCAGCTTTGTTTTCAAAAGGTGGTGGTGCTAACACTGAACCAAAGTTTTTGTCGATATTAGTAGTGAGCTTTGCATTTTCAAATTCCCACCAAACCATTCAACTGTTCAAATGGAAGAGTTTTATCTCCAATCCAGTGAGCTATACTTGGAAACCTTGGTTTTAGTAAATCTACAGCTCATTAATTATCCTTCAGCCATAAAATTAGAGTTGTGGCAGCATCAGGAACTACCTCGAGTTTTATATCGCAAGATGCTGAAATAATTGTTTAGCCGTTTGGAATAAAATGGAAATGTCTACATTCAATCAGTCAAAATCATAGCTTCTGTGTTGCTTTGCCCCTCTGGTTTTCATTGTTTTCTCCCTTTAAAGTGAGGGATCGATGTTGTTGAGTATTATTTGTAGTTTCAACTTATGTTTGTCTTATGAATTTCTGAAATTCCTTCCTTGCTTTTTCATTTTGCAATTTTCCCTTTTCCTTTTCACCTTCTTTTGTTTTGGGAATGGGGGATTCAGCTAGAAAATGCTTCTGTTCACCTTTCTGCTCATAGCAAGTTCTAATCTTCGATTTGTTTTGCGTTCTTATGATTTGGTTCAATACTTGCAAATTTTGTAATATTCCTAGTTGCTACCTTGAGTTGAATTGGTATTGTACTTCCACAAATTTTATTCTTCTGCTTTGTTTATAACTTCACCTAGCAAAAAGAAGTAATTTAAAGATGAAGCTGTTGATGTTGATTATCTGCATTATGCCATTTGGTGAGCTACAGAGAATACTGATCCATTGTTCATTTGTCTAGCCTCCAGCTTGTGATGTATTAAATTGATATAGTCATGGTCTAAGAATGTAGTGGTTTTGATCAGTTAGATGATGACTTCATCTGAACACTGGAGCCAAATTATTTAGGCTGATTATCTGTAGAAAAGTGGCAAGTTTCGGGATTTTTTGAAGTAAAGGACAAAAGATATGAATTCTCTATTTTTTTATGCCATTTTAAGAGGTTTGTAGGAACTTCTTTCCTTCCTGGTCTGTTTCAGTCCGGAGATAATAATCTTTCTTTCACGTTAGATATGGAAGTTTAAGTGAAATCACTTGAGGAATATTAGTTTCACTTATATCTACTAAATCTGCTGCAATATTAGGGGGGGTGTTTATCATATTCAAAAAAGCAGATAAATAGGTCTAATCGAGATGGTTTTTATTTTTAAATAGCCTCTTTACTTCTACCAAAACTATGAAAGCTAATCATCAAAAAATGGTTCAAGGACCTAGGGCACACCCAACATTCACCAAAAAGTCCGAACAAAGAATTCCATAGCAAAACTGCAGCAGAACAATGTAAGAACAGATGAGGAACTGATTTTGAGCAGGCACCACACATAACACACATGTTAGGGGAAAAAGCCTTATGTGGTGATAAAGACAATCAGTAGAACAGTAACACAAGAATTCCACAAACTCAGAATAAAATGAAGTGGTCTGTATTATGCTCACAGTATGATGGAAATGATAAGCAAAGGACCCAGAAACATAGGGATGGGAAATGGACTGCACAATCAAGGCACCCCTCGGTTACCTTGCCCAAGCCTAAAAGCCGAACTCAATGACAATCCTTTTCTGTTTCTCCACTACTACCCCTCTCTCCTCATATAACTAACTACTCACATCTTGCCAATCATTATGGGCCGTCCCTCATGACCCCCTCAGCATAACTAACTCTCCCTTTGATTATTAGCCACGTGTCCACCGTTTCCCCTCCTAGAATATACCTTTAACCCCTTAGTATCTTGGTTCACCTGCTCCACCGGTAATGCCTCTTTAGCCTTTGAATTAATGAGCTCAAAGGTCTCATCATGTGGCCTATGAACTTGCAGCATGTCATTACTATAATTCTATTAAGCACCGCGGTCCAAATAAAAGGCTTGACCTTAGAGGGAGCTTTGGACTTCCAAAGTGGTTTATCAACATGGAAAGTAGCTCTATTCAACAAATAAGTTAGGAATTGGAAAAAATATTTGCACGAAAACTTCCCAAAATGGTCAAGACTTGAGACCAATTCCTTTTATCCGGGTTAGAAGACAAATGAACAGTAACTAAGATACCCAAAAGAGACTCCCGATTCAGAAAATTCCCTATCATTTAATTTGCAAAAAAAAATGGAAATTCCATGAAAAAACATAATCTTGAACACTATAAAAATTGTGAATAGGAGAGTTGTGTAAGTAAGAAAGATGATAAAGGCGTGGGAAAGCATATCTAAATGAGAAATCTCCTGTCCTGCCCATTGGTCTTCCCAAAAGTTGCAATGATTTACCAAATGACATTGATTTTAAAATTAGTTCAAAACCAGTTTTCAGACAAATTCAGTATAGTTTACAAATAGTTCCAAGTTTATAGTAGATATATCTAATTGATTTTATTTCGAACTGTTTTAAAGCTGGTTTTAGATTTATGAAACACCCTTATAGAACCACTGTTTTGCTTTCAAGTGTTGGTACATGGTAATATTTCCTCTATCATCACTTTTATCCAAAAATAAATAAAAAAATGAAATGAAAAAAAATGCTCTATAACCTGCTTGACATGTTACCTATTCTACAGGATCCTGTGAGATGAAGTTGTTAAACTCGACTTCGCAACTTGTAGAGCCACTAGAAAGTCGAAAATTTGCAAGATTTAACTTACAGTACACGGAGACAGAAGAGAATCCCCTGGGAGAAGAACAATGGTTGCCCAGATTTGCAGGCCATCAGAGCTTGGAAGAGAGGGAAAATTCATTTTTGGCACGTGATCAGAAAATAAGCTGCGGTTTTGTTAAAGGTCCTGAAGGGTCCCCTAGTACTGGATTTGACTTGGCAGAAGATGATGCAAGTTACATTAGCAGATGCCACATTGCTGTGATTTCTTGCATATTTGGAAATTCTGATCGCTTGAGGACCCCAACCAGTAAAACGGTAATGGTTCTACTTTATCTATTATATCAGTTTGTGGGGTTGGAAAGGTGTTTGGAGGTTAAGAATTACATGGTGTGATTTTTCCAGTAAAATAATATTCTATTGTCAGAGTTCCATTTAAGAAAAAACGGTGGTGCTTTTTACTTTATGTGCTGCATGTACAATTATTCTGATCTAGATTTGCTCATGAATTTTGATTTTAATATTGCCAAAAAGTTTGACTAGGAATCTTATGTGGATACTGATTGTTTGCGTTTTACATGGTTGGTATCATACCATGCATGTTTGGTACTTTCCTCCCAACGGAGTTTCTCAGGTTCTGTTATCTGACATGATAGGCATGTAATTTTGTTATTGTGTCCTTAGTTTATGGGCTTTTACCCTGTTTTGAGGATGGACTTCTGAAGATACTAACAACCTGCTTAGGTTTATACACATAAGTCAAACTGTAAAACACAAACAGAAACACAGGATGCTTCAACAATGTGATAATAAGTAGAATTTGGAAATTGATTGGATTTTTATCATCACTTGCAGCAACTGAAAAGCATTCATCATTGACAATATTTAACATGCAGAATAAGAAGATAAGTTTCCTCATAAGAATTGGATATCAGATGTTTGGCTTCACAGATGGGGAAAAATAGATACTCTCATACTCCTTTAAGTTTGTAATTTGCCTTGGAAAAAGGGACAAAAAGATTACTTACCTTTACAAAATTGAACTTCCTATAAAGATTGAATGTTCTGGCTTTAAAACTCAAAAGTGAGTTGTTGTAACTATTGGAATCTTACAGACAGTGCTTGTTATGTGGTCAACCAGCAACTGTTGACGAAATTGTCATAAAACATGTTTAGTTATGTTAATCTAAGTCATTGTGATTTCAGGTCACTCGTTTGTCAAGGAAGAATGTCTGCTTTGTTATGTTTACTGATGAAGTTACAGTGCAAAAGCTTTCTGCTGAAGGTCATGTGCCAGATAGAACGGGTTTCATTGGCTTTTGGAAGTTAGTGGTAGTGAAGAATCTACCCTATGATGATATGCGGAGAGTGGGCAAAATACCTAAGTTATTGCCACATCGGCTTTTTCCTTTTGCAAGGTGAGACTGAGTCTGAGTAGACTATATGTGTTATTCTTTTGATTTTGACAGTATTGATTTCGATGCAGTTTTAATGATGGTAACTGTTAAGTGGCATTAAACACCCAGACAGATATGTTGATGATAGTATCGCTTTAATTTAAGATAAGGTGTTGAAAATTTGTTTAAGATGGTTTTGATTCTTTTAATATGCATATTAGACAAAAGTATTAGTGTTGGAAATGAGGAACGTAAAGTATAAAATGAAGAGTGTAAGAGTAATATGAGAAGGACAGGTTGTACTACTGAGTACTGATAAAGAACATTATAATTGCACAAAGGTTACTGCAGGATTGATCCTTGATAGAGTTGAATGATGAAAGAGAATTTATGTGAGTATTATATCAATTTTGATTAATGATTCATGGGCATGAAAGCTTTTGTGTTTAAAGCGTTGTTATACTTGATGACACTAATGTGTATTCAAATGTTTTAAAAGTTGGAGGTCTTTCTATGGAAGTTCTATGTCTTATTGGTGTAGTATTTGCTACTAATGCCTTAAATTTTAGCCAGTCTTATGTCTTCAGAATCAGATTCCCCAACCTTTCTAGTCTAAATTAACTTACAAAATAAATCCCTTTGTGCAATTCCTGACCTTAAAATTTTGGATTTTGGAACAGTCAAGTCCTCGTTATGGCAGCATGCTGTACAATAGAATTATAAACCCCTTTCTCATCTCATCATGAATTTCATTGATTTATTAATTTATAATTTTTTTATGGAAGACGCGTACTGCAGTCCAGATAGTGGCACATTTATTTTGATCTAATTGATTTTCAAATCATATGGTTAGCCACTTTTCTTTTCTTTTCTGGCCATTAACTGAGCTTTGTTTAAGTTATAATCTTTAGATGGAAGTTCCCTGCATATCAGACAATTCTATAAAAATTCATCAACTGGCAACTTCTTAGCTTCAGTTGTGTCTCCATCATGCATGCGTGGTTAAGGTTGAAAATTCTACTGTTATTCCACTTCTCATTCATTCTTAGAGTATTTCAATGAGCTATGTAGCAGTTTGCAATATTGAACCAATTTTTTACTCCAACTTGCTAGCTCCTGGTGTGATGTATAACAAGAACAGGAACTAGAGAACAACCCCAAAAGATTCATAATTCTCAATATTCAAGACACATTTGGAATGCCTTATATAGGCGAATCAAAAAACCCTAAATCTACTAGGACAAGCAACCCAAATTTAAAGACAAGTTAACATAAAACTAGGATATACCTAGGAATAGGATATACGTGACCCAAACAACAGAATTATAAAATATCCAAATTACTGAAAAATAGCCCTAAATAGCCAATTATAAACCCTTATTTCTAATTTACAATTTCATCCTAAATTAATATAATAGCTATATATATCATCCTCTTGTACTGCATTAGGAGGTCTGTCACTTTCGGTATGCAGAAAGGTAATTTGATTCTCTTTTCTATTCTGCTGGAATGAGTATCCTTAGTTTGGTAGGAAAAAAGACATGGAATGACGATTCCGTTCAAAGCCTTTATTCCATAGAGACACGGATATTCATTCCCTGTAGAGGGGTGGGTATTCTTGGCAACCAGGAATCAATTAATTTATGCTTTGTTTAATTAATTATCTTGATTTAGTTATATTCTGATTCTTTTCTATACATATACCAAACATAAAAACAGAATGGAATGGAATGGATTGTGATTCCATTCCTTTGGGAACCAAACACTTGAATAGTATTGGTCATTTCATTCCAAACCATTTCATTCCCACTCATTCCAATTCCAATTTTGTGGAAATCGGTTCCCTGTACCAATCGTGCTCTTAGTATCTTAACTTGTAGGCTTGCAGTCACCCTAGAAAGGTGCCTGAAAACCCTCTGGTGGCAGAGTTTAACTAAGCTTTTGGTCCTGCTATCATGTCAATATAGTTGCTTATATATGGTCTACCAGCTTAGGACATTCACAGAGTAGCCTCCTAGGAATATCATAAGTTTCGAAGTCTCAGATGTTAAAAGTTAATTCCATTCTTTTATTGGGAGTCTCAGATGCTTAATTTCAGGATTTGTTGGCTCTCATTCCTAGTCTCAAGCTTCAGAATACCAGGGCCCTAGTTTTTATTTGCTGCTCTGTGAGTATTATGAAGTTGATCAGATAAATTTTATGTTCCTCATCCAGCCGCTATCTATTTAGTGGATGTAAAATTGATTGCTAAAGGGAATTAGCATTCTCATACACACCTTGCTATCCAATTGTACTAATATTCCTTAATTTTGAGCTGGGTATGGATTGATGGAAAGGGTTCTGAAAATTAGGCATGAATTTCGGTATATTAGTGCATGCATAAGATCCATTAATGTTATAGATTTTGTAAAATGAGATTGATGACTCCATCAATTTTGTTATAAAAATATGTGGGAGAATTAAAATTTAGGATACCTTGATGAACATATTTACATTTTAGGATGATTAACAAAAGAGTGCTAAAACATTCAAAGATGGTTCATATGTTGACTCGATTAACCTTTCTAGAGGTTAATTTGTCCTAAAATTGTAAATATGTTACCAAGATATCCTAAATTGTAATTCTTCCGAAACATATGTCCTCATAAGTTCTTACATGAATTTGGTGAACCAATACCAGTCTTTTAATGCTCGTGCTTATAAATTATAGTAATAAAATGGGGTTACATTGACCTGTTTGACCAATTGCTTAACTTTCTGTCTCAATCAATGAAGAGTCATGCCATATGTAGATCCTTTATATATTGTAATACTATTATGCGTGTGAAACCTGGTTCCTTTTATTCTGGATTTTTATGCAATAAATGTGCTGTGATCATGAAGTAATGTGCTATAGATAGGTATCTGAAATCTTTAGGCAAGCTTATTGTTGTTGATATTGATATGCTTTTGGAGTCTCTAATGAGCTTCGTGGGAAACTTTTCTGTGTTATAAGTTGCTTGTTGGGTTAGTTACCGTTTGTTGTGTAGATAATTTTCTTATATGTTCAGTAATTTATGCTTCTGGTTTTCTTGCAAATTTTGTTTCAGGTATTCAATTTGGTTGGATAGCAAATTACGTCTGCAGCTTGATCCTTTACTTATCTTGGAGTACTTCTTGTGGCGAAAAGGTTATGAATTTGCAATATCCCATCACTATGATCGGCATTGTGTGTGGGAAGAGGTAGCACAAAACAAGAAATTGAACAAGTACAATCATACGGTTATAGATCAACAATTTGCATTTTACCAGGCTGATGGACTGGAAAGATTTAATGCATCGGATCCAAACAAGCTTCTCCCAAGCAGTATGTTCTTTTAAGGATTTCTTTTCTGTCAATCTCCAAAATTGTTCATTACCACTGACTGACTCCTGATATATATATTATTTTGACAGATGTACCTGAAGGTTCTTTTATTATTAGAGCACACACCCCAATGTCAAATTTGTTCTCCTGTCTTTGGTTCAATGAAGTTGACCGGTTTACTCCTCGTGATCAGCTGAGTTTTGCATATACTTATCAGAAGCTGAGAAGGATGAATCCTGACAAACCTTTTCATCTTAATATGTTCAAGGTGAAGAAACTTAAACACCACTACATGTAGATAGTTGCTTGCTGGAATAATAATTGATGCTATAGGGGTAGAGATGGAAAAGACTAGGGATGTAAATTTCATGGTTTTTGTTGTCTTTTTATGCCCAGGACTGTGAAAGGAGACACATGGCCAAGTTGTTCCGTCACAGGGTGGATGAGAAGAGGAATACTCGTCAAAAAGCAACAGAATAAAGCGAGTTTTCTTTTTATTGCTAGTGGGCTTGGTATGATGTACTTGGTCAGTCTCTTCCATCTCTGTTGAAGTTGTGATCTCTGCTGACCATCTGCTGCAGAGTTTGTTCGATTCAGTGACTTGATAATTCAGCAGAGGTGTTTTCCAAAGAAGTGGTGTTGGAAGCGGACATCTCAAAGTATGATCTACACTTTTGCTGTGTCATCCGTGGAATATAATTTTGTGGTATGTTTTATCATATCTCTTGTATCCATCCCTTTATGATAGCATTCATTTATGCCTTGGGAGATAAGTAAAGCATCAAATGACCTCCTGGCCATCACTTCCACTACAGCAGCTCCTAGTCATCTTCCATTTCTAAATTCTTAATTGGGATTGTTTGTTGTATGTAGAAATTTTTGATAGGTCATTCATCCTCATGTTAGAAATCTGACTCATGATTCTTATCTCATTGATTTTATTACTTCAATATTTCATTATACTCGCATGGATGAGTTATAAAATTTAATTTGTACCTTCCTTCCCTTCCCTCATCAAACTCTACCTTCTCTCTGCCTCTCTTTGGCTCCCCTTTCTTTTGGGCTACCAGCTCTTTACCTTCCTGCTTTATGATTACCCGGTGCCATGCACATGGTTTGAAGTTGTCCAATCTAAATATGTTCCGTTTCATACCAAATGGTCAGCAATCCAAAATTTAGACCATGTTCAAATGTCAAACAATACAATGAGGAGTATTTGCTTAATTTAAGTGAAGTGGTTTAAATAACAATTTCCAATCACAAACTACCTTTAATCAAAGCACCAAGGCACAAATCCTCGTTTCACTTGTTACGAAATGTAGAAGTGAGTTAAGATGAATAGAGGCTTGTACCCAAAAAAAAAGAAAAAAAAAGAAAAGAAGGAGAATAGAGGCTTGAACTATGGCAAGAATTTTCACATTCGAAGCTATTTTGGTACTTAGTACTTAGCCTACATCAAAGCATAAGCCATGTACTGAAATGTTGGGTCAGTTGCACAATTCTTGTACATTGTGTAAGCTCTCCCCAACAGAAAATTGATGATCACTGGACCTTGGAAAGATGGAATTCGGTTGCTCCTTCAATGCGCTTTTGAAACTGCTTTTGTTTCTCTTTGTCAAGTTTGGATGTCAACAACTTGATAGAAAACGAAGAGACAATTCTTTACTGTCTTCTCATTTCAACTATTTTTTTTAGGGTAAGAATTTTGGATCATATCTCATATTCGTCAATTTCGATATAAGTGATAGAAAATAAAACAGTTTTAGACATATATCAAAATTTGCGAGCATAATATATATATTTATATATATAATTTTATATTATTTTAGTATTATAGTGCTCACCAGATTACATAACGAGCTTATGTTTTCGTTCATTGGGTATAAAAGATGCAGTCTTATGTGACCTTTGAACTGCATCAATGGAAGCGTAAAAGCAATGATAAACACTGCACCAAGTATAAAAGCAAAGACTAACACAACTGCATTATTGATATACGTGTTTCACGTGAATGGAATTGGAATGCCAACAATCATGAAATATAAAAACTGTAGCAAACAATAAAATTATTGAAAAAGTCATCGTGACACCTGAGATATATATTTGCAAAAGTTCACATATGTACTTGAGAGATTCACTTAAAAAATTGAGGAAATGTGTTTGTAAGAGTCCATGTCGACACTTGAGATTTCTTGAAAGCAAACATTTGCTGGTAAAAGTCTACATTTTTTTTTGGTGTATTGCTGAAGTCTACTTTAACTATATGTATATAGAGGTCATGTGAGTTTAAATAATTTCTTAAATTCAACATCTAACCGCACATTTGGTTTACAGATTATTTTTTTTTATTTTAAAAAAATTTTATATGAAAATGCTAGATTATCATATTTAATACAAGTTTTGAAAAAAATATATTCTTATCCAAAAAATATTTTTGGGAATGATTTTTGCAAAGCATTTTCACACTTTCATTTCTATGGGGGGAGGTGGTTTGTAATATTTTTATGACATGAGAATATTTTTGTCATGTGAAATGTCCAAAATATATACTTTTATATCGTTATGTCATAACCTAACAATTGCTAAGTCATTGTTGGCGACAGTCATAAGGGCCATCAAAACAGGTTAAACTTGTCAGGTTAGTCCGTTTACTCGCATACATTATGCAAGTCAGGTTTTAAAATTAGTGACTCGTAAAAATGAGAGTAATTTTGAATTGACTTGTTTAACTCGCGAGTTAAACGGGCCAATTCGAGGGGCCCACAGGCCACCCGTATATATTTTTTAGTTTCAATTTGTTTATACAAAAGAAAATTCAATTTAAAAATTTAAAAGTTAATTAAACATTTTTTCTCAAGCAGAAGTACAAAATGCACGTACTGTACATGCTAGCAATAACACAACTGAAAACCCACACACAAACGCATTCGTTAAACTCCATAAGTTTATGTTATTTATTTGTTTGAATTCTCTCTTAATCCATAAATGAGATGAATGTAATTAATACTATGTCTATGTAATGTAATATTTGATTTGAGATTATTAAATTTAATTTTATTTCAAAATTTACAAGTTAAAAAAAAATTCACAGGCCGCCCTGTTTAGTCCCATGAGTTGATGCAGGGCGAGTAAGGCTGACTGATTAATTTGCAACCCGTTTAAATAAGGGAAATTTTGACTTGCCCTGTTTAACTTGTGGGCTAGTCGACCTGTTTAACAATCCTAACAGCCATCGACCACCGTTCTTGGCGGCCAATCCACCAAATTCGGCCACCATCGTTGTCGATCACCGTGTTGGTAACTGAAATCTGGCTACCCCTGCCACCGCTGACTGTTGATAGTGGCAGGCGACTTCTGCCACTGCATCGGTGTAATATCCCAGTCTTGCTTATAGTCTTTTGTGTGTGATCATGAACGTTTAGGATTACCTTGTGAGTTATTTTATGTCATCCATAAGCTCTACGAGTTAAAAATATCCTATAAGTATCATTTGAACCCTTTTCTGACATATTAGATGACTACCTATTAGTACAGGTCCTGAAATTTTTCTAAGTCTAGAAAGTGGTACCTATATGGAGAGCTATAGTAAATAGGTATTTTCTTGAAGTCAAAATTGGTAATGGATCTTTGGATGTCAAAGAGTTACGAAATGATTTTTCATGAATTTTTAGAAACATTTAACTCAGTCATTTTGAAATGGGGAATTTTAAAAGGTACCGAATTTCAGAAATTTGAACTAAACCTCAAGTTTTGACTTTTTATTCTTAAGGATATTTATTTTTTTGATATTTTTGTTGAATCCAAATGGGGGATATTTTCTTATTTACATTTATGTTTTAAAGTTAATGGAGAATAACATTAACTTAAAAAGAAGAAATGTAAATAAGCTGCTGGGTGGTTTTCTGGAGGTCTTGCATGGCCGTGCAAGGTGGCACAGGTAGGCCATGCAACACACTGCAACAGCTTAAGGTTTTTGGAGGTCTTGCACGGCCATGCAAGGTGGCACAGGCAGGCCGTGCAACACACTGCTTTCATACTTATTTCCTTTTTTTCTTTCTTTCTGCTAACCAGTCTCTTGCACGGCCAGGGTGTGCAAGGTTGCACGGCCGTGCAAGACAGACAGATTACTGAAAATACGGATTCTACGAAATTCTATTTCATTTTCTACTCTTTCTTCTCTTCCTTTTCTTCTTCCTCATTGAAACCCATATATTTTCTTGCTTCATCTTTGAATATTGAAAGCCTCTAGTGAGATTTCCCTCTTAATTCTACTTGGTAATTGTCTTGAGGGTTTCTAAAAGAGGGAAATTTACTGGTTGGGTGAGAAACCCATCTTAACCATTCTTCATTCTTCATCTTCTTGACTTCTAAAAGTAATCCTAAGGTTCATATCTTTCTATATTTATAGTTTGATGCAACTTTTGAGATAGGAATTAAGGTTTGTGGGGTTAAGTTCAACCTAAGGTTTGATTTGAGGATTTTGGATATCTATGGTATCTCTAACTGTATAATGAATTGATTGTTGTCTTGGTTATGTTGTTGTGATCCTACATTCATTGGAAGAGTGTCTTTTTGGTCTGTGACAACCTAGCTTTTGGACTAGGAAAGTTTCGTCTTCTGAGTGAGTGATGATATAATCTATAGTATGTTTTTGTATATCATTTTTGTTAAAGTTCTTGTTGAAAAGTTTCACTAAATCATTACTTTTCTTTGTTGTTAACTATAAGAAAGCTTGGAACAAGCATTTGGAAAACCTTTCATTTGGCATTTGACATATTGATAGCCAAAGTGATAGATGCTTGATATAAATGCTTATCATTTTTCCTGATTTTTGAATATCTATCTATGAGTTTTGATATAAATTGTTTTGGATTATGACTATATATATGTTTAGATTTATACAACTATGTTTTGTTGGAAGGAAACTTTGACAGAATACTGTAGCTAACGGCAGTAGATGTTAGCCTTGGTGCACCTTGGTCCAAACCTCAGCTAGCAGGGGTGTTGCTAGCCCGACGTGTTGGCCCCCCGATCGGATCTGTTTGACTTGGCAGGTGGATTTGACCCCTGTGCCCTATTGATGGGTGTTTGTCTGTTTAATTCTGGATTAAAAACCTCTCATACGATATTTGACGATTGATATATATTGGATTTGGTATTTCATGACTTACCTGCTTATTAGTTTTTGTTATGATTATTTGAAATAACGCATATGTTTCGATATGTAGAAGTAATTTCAATATAGAGTATGTTATCTCTCACTGGGTCTTATGACTCACTCTTTTACTTTATGCATTTCAGATACAAATACTGAACAAGGTCCGGGTTCTTCTAATAACTAGAAGTTGGTCGTTTTGGTGAGCCTAACACTTTGTTCGTGTGGGCATGTCTGTTTTGTTCATGTTCTTAATTTTCTTGTACATTTTGGATATGTAACTATTTTAGATATGCTCCATTGCTCACAGGCAGGATCTAGCTTCCACTGTAATTTTGGTCTGGTCTTATGATATATCGTTGTTGGAATTGTGTATAGTTATGCTAGTTATAGAACAGGTTGTGAATTTATTATGTTGAGATGTCTAATTTGTAGAGGTTACTTTGCTGAATTTTTTGGTAGAATTAGCATATTGTCTTATTTTGATCAGTAGTTTGTAGGCTTGTTAGGTTGGTTAATCCTTCCTATGCGTCGTTCAGGGTCCCTTGGTTTGGGTCGTGACAATCGGTCATTGGAATCTGGCAACTTTGGTCACCGCCCCAGTCACTAGAATCCAACCACCCTTGGCATTACTGGAGGCCGACAACTTCACCTACTGTCGCCGACAATTGACAGTCATCAACTTAGGCCACCACTAGCTTGCTGGCGGTTTGAGTCATTTTTTATGATGTTTTTAGTCAACCAAACGTAATAATTTTTATTCCTGACCATTCCTAAGAATATTATTCTTAAGCATGTTATTTTTGTAAATGTTTTTTCAAAAAGTCACTAAGTATTAATTAGTATTGCGGCATGTTTGTATAACTTAATTACATTATAAATATTCTCTGATACTAACAAAAGATACAAATGTTAGAAAAATCATACCAAATAGAAAGTCATAATTTTAGATGCAATCATCCTAAAACAAAAACATCGAAAGGCCTAAGATCTACATCATGCTAAATTATTAAGGGTTTGTGAATATAGTATAAATACCTAGATTTATAGCAATTGATCATCATCTTTTGCACAATCACTTCGACAATCAAACACGAACAGATATGGTTTGTGATCTTTCTCAACCAAATTGCCTTAGTTCCTCAATGGGACTTTCGTCTCTCTTCCAGATGGGGAGAAGGGAAACTATTTTCTGATTTGGTATATTGGGAACCATAACCGTCAGTCACTAATATATTGTTCTATTAGGATTTTCATAATCTCCTAATAGGCCAATACTGGTATTCACTCATTAAACCTATATTAATTTAGTAGTTTTTGAGCTTGTTAAAACTAGACCACTTAAAATTGAACCCCTCTAATTAAATAGCTAATATAATTATATTAAATATGATGTCCAAAATTAGAATAAGAAACACACATTTGCTAACAACAAGTACCTACAAAAACTTGTTAAATTTGATATTCTGAGTTGACGTCTGATTTAAATATATGTAATGTGTAACGCGAGCTAATAGGATTCGATTTTAGACTTTTAACTTCTAAATAGTGAAATGAGTCAAATGAAAATGAAACATTTTCTGAGAATGTTCGATTACTCAATTTTCGATATTCATATCAATTAAATAATATGCAGTTGTTTGATATTTAATATTCCAATACAGTTAGAATATCAAAATAATGCCATCACTAAAATAATCTTAACTTACAATTTACAAGTATAATAGTGAAAATCGAAATATAAAAATAGGATAAATAACCCGAACTTATTTTATTAAACATTAATACATCATATCGAAACCGAAATTAAACTATTTCAGCAAGAAAAAAGAAAAAGAAAAAGGGTTAGAAACCCAAGTTATACTATTATGCATAAACATCACATCACATCACAACAGAAAATTTAACAAGCAACTTGTAACCTTAAAATAGCCCTGACTTGATTTAAGGACTTTATTATTTTTTGCACTAAATACTTTCATCATAAAATTCCAAGTTACTTCTGATTAACTTATTTATAAAACTCCATCACTCCCAAAGTAGAGAAAGCGCGACAAGCAACTTGAAATCTAGAAAATCCAGAAAGCTTGCACAAATTCTCATATTGTTTTTGAGTTCTTTCCCTTCCACCAACTGTGATAAACATGAGGTTGTCGAGAATGGAAACAAGCTTGGATTCTTCAGTTGGTTCTGGTTCTTCTGGCAATATGAACTCCACAACAATCACCTTCCCATTTGGTGGCAATGCTTTGTAACAATTGCTTAAAAATTCTAAGCATTTGTCATCCGACCAATTATGACATACAGCCTATATACAATAATGTCACCAAAGACGGAAAAAGATTAGATAAATCCGAGTCTCCTCAGGTAATCAGTTAGGTAGGTGATTACTATACTAACCTTTAGTATTATGGCGTCACCCTGAGGAACA
Organism: Styphnolobium japonicum; assembly: GCA_023212625.1. Classification (NCBI taxonomy): domain Eukaryota; kingdom Viridiplantae; phylum Streptophyta; class Magnoliopsida; order Fabales; family Fabaceae; genus Styphnolobium; species Styphnolobium japonicum. The sequence continues at coordinate 10,749,549 of JALBWW010000013.1, forward strand.
TTTTCAAACATATCTCCTCCAATATGCTCTATCCCTTAAGAAAATTCGATATTTTGTTGATTAATAATTTTCAAAAAGTAAAGATAGAAGTGCTTAAATCATTTGACATCTTAATATGTGACAAAACCATTAGATCAAGGTTATAAGTTAGCGGTCGACAAACACAATCATGGTTGCAATGTTGTAACAATATATCACAACTGCATTCCTTTTGTTGCAGTCTGCGACAGCGCATTTTTTTTCTGCATTTTAAGAAATTGATGCAACCACAATTTAAATTTTTGATTAGGGTAAAAGAGATACCTGGAAGTGGTGGTGCATTTTCAATCACTTGGGGCAGATCAAAATTAATTCCCTTTATTAAAGGGTACTTGGAGATTATCATTTTGAGATTTTGTCCAGTTCCACCTCCTACGTCAACCAATGTTGATATTCCCTCGAACCCAGTATATATTTCAAGCATTCTTTTCATCTCAGTTGTACACACATCGGCCATTGCTTTGTTAAAAATGTGGTTCATATTTGGATCCTTTTCTAAGTACTGGTACTTGGTTATTCCATGAAGTTTCTTGAAGAGGTCAATGTCAGCATCAACCACTGCTTCCTTAAAGTTCAGCCTAGAAAGAAATTAACGCCATTAGAGCAAAGTAAGATTATCTCTTTTAACGACGCAATATATATGTGTGTATATATATATATATATATATGTCCTGTAGATGATTAAGATATAGTAAAATCACTTACCAAACCTGTAACAACGTGGGATAACAGAGAAATGTTGTGAATGAAGCCAAGTATCCCCTACTTTCATCAGCGACTAAGTATTTTCCAACTTGTGAGAGCCCATAAACTCTCTCAGTGCTACCATCTTCATTGGTGCGAGTGCAACAAGTAAGAAGAGAGTAACTGGCAAGCAAACGCAGCATGCGCTCGAGCCTATTAGGCAAGTCTGAGTGTTGGTTTGGTAGCTTAGAAGCAATTTCAGAGGCTGACATGAATGCACCAGGAGGTGGGCTTGCCTTTGCTATGATCTCAAACAAGTTGAGCTCAATAGCAGCATTGAGGACTGCAGGATACACCAGATTAGTAGTGAGTAGCATTGCAGAGAGGCAAGCACCATCCTCTGTCTGTTGACAGGAATCCCCCATATTTGCTTCTTTTGGTGATGTTGTTAACTTGCTTGCTTGCTTATCTCTACCGATCTCTTTTTATAGGAAATATATATCTCTAGCATGTACTAGGTAGTTTGGTGATTGGTAGAAATTGGGGCCCTTAATTACCTGCTCCTTTTGATTATTATTTTTAATCTTGTTGGTTGGCTTCTTACTTTTATTTTTCGTCATTCTAATGTTATGAGAGGCTACGTTTCTGGTGATTTAATTGAAGGGGAATCATAGCAACCAAGTGAAGGGCTCTCGATTTTCTTTGGATAATGACCAAGTCATGGTTTTACAATACGTGGCTAGATTGCTTAATTAATGTAGTTATAGAATCACATTAAAAAATGTTATCAATTAGATATATCTACTTCGAAAATATCTAGGGAAGATAGCTAAGATTTATGGTATGTCCTAACCTAATTTTTGAATGAGATAACTTTCCATTTCTCTAAACTTTTATTCAAAAAAATATATTGAAAAGACACAAAGTGAGAGTTTCACTTAATCAACTTGGTGGGTTTGTCTAACATTCACCTGTAAATAATTGGTGCATTGATGTAACATTTAATATAAGCCATTGATTAACAATAATAAAATAATAATAACAATCTAAGGGTTAAAATTTGATAAATAAACCGATTCATGAGGTTAAAATTACTTTACAAAAAAGTCCTTAAACTTTTATATATATATATATATATATATATGCAAGTTTCTCATAAGACCATTTTATAAGAAAAGAGTTAAGGTTCCATAAATTTTATTCTACCTTAAGTATTTGTGTTTATTTTCCCCCTTATACTATTGCAATATAAATACTTTTATGAGAATATCTAAATTTGGTATTTATTAGTATTTTTCTAACATATAATAATGCTTTCTCATACACACAAAGCCATACCATTCGCGTGATCTTCAGCACGTTATTAGATAAGATGGTAAAATTAAAAGCTATGTAATAAGAGGCATTTTAGTTTTCTCACCTTTAGTAGATTCAGAACTCAATTTTCAATTTTTAAAGCAAGAAAAAAAATTGCAATTTGCACTTTAGGCCTTTACATGACTCCAAGTCCCAATAAATGCCTAAAAGGTAAATAACATTTGTTTGTTTCCACTTGGGGCTTTTTTGAGACTCCAAGTCCTAATAAGGGCCTAAATGTAAATAAAATTTGTTAATTAGAAGTGTATATTTTACGAGATTCAACTATATGAAATTTGTTAAAAATCCCTTACAAGATTCATAATCCTAGAAAGACCAAAATAAAAATAAGTTAAAAGAGTTAAAAATTATAAATTATCTTTTAAATTTTAAAAATTATTAAAAAAAATTCTTACGAAATTCATCGTACTATAAGGGACAAAATAAAAATAATTAAAAAAATTAAAATTAAAAATTATCTGTTATGAGACTGATAATCTTAAGAATGACTGAATGTAAAATTTTAAAATTATTTAAAATTTTGTAAAAGGCCAAATGTGACTTGTGATAAGGTTTTGAAGCTAAAATTAAAATTACATATTATTAAAAATTAGGTGAAAGACTCATAAAATTAAAATTTTGACCAATAAATCTATGAAAATATTAAAAATTTACAAGACTACTAGTCTAAAATTTGTTAATATAGCAAGAATTTGTCAAAAAAAAAACCAGGAATTTCCAAAAAAAACCTAAAATTAAAATTTTGACCAATAAATCTATGAAAAATATTATAAATTTACAAGACTACTAGTCTAAAATGTTAATATAGCAAGAATTTGTCAAAAAAAAAACCAGGAATTTCCCAAAAAAACCTAGTGTAGCAAATAAATATATAAAAATAAATAAAAAAATTTGTGATTGGTATTCCACATTAATAATATTTGAAAAAATAAAATACAAAGAAATAAATTTCTATAAAAATATAAAAAGAAAAGTTGAAGATGACAAAAATAAATTAATTTTCATGAGTCGGTCTTGACAAAGTTCAAACAAATGAAATAAAGTTACATAATAAAAAAATCATACGTATAAAACTAAATATAAATTTACATATAAAAACTAAAACTAAAACTACTAAAATGATCACTAAAGTTAAAACTAAAATACGTGTTTTTAATTTTGTAAAATTAAAATTAAAACTTGTATTTTTATTACGCCTTTACAAACTTAACAAGGATTAACATACAAAAATAATAATAAATAAAAATTTAAAAATAGTTAAGTCAAAATTACACTTTTTACATATTGTAATCGATTATAATAAATAAATTTTAAGAAGTATCTATAATTTTTTTTTCATGTGCATATCAAAAGGCTCCCACGTCACATGACATGAGTTTCACACTTTGTATCTTATCAATATGTATCCGAACTTGTACTTACTTTAGTTCTAAAATTTGGCTTGTTCTTACAACTTGTTCTGATCATCTTGCTCAAAAAGTTCTTGTGGCGCCAACTGTATCTCTAAATTCATTGTATCAATTGTCAATACATTAATTTGAACATTTCAACAGACCACTTCCTTGTAACAGCAGTCAAAGTTAGTAAAATATATGTCAGAGAAAAAACTATACCTTTCTCAGATTAGTTATGAAAGGCAGATTTTATCCCCGAAAAAAAGTGTTATCAAAGGCTGTAAATTGTTGACGTTGATCTCAGTCTAAGACCAAACACAGAAAGTCCCTACAGTCACAAACAATGGAAGAAAACATGTTAAGGCACATTTATACAAAATAAAGCATTGAAAATACATGAGACCATTTCAAAACCTATCGCATCCATCCCTTGATTCACTGTTAAAAATTAACTATAAACTAATTCTGAATTTAAAATCATTAAATCCAGCCATCATGTTCAAACATTTTGACAGTCAAAATAACTGTCAGTTATTTCAAAATTAGAAGATAAAATGACTGAGAATTAAATGCAAGTGTTTTTGAAATATAAATATAAAATAAAATATTTAATATATGTTAAACAATTTATTTAATAAATACTTTAAAAATTTAATTTTAATCCATTACTAGTATAAAATTTTTTTACATTATCATCTAATTATATGTTAACACATTATTAAAAAAATTAAATTTTATAAGTAATTATTGTGATAGCTAAATTCTTTTAATAATTTTATAATATATAATTAAATAATAATATAATATTTTTTACAATAATAGATAAAAATTAAACTCATATTTTAAATCATTTAAAACTTGAATACAATCAGTTTTCAAGTCTTCTTCAAAGGCTATGATATGTGGACTGAAGTTTTTATATATGTTTATCCAATGTGAGACTTTGAAAAACATTTATCTTTACACCTAAGATACTCAGTTTTGCAAACTACTAACAACCCTTTTCTGATCTTCCTGCTCAAAAAGTTCCTGTGGGCGCTAACAGTATTTCTTAATTTCTTTGTATTACTTGTGATCTAAAGAACTAAAAGAAAAATATACATTTGAACATTTCAAAACAGACCACATAAGAGCAGTTTATTATTAGAAAAAAATATGTCCGAGTAAAAACGGTACCTTTGACTCACAATAGTTATGAAAAAGATAGCGAATTGTTGACGTTAACCCAGGATTTTCATTCTGTGAGGAAAAATATATATTTCAAACATAAAAGTTATTGACTCAACATTTGGGGCAAATCCACAGAATTAATAGAGGCAATACTACAAATTATACATAGTATGAGAAAAGCTTTAAAACTGCCCCTACTTTGATTTACCGGGTCCGTTACTGGCCACTATATAGAAATGTCCTTCGGTCATTATTCATTAACAATAGAAGCAAAAAAGTTTGGACACATCCATATATACGAAATAAAGCATTCAATGCATGAGACCATTTCAAAACCTATCATATGATAATGTAATGGCAAGTGGCAATCCAGCTACTGTCTTCCAAAGTGTTGGCTTGAAGTTTATATGCGACACTTATAACTAGTAAAATAGTGTTTTCTCTAAATTTATATGCAATGATTGAAAAAAGAAATGTTGCTTTTAAGTTTATATGCAGTGTGTAAGAATTGTTGTCTGAACTGCCAACCACAAAAACCATTGAAGGAAATGAGTCCTTACAACTGTTGTATTTGTCTATTAGAACGGTTTTAAAATGTTGCATAAACTAGCAACAACATAAACTGCTGCAAAATAATATTACTTAAAACCGTTGCCTATTATGATCATATAGGCTTCGATTTTTGTTAAGTATTGCCTTAAAATTAAAAAAAATGCAATTGTAGATACTAAGGTAAAAAATTCATTGCATATTTCTTTCAACAACACATTTTAGGCATTAAACAACGGTTTTTGAATGTTGCAAAATAGCTAAAATGTTGAATAAATAACAAATTAATGATAATTGACAATGACTTTGATGTAAACATTAGGAGGATTATCAGCGGCAGAAACTGGTGTATTATAATCATGTTTAAAATGATTAAAATAATAGTAAAAATATGTTACTTCAATATTAACGGTGAAGATATGGCCCCCAATTTCTACATATACTTCATACTTATATAACTACTTTATAGAGGATATGCTCTTAGTTCTGTTGAAGGGCTGGTTGCAATGGAATTCTTATATCACACGAATAATATGAAAATAGTAACAATACTTTGTAGGCCTAACTACCGGTCAAGATATGCCAGCCAATTTCTATATACGCTTCATACTTATATAATTACTTTATAGAGGATATGCTCTTAGTTCTGTTGAAGGGCAGGTTGCAATGGAATTCTTATATCACACGAATAATATGAAAATAGTAACATACTTTCTAGGCCTAACTTTCTCGAGAACCAACTTGGTCCGAGTAAAAAGAATTTGTTTATCTTAAACATCTTGTATTAAGTTCGATCTTTAGATGGTGTGTATAGAGAAAATGCAATTAGAAGGCACCCTTGCTTTATATACCTGACCATGCTCTATGATATTAGTCTCTCGTCTTTCGAGCGAGGAGATAACTTAATTTACAAAAAAAATTCTCTCCTAAGATGAATTGTAATTTGTAACACATGAAGCATCTTGACCGTAGAAACTTCTATATATAAGTAGGGAATGAAAACCTGATCTTTTTTTTGTTGACTCTGAAGATTGGGTGGAAAATCTGATAAGAATAGATGGTGTTCTCTGTATAAAGCTAAATTGGGAATAGACCAGGGAACTAATGCAGAAATGAGATATGCTAGGCTAAGCAAATTGGCAAGGGGGTTGTCTTTTATATTGCATTAGCCTTCATAGAAAGCCAATGGATATGAAGTAAAACTTAATAATTAGGAAAAAATGGTCTTAATATTCCAAGCGCACACTAACGCATGTAAGGAGAGTAAAACATCATAATTAGCACATGTATATATGGTAGCATCTATACCAGAGCATAAATTCAAAGACTAGTATGATTTGAAGTTATGGGTTGAAGAGCATGCCACATATTGTGACTTTAAATTCTTCATTGCACGCAAGAGATACATAAATGCTTATGGTAAGTCAAAATTGGAAATTTTTATAATTTAATTCCTTTTTTTAATTTGTAAATATTTATTTTTGTCTTGTTTTATTTAAGGGATAAAATAATTATTTTTGGTCTCTCAGAATATCCCCGCCTAGATGGCAGGAGACTAAGGACCTGTTTGGAAGTATTCTTGTTTTCTTGTTTTGCAAAATTGTTTTTGGAACATGAACAAAAAATAGAAAACACAACTGTTTTTTAAGAATAAAAGAACAGAAAATCAGTTTGGATATATTGTTTTGAAGATTAAAACATGAGATAGCTTATTTACAAAATTATCATTAATGAAAACAATTTTTCTCATGTGTTCGCCTTGTGTTTCTTCAAATTGTTTTTTAAAACACCTAAAAGCACATAATTGATGTTTTCTGTTTTTTGTTTTGGAAGTTACACTTTTTACAAAATAATTTTTGAAAACAATTATAAAAAACATTGACCCAAACATGTTTTTTTGCTCTATTATTTTAAAAAACAAGAAAAATGTTTTTAAAAATGCTTCCAAATAGGCCATAATCCCTCGGGATACTTTCAAGCACTAGAAGTGAAGACCCCTCCCAAAAATATTTTTTCTATGCACATCATTTGAAGAATCAAACATTGAACAAGATGTTTAAGGGGTTCAAACCCTTTCTACTTAGACCAATATTAGTTGGTGGGGTAAAATAAATATTATTAAGGTTATTAATAACTTCCATAATTAGTTTAAAAGTAACCGTTTTATAACGGATATATTAATGATGTAGTAGAATTAAGTTTTTATTATTCCTTGTACATAATTAAACCTCAAACTTAGTTTCTTTTCAAAGACCAGTTCTTCTTATAAAATATTTTTCCAATTAAAATAAAAATTAGTGGTAATTCCCAATTCTTTTTAAATTTAGTTGCTTCTTGCGTCCCTCTGGGCACATTATATCAACTAGCGATTACTAAGTTTTGAACTTTCGTATGATGTGTAATTGGCACCATTTTTCCAGGCTGTTACAAGTAATTTGTGCATCAACTAGTATTATGCAGCTCATGCTTTAATAGTAAAATTAGCGTATTTTCAAATATATTATGTGGCTTGTAGTGAATAAGGTATTAAAACAGATATACCGTTAACATGCACTGTCAAAAAAAAGGTATTAAAACATATAAATTCACTCAACATCGTCAGGGGGAGTTAGTGAACATAGGTATTTACTACACATACAGAAGTTTAAAAAAATAAAAAATAAAAAATAAAAAATAACACTTTCTTGTACCATTAAATTCATTCTTAATCGTAGACCTAATAGCTAAATAGATCTAACAAATAAATATCTCTCTCTTGAGAGAAGGGTTCTTCTATGTAGCTTTTAGGTTTTCTTCACCTGAGAGCAAGATCTAGGTAGCTGCTAACAAGTTGCAAATTAACAGGTATGATTTGTTTATGGAAGTTCAGCAAGTAGAAAATGGTTCCATTCAAGGTGAACATTTTAATTAAATGGCATCACATATAAGATGAACCAACTCAATCTCTAAAAAATCTGACCATAAACCCAAACTTTTCCATCTCCACTGTATTGTTTATTGTTATTTATCTAAATGAAGGCCAGTATGCTTGAATATATTGGTTTGCCTCATAGACCCGCAAATAATTGAAGCTGTAGTGTGTAAATGTCTAAACTATATATATTAGAAGTCTTGTTCTCGGGAAAAGATGTCTCAAAATGATTTCTTTCAAATTGATAATTTTTTTTTTTTGATTGATAAAATCTTTAGAGGAGAGGAAGTTGTCCAATTTAAGATTAGAGTATGACACAAGCCTAAATGAGGACTTAGAATGACACTTATCGCCAGTAGGATTCAAACCCAAAACATTTGATTCAAAGCAAATTAATCATATCTGTTGAGCCAACTTTCATTAGCAAGTGATAAATAATTATTACATTATGATATTTTGATAAGAACACTGAGGTTCTTAGTAGAAAATTAAAAATTTGAAAAGAAAGAAATGTATGACCACTTCGAGAGGATGATAACTTCCAATAAAAAGTCTTAGGCTAATATATTAGCCCTTAGAAAATAGCCATATGTTATCTACAAGATATAGTCCCAAACCCTAATTAAAATAGGAAACACATAATTAAAGAAAAGTTACATAATTAAAAGATCCTAGTTAAAATGGGGAACTACTTAAAGAAAAATATCAGCAAATCGGAAAAATAAAAATAATTCCTAAATTTTAGGGATGCTAACATATTTGAGAGAAAAAGAAATGTTCAAGAAAATATTTATGTATCTAATTTTCTTGAAATAGATCTAATAACCTATTCTTTCCTATATTAACCTCGTCAAATAACTCATTCACTGCATTTTCAAACAGCTGCAAGCCATCCCTCAGTACCAATGAGCTGCTTTGCAGCAAATCAGTGCTCTTCTTATGATACCCTTTATTCATGGCATCACCCTGCAAAATCTCAGATTTCATATACAGAACTGCCCTCTCGATCATCTTATACTCAGCTAAAACTGGCCTTGAATCATCCTTGATTTCATGTAGCCTCATAGATAAGACAGAAACAAGCTTCCGCAGAGAAGTTGAGATTGACTTCAGCTGGGGAAGTTGATCAAAAACTTCCTGATCCAGTTTAACTGAGATTGGATAAAATAGCACAGAGAAAAGAAGTATAGATATCACAGCCATAATGTTTCTAAACACATATATAACATGCACATTGCGATCCCTGGCATTAGTTTTAGGACTGCAGGGCTTGGAAAAGTCTATGTCCTTCCATCTCTCAACCCCATATAGTTTCCTACTCTCTCCTTCCAAGTTCTCAATTTCAAACTTTATTTTTGCATTTGGAAGCTCATGATCACGTAACTTTCTAACAGCAAACTCAGCAATAATCCTATATCTATTCATCCCAGAAATGGCTAGTTTGAGCAAGTTGAATAAATCCAGCAGACTGTCAATTTCTTCCATGTATAAATTGAAACAATTAACTCCCTTCCAGGATCTTGGTCCCTCAGATTTTTCAATAAAGATATAAAACTGTGAGTGCATAGTCTTGAGGAAATATATGGCTTGGCAGCACCATTGGAGGGATATGGTGTCAGTAGACAGTAAACTTTCGAGCTTCCTTAGATCAGCACTTGCAGAACAAAGCATTCCAACAGCTTCATCAATCCTGGTGGAAGAAGATGGCCTTTCTTTGGGTGGCATTGTAGGCAAACAACCCAAAAACATCCTGCCCATTGGGGAGCCAAAAATAACAAGCTTAAGTTAACCAATAATAATAATAATAAAGAATCCAATTAATAATAAATAAAAAACAACACAAAAGAGATTCAGTCCAAAAGAAAAAAATGATACACAAACAATTCACTGCAAAGGAAAAAAAAAAAGGTAAATGCGTTAAAAGGAAAAAAAGAAACATTAAAACAATTCACATGAAGCCAACGCACAAAAGCTAAGTGCTCTACGTGAAGCCAAGTGTAAGTGTTCACAATCTCATGAAGTAATAGTAACAATGATATTATCTATTAAAAAAATGAATGTTAGTAAGTAATTAAGCATTGACATATGTTAAAAAAATAGTTAACAGTGATAAATGAAGAATGAGGCAGAACGAAAAAGCAAGGTTGCATGGATGGAGAATTATTTTTTTTTTGTGAGAAAGATTTTGTGGAACTTACCTCTCAATTGGAACAGAGATTCAAAGAAAAGTTTTGTTCTCACTCTTGCTCACTCTCAGTGTATATATTCTCTTTTTCTTTGTGCGTGTGCAATTTATAACCCAAGTCATATGACAATCCTAATTTGAATTTTTTTCATTTAATTGAAATCAATCTCTATTAATTTTGTCCCATATTACTATAATTATATTATAAATATGTGATTCAGTTCTTCCTTAAATCTCCTCATTAACTTTTATATTAGTCAATCAATATAAAATTACTCAAATATTTAGCTCTTTTTCTTTGTGCATGTACAATTTATAATCCAAGTCATATGACAATCCTAAATTGATTTTTTTCAATTAATTGAAATCAATCTCCATTAATTTTGTCATATATATTACTATAATTATATTATAAATATGTGATTCAGTACTCTTCCCTAAATCTCCTTATTAACTTTTATATTAAAGTCAGTCAATATAAAATTACTCAAATATTTAGCTTTAAATGTTCCATCATGCACAATCAAAATCAATCTCTAAAATTTTGTGACCACAAAAATACAACTCTTGTTGTCATTAATTTGACAATTAATCATACATATTAATGTCTTGAACTTTTTTCTTTCAATGTAAAGGATTTTCAGTAAGACTATGGATTTTCAGTAAGACTATGAGGTGTCTCCATACTTTTAAGTGTGAGACTAATTCTCGTTCAAACGTCAACTTTACCTTGATCACAAAGTGTTTTTATATAGTGAGATTCAAATTCTTGCATTTTAGGTAGAATTTGTCCATGTGAAACTTAGTTTGCTAACTAAGTCACTTATCATGATTTCTATCAACTTAAAGTTATAGTACTAGTATTACTTTTTTTTTTTTGGTACAATGCTAGAATTACTCTTTTATAAGAGGTACTATTCATCTAAAATCTTAATGATATGTCATGTATTAAAAAAAAAATTTAAACCGGAGTTATACATTTCAAAAGGGACTTACATACTAGCTCAACTCAATGAGTAAAAAAAAAAGGAATGCTTGTGTATTATATATTTATGTATAAACACACTCTTAATTGTTTTATGTAAAACAAAATCTGTTTGTGTGTGTGAGAAGAGAAGGGAGAGTATAAGCTATATTGACACTAGAAAATTCAATGTATAAGAATGGCATGATAACCTAAAGAATCACAAACCATGTATGTACGGTTCTTTTCGTTGACACTTGTCTGAGGTTGGGTGGAAAATCTGATAAGAATAGATGGCGTTCTTATCACTAAAGCAAAATTGTGAAATATACCAGGGAACTAATGCACAAATGAGATATGCTAGCACCTCTACATGCAATAGGTATTCAGATTAATTAATTAATTCTTTTAAGTAGTGTGATCATAATTGAGTCAAACTGATCTAAATTAAAAAAATCAATTAACTTTGATATTGTTTAATTTTTTTTAATGAAAATCAATCGGTTAAGTTTGATTTTTTTTACTTTTATTTATCAAAAATGACTAAACCAAATTAAATTGAAAATGTTATACTTATATATAATGTATATACTTACATATGAGATTAGATTTCAATTTGTTGTTATTTTTATAAAAATATTTATACCAACGTGTTTATATCTATTTGATGATATTTCGATTATGATATTTAGATTAATATGTTGTTAATTGGGTTATGAAAAGAAAAGTGAAGTTTGGTATATGAATTTTTTTAAGAAAAAAATGCTTAACTAAAAATTGATTAGACCAAGCCGATTAAGATGAGTTTATTTGGTTTGGTTTGGGTCTATTATCAAAATAAAACTGATTAATTCTCAACATAAGAAAATTATTTGGTTTAATTCACATGACTTTTCTCTTCAAATCGAACCAATACAAATCGCAAATACCCTTACTTCTAAGTGCTAGCCTAAAGTTCATGGTGGTTGGCTTTTGTATACCATTAACTTTCATAAAATAGTTTAAATTTGATTCATTGTCAATATAAAGTTTTTTATACTATCATGCAATGGTCTGTTGACACATCATTAAAAGAATTAAACTTTCAAATTAAGTAATTGTTATAAAAGTCAAACTCTTTAAACGATTTGATAATATATGATTGGATAATAGTGTAATTTTTTTTACACTTAAAGTAAATCAAAATTAAATCCTACATATAAAGCAAATGGATGTGTAATATGACTTATTAATTAGGATGAATGGTATTAATATTCCAAGGGCACACTAACGCATGCAATGAGAGTAAAACATCATAGTTAGCAGCACATGTATATGGTAGCATCTATACCAGAACATAAATTTGGAGATTAGTATGATTTGAAATTAAGGGTCGAAGAGCATGCCACATGAAAATTTAAATGGGAAATACTCCAACACTTGCGTTTGATGAGGTAATTTCCTCGCGCTTCTTTAGTTTAAACTGTAAAGCATTACAGATTCATTCTCCCATAATCAATTCGTTAGATGCATTCTCCCATGCTTCTTAGTCTAGAGTTTTCAATGTACGGAAATTTTAAGAGTAAAGACCATATTCATAACTGCCAGTGAGAAAATGGTTGTTCTTTTTTTTTTCCCCCATCAAAAATAGAATATTTACAGTTACATTTTATGAACTAGATGATTGGATATTAACAATTCCTTTAAGAAATAAACACTACAGAAATCAACATAAAGCAAAATAAATCTATAACCAGAAGTTACTAAGTTATTTTTTTTTTTTGGGTATAATGATAACACAGAAATTTGAACTCATAGTTTCCTGCAAACTATTCAAACCCCTCATCACTAGCTCACTCTTTGTGGCTTAGCAGTTACTAAGTTTTGAACTCTCGTATAGGGTGAATTTGGCACAATTTTTCTACAAAGTTACAAGTAATTTTTGCATAAAATAATATTAGTCAAGTGTGGAAAAATGGTTCCTAAAAATCGCAGCATATAAACTACTCTTTAATGCAGCTCTTGATTTAAGAGTCAAATCATTTTCAAATACATTATGTGGCTTGTAGTGACACTCAACATCGCCAGGGGAGTTACTGAACATAGGTATCTACTAGTTAGGGATGTCAATTTCTACCCGTACATGAGGATCCCTGCAGGGACTGTCCCATTCGGGACCCCGCTAGCGGGGAATTCTTTCCTGCGAGGATGAAGATAGGAGACAAAACCCTCCCGAAGGTGATTCGAGGACAGGGACGAGGATCATACCCCTCGCCCTGTGGGGTCTCCGCCTCGAGTAGATTAAATATATACCTCTTATTATGTGTACTATATATCATAAATACTAATAACATTTTAATCTTTTCATATTTTTTTTTATTTAATTTAAACATTTCAGTTTAAACTTGTCATGATTTAACTTTAAATTTAATAATTTAATTATATATATTTTAAATTTTATTGGGTTTTAGTTTTTAATTTTTTAATTTTTTTATGAACTTTTCATATCTCCGCGGGAATCCGTGGGGATAGGGATGGGGAAAGAATGCTCCCCACAGCGGGGATCAAGGACAGGGAGAGTACTCCCCGCCCCCGCCCTGCCCCATTAACATCCCTACTACTGGTAATGCTATACATGGAAAAGTATTAAAAAAAATTAACATTTTCTTTTTGTACCATTAAATTCATGCATAATCCTAGATGGCTAAATAGATCCAACAAATAAATATCTCTCTCGTGAGAAAAGGGTTCTTTTATGTAGCTTTTAGGTTTTCTTCATGGAGTCTGAACATATGGATCTAGTAGATAAAGAGGTTTGGATCAACATTTTCTACAATACATCAACTAGCAAAAAGCACATCAATAATATTTCAATGAGCTTTCTTGGTGTCTGACAGATCAAAATCCATGATTCTCACGACCAAGAGTCAACAAATGCTTTAAAACATTGCCCAAAAAAACAAATATTGATAACTAGTTTTTATTTTGATTAACTTCAGGCAAAAAGGGTAAAAGTCATCAACTTCCCTTTGCTAAGGGAAGTTTAGCAATTACATTTCTCCGTTATGTGTTTTAACATCAATTACATTCAAATATACCTTCTGAAGTTATGAGATTCCAAGAAATAGTTCCTGTATACAACTATGACAGTCTCCTAAGGCACTTCATTAGGGCGTCTGTATGTTCAGGCTTCCCAACAGATACACGAACATACCCTTTCAGCTCTTTATTGTTGTAGTGACGAATCATCACACCCATTTGTGCAAGGTCCTCCTGTATTTAAATAAATGATGTCTAAGTTGGGAATAACAAATATAGCAGAAAATAATTTAAAGTATTTTTGTTAACTGCTTTTAACAGGTGACAAATTAATCCAAACCTGATGCCAAAATTACAAACAAATTAATTTTGCAACAGGTCTTCCTTGATAAAAACACAAGCCTCTAACAATTCTCAGCAAACACAATTTAGAAGGAAGCTGATAGAACCTTGGGAGAACCACACCCCAAAAGCTAGTTATCAAGGTGGGAGAGCCCAAGGCCATATAAACCCCACATCTGAATCCCATACTTCTGATGTGAGACTCAAGTCTCATACCTTGCAATTGGATCCTAACATTCCACCACGCTCCACAACCTCGGTGCCCACGTGGGCTGGCTGTGCACTAGTCCTTTGACTAGTCCCAGGGGAACACTGCAATGCTGGCATCACCACCTGCGCTGCTTGTTTGCAGCTAAGAGACATTGTGGATATCTCTAATACCAACTGATAGAATCTTGGGAGAACCACACTCCAAAAGCTAACTTTCAAGGTGGGAGAGCCCAAGGCCACATAAATCCCACATCTAAATCTCATACTTCTGATGTGAGACTCAAGTCTCATACCTTGCAATTGGATATTGTTAGCCCAAGGCCCCCGATACAGAGAACTTATGTTAGAAGACAGCAACAACCAATACGAATGGCCTGCCCATTAGTTAGCTATAGCTAAATGACAATTGTAATTAGCTTAGGGAATACTTGAGAATGTAATAAATAGAGATGAGGGAGGGAAAAGTCGAGTATTTGGTTAGTTTGTTGGAGGTTGGTTGGGAGAGACTAGGCTCTCGAACTCCTATGGGATTCTCTGTATCTCTATCTCTCTTTCTCTTTCTCTGTATCTCTTCCTTGATTCTTTACTCTGTTGGGAGCATTTCCCCAGAGGATTCATCAATATACGACAAATATTCATTAGTTCTTGTGCAGTGATTAACCAGTTCTAACAGAAGGCTAATAACAGATTATAAGAAACAATGAACACCTGCCAATCCCCACCAACCTCAACCCTCTCTGAAGAAAGAGATAGAAAAGGAATGCACCAGTTTGTTTTAGTCAAGTCAACTGAAGTTAGAAGAAAGCATATTGCCCCACTTTTATTTATAACAGCAACAGATGAAAAACACAGATAACAAGAAAGAGTACAAATTTGGAATGAATGGGTCTTAAAGCTTTTTTAAACATCACATGTGACTGTGTTGCCATGATCAGACAAACAATATGAGGAATAGCAAAGCCATTGCTAGAAAAAAGTTTACTTTTTAGCTCAAGAATTTGTGAAATTGAAAGCAAAATATAAGATGCTCAAGATTGATAATTTCTTTGTCAGCTCCAGCTCCAGCAATAGCTGATAAGTTGGGAAAAAACTTTATGTGGTGCCATGTGATGCACTGTATACCAGTTTGGTTTTCTAAAATACTCTTCCAATAACCACTTCTCACAACAGAAGAACCGCAAAAAAAAGTATCGTTATTCTGTTGTGGAGTGTGATTATTTCATTTGAAAACCTGAGGTGGCAAAAACATTAATAAAAAACTATTCTAAACAGCACGGTGACCACATTATTAGTATGGTTATTATGCTGTGGAGATTGGCTATTCAAACGGAAGTTTTTGGAGGAAAAAAAGCTGCCTGTCAAATCAAATACCAAAACTGAAATACAGTACCTTATTTGGCACCAAACAATAATTATATGAAACTTTAATAAAAATAGTAAAAATAAAAATAAAGTGATATGTAGAAAGATATGGAAAGGAAGGTACCTTTAGTTTCTTTGCATCCATTCCAGATGTAACCTCACAAAGAATGAAATTAGAATAGCTTGGAAATGGTCTAAGGAATGGAACTTCCTTCAAAAGGTCATAAAGCCTCCCCCTTTCTTTCACCAAAGCATCTTTAACATTCTGTATGTTAAAGACTGCCTTATTAGATTTGGCTTTCAATAAACATAATGGACTAGAGCATAACCAAATACATGTGTGAGCTTAGATCCTAAAGTACAAAAGAAAAACCTCTAGATAGATAGGATTTTGCAATGCTGCACATGCAGAAACTTCAGCAGCAACAGATACATTATAAGGTTGCTTTGCTCTCCAAATATACTCAATTATACTCAAAGGAAAAGCTCCATATCCCACACGAAGTCCAGCTAAACCTGAGACAGTAATTCATTTGAAAATTTATAATTTAATGGTTCACATTTGGACAGGAAAATCCAACCAAGTTATAAGCATATAATATAAGGAATCAGCAACAAAATTTTGTAGACATCATTTCAACAAGAAACATATGAAAGATCAGTATATAGTCAACAAATTCAAAAAATTACAAAGATAATTTGATTTTGTTAGAGAGAAGACTTGTTATTGATTACCAGCCTCAATCCTAAGGATTGGGGTTGACAATAAAAATGCTTATTCAAAGTCATTCAAATCCACCATACAAATTCTCTTTCACAACAAACTCCTATATAGAGTCATAGACTATATCTTTCGTTGTGCCTCTCAGTTACTTCAATCAATGTCATCACAAGATTCTGTCTACCCTATATGATTGTTGAATCTTTTACCCTTTTTCTATTGGAGCCCCTGCATCTTTATATTGTATCCGGCCAAACCACTTAAACTGTTAAACAACAGCATCTCAAGTCTCAGTTTACGGCTATCTGCATCTTCAAACAAATACCTATTTGTCATTTCTCCCTTATCAAAATATTCATGTTATTAGACATCCAGCTCAAGATCTGCAACTCTGTACAAGTCATTTTATGATCATACACTCATAAAATATAGTTTTCAGCTTGCAAATGACTCATTCCATCCAAATAGACTTGATTTCAGGAGATGCTTAACCTAGCAGCTATCCCACCACTATTCTGATTCATTGACCAATCCAAGTATCGAAAACTATGCACTATAATGTGTTACAGGTTGATCAGTTTTAACAAGTCCCCCCAACCACACACACACATTGAGTTTTAGTCATGTTTAGCCTAACCCACAAGGCTCTAATCACTGTCACAATTCTCAACTTAATAACAGCAAAGCGTAAAAAACATCTGCAAATGGCATCCCAAAAGTTATTGTTCCAAAGTGAAACAGAAGACAGAGTAGAGGGTTTTTACTGGTTACCACAAAATAAAAATTAAAAACATAATCTCAACTAAAATTCCCTGTAATTATGTAGTCAAGTAACCAATAAATGGCTCAAAATACATGTATATGTCATGTTGGAATGATGTTATGAATCAAAAACATAATCCCACTAGACAGCTTGCTCAAATCGGAACAAGGAGAATTCTCAGTTCATTCTCGATTCACTAGTGTAAAGGGGAAAAAAGAAAAAGTATAAACATACCGGCTCTTTTGCTAAATGTCCGAAGAACAATCAAATTCTCATGTTTCTTCACCCAACTCATCCTTGATTCAATTCCTGAAAACTCAATGTATGCTTCATCCAGCACCACTAATATGGGAAGCTCAAGTATCTTTAAGAGAACTTCATCATCAATTATACTGTTGTACAATTGTTAGAACAAAATATACTTGATCAGAAGCTAATAGAAGGGAAACTCAAATTTCCAGCATACCAATGATGAAACAACAGTCTGAAAGCTTTACTAAAGCCTGACTTATGATAGCTAATAAAAAAGAAATATTGAAAAAGCCTTCATCATGGTACAATTTCTGAGAGGACACTAACACTATAAGACGGTATACTTTAATACAAGGGAAGCACTAGTACCATGCAAATATCCTTAAAATCATAATCAATGACATTCAGAAACAGATAGCACATTCAAGTTATACACTAATGACTGTCCAAATCCCAAGGTATATTGGCTAGCTAATCATCTCTATCTGTAACTGTAGTGTAAGAGTGTAACTGAACAAACCGGCAATTTAAACAAAAATGTCTCACAACCCAAGGAACTCCTGTTTAAAGGAGAAGATTTAAGGGGGATCAAATTAGGGGGAGAAAAGAAAAAGAACAATACTAGACATGCATTCAGGCACCCAACTTCTCTAACTATGCACTCTAGAGTATGAAAGCAGAAGAAAGGATACTAGAAAGTTACCTTCCATCTGGATTATTTGGAGATGTTAAAAATATGCATTTGGGCTGCTCTTGTTTAACAACCTCTTTGATGTGTTCCACATTCAAGCTAAAGTCTGCCCTCCTTGGAACTACAGTTTGAATAATGCAGGTGGTTATGCACATCTGACATAGAATAATAAGAAAAAGCCAAGACATAATAAGAAAAACCAAAGGACACTGAAAGAAAGGACAAAGGAAACGTAAAACAATTTAAAGGCAACTAGTCATTAAACCCAATACCTTTTTAGTTGATAAGTCTAGTTGTCTAAAAGCTAAAGATCTATAATCATGAAATATGTGCATTTTTACAATATAGTAAAAGTTAATCTGTTCAGAGATTTTTGTTTTGTATTTGACAACTATAAAAGGATTTATAATACTAAGATAGGAACATTTTTTAATCGATAAGTCCAAAAGCTAAAGAACAATAATCATGAGAATATGAGATATGAACCACTTTGCTATTTAAGGTTCAATCTGTTTAGGGATAGAGTTCTTCATTTGACAAGTATAAAAAAGATTTATAATCTTAAAAACGAACAAACTTAAAATCTATGTATAGGAAATCTTGATCTTACCTTTGATGACAAGTGCCCCATTAACTGCAGCGTCAAATTCATACATTGTGAAGGTCGGAGGGCAGTCCACAATCTTGTCTCCGGGATCAAGCACACAACTGTAGTATATGTATGTATATCATATATCAAGACCACAGAAAAAAAAAAAGAATGGTTACTTGTCATAGCTATGCCGAAAATTAATATTAAAGAAAAAAAGATTTTGAGGCCTATATATAACAGAAAAGGTATTCATTCTAACCGCATGATCAAATCAATAAGCTCATCCGCACCACATCCTGCAAGAATATATTCAGATTCAAGGCCTGAATCTTGGGCAAGGGCTGCACGCAATCTGCGGCTCTCTGGATCAGGATAGACATATGGGAACTCTATTGATCCTAGGGCATCTAATACCTGTCAAACCTCTGATAGTCAACTCAGTAGTATAAGGGTGTAATGCTCAGTAAGATCCTGGCATACACTTAAAAACAGACCTTTAAGATTAAAAACTTGAAAAAGTATGAACTAGCATCTCACTGTCAATGATTAACTTCATATGACCCGATAATTATTTTCCATTTTTTACTCAATAGTTTAGAAAAGACTGACAGAAAAAAGAATAAGAACCTGCCTCTGGAGGAGGACCATAAGGATTTTCATTAGCATCTAACTTGACAATATCTTCAGGCTTGCGTCCAAGGCGAGAAGATAAAACCTGTAGCAGAAATCATCTTCTTCTGTTATGAAATTGCATTGCAGAGGAACAATTTTCCCCACAAAAATGACCACAGACAAGTGCTGGGGTCTATACCAAATGTTAAAAGTAAAATAAAAATATGGTCTACTGGCGAACTCCATGCCTCTTGATGATATACATGGAGATGAAATTACAGTTTCCAAGTTTGTAATACGTGTGCAATGTCTATGCAACTGGCCTACCAATCAAACAGAAAAGAGATACAAATTTAAAAAGAAAAATAAAAGTTGCACCCTATGGAACCTGAACAATCATCACCAAAAGAGGGAATGAAGCAAAGGGAGAAAGGAAAATAAAATTAGACCATAATCTGATAAAGCCACTAGGTATCCAAACATATATTTTCTAATTCAAGGTAAGAACTTTACAAGTACGCTATAAGATCTAACAATGAAGCAAAATAATAATAATAATAATAATAATAATAATAATAATAATAATAATAATAATAATAAATTACTAATCAGTAAATTTACTCATTGCCCATAACACTTCAGGAACAGCAACATTGTGGCAGAGTCACAGGGAACCAACAAAATCAATTAAAAAAAAAAAAAAAGTAGACTTTGATGATACCTACCTCAAAAGGCAAAATGGGCTGATAAGGAGCCAACTTCCTCAAATGCTGCCTGATGAAGGAGTCACCTGTCAACTGCAGGGGACCCTTATTGACCTGTTCTACAGGAATGGTGGATGCCATGGCTACAAGCTTCCTCTGATTCCCCCCCTCAAATGAAAAACTGAGTCTTGGCATCAACCCCACTTGCTGGAGACTCGTTTTGGACATAATCAAGCAAAAAGCAGAAGGATTGTGAAAATCAATGACACCCATTAAGACCTGCATGATTATGATTGGAATAGCATTTCAGACAGGAAAACTGATCAGAGCCTAAGTAAAGGGACAGCGTGAATGTCTCAGAAACAAAGACAAGAACAGAGAGAAAAAAGAGGGCAAATAAGGTGTCAGCAACTGTACCTCTTCCCTGAAGGGAAATGGGGGAACTTCAGAAGATGTTGCAGCCGCCGGAAGAAGTGAAATACAAGTGGAAAATTTTCAAGAACAAATATTGGGAATTTATATAATTCAGCTGAATTGTTAGTATTAATTTATTTTATTTTTAAGGAAAAAAATATGCTTTAAGAAAAATTATAACTGAAATTGGTTTTTTTTTTATAGTAAAAATAAATTAATCCCAACTTGTACTTATACTTATTCCAAATCTTCTTAGACTGTCGAATTCAGATTATTTCTAAAATTAATGGTTTGTCTTGAGTTTAAAATAAAATTTTCTCTCATTTTAAACTTTTATATATATGTTTTTATTTAAATAATATATTAGATTAAAATTTTTAAAAAAATTAAGTATAAAGATGAAAATTTGAACATCATAATGAAGATAAATATGATTTCATATTATATTTACAGACATCAACACAAACACACACACACACATAATATATTAAATTAGCTAATATGGGAGGTTAAAACAAATATGTGAGAAGCATTTGATTATAAGTTGTCTTTTTTAGATTTAGGCATGCCATCGTATGAATGAAAAGGAAACACATTATCTTCTAAACTTTGCTCCCTACCATATGATTTTTTGTTTTGAAGAGAACCATATGATTTTAGATCAATTGAAATTAGACTCTTACATCAAAATCTAATCATTAATTTTATAATTTAAGATCATCTAATTTAATGAGGAGAGAGAAGAGTAAAATATGACAATAATAAAGAGAGAGAAAATAAAATATATTCTTAACTTTTAAATTTATTTATTAAATAAAAAAATATACTATTAATAAATAATTTATATTATTACTAAAATTTAATAATATTTTAGTATATATATTTAAAAAAATTAAACTATTTATCCGTAAACATGCTAAAATCAGGGTATAAATTTACAAAAAATAAATATTTTCTATATGGTTATAAATATTTAAAAACTTAAGATTTCCAAGTTGGACATTATATTTAAGAGTTTCCTCTAGTTATTTTGATTAAATATATTTTATTACATTTTTAACCACAAGCTATTTGAAGTGTCTTTTTTTAGTATTTTCTAAATATACCATATGATATTAATTATTTTTTAGTTAAGAACATTGGAAAATGAATATATTTTTTATAGATGGGGATCCACTTACACCAATTGTAAGTCTTAACACACTTACACCACTCAATAATATTTTGTAAAATGTGAATTTAACCAATCCAACCGTAGAATTGAAAGTTCTCATAAGATAGATCAACCTCATAAAATTTTTTACAATTAAAAATTTATTTGATACTTCATCGCATTACTTTATTTTAACGTATAATATGGTTTTAAAATCTAAATAAATTGTCTACAATTAGATTAGATAACTATATATATCCGATTTATTCAAAATTTAGTATGTATGATCATTAAGATAATAACATATGATTCAATAGTTGGATTGGTTAAATTCACATTTTACAAAAAATTATTGAGTAGTGTAAGTGTATCAAGACTTACACTTGGTATAATTAGATCTCCGCTCATTTTTTATAATTCAAAGGTGAATCATATTATTTTATGCTTTTGTTTCATATTTTTCTTATGTGTTTTTTATATATTTAAAATTTAATAAATTTTTATGGAAATATCATAAATTTTAATAATATTATAATATTATTTTAAATTTAATAAGTAAAGTTAAGACTTAAAGAGTCAAATTCTTTCTCTTTATTAAAGTTAAATTTTACTTTCCTCTCTTTTTATTAATGTTGAATTTTAGTATTCTCTATCTTCATTAAATTAGATTATCTTAAGCTACTAAATTAAAATAAAATTAATGGTCAGATTTTGGTGTAAGAATAATATTCTTATACCGGTGTCAATTCATCTTGACCCATAATTTAATGTGATTTTTTCTATATTAATAATATGGAATAATAAAGTCAACTCCATCATATGAATTAACTATAACAATAAATACTTCAAAAGTCTAACTCTTTTAATAATGTGTTAATACATGATTAGATGACTAAATTTTTTTTACACTAACAGTGAATTAAAATTAAATTATATATATATATTAAAAATTACTAGTTTTATTAATCTTCTTAGGCATAAATTATAATAATTTATTATTTTTAGTGCCTTTCATATGAGTTCAAAATTAAGATATTATTCTATTAATATGAAGAATGTTGATAAGTAATATTATAACAAACAAAGTATTAAAATAAATAAATAAATAAAATGAAAGCAAAGGATCAATATCACTTTTTACAATACTATTAATATAAATTATTATAGTTACTAAAATATATTTTATAGTATTTTTTTTGCATATTTCTTACACTGTCTAAATATATTTTATATTATAGATGTATCTTACACTAAATATATTTTACATTATATTCTTCTATGGGAAAATGAAATTAATATAAATATATAATATAAGACAATATACTAATAAGCACTAATGGGTACAATGATTTTACTCAAAGTAAAGACTCAAGTTCAGGTCTTAGCTCCTTCATAGAGTACCTGGCTAATTTGCACAGTATGAATCAATCCAATCTTAGTTGTTTAGCACAACGGAGGAGATATGACTTGAACTTGGGTCCTCACTTTATAATAAAAACTATGTACCACTAATTGGTTGGTTGTTTTATATTATATATTTATATTAATTTCATTTTCATATCGAGAAATATAATGTAAAATATATTTAGTGTAAGATACATCTATAGTATAAAATATATTTAGATAGTGTAAGATATATGCACACAAAAAATATTATAATATATATATATATATATATATATTAGTAACTGTAAAAATTTGTAGAAATAATATTGTAAAAAGATATATTGATTCTTCACCTTCATTTCATTTATTTATTACTTTTTTTTATAATATTACTTATCAACATTCTTTATGTTGATAGAATAATATTTTAATTTTGAACACATATGAAAACACTTAAAATAATAAATTATTACAACTTATATCTAAGAAGATTAATAAAAATTTAATATATATATGTGTATATATAATTATATTTCAATTTGATTACAGTTTACCTATTAAACTATGGATTAATCTTTTAACTAGTTCAATGATCAGTTCAATTTTTAGAATACTAATTTTTTGAAAAAATAACAAAATTAGCTCGAGCAAAAATTTTAGATTGTGGGGGCAAGAACGATGGGATTTTGGTATTTGGAGAGATGCCTTAATGAATGTTCACATGGGAGGTTTTTTATTGAGTTTTTATTGCTTCTTCATGCGAGAAAGTTAGTGATGTCAAAATTACTTAATAAGCCTGGTAGGAGGGAGCAAATTTTGAAAGACTTTGGGGGCAAAATTGGTAAACTAATAGTATCTATTAATAGAAAAACTGAAAATTCATGAGTAGGGGCACATGTCCTCACTCTGCATAGCATAGGTTCGTCCCTGCCAAGCAGTGACAAAATGAATTGTGTATCCTATTATCAAGTAGGATTGGATAAATAGAATGTCCATTATGGTAGACCCACCTAGAGGCTACCAAGGTAAAGGTAGAAGAGAAGGTAAAGTTAGTGAGATAAACACAAAAAAATTTACTGAACATACATTGTCACTCCAACGCTACTTCTTAACGAGCGGTAGAAATTGCCAACTTCCTTGAAACTAAGGGAAGAGCTTGAGTGGCCTCCACGAGTGATGAAACCTATAAATTGCCCTCTTAGCATAGAGTAAATGGGAAACCAAAAGAGAAAGATCAAGTTGTTTGCACACTTAACCCTTTGAGTTCTCTATTCTTTAACTCTATGCTCTTTTGTCTCACATGAGCTTTCTTACTCTGTCTTAGTCATCTTCCTACTCTCATTATCTTAGAACTTTCAGGCTTCATCCTCAATCCTTGTTGCTTACCTTAGCAATAGTAAAGAACCCTTACCCCATAGCAATATCTCTCATTACTTATCAATTTCAAGCATATGATATACGTATGCAAATCTTATTTTGCATGTAACAAACATATGTAAATATTTACTCAAAAGACTCACATATATGCCTTCAATAGTTTGGGATTGATTAATTTTAGACAACTTAACAAAAAATCATTGTCACAAAGGTAATTTCAAGATTTCATATCTTTCTTATTACTTATCTATTTATTCATATATATTATTGTAAACTTTATCTTTCATTCAATAAATTAATGTACATAATTTAGTCAAAAACTCTTAAATTGAGACTAGTGAAAAGTATCGAACATATGCATATGCTGGTATCGAGAGTACCACTTGACACTATACCTTCTCATTATCTCATTTCATGGAGTCTCTATATGTTATTATATATGACTAATCATAACCACGAAGTGTAGCTCAGTTGACAAACTAAACTCTATACAGGTAGATGTTATCTGTAAGGGAGAAGTTCAAATCTTATTAAATGCTCTTTGTGACTGAAGTAAAGCCAATGTCCAAGCGAACATTAGTAGTCTTATCATATATATATATAAATATACAAGTCACTAGTAAATTACATACAAGTAAACATCCAAAACAAAGACTTGGTCTGTGACTAAAGGGACAAAGAGCTACTTGAATTTGGTTCCTTGAATCCGAGTATCGATTAGAAACAGAATAGTACTAGTACCTCATAATGGCAAGCCTTTGTTGCGAGGTTATTTGGCCTTTTCTGTCCATGCCTGCAATTAAAATGGGCAAAAACCTTTTTCCAAATTTAGATCATGTGATTAAGATTTAAGACAAACTATTTAAAAGCATTTATTATAAATGCACAACTGCCGTATGCTATTGGCAACAATTGATTCAATTTTGGAGGTAAAGTTTTCAAATTTGGAGAAGAGCCCATTCCTACCAAAGATTGAAAAAAAAAAAAAGAGTATAGCCCATTGATAATTAGTGGTCCAGCAATTTTAAAGGTACTGGTTACTGCTATCATGCTTATATACAATGAATGGTAGAAATAGAAGATTGTGCGATTTATTGAAGGGCTTTGTCAAAAGCAATTTCTACATAGAAGCAATTACTTAATCTTATCACAAACTAAAGCCTTTTAGACACCAATTTCTTTCTGCATATAAGTAATTACTATATATATATATATATATATATATATAAGCAATTACTTCATCTCATCAATTTGGCTAAAACTTAAATATGGGAGCCAATTAGCCAAGAGTCAAAACAGAACAGAAAGGATAATTGCTTAATCAAAAGGTACATATGGTATGGGACTCGTAAAAATGAAACAAGAAAGGATTCTCTGTAACTTATATTTAATGAGTTTACATATACATTGCATTGAAGAGGCAGAATTAGCCCACTAAGCTCCTCATAGAATATAAACAATTCTAAACTTCTAATTAACCAGCATTTTTTATTCTTAAAGAAAAGAAAGAAAGATCAATCTTACCCAATTGCCTGATTTCCAAATAAATAATTACAGAATTAGAGTACTCTCTTTCTGGGTTTCCCTTGAGATTTGTTGAGGTAGAAGAGCTTCTTTAAGACCTTCACAATAACCACCATGGCAGGCTTATTCTTAGTTTGAAGAAGAGCACCATTGGTCTTGGCAACTGTTAACGCTGGAGAACATCTGAATTCAATCACCTCCCTTGAAGAAGAGGTAGCAGAACCCGTTGTTGAAGACAACTCCTCATTGAAACCCTCCCACAACAAGTCCATTGGGTCCTCTTCATCATCTACTCCCACTCTTTTCATGTCATTTTGGACAGATGAAAAGCTCTTCCTTTGGCCCTGAGCGATCAGTTTTTCTTCAAAGCAATCTTTTTTATCTCCTTTGTTTCCTTCTCTGAGAACTTGGTAGGGAATAGGAGAGCCTGCTGGTGATAGATTCCACAGAGGAGGGGAATCAATGCTATATGCACAGGTGTCAATTATTCTAGGGAAGCTGAAGTCTTCTGTATCCATGGCTTGGCTAATCAACAACACTTTGGTAAAATATTAGAGATGAGAATGATGGGTGCCTTTGGGTTAGGTATGTGGGGTGGACCTGGTAGTTGTTTTGGGGAGGATTTTAGTTCAACTGCTCTTGTTCACTACAAATTAAGAAAATGGGGTTTATACTCTCTCTGCTCAACTTACATTTTCAAGGAAGATCTTCACCACTCATAGGTAGGGCAGGGCCATACCTGCCTAAACATAATAAAAGGCAAAACCAATTCACCCACTCAGTCCTCTGCTTAATTTGTTATTAACAAAAAATTGACATAATATCTATAAAAGAAAGTGAAGTAAAAGTGAAAAAAAAAAAAATTGATACCTAGAAATTTACTTTTTCCTAATTATGTAAGATCATACCATATCTCTCCTTCCTTTTTGATTGCAGGATGATCAAATATAACTCTAGGTTTTAATATGTGATGAAATTCTAGAATGTATAATAGCAGCCTATACCTTTAAAGGGCAGCCAACGGCTGCTTATTATCGCCGGATTGATAGGGGGGAAATCATTTCTATGCTAGTTATTTTCCAAATAGTGGTGTTGACAATTTGAGCCATGAAAGGGATATTGCACCACTACAATTTATTCAATCTCTACATATTGTGTTACATCTAGTGTTGGGGCTCCACATGGCCACTTGTCCTCAGTAACACGATTCAGTTTGATGGTGATCGTGGTGACAAGCTATACAGAATGTATGGATATTGGTAAAGATTACAAACAAACAGTTAAAATGAGCAAGTTATTTTAGGGTCTCAAGTAAGCGTTGTTGGTCTAGAGTGCCAAGTGCCAACCAATTTGCCAAGTACAAATTAAAGGGGTTTTGGCTTCTTTTCTACACTCAACATCTATGACCTGGGATTATACGTTATTGAAAGTTGGCTCCTGATTTGACCTCCCAATAACACATGTCAGCAAATCACACTTTACACAAGACCAACCAAATTAGAACATTTTGTTTGTATGCTTGGCCTAGACAATTGAAATTAGTTACTATTGTTCCATAAGATGTACTGCAAAATTTTACAGGAAAAAGACAAAAAGAAAGGGATTCATATGTTGGCGTCAAGAAATAATTGATATCTTATAACTATCAATAGATTTTCGGTGCTTGACATATAGAAAAACTAGTTGTAAGGATGTACACAGCATGGATGTTTTTTGTAATGACGAAGATAATAAGTTGTTCGTTTGGATACATATCCACCAGTCACAAAAGAAAGGAAACAACTTGGAAGTTGGAAATATTACAAGATCATACTCCTAACATGAAAAAGAAAACTAAAGAAAAGCACAATACTATCGAGCAGCCCTATAATAGGTGGGTCAACATTGATGGAACTTGAATTCCTTTTCTTGATGACAAATGTGATCAACATCAAATTAGGATCACGATTCTTTGAAATTGTATCCTCATAAGACTGAAAATGAGGAGGTAAATCAAAAAGTGACAAGGATTTTGCAGGGCACTCGAGCCACACATGTGAGCTTGACCTTCTTGATGAATGTGATTTTATTAATAGCGTGCTGAGACTTCAAAACTTTGATATAACTGGATTGGTAACATTTATGTGACCTAGTGCCCTTGTGCAGTTGTGCTTCACCAATTGACATTTGGGAATGTCACTACTTGAATCCTGAACCTCTCCATATCTTTCTCCCCTAAAATGGGAGCAAGGTCACGAATAATGACGAAGACACATAAACTACAAGTCATTTTTTAATCTAAATTTTTATGTTATAATCTCATAGATATCATGCAATATAAAGTAATGTTGTTAAAATTAGACCGAATAGTGACCCAGCGAAACATTCGATTCAAGTTTATCTGGTTCAACTATTTAAATCAACTTGTTGAATTAGATATTGTCATAAAAATGATTCACATGTGACAATATAAAATATATAAAAGCATTTATAAAATGTGCAAAATATTATTATTATTTTTTAAATATTAATGGCCAATCTATTCAACTGGATAAATTAGACATTTCGATCGAATTTTGACTGGTTTCCAAATGAGTCTGATTGTAAATTCAGTTATGAAACTAAACTATAATCATTAAAGTGTCTAGTTTACGATCAGACCAATCGGGTTGTCTGATCCAATTCGGTTCTGACAACACTAATATAAAGTAAAACAATATAAATTACAATAAAATAAATAAATAGACACACATGAATACTTCTCTCACTTAGAGGTGTTCTTTTTAGTATGTTTGCCTTTGTATTTGGTGTCATCTTCTACTTTTAATGTGTATCTCTCATAGCATGTCGTTTCATCTCTTTGTAATTTTGTTTTGTTGATACCTAGGGCCTAATGTCTTTCCTTTTAGCAGCAATCCCAGTTTCTTTTTCTTTCTTTCTTTCTTTTTTCCCTTCTTAGTTTCGTGTTTTTTTTTTTCTTTTCTTCATTTTCATTTGTTCATTATATAAAAAGGAACCGTGAACCAGGGACTCTATCAATTTTGGTTCAACTAAATCATTGGAGTAGAAATACAGAGAAAAGCAATAGAGGTCTTCGCTGTCCAAAACTTCTTCCTAGGTTGCGTCGAAGAACATGCTTGGCTCCTCTTCCAATTGCTCGATTTCTTCACGCTACAAAAATGACATCTCCAATTTGGATCACTTTATTTTATGGCTTTTAATTTAATTTGCTGTCGATTTTTTTCTTTTCTTTTTTAGTTACTGGATACCATGGCTGAGGAGGTAAATTTTCTTAATTTTCAGTGAAGTAGCAGCAGTGAAACTAAAAAAAAAATAGGATCTTTAATCAATCAATGTTTCATTTATAGATGAATGCAATTAACTTTTCATAATTTATTTAAAAATTTTATGTTGTTGTGTACTTGTTTCTTTGTTATAACTTGGTATTGAAAATTGGAACTTGGATTAAAATTTGATATTGAAATTTTGAAGTTAAATCTTGTTGATCAATTTCTTTATTATTAATGTATATTTTTAATATATATATATATACACACACTATCTGTTAAATCTTGAATTACTTTTATCTCCAATTCTCTGCTTCAACTAATTTTTAAAACATTGGTTCATGATTTAAGTGCTCTTGTCATTTTGTCATGGATAGTTTGAGAATTTGTTCTCCATGTCAATTATCAAAATTAATTTAGTCAATATTGATGGAATACCCACGATAAAGTGCTTATTAATCTTCTTGTGTCATTATACCCACACTTTTATATAGTAACAAGTCCAAGCAGTATTCTAAAAGCCAACACTATCTCTCTCTCCCACAATTTATTTGGACCCATAGTTCTTCTCAATGACCACAAAGAAACATTAGTTTCCAAACAGACAGCTTAAAATCCACAAGCAGACATTTCTGAAATGGGTAGGCATGAGTGCATCTGTTGAACTAACACCTCTCATACAATTCTTTCTTTTCTTTCTGTTCTAATTACTACACACAAAACACAGCAGTATAAGTGAATCTATAATATATAATTTAGGTGGCTTTACTTAAAACTATTTTTTGTTAAACCCAAATGAAATTACCTATTTAGTTATGCATAATTAAACTTTTGTAATTAATTTCCAAACGAAAATGTAATAATTATGTAAGAAGAAATGTTCATTGTACCAAAAGAAGAAATAGAGTGTGTTTGGATAGGCTTTTTTTTAAGTAAAGCACTTTTTTTAAAAAAAAAAAAAGTACTTCCATAAGTTTGTATGTATGTTTGGGTGAAACTTTAAAAACAAGTAGAAGTTAAAAAAAAACTCAATTACCACTTTTTTTTAAAAGTTAGTGACCCCCAGCTTTTAAAAAAAGGAGAAGAAGAAGTAGTTTTTAATATAATTTATTGACAAAAATACCCTTTACCTTTATTAAAAATTACATCTTTTATCTTCTATTTTTTTCCTTTTATAAACCCTACCTCCATTATTCTGGATACCCTACATTTTTAGTAATTTTACTATAAAAAAAACTCTTTTGTTCTTTTTTATCCAAACAAACTTACAAGTTCTTCTATTATTTCAAAATACTTCACAAACATTACATCTAAATACAAAATAACTTTTT
The DNA here is from genome assembly GCA_023212625.1 of Styphnolobium japonicum. NCBI lineage: Eukaryota > Viridiplantae > Streptophyta > Magnoliopsida > Fabales > Fabaceae > Styphnolobium > Styphnolobium japonicum. The sequence continues at coordinate 10,780,540 of JALBWW010000013.1, forward strand.
CTTTAAAAAAAAAACTCTACTGAAAAAAAGTCTATAAAAAAATTTCTCTTTTTAAAAGTTTATTCAAACGAATCCTTCCACAAAGAAAAAAAAGTTGTATTCATTGCCTACTTGGCAGAGTTGCAAACTGCAAAGTTGCAATATACAAAGCATAGGTAATTGCCCTTTATGAGATTGGAATTTATTTTTTTTAAAAAAAAAAACACACACACACACACACAATAAAGTTCTGCTACTGCTAACCTTTTAGAAATATTTAATATCATTAAAAAATTTCAACCCGTTAAGAAACATTTAATACATTTTAAAATTTATCCTTTTCTATTATTATTAATGTATTTTTATGACAAATACTCTAATAATACTTATCATTATTCAAATTTTCTTTTAGCTTAATTAATTTTTTTGTCTTTATATTTTTAGTCTGTGTTCATTTTAGCCTTGTTTTTTAATAAGATCACACAGTATTTTCACATTTTCTAGTATAGGACTAATCTCTATTTAGAAGTTAACTTGACCCTAATCACAAGATATTTTTAGTAAAATTCAAACTCATGCACTGCATATAAAGTCTACTTATATAAAATTTAATTTGTCAACTAAATTCCACCTTGTATTTTATTCCTTATCTTTTTTTATTTATCCATTTACAACTTCAACTTATCACTTATATCAAGTGTTGTTCTTATGATTATCCTCCATCTAAATTATTTTATTAAATGGTATCGTGTCAAATGATTATTGATGTAATAGTCTTAGATAGATATATTTCCTTTAACATGTCACTCCACATTTGACAGAATAATTTAGATAGAGACTTGTTATAAAAACAACATTTGATACATTTTTTGTAAAAAAAAAAATTAAGTGAAGGGAATGTAAGGATAAATTAAAAATATCAATGAGAATTTATAATGAGATTATAAATTACTTATTAATGAGTCAATCTTAAATTCAAATTCAAGTCATAATTAACATGAGTGAAAAGTTCGATTAAGTGAATCAACACCCAACGACAAACTAACATTGGATATATTTGACAAACCAATGAATAAAAAAATGAGAATAATAAATTTTTTGGTTATATGAGCATAATAAACTTAATTAAGACTTTCTAATTTTTACATCTCTCTTATTTTTTTTAAATGTGTATATATATTTAAAATTTAAAATATTTTCAAAATAAATTAAAATATTTTATTAAGTATAGAAAAACAAACAAACAAAAGCCGTGAATAATATAAGTTAACAAAATAAATAAATTTTTTAATGATTTAAAATTTTAATATTTTTTTATTTTAAAAAATAATTTTATGTATTAATAAATTAATTATGCATGACTATCAAAAAACAAATCTTTCAACTTTAGCTTAAAAAATAAGAGTTATAATAGACAAAAAAAAAAGATTAGTCGAATAAATAATAAGAACATATCAAGAAAAATATATAATTAAAAATAAATTAAATTAGTTAAGATTATATTGTAATTCCAAATTATTAAATATTGGCTTTGGTCAACACACCTCTTCCAAAACAATAATTTGGTGCAGACTGCAGTGCAGAGTAAAGACCATTCTTCCAATGGCATGGCTTTCCGAGTCATTTCCCTCTACGCGTGTTTGAATAATCAGTCAAGTAGTCGTGCAAGGGTAGGGTCCCCTCCTCATTCATTCATTATTCCTCAACGACTATAGTGCCTCTTCCACTGAGCCTTTGGTTGCTGCTGCTGAACCAGTAGCACCCTCTCAAAGGATTGAATTAGTGATTATGGAATTGTAATTTTTGTTTATTATGATTTTTTAAATGCACCATACTGAAGTGGAAAGCACACTCTTAAAATTATTTAAGAAAAATTTAGTATTAGTTAATGTAAAAATTAATTCAAAGATGAGAGATTTTTGTGTACATTTAGTGTACATAATTTGTATATACTAAATAACCAATGGACACATCATTATTTTATATTAAATATTATAGAAATTTTTATATCACAATTATTTTATATTTAAAATAATTATGTGTTGATCATTTAGTACACAATTGTCTACGCTACAGGATACAAAAAATTCTCTTCAAAAATATCCTTATCATAAAAAATAAAAATAAAAAGTATAGCTTGTCAGTGTTCAGAGTCAAAGTCCATGAAAGTACCAGAAGAAACCCACTATTCTTGTGAATGTCTTTTGAGTCTTTGTGTGGACTTGATAAGCTACTAGTTATTTATAATAGGCTTTATTAAATTAATTAATAATTAATAAATATTTAAAATTCATTAAAACGCTGATACTCATAAAAGAAAAAATCATAGGTAGAGGGCAATTCCCTCTTTGTCACTATGTGCAGTAGCAGACCAGCAATTCCAGTCAACTCCACTCCCAACAGTTTCACACTTCTTCCTTCTTTCCAGCAAATTTCCTTGAACCAAGAAACAATCCCAAACTCCAATATCTCTCCTGCAGAGACTTTCATTCTAGCTTTATTATTCTCTTCTTGTTCAGTTGTTCTTACCTCCCTCTATGTTCTCTTCCATCTGAACACAATAAAATATACACCCATCACCCACACCCCAAAGAGATTCACACATGATATTATAGTAGTGAAGGGTAATCACAGTTTACAAAGCAGATACCAGATAAAAACATGGGCAGGTATGAGTACACAACCTCTTTCCTACGTACTTCACTCTTCTTTTGGTTCTGTCCTATAGTTTTGTCTCTGTTATCCCAAAACCAAACAAACACCATGATCACTCTCTCCCACCTTCTTAATGTCTCTGATTGGGATACCATCAAAGACCCAAATCCATGTGCATGGAAGGGAGTCCTTTGTGACCTTAGCAATTCCTCTGTGACCAAGATTATCCTATCTGGGTCTTCTCTTGATTCTTCTGAATTTCTTCCTGTTCTTTGCAAAATTGGAACTTTGCAGCAACTTGATGTCTCCAATAACCGTCTGAGCTCAATCCCAGATGAGTTCATCACTGAATGTGGAAAAATTGAGGGTATAAAGCTGCTGAATTTCAGTAGAAACATGTTAAAAGGTGCTTTACCTACTTTTCATGGTTTTGATGGATTGGAATACCTGGATATGTCTTTCAATACCTTGGGAGGGAGTATTGGTTTACAGTTAGATGGATTGGTTAGCCTCAAGAGTCTGAATCTTAGTTACAATATTTTCAGTGGGTCTCTTCCTCCCAACCTGGGAAAGTCTATGGCTTTGGAGCAACTTCTGCTTTCTGTGAATCGTTTTCATGGAACAATCCCAGATGAAATCTTGAGCTATAAAAATTTGACTGTGATTGATCTTAAGGAAAATAAGCTTTCAGGGCCTATTCCTAGCAATATCGGAAATCTATCCAAATTGGAAGTTTTGAGTCTTTCCTCTAATATACTCAGCAGGGAAATCCCAAGAACACTCTTGAATATCACAACCCTTACAAGATTTGCAGCAAATCAAAACAATTTCACTGGTAATGTTCCTCCTGGGATTACAAAATTTCTCAGGAATTTGGATCTTAGTTATAATAATTTGTCTGGGTCCATTCCAGAAGACCTTTTATCTCAATCACAATTGCAGGTTGTAGATTTGTCCTATAACATGTTACATGGGCCATTACCTGCTAAAATTTCTCCTAGCTTACTCAGGTTGAGATTAGGGGGAAATTTGCTGAGCGGAGGGATTCCTTCAGAAACTTGTGCAACAGTTCAAAATCTGACATACATGGAGCTGGAAAACAATGACTTGACAGGATCGATACCACCTGGATTGGGTTCTTGCCGGAATTTGGCATTGTTGAATTTGGCTCAGAACAAATTGACTGGGGTATTGCCACCACAGCTTGGCAATCTTAACAATCTTCAAGTCTTGAAGCTTCAAATGAACAAGCTTAACGGCACAATCCCTATTCAAATTTCCCAACTACAGAAGTTGTCTACACTGAATTTAAGCTGGAATTCTCTGGATGGATCAATTCCATCTGAGATATCAAGCTTGAGAAGCCTTATATTCCTGAACTTGCAAGGGAACAATCTCATTGGTTCTATACCCTCATCCATTAGCAACTTGAGATCTCTTATAGAAGTCCAACTTGGGGAAAACCAACTAAGTGGAAATATTCCACAGATGCCACTGAGTCTTCAGATTGCCTTGAATCTCAGTAGCAACCTCTTTAGTGGAACTATTCCTAGCGGTTTTGGTGATTTGACTAACCTAGAAGTCTTGGATCTCTCAAATAACAGATTTTCTGGTGAAATTCCTGAGTCTTTGACTAAAATGGCAGCATTGACTCAGTTGCTACTTTCAAAAAATCATCTTTCAGGTGTCATTCCGCAATTTGGTTCTTATGTCAAAGTTGAATCAAGTGGAAATAAAGATCTCATAAAAGCTCAGAGTAATGCCACGCCCAACAATTCTCCAAGATCAGCAAAGAATGGAAAATCTGTTGTTGTGGCTGTTCTCGTTGCAATTGCTGCTGCTATTTTTCTGGTTGGTCTGGTCTCCCTGCTTGTTGTATCAATCTCACGACACTATTGCAAGGTAAATGATGAACACTTACAGTCAGGCGAAGGCGAAAATCTTCACCTTCCTCTGGTCATCCAAAGTAATTTGTTAACTCCAAATGGAATCCACAGATCAAACATTGACTTCTCCAAGGCCATGGAAGCTGTTGTTGAAACGTCAAACATTACTCTGAAAACTAGGTTTTCAACTTATTATAAGGCCATTATGCCATCTGGGTCAATGTATTTTGTCAAGAAGCTTAACTGGAGTGACAAGATATTCCCAGTGGGAAGTCATGATAAATTCGGGAAAGAGCTAGATGTCTTGGCAAAATTGAACAATTCAAATGTCATGATTCCTCTAGCCTATATTCTGTCCACTGACAGTGCTTATGTAGTATATGAGTTTGTCTCAAATGGCTCCCTTTTTTATGTACTACATGGAAGCATGGGAAACTCTTTAGATTGGGCTAGCAGATATAGTATAGCTGTTGGGGTGGCTCAGGGTCTCTCTTTTCTGCATGGATTTGCCTCTGGTCCAATACTTCTCCTTGACTTATCAAGTAAAAGTATTATGCTGAAGTCCCTCAAGGAGCCTCTAGTTGGGGATATTGAACACTATAAGGTGATTGATCCCTCAAAGAGTACAGGCAGTTTTTCTGCAGTTGCTGGTTCTGTTGGCTATATTCCTCCAGGTCAGAAACTCTATGACCTCTTCCAATTAGTCTTTCCTTTAAGTCCACAAATTTTTGAAAATATTATAAACGAAATTGCCTCTAATTCATAATTACCTAGTATCAATTGTGTGGTCTTATTTGCTCGACTGTTTCTGTTTTATGTTAGTTACAAAAACAAACCTGACTAAATTCAAAAAACACTTTTGTAAGAAGGTATAAGGCCTGGAAATTGCATTTATTTTTCTCATGCACATAACCCCAAAGATTTAGAATCCGAGTAGCCAAGCAGTTTTAGTGTGCAAAGCTCTAAATTATTTTGTTTGTTGGTTGGCAGAGTATGCATACACAATGAGAGTAACAATGGCTGGGAATGTATACAGCTTTGGGGTCATTCTGCTCGAATTGCTGACAGGAAAACCTGCAGTGACAGAGGGAACTGAATTGGTCAAGTGGGTTTTGCGAAATTCAAGAAAGCATGATTACATTCTTGATTTTAATGTCAGTAGAACATCACAGGCTGTGAGAAACCAAATGCTCGCAATTCTGGAGATTGCTCTTGTTTGTGTAAGTACATCCCCAGAAGCAAGACCAAAGATGAAGAGTGTGCTACGGATGCTGCTAAATGCTAGATAAAGTCATATTTTTAAGGGGTGGATTAAATCTTCAAAAGATTTTGTTTTGAGTGGTGTGTTAAATCTACAAAAGATAGAATATATGATAGGCGGTTTTGCTCAATTCTTCTATGGTGTTGGTATAAATTAAGCTTTTCTGGCCATGCAAGCTGTGGCAGCTGTGTAAAGTGAATCAGTGTGCTATAGTAGACATCTAGCTCATGTATAATTGATAACATATTTTTGTTTTGGATATGCAGATGGCAGACGTTTAGTATCGGATCCTCTTATTTTAGCATTTTAAATTTTAGACAGTTATTTTAAGAGAGATAGATACAATATATGTTTTTGAAAAAGGTCTTATTTTTGTGATTTTGTTTTGTCTTTTAGTTTGAGTCTTTTTTTTTATTCATTTTATCTTATTAAAATATGTGCTCAAACGCGACTCATCTCATCTAAATAAAGAGTTGAGCTCAAGCACTTTCACGAATAATATTACTTCCATAATATACTTGTATATGCATATAAAAATTAAACTAGTATAAGAAAATTTATAAATTTATTTTATCATACATGGACGTAGATATCTAAAGGATTTAATTTTAATCCACTATCAGTGTAAAGTTTTTTTACACTATCATCCAATTTCCAATTATGTGCTGACACGTCATTAAAAAAATTATATTTTTTATGTGGTTATTGTGATAGTCAAACTCTTTTAATGATTTAGTTACACATGATTAGATGACAGCTTTACACTGACAGTAGATCAAAATTAAACTCATATCTAAATATCATATGTAAATATATATTCTTAATGAAACTATTTACGAGCTAAATGAGTTTAATATTATGCTTAAGTTTATGTATTCAATAATGAACTAAATCGAGTCTTTCGTTGAGCTCAAACAATTCACCATAGCTATGGTCATTTACACACAACTCACCAAAATCCCCACTTTTGAAGAGATAAATCCCATAATTATGTCTTCTGCCTGACAACGGCATGGCTAATCCCAACTTCTTGGTTTCGTTATCAGGGATTGCTTCACATGAAATTTAACTTCTGCCAAGCATTTAATAGCACGAGATACATTTAACGTCGAAACAAGCTAGCAAACACCTATTCTTCCATAAATATGAGTTAACCAAGGAAAAAATGAGATTATACACCGGTGGAATTGCAAAAGAGAAACAAGGCCAAGTTTCCCTCAATTTGGTGCAGCCAGCTTTTTACTACAATCATTGTCATTGAAGCAAAATGTAATGAAAATCAGACTGCAGCAATTTACTTCATCACTACTTTTTTCTTTTCTTTTCGTGCCATAACATAATCACTGTTCAATCTTCTCAGTTTCAATTTTCTAGACTTAGAATTCATAAAAAAGTTTCATGCTTACACAAATAATGGACATTATTAGACAATAGTGAACAGCCAAAAAAATAAATTTATAATCAGACAGCATTTAACTAAAAAAGAAAATGGCACTTTTGACTGAAAATTTCATTTAAGAAACTACAACTCAACTTCTGTATTCAAAACTCTGCTCCTGTTCTTTGCCAAATCCTGAGTGGATGGTAATTGGCTCCTGAATTCTTGTCAATGATTAATAATCCCATAACCATAATGAGAAGAATTATACCCAGAAAGGAACGTTTTTCACTTTGTTACAAAGAAAAAGCACCATTTGAGTATAGGAAAGTGAGACTAGAAAGTAAGATCTTTAGGGTCCTCAATAATCTTTGACAAGGTTTGCAAGAATGAAGCCAGATCAGCACCATAGATTACTCGATGATCTGCTGTAACATTGACCTGCAAATTTGCATTTCTTCAATTACAAGAAAACTGAAGTTTGGACCTGAATATTTGTGTTTCTTTTATTTTTTTTTTTATAATTGAATATTTACGTTTCTTTAACAAATAATAAGTCATACTCCTAGATATATAAATGCCTGCACTTGTACCTGCATTTGGTTCTTCATGCCAATGCGACCATCCTTGGTAGCCACAACAGTTGGCTGTGATGTCCCAACAGCCATTATTGCTCCCTACACAAATAAATCCAGAGAATGATCACATTCACGTTGCATTGTTGCCCATCACAGTTCTAATTTAAACAAATTGTTCGCAAAACACCTAGTAGACAAACAATTTGAAAATAAGTAAGAATACTCACAGTTCCAGGTGGCAGAATAGCATCAAAGCGATCGACGCCAAACATTCCCAGGTTGGAAAGAGTGAAAGTACCTAGAAAAACAAAAGCAAGCAGTGAGGGTGGGCAAATATCAGTGACACAGACATTAATTTGCCCCAATTGAATGTCATATTTCAACCATATCCAGGACATAATAATATCCTGTTCTTTAGGTAAATATCATACATCTGTTTCTTGCTTCTTTAAGAGATTCACATAGCAGAAACAATAAAAGTGAATATATCAGGTAGAAATGTACAAGCCAGCAGTTAATAGTCCACACAAAATGGGCCACCAACAGCACCATAAGTTCCATCGGTTCCATGAACTTGTAAAGAACATCCCAAAATAATAATAATAATAATAAGAAAGTCAAGAGTCTTTAAAATTCCATGAATTGTAGTAGCAAAAGGAGAAGTTAGAAGTTCAATCTTAATTGATTGGCTGAAAAACTTAAGACTTAGACTGAATTTGAAATTCTGAAGGGCAGAAGAACTGATAGAAGGTCTAACGTTCAAATACCGCAGGGTAATGCCTGATTAATGGGAAAAAAGCTCCCAAAGTCTATAATATGTCTCTTGTACTAGAGCAAATTCAGGCCTGCGATTTTGAGAATGGTGAGACAGAGAATTTAATATTTCAGGCATCATCCCACAAGTTGTGCAGTTTAGGTTTCTTGAATCCATCTTACTAAGTGTCACGCATAATATTTAAGCTGGGTAGATGAAATGGAGAAATGGAGAAATGCTCAGGCATAATTGTAAATGCAAAATGCTGATCAAATTTAAACCAAAATTCTACCGGACTGTTGTAAGACCAGCAGTGCTCTATGGCAGTGAATGTTGGGTAGTGAAGTCCAAGTGCTAACAAGAGCAAAAAATGAGTGTAGCAGAGATAAGAATGCTGGGGCAGATGAGTGGACATACAAGAAAAGAAAAGATTAGGAACGTCTGCATCCAAGAGAAATTTGGAGTAGCGTCTATTGAGGAGAAGATGACGAAACTCGCCTAAGGTGATTTGGTCATGTGAGAAGAAGACCAATGGAGGCTCCAGTGAGAAAAGTGGATCAAATGCAAGATAATACGAGTAAAAATGGTAGAGGAAAAACTATTGAAAAGACCTTGCTCTAAATGCTTTTACTGAAATTTTGATTTTTGATAGGGTCCCATGGTGTCAATTGATCCATGTAGCCAACCTCACAGAATGGGATAAGGCTTTTGGTTGTTGTTGTTGTTGTTTTTAAATTGTAAGTAAGCTTTTTTATTTTCTCCAACTGTTACTGATCACACATTACAGTTGAATGTTGATGGCCACAGCAGCATGATAAGAACTAGAAAATTGGAACTGAATTTCTGAATTGATTGAATCGTATTGAGGAATCCTCTGTGGGAAATGTTCCCAATTCAGAGAAAAAGATACAAGAATTGCATAAGAGAGAAAAAATGTGATAGAGAGAGAAAACAAGAATTGCCCTGCCAAGAATCAGAGAGCTTGGCCTCTCCCGGTCCAGTTCTAACTAACTACCTCATTTTCCCTCCATTTTCTCTATTTATTCAGTACTGTTACAATGGGTCCTAGCTAATACAACAGATCCTAATTAGTAGGATCAACTGGATCTGTATCCACCGGTCCATAGCCTAAAGCTGGCCCAATTGGCTTGGGTGGGCGTCTAACTCTTCGGATATAGGTTGATTGGATAGGAGGTCTAACACAGCATTGAACTTCAATTTCTCTCTTCATTGAACATTGCCCATCCTTAGTCTCTTGCTCGGTGATTCCCCCACTGTAGCCAGTTAATATAATAGAAATCCCTGCTCTAACAACTCTTAGATATAGTCTAACCACATTAGACCTCCTGCTCAGTCTTTGAAACTCAAATTTATTATTCCAACCTTATAGCACTCTTTCCAATTATAAACCTAAAAAAATACAACCATGGAACATCAGAACACTCCAGAGAATTGATGTGAACAGATTTTCAAATATGTCATCATACATCACTCCAATTGCCCCTCACACTCTATAGCTTGGCACTCAGATAAAGAATTCTGATAAGCACAAGTTGGGCCCTCAAATTCATTGATACAATCTTCAGTTTTGTCTGTGCAGTACCCATTTAAACTCTTAAGGTTTTCTTTAGCATATAGATATAAACTTGTTCTACCATAATATATTGGTTATCAAAGCTTGACTTTCATAATTTAGAAATGGCTTTATAAAAAAAAATTAAAAAGTTCTTCCCAAACAAGATGATCTGTAAATATCAACATCAGTCCTGAAGTCCCACAAATTACATTTTAAGTGAATATTACCACATTCCATCCCTAAAGCTAATGCATATGACGGATGTGCAAAGTTACCCATGCTTTTCTTCATTGGATTTTATGCATTTTTGTCATAAATTCATTGATTTCACAGTGGCAGGTGAATCCAGCTCAAGAGGATCAAAACCAAGTATGTGATAATCTATCAGAACATCCCAATCCAATCTTCAGACTGGAAATAACTATGGACACAACAGCCCACAACAATCCTGTACTCTATTCTTGTCATTCATTTTTTAAAGCACTTAGCCACTCCTTTCTTTTGGACTAAGATATCTCCTATGTACGAGTGATAGACTCCGATGACACTAATATTAAGTCAAGTATCAATCTCCCTACAAAAAAAATTTAAGGAGTCTGTGATAAATTGGAAATTTTATCGAGATAAAAAATCCCAATAAAACATAAATGTTATACTTATATTTCTTGCCATGGATTATTTATTCTGTACTAATTTTTTTCTGAGATACAGTGTTGAACTTAATATTAATACCTCTCACGAATGAAAAGCAAACAAGCTCTTGCCATTTGCTATCCTATAACATCAGATTTTAGATAACCAAGTTATTAGAATTAGTAATGTAATAACTTCTAACCAAAGTAACAAATAAAGCCTAAATGTAGGTGGGACCAAAGAGATTGCAAATAACAAAACAAGAAATTGGAGATAAGGCATCAAGAGCATGAGCCAGTAAGGTGCCATTTTTATTTTATTTTTGGTGAATAAATAAGCTGTCATTTGTACTTGGGGAACACTAGCAACTACCCAGATACAAGACAACACAACTTAAACATACATCAGAAAGGCATCCATGAGGCCAAGATTTTTGGGTTTAGCTCATATTCCTTTACATGAGACCCGATTATATATAACAAACAATACCTACGTATACCTAATTTGTCAGATGCAGGCTATCCATATAGTCATAAACAAATCCAAAAGTCTCAAATTTGGTTTCTACTAACAAAACACACACCAGATCAGACATATGACTAACACTACAGGTTTAACTTTTACCAAGTATCAATTTTCAAACAAGATCATAAATATCAAAGTTAAGACATGTCTGCCAAAGTCTATAAATTGAAAACAAGGGAGGATCAAATGCCTGAGACTTTATTTGGGAATCAGAAAATGAAGGTAAAGAAAATTACATTACATAAAAAATTTCAAGCAATTAATGTACCTGTGTTGTATTCATGAGGTTGCAGCTGCTTGGCCCGGGCCTTATCAACCAACTCCTTCCACTTTCTTGACAATGAATAGACATCAACCTACAATATACATCAAATATGCCTTTCTACAATTAAGCACCAACTTATTTTAGAAGAAAAAACAATACAAGCTGCTCAAAATAAAGTAGCGAAAACCTTATCAGCATCCTGAAGCACTGGTGTAATCAGTCCGCCATCCGTAGCCACAGCAACTGCTATGTTGATGTTACTATTATATGTAAAGCTATTACCATCTCTACAACTAGAGTTTATAACAGGGTGTTTAACCAGTGCAAGTGCTGTAGCCTTGGCAAGCAATGCTGTCATAGTAACTCCCTTTGACTTGATCTGATATTTATAAAATTGAATCAATCAATAGATAGATATTAACAATTTGGGCAGGAGTCCTACATCTTGCAGCAAGAACCAATGTGATATTCATCTAGCATCAAGCATAACCATGATATGTAATTTAATTAAATAAATACATATCATTGACCTGAGATATTTAATCCTAATCTGACTACAACACAATCTCCCCATACAGATTATGAATGCATTAGCAAGCAGTAGCCAAAGACAAATAAGAAAAAGCCTAAAGATCCTAATAACCAAACAAATTCCTATCCAATCATCATTGCAAAAATTTCTTACAAAGGATGGTCCAGTTAATAAAGTATTTGACATTTACTTTGTGCAAATTTCCCAAATGGGAATTCAAATTTGAAATTTCGTACAAATTCATTGTAAAACATATATGGTATTTACTTTGTGCTAGAAATTTTACACTTAGTACAAAGTATTTGAATTCCTATTTTTTCTTCTCCCCTCCCCTTTCTTCATTTGCAGCAAATATTAATATCAAGGCACCAAGGTTTTTACAAAATGCAGAACCAGAAGACACAGTTGGAAAGCATTCAGAACACTCCAAACAGTCCAAAACCTGAGAATGAAACATCTATAAACATGATGTGGATTCTATATGCAGTGCATTAAACATGCCATTGCAACATTGCAGAACACAGAGAAAACAACCAAATTCAAGTCAACTACCATAAAAACCAAAACAACCACGTTCCCGGCATTCAATTTGCAAGTTCACCTTCTTATACAGAGCATCAAGTGCATCCGTGGTGATGGTGTAGCCAACTCTAAAAGTCGGAACCGCCAAACTCTCCACCATGTTTCTACTCACAGCACTCTGCATTGTCGTGAAAGCCACCACAGTTCCCAACTCAACCCCCGCACTCTTCCCCACCGCCACCTCCGCATCAACACTCCCAGGGGAACCACCAGCAGCAGCAAATGCCACAACATCCTTGGCCACAATTCTACCCATTGGTCCACTCCCCACAACCCTCCCAAGCTCCACCTTCAACTCCTTCGCCACCTTTTTCGCATAAGGAGACGCCACCACTCTCTTCCCTCCCTCCGACGCCGGATGCGTCGACGCAACCGCCACACTCCCCGGCGCCGGAGACTTCACCGGCGAAACAGGTGCCACATTATCAGCAATCTTCTCCGATTGAACCTCCGGTGGATGTGCCGACGGTGAGGAAGAAGAAGAAGAAGAAGATGAAGAATGAGCTTTGGACCTTGCCTGAGCAATCTCGTCCTCGGTCTCAGCCAACAGCGCAATGGCGGATCCAACGGCGGCGACGCCACCTTCTTCCACCATGATTGCGGCGAGGTAGCCGTCGTAGAAGGTCTCGACGTCCATGTCGGCTTTGTCGGACTCCACCACGACGACGCTCTCGCCTTTGGCGAGCTTTTCGCCTTCGGACTTGATCCACGACACGATTTTTCCTTCGGTCATGGTGGAGCTCAACGCCGGCATGAAAATCTCGCGGATCTTGGCGTGAACGTGGGCTCTTCTACTGCGGTTGCCGGAGAGTTGGAGCGACGGCGGCGAAATGGAATTGCGGCGGAGGGCGGGGGAGGAAGGTAGGAAGGAGGTGTGGAGAAGGTGAGCCATTGGAGGAATGAATCAATGGATTTTAGAGAGAGAGAGAAATGAGAGTGTAGAGAGAGAGAGAGAGAGAGAGGGGAAGAAGGAAGTGTGTTGTGTTAAATTAAAAAGGGGTGTGTTTTGGTTTTCTCGAATTCATCGAAAGATGACGGAGGTTTCAACTTTTTCAACCACCATACCTGTGAATGTAATGTGTTTGATTTGTGTTGTCCGTTTGGCTTTGGTTTTGGTTTTGGTTTTGGTTTTGTTTGGTGCTTGTTCAGTGGTAACCTCTAATACTGTCTAGACTGTTTCATAATTCACTTCTTTGCTTCTTCTTCTTCTTGGTTTTTTTATATTTTTTTTACTTTTTTGATTTTTGGTAATTCAAAGGGAATTTTTTTTCTTTTACTTTTTTTTTAATAAATATATTTTGGTTTTTATAGTTTTAATCTTTACCTAATTATTACATGCTTTTTATTTATTGGTAGTTAAAAGTTGCTTAAAATAACTTTTCTCCTTTTTGAATTCTTTTTTCCAATTTGGATAGATTTCTATTAACCAATGTCAAAATGAAAATTCAAATATGTTAAAATTATGCATTAAATGTTTAGAGTTTAATTTTCATCTAATATTAGTGTAAAAATAATTTATATTATCATTCAATTATGTATTATCACATTATTAAATAAATTTGATTACCATAATATTTTTATGCGTTTGATTAATTTTGTGCGAGTTGTTAGACCTAACTTAACTCACAAATTCACTCAACTCTTATATATATATATATATATATATATATTAGAGTTTAATTTTAATCTACTATCAATGTAAAAATAATTTACATTGTCATTCATTTATGTATTGTCACATTATTAAATGAATTTGATTACCATAACATTTTTGTGTATTTGATCGATTTTGTATGAGTTGTTTAAGTTGACTCAACTCTTATTAGAGGTGTCAAAATGGGCCAAGTCCATGAGCCGGCCCAAATAACCCGATAAAAAGTGTGGGTTCAGCCCGAACTAATTTTGGACCGACCCAGCCTAGCCTGAATTTAAGCTGGCCTGACTATGTAAATTATTATTATTTTTATTATATATTTAATTTTGTTATTTTTTATTCATATGACTAGTTTTATTTGGATTATAAAAAAGGAATCAAATTTAGTGAGTACATCTAAACCTTTCTTTTTTCTCTACTTGAAATATGATGTTAATTTGTATTAGTTCCTTGAATTGATTAATTTATGGTTCAAAGCAATGCTTTATAGATATATCATAAATCATTTATGTCGAAAACAATGTAATAAATCTTCACTGTTTATGTTGATGACACTTAATATAATATGTTATACTTGTATTTAATTTGCGTACATTTTTTGTGGGCTTTGATTGATGTAGAAGTTTAATTTATCAATAACTTATTATTATAGATATAAAAAAGTAAAAAAAGAAAGAAAAAAAAATTCAACCCATGGGCCGGGCCGGGCCAGCCCCGCTCGCAACCCGCAACCCGCAACCCGCATGGGCTGGGCTGGACTAGCTATTTGCTAGCCTGCACCTATCATAGGCCGAGCCGGGTCGGCCTGAAATAAGCTTGGTCCAATGCAGGTCGGCCCGAATAAGTTGAGCCGGCCTGAATTAACACCTCTAACTCCTATATATATATATATATATATATATATATATATATATATATATATTAGAGTTTAATTTTAATTTACTATCAGTGTAAAAATAATTTACATTGTCATTTAATTATGTATTATCACATTATTAAATGAATTTGATTACCATAACATTTTTGTGTGTTTGATCGATTTTGTGCGAGTTGTTAGACCCAATTCAACCTATCTCTCTCTCTCTCTCTCTCTCTATATATATATATATATATATATATATATATATATATATATATATATATCTAATATACACATATGTCGTTTTCAAGTCATAGTTTTTTTCTTTATAAGTGAAACAATGTCACTTAATGCCAAAATATAATAATAATACTTAAGAATGAGACAACCTCGTTTCACTTCATATTTGATTTCAGACTTTCATCCTTCTTCTTATTCAGTCCTCCTTTACACTCACTTTACTCACAGCCCCTCTTCCCTTTATGTAAACCTAGCCTCCAACTTTCATCTTCACACTACATTCTCACTTATGTTATGGGAAATGAATTTTGATTTTTAATTTTTTAAAAAATTAAAGTTTAATTCATAAATTGAATTAACTCAACTTACACGTAGTGAGTTAGGTGTGTTTATAAGGCTGTGAAATATAAAATTGTTCAGATTTAAACGAGTTATAAATTAATTATTCCGACTTGCATCGCATTAACTCGCGGACCTAAACGAGTTGGCCTGCAAAACTTTTTTTTTTTACTTATAAACTTCAAAATAAATTTAAATATAATAAAAAAATTTAAATTTAATAATCTCAAATCAAATATTACATTACATAGACATAATATTAGATACTTTAATCTCATTTAAAGGATTAAGAGAGAATTCAAATAAATAAATAACATAAATTTATAAAATTTGACGAATGTATTTATATGTGGATTATGCTACTGCTAACCTGTATAATACGTACATTTTGTACTTTCATTCAAAAAAAATATTTAATTAACTTTTAAGTTTTTAAATAAATTTTTTTTAAATACAAACAAATTAAAACTTAAAAAAAAAAGTTATATAGGCGAGTCATAGCTTCGCTAATTTACCTGTTTAACTAGTAAATTAAACAAGTTGATTCAAAATTACTCACATTTTTATAAATTATTAATTTTAAAATTTAACTCACATAATTTATATAAATAAACAAATTAACTCAATAAATTTGATCCAATTTAACAACCCTATATATTCGGGTCAAATTTTAAATCCAATCCAAACTAAGTCACTACTTCTATAAATGAGCTACATCAAAAATATCTTAAACTCAACCATTGGAGAGGATTCAGCGTTTGACTCGTTCTCTCTTTATAGGCATCCAACTTTGTAAATGCTCGACCTTCTCAATTTCGACAAAGCTCGTGTATTATCCAATTCACTCAAGCCACATTAGCATCCCAACTACATCGGCACTCATCCATTGATTTACCTGTCATCTCAGAACATGACATTAATAAAAGTACTTTAGTGATCGATTGAAAAGCAAATGCTTAGGCTAATTACATGAAAGATAAATATCTTGAAGATTAAAAAAATTGTCACATGAATGACGATTTTATTCAAATTTCAAAGAAAAAGAATAAAGCTACAAAACATTAAATGATTTTTGTTTAGTTTGACATTAAAAGATAATTTTACTTATTTAGAAAAAAATGGAGAATAACAATTAAACTTTTTTTTATTAAAGAGATAAATTATTATTTTAACCTCAAATTTTATTGGATAGTTTACTTTAACTAACTTGAAGGTATTACATACATTCTCATTCATACATATAATATTTCGAATATCTTGATTGTCTATGGGAAAAAAATATTTATGAAAAATAAGAGCAAATAGATATATTTTTTTAAAAAGTTTTTGAAATAATTTAAAATCAAATAATCAAAAGTTTAAAATAAAATATTTTTTAGAAAAATTATTTTTAGTTAATAAAAAATAATCTTAACATATAATTAATTTTATATACTTTAAATAAATAAGATAAATTTTAGATAAAATAAATTTTAATTGAAAAAAAATTATTTTAAAAAAAAATAATCTTTCCCAAACATGCTTATACGGAATAAAATCCAAATTGATATAAATGATAGAAATACCCCTAATGAGAAAAATGAAAATTTTTAACCTTTGTCTTTCATATCTTTTATATATATATATATATATATATATATATATATATATATATATATAATATGAATGTGCATTTTTAAAAGAATATTCAAGATTAGTTTTTCAACAAATTGATAACAAATTTTTTGATAATTTATTTTTCTTTCCTTATAATTAATATATTATAATTACGATTCTATGATTTATGATATTAGAATAGTATTGATTTTAGTATTATACAAGATTTGAAAATTTTAAGACAAATATTAAATAAAAATTATGATTAAAAAATCATCCAAAATATTATAGAAAAGTAATTATTTTATGATAACTTGAAATGAAATCACACCACAATAAATCAACAAATATTTTTTAATTTGTATCAATAGTTATTCAGAAAAAAATAAAATAGAGAGTCAAAAGGGGAGATAAGTCATAAGAGCAAAGAATATTTTAAAAATTATAAAAGAGTAAATTGTGTCATTTTATAAATTAAATAAGGATATTTTAGAAAATATATATGGAATCCTATTCCAAAAAAATATGTAATCCTAATTCCACCTTTTTTTTTTGAAGAATGAAATGTCATAAATTTGTAAAATGAAATTCAAAATAAGAATGTCATTTTATATTTTTTTTCCCACAAAAAAACATAGAATCCTTTGATTTTAAGATTAAATATAGAATGAAATGTCATTCCTTCATACCAAATATACCATTACTTATCACATAATCCACCACATTCAATGCATTTAGTGTGCATGCGATAGAACCTTTTGTATTATAGAGGTGCTCTATAGATTAAAGGGAAAAAAATGTGAAGCAATATTTTCCATTAAAGGATTAGATTAAGAAAATTTTATTATCAAGAACTAAATTGAGATCCAACTTATTAGTGAAGGGACAAAGTAAAGTTTCAGTCTAATTTTATATATAATTAAACTACTAAATTTTTTTATTTGAGTTATAATAAAAATAATAATACAAATATATATTTAATTATGAGCAAAGAAATTATTAGAAAAAATGTACTTGTACAAAACTTTTTTGAGTTATATGTATAATTTGGATCGTTTCTTCTTTTATTTACCGACCTAGGTGGGACAGTGGCATACCTTGTCGGATAACCTTGTGAGTTGTGAGTCTTGACTCAAACAGGAACTGCCCAAGAAGAAGAAGCTCGAAGCAGAAGCAGAAGCAGAAGATGGGTGGCTCCATTTTTTCTCACTTCTTCGTTCTCTCATACTCTTCTCCTTGCTTTACCCCTTCTCTTTCCACCACTCTCTTCCCTTCCAAAATTGCCACCAAACCCATCAATGAATCTCCTCCCTTTAGCCTTAGCTGCAACCAATTTCGATGCAAATGTACTACTACTTCATGCCCTTCCCAATCCTCAGCTCCTCATGGTTACTCATGCTCTGTAAAGTAATCCCATTTCTTATCTCTTTGTAATTTGACCCAAGTGTTCAATTTTCTACCTTTTTGCCTCTTGGTTGAAAAAGATTCAAGCTTGAGCATCATGGGGGTGATTTGTTTGGGTTTCTTCATTGCTTCATTTAAATCTTGTTAACCATTAGTGTTGTTTAGGAGAGTACTGAATTGGGTCACTGTGTTATTGGTGATTAAGTTTTCCCAAGTTTTGAGTTGTGGGTTGTTTAGATTGTGGTTTATGTTGGAGTATGAAGGGAATTCCTAGACTTCTAGTGGGATACATATTCATATTCAAGACATTCAGTTTTGTTACCCTCTGAGTGGCTTGTTGCTTTAGTGGTTTTGTATGATGCATAGATGCTTGTTAACTTGATGCATTATTTACAGAAAGATGAAAGCCTCTGGAATTTGGGAAACAGGATCCACCCGAGGTGGATACTACCTTGATGCAATGAAGAACTGGATTTTGCTTCAGGTTGTTTTGCTTTCACATGCTTTACTAATTACTGCAAAACTTAGCATTTTATTAGTGATATCATTTCGAATCTTTTTTGGTACGGAAGTGTAAAATTGGAACATTTTCTATATATACATGTATATATGTATGTGTGTGTTCTGATATTTGAAAAAATGATTTGTTTGGAGAAGTATTCTCATTATTCGTGCCTTATGTCCACACCTTAAGTTCTGGATACTAATTTTTTCTTCCATTGTGGATGAAGACAGATGTTTCAAAAGGAAATGGCAACGGAATCCCTTTTCACAAAACAATCTGAGAGTAATTCCCTGTTCTCTGTTTTAATTTTCTTATTCATAATATGGTTTTGCGGTATCATGAGTGAATTTGTCTTCATGTATTTTATAGAAAAATGGCAAATTTTGTTAGGGTAAAATATATATGGTTTTGCTATTATCAAATTTTCCTGCATGCTGTTGGTTTTGTACATACTGACTATCTGATGTTATCATGTTCAAATTTTGATAAACCTCTGAATCATTGTATCTATATAAGGTCAAGAAATACTCCACTACTATGCCGAGATTAACCTAAAGGAAAACTACAGGATAAACTATCATGTCAATCTTATGCATTTACATTTACCAAAGTTCCTAGGTTAATTACATAATTGTATATAATGTTAGCGATATATAGATGTTTGTACCTGTTTGCTAGTTGAGGAGGTGCCTGTCTGTGTCTGACTGTCTGCAAATGGAATTGTGATATTTCCTTTAAATTTAATTGTGTTGATTTCCTCAATATTCAAATTGCTAATTAAGTAAAAAAAATCAATGGAAAATTTGTGCTCCTTGTTAATTCTTTGCATTGTGGTAAATTTGATTCAAGCAATTGGGCAAATGTCAGCTAATTCCAAATCTTCAAAATATTGTTTTTACATTGCATTAGTCACTTGAGGCATTGCCTTTTTTAATCTTGTCCTGCTGGATTTTCAGTGAACGACTTTACAATCAAGGATCTTGAAGATGGGGGAAGGTCATCCAAATGGGTTTCAGCATTCTTGTTTGGACAAACTTTATCAGTGCTTTCTCCTGATGTGTCATATGCAAGTGACTCAGTGAAGATAAATGAGATATATGAGATTGGAGAGTTATTTGATTTAGGGATCCAACTATTATACTTGCTATTGTTATTGGGTTTACTAGGGTTTGGGACTTACTTCGTGATTCGCCAAGTTCTTGTTCGCAGAGAACTTGACCTTTCTGCCAAAGAGTTGCAGGTAAGAGCTTGTGCTTCTTCCTTTTGGTTGGTCCTTCAGATTAATAGATGTTTCTCTTGAACAAGACATATGGTATTAGCATCCTTGAAATATATTAGATCCTGAATTTTACATTTACTTGTTATATGATTATTTTGTTTTTTTTGTTTTTTTTGTCTGGTTTGGTACCATAATAAAGATTATACACAAGCTACTTGGAACTAGTTTTTTTATGATCCTTTTTCCTTTTCTCATTTTCTTCCATTGTCTCAGGAGCAAGTAAGAAGTGGTGATGCAAGTGCAACTGGACTTTTTGAACTTGGCGCAGTGATGCTGCGGAGGAAATTTTACCCAGCTGCTACCAAGTACTTGCTTCAAGCAATTGAGAAATGGGATGGAGATGATCAGGATCTTGCCCAGGTTAGATGAATTTGATGTATACTCATTTGATTGCTAACAAAGTTAAATTATATATGGTGAATTTTAAATTTACTTTGAAATTAGCAGAATGTTAGCATCTCTGTGTTGTTCAGTTCTAGTTATACAATTCTACCATTATTGGCCTATTCTGATATAACTTGTTGACAACTACTTTGTTAATGATCACATCCACCAAAATAGGTTTACAACGCTCTTGGTGTCAGCTATGTCCGTGACGGGAAGGTTGATAAAGGAATTTCTCAGTTTGAGATAGCTGTAAAGCTTCAACCAGGCTATGTCACAGCATGGAACAATCTTGGTGATGCCTATGAGAATAAAAAAGAATTGAAGTCTGCTCTGAAGGCATTTGAAGAAGCCCTACTATTTGATCCTAACAACAAGATTGCTCGGCCCAGGAGAGATGCTTTGAAGGAACGTGTTCAAATGTACAAAGGAGTTCCTTTCAAATCAAAAGAGAAATGAATGCAATCATTGTATCAACTTACACTATGATTATGGCAGACTTAAATACTCAGTTTTCAATAACTTGGGGTTTGATGAGAGGAGCAGTGCCATACACCTTTAAATTGTGGATTAAATGAGGATTCAAATTGGTTGTGTTCGAAGGAATTTTGGTTCTTTCTCTCGGAAAAGATGGTTACTGTATTGTTTGTGCGTGAGAGAGAGAGGGAGAGAGAGATAATGATGTAACTATTTATACATATTGAGTTGGCCTATTCTTTATAGCTAAGTGTTTTAACTTTTAAGTTATTAAATATATTAGACTAAGCATACCTGTTACTATTTGGCACTTTACAGGTTTTGCACAGTTCACTGATAGTTCAGGTTTCGGGTTACTTTCAATGTGTTCCATAACAATGAGGTAGCACCAATTCCCCATTCCTGCAAGAGAAGGGTCAGCGGAAGTGGTTCTGGTCCTTTAAGGCTCCAAACATGAAGATATATTGTGTTTGTTTTCTCATGGCAGACTCCTTGTTCCCAGTAATTTGAACATTCCGATGGGACAAGCAGATGACTCCTGTCCAGTTTGTCAAGAAACCTCAGAAAATCAGTTGCTGCATTTATCCTATGCCTAATGGTGCAGCAAATTTGGCTAACATCCCTCCTTATGTTTTCCTTCTTGGTGGTTGGGGTAGACTATTGCTGGGAATGGTTGAAAGAAGGGTCAGTGACTCACTGGTCAAGTCTCAGATGGGTTGGAAAATCTTAACCTTGCTGTGCTCTTACTCTAGCAGATCTAGAAAGCAAGGAACCAATTAGTCTTCTAAAACCAGCTTGGAGATATCACCCTATGATAACAACTATTAGAAATGACAAATTCATTTAATGATGTGAGAACATATAATTGAATAATAATGTACAAAATTTTTATATTGACAATTGATCAAATTTAAATCCAAATAAATTTAACACTTCACATATAATAATGGTTCGAGGGATAAATTTCCTTGCTGTCCACAACTATATTGACAATTAATCAAATTTAAATCCAAATAAATTTGACACTTCACATATAATAATGGTTCCAGGGGTAAATTTCCTTGTTGTCCACATAGAAATTGATGACTTTGTTGTAGTTGGAATTATCATTTGATATAGGGATTTGCTATGATATTCTGATGGGTATGATACTTTGACAACTTATTTTGGATATCATCACCTAAGAAAAAAAAAGATAGGTATGGAGAAATCTCATAAATTTTTGTATATCTTGAGTTCTTGAGATTTTAAAGTCACGAGACTATGAATATATCCTTTTATGCGCCTGTCTCGGGTTCAAAACAGGATAGAAAAGTTTCTTTCTAAAACCTTTCTCTATCCTCTAATTGTCCTTATCTTGTGCTCTCATATTTTAAATGTTGAAAACAGAATGGGAGAATTTTAAACAAGGAATAATCTTAAGTAATTATCTACACACAAGGACTAAATGGAAGGTATAATTATAGCCATTCCATATTATTGTTGGATTGTACATGAATCCAACATTCAGACAAAATCACTTTCTTCTACTTTATTGAAAAAGAGAACATTCAAAAGAAGGCAACCGCAGACACATACTCGTGGCCACTGCCTTGGTGCTTTGTTCCTCTTTTTCTTTCTTTTTTCAATCGTCAATTTCATGTATTGTTGTTAAAGTGATTCTTTCATCACCTTGCTATTTCGTCATTGCTCAAATCATATTCTGTGAAATTATTAATGTCCCTGTTTTGGATTTGAGAGTCCATTATGTCCTACTATAACAGCTATAACTGTAAATAACTTGTAGCTTAATTGACACTAGTTTAAGTTTATAAGATTTAAATGTAATGTTCATGTCAAAAGTGTTTTGAATGTTGAGTATTTCAAAAGAATGAAGTCCCACATTGCTTGAAACTAAGACTTTGTGGCCCAGTTTTTTGGAAATAATTTTATTTAATATTTGAATTTTGAACCTTACCAGAAAATCGAGATTTGGGGGAAGATTTTTTAATTACATAAATGTAGCAATTTTTGGCAATCATTAGATTTAATTACTCCCTAATTTCAGCCCACGGTTTTGGTAAGTTTTAATTTGATTTTATTAGATTTATGATATTTATGTATTAGGTTAATGGCATTTATGTATTAGGTTAATGACATTTATGTATTAGGTTTTTTTTTCATGCTGATATATTATTCTATTCTGCTGTCGCCTCCTGGTGTGTCGAAAAATCTCATCCTCTCTTCTTCTTCTCCTCTTCTCTCTACGGGTTACAGGGTTTTTGGCCTTATTGTTGTTTGAGACCTCGGTTTAGCCGGGAAGAGTCTACTGTATCCTGGGGGAATTTCGCACTTGTTGCCGAAATATTCCTTAAGGACAGTGCATAGCACGCCTCAGACTATCACGTGGTTTACTTTGTTCATTGTTTCAGGTACTTTTAATCAACAAAAAGTTCAATATTTCATTAAGTTACCTTTTCCTTTCCATGCTACCGAAACCAAAAAATAAAAACTTCTATAAATCATAGAGGTTGGTCTAATAGTTAAGGAGGTGTGTCTCTACCAATTATTCGAATTTAAACTTTTGGTCCAAGTAGCTGAGGAAATTAATTAATTCTCCTAACTGTTCGAGGCTAATATGAGGGATGTACTCTTAAAATTCTTCAAAGAATGATATAATCTCAATTGACTCGTAAGTTAGCAGGTAAATACCTTTACCAAAATAATAGCTTAGGTGACACCAAATACTTTGTCAAACTGTATGATCTTGGATTAAATCTCACCCAAACTATTTTGTCTTTTATTTAGCCTACTCTCCCCTCCTCATATTAAGTTTTAAACATCTTTTATAATAAAAAAATACAAAACCACGAAAAATAGACTGATGATGACAAATTTAAATAATTTGTACAATATCATACATTCAAACTTATGTTAACAACAAAAGAATACAACTATACTTCATCTTCTACAATTGCCGGCCACCACTTCTCTCTCTCATTCTTCCTCTATCTCACAAAAGAAGAAAATGATTGGAGTGACTCTTGCAAATCAAGACACACGTATGCAATGGTTTATTATTGTTTATATAATGGAGATCAATAGTCTTCAACATGCTTGATGAAAATAAAAAACAGATATTTCAGAAAGCGACAGCTTGCCATATAGGTGAAACAATGGATTCAACCAAATATAAACTGTAGCCTTAAAAATTTCAAAAGATTAAGATAGTCCAATTATATTAGTTTTCCAGCTGTCCATACGTTATAGTCATCACTAATATATCATATCTTTTGATGTGATTATTGCTAAAATAATATAGATATAATATGATCAACTAATTTCAATTAGTGAGTGTACAAATATAATTAACTTGTAGTTATTGGAGGATTTGGATCCAAGTGGTGGAGGGTACATTTCAGAGAAAGAGAGAAGGTGAGGGACTCACACCAGCTAGTGCAGCTAGTGGGTCCTATACTCGTATGCCTTCCCTCTTTATCTTTTCAAAATTGATTCCTTCTATTTCTCATCGAAATATAGGGATGGAACTTATTATAAAAACTCATACCATGATTATTAGCGAGTCAAAGTATTTGAAAAACTTCAAAAATATGTAAATAATTCTCTGTAAACAAGAAACTACTCTATACTCTAGATGTTAAGCCATCACATATGATGATCTTAGTGGGACAACCTTATTTACATAGATGGTGAAAGCAAATATATCTCCTTAATGAATAGATCATGAGTACTTTTGCCCATAATGTACTGTTCATACACAACTCCTACATAAGACAAGGGATTCACAATTTGTTTAAGTGCTTCAAAATAATTCAATAACATAAAAGACAATCACGTCTGTAATGGGCTTAACAAAATACTTTAGTTTATTTGATAATAAACTAATCTGAGTTTTAATTTAAGCAAAGTCCAGTCTACATTATTTAAATTCTAATTATCTCCAATTTGAACAATATAAGTCAGTTTTTATTAAAAAAAAATTACTTCGAATTAATTTCATAATATATATGACCACGACCCAAAAAAAAAAAAACTTAAAGCAAACCTTTCAATAAGTACCAATAAATTGTGATATATATAAATTGAAATTAAATCAAACTCTATATTTTTCACACTACAACTTTCTGGTGACTAGGAGAGGTGTCAATAAAACTACAATTCTAATTTTATTGTGCTTGTGCACAATAATGATAATAATTAAGGAGCAGCCGAACAGAGGCTAGAAAGCATTGGGTCAAAAGAAATGTTGACAATAAAGCCTAGATAAGTAAGGTTGTGCACTACACGTATATGCATTGAATTGTCAAACAAAGGATGGAAAACTGAGATATGGCTGTGATATCCTTGTTCAGCATATGAATTAGATAAGATGTATGGTTGTGCACTCACCCATATATTACAAGTGATCATGAGTTGGGTTGTATCGGGTTTAATTTTGTTTGATTTTGACTTGAGATTTTAATTTGGTCAATTTTTTGACTCAAATCTGACCATAGACTCAAGTATACTCGGACATGGTCGAGTCTATAATTGATCAGGTCATGACTGGGTCAAAATTGGATCGGCTCAAAGTTTGACAAAATTTAGACATTAATGTAATTATATGTATTGTATGTTATATTATGCGATGTATTTGAAAGTTCATATTGTATGTTAATAGTTTTATGACTATTAAGCTCTTAATAAATATTAATAAGTAGATATATGCATATAAAAGTAATGTTTAATCTATGTTTCTTAAATTCTCTAGGTTAATAAATATAAGTATTTATATACCTTAAGTCATGTTGGGTGACCTAACGAGTGGCTAAGCCCCAACCCAAAAATTACATCAGGCTAAAGCTATTTTGACTTGATCTTAGCTTGATTTTTCTAATGTAACCGAGTCCAACTCGACCCAAATTGCTTAGATTGGACCGAATCTTGTCCACCATTGCAATTGTCAAACCAAGGATGAAAAATGAATGCATATTTGTATTAATTTATTTTGCTTCATAAAAAGTTTATAATAAAAAGGTAAAAAAGTGTTTTTGAATAGAAATAATTTTTAAGTACAAAATAAATTAATTCAAACATGCACTAAAATAACAGTAAAGTCTTGTTCAATCACTTAATAGTTGTTGTTGTTATTATTATTATTATTATTATTATTATAATAGTAGTTGTTATTATTATTATTATTATTATTATTATTATTATTATTATGTCTTCCATACAACAATAAGAAGATTCAGAAGAAATTTTTTAGCAGGTTGACTTTTAAGAAATTCATATTATTATTATGTCTTCCATACGACAATAAGAAGATTTAGAAGAAATTTTTTAGTAGGTTGACGCTTAAGAAATTCATTTTAGCAATAATTGCATTTAAGGCTGTGCTTGTGTTGTCACGCATCACTTATTCACTTTCATTGTTAAGCTAACTGTTTTTTCTCACACAGTTGTAAAATAGGAACACATCTTTTTCTCCAATTCAACCTTGTTGGGAGAATACCCCATAGGGATCGCAATAAGGAATTTTTCGTTCTTGGATGGAGGAAAAGTTTCCAAACCTTCTTCCATAGGAAAGAATTTGTACCACTTGAAGCTAGCATTCGCATGCTTCTTTCTGCTCCATGATGCAATGGTAAACAATTTTGACAGAATAGGTACCAGTGCCACTCTTTGTATTGGTCCAAACCAGTCTATCTTCTTGACAGATTAAAGGTAAAGGCAGACTTAAAATTTGAGAAGCTTCAAACGAAGAAAACACTGTTCACCAAACTATGATCCCGTGCATTGATCTTTGAATTAATTAGGGAGCTTACAATAGCATATGGACTTAGAACCGTGCAAGGACTACAAAGTTTGAAAGTGTTTTGTGTGTGAATCCATCCATCCTTCCAAGTAGAGATACTGTGCCACGCCTAGACAAAATCTTCCTTCCCTGCGAGGAATTTCAATTTACAGAGCACCCATCTCTTTCATAGTGATCGTTTAGATGTGTATTTTTTGATAAAATAAAATATAATTATTTTTAGAAAGTACTTATATTATATTTTATTATGTTTGGATGATTTATTTTTTCAAAAGTTGAAGCACTAAAAAAATATAAAATGTACATTTTTTTGTTAGCTAGATTTTGATGCTTTTTAAAAAATGATATTTTTTATAACAAAAAAACATGTTCAAGCATAATTTTTTTTTCAAATATTGCTTTCAAATATAAAATAACATTTACTTTCTTTAATTTTTTTAAAAAAAAACTCATGAAAAAGACATTTTTTTGAAAAGTTCATCCAAACCAACCCAATAGTATAATCGTTAAATGCATGCCATGATTCCTAGCTTCAACGTGGAGAAAATGAATAAAAAAAATATCATTATTTTTAGAAAGTACTGATATTATATTTTATTATGTTTGGGTGGTTTTTTTTTAAGTTGAAGCACTAAAAAAATATAAAATGAACAATTTTTTTTGTTAGCTAGATTTTGATGCTTTTTAAAAAAAAGATATTTTTTATAACAAAAAAAATGTTCAAGAATAATTTTTTTTTTCAAATATTGCATTCAAATATAAAATATCTTTTACTTTTTCTATTTTTTTAAAAAAAATCATATAAAAAAGACATTTTTTTTAAAGTTCATCCGAAACAACCCATAATAGTACAATCGTTAAATGCATGCCATGATTCCAGCTTCAACGTGGAGAAAATGAATTTTGAAATTTTACATATTCTAATATTCTATTAAAATCTGAAAAAACTGTAAGAAACTATAAAGAGTGTTTTCTTTATAATAGTATGAATAGACGGTAGAAATGCTCATTTATTTATAAAAAATTGTTTATATTTTCTCTTTATTTATAATAGTATCGATATATGGATAGTGGAAATATTCTTCCATTTTTATTTGTTTAAATTAATATAAGTAATCATTTTATTATGTTACTACATAATGAGAACAATTTTATTAACATATTTAATAAGAACTTTACAAAATTAAGTAATGATATTAATTTGGACACTATTAATTGCATTCTACACCTAGCTTTTTATATATATAACATTTTTTTTTGCAGTTCTTTTCTTATTGATTTAATATAAAAACAAAGTGATATAACTAGCATTTAATAATAAAATAATGCATGTGAGAGTTGGATTTGCCACATTTCAATTTCCCACTTCTCTTTAGATATAATAGGATCTCCCTAAAACTAAAACTAAAAAATAAAAAGTTACAGAGATCAAATTAACTAAATTTACATTTCATGATAAAATTGATAAAAAAGAATCAATATTTTAGATCAATTCTATATTTTTGGTATAAAAAAGCTAAAATTAAGAGAGTATAGACATTACCACTACAATTCCGGAACTATCTTAGTCCAATGCACGTGTAACCATTGTTTCAGGTTCATTGCTCGAGGCCATGAACTAAGAGGTACATGAAAAGTAGCAACATATTTGGAGGGAGCCTAGCTTCCTTGGAAGCTCCTTCCCCTTCGACCCTTTCACCAGTTTCACTCACCCCCACAAGAAGCCTCCTTCACCAGCTCAAGCATTACTGATTACACAAGAGTTTTATTTATTTAAAGCCAAAGTCAAATTTGCATATGCATTTATTTTCCATAGAAAGGAAACCCAAGAGAATCATCATCGTAGTTGTGTTATGTGGGACCCTTTTCATCTGCAATCCAATCAAAAATCAAAACCCACCAACGGCTGTGATTGATGGATGCAAAAAGAAGCTGATAAGAAATGCCCTCACCAGTGTAGGCCCCCTTGGAGTGAAAACAAACTTGAAAATTGACTCAACAAATGGACGGTAGTATTGTTGTAATGGTGGGGTTGACCAACTCTGGTGCTCCTGTGTTCAACAGAACATAGTAGGCTTCTAGGTAACAGAGACTGCTTATATAAGCGTTCAGTTCAGCTCCTATGTTTTATTTTTCATCCCATCCTTTTTCTTGTTTTTTTCTCTCAGAAATGGTGCTGTAAGCTTACTTGAGCATCCATTGAGCTTTGAATCTGTAAGTTCTTTCATCCTTTAATCTAATTTATTCCATGAATTTCTAGTGCTAGTTCCTGTTCCAGGGTTTGGTCTGAAAGCATGCCTCCTTTTTCTGCTCCTTGTCTTTTTTCTTTTTTATTTTTTAACCTTAATTGGTTTATTCAATCTTTGGATGGGTTTTCTCTGAATTGGCTCTTTTTTTTTTTCTTGGGTCCAAATCTGAATTGGTGTTTAGTTGCAGCCAATTTCAATATGTTGGAATTTAGGGTACTTAATGATTGGAAAGAACAAGAGCTGAAAGGGGATGGGTGTGGAGAGCTTTAAGTATTTACTATTTAGTGCTCCCTAAAATAGATTTGAACATTGATTATCTTCAAATGGAGTATTGGAATGTGCAGCTTCACCTAGAAGTGAAGGGTGATGGTCTTTGTTTTATTCTAATCGTAAGATGATCTAAATATTCGTTTGAAGGGGGAAATTTTAAACTTGAGTCCATTTGGATCTGAAGATACCTGAAGTGAAGAATAGCTTGGTCTTGAGAGTTGAGAGTACTGTGTAGGTATTGACTAAATTGAAGCCTTAGCTTTTACTAGCTAATTGGCCATATAGCTATCAAAAGTTGATTGATTTGCTAGAGAGATTTTGATTTCATGAATTTGATACCAGTAGCCAATCTTAATTACTAGTGGTATGGGATGTTTATATTCGCATGGACATCTATGTTGAATGGTATATTTCTTCTAGTGGTTTTTAATAGAATATTTGATGTACATCACGCGTTCTTTACTTATTTACCTTATATTGACAGGGATCTTGATTCCTGAGATAGAGTTTAAAATGGATCCAAAAGGGAGCCTGTGTGCTAATACATGGGCAATGCCCTCTTCCTTAACCTCTCCTGAGAATGGATTACAGGCAAATTTGTCCTCAGATCCTCCCTCTTTCTATGGGGTCAGGATTGAAGCACCTTTCAAAGAATTCAACCAACCCTCTCGAACCCAGTCTTTGATTCCATGTGAATCCAACAAAGATATTAAGATCCCTGATCAAGAAAATTGTCCAATGAGTGACTCATCACAAACCAGTAAACTCCAGGATTGGGATCCCAGTGTGATGTTGAATAGCCTTTCCTTCCTGGAAGAAAAGATTCATCAGCTCCAGGATCTAGTGCATTTGATTGTTAATAAAAAATGCCAACCTTTTGGACAACCTGATGAACTTGTAACTCAGGAACAGCAGCTCATCACAGCGGATCTTACATCAATTATTGTTCAATTGATCTCTACTGCAGGTAGTCTTCTCCCTTCTGTTAGGCACACCCTTACAAACACGAGTCCATTGGTTGGACAGCTTGGCCAGCTTCGTGGGATTGCCCATCCTTCTGGATCAGGCCCAAGTAGTGGTATTCGGCCACAAAATAATAGTGGAAATAAATTGTTTGATCAGTCCACTCAGAATGATCTACCTAATAATTGTGAAATGGAGCACAACTACAATATGGAAGAACATGAATCAAAAGATGAAGAAGATGTGGATGAGGGAGAGAACCTTCCACCTGGTTCGTATGAGATTTTACAACTAGAAAAGGAAGAAATCCTTGCACCCCATACACATTTCTGTACAATATGTGGGAAGGGATTCAAGAGAGATGCAAATCTCCGAATGCACATGCGAGGCCATGGTGATGAGTACAAAACCCCAGCAGCACTTGCAAAACCACAAAAAGAATCTGGGTCTGAACCAGAGCTTATCAAGAGGTATTCCTGCCCCTATACTGGCTGCAAGCGTAACAAGGATCACAAGAAATTTCAGCCTCTAAAGACGATTTTATGTGTCAAAAACCACTACAAAAGAACACATTGTGATAAGAGTCACATTTGCAGCAGGTGCAACACCAAGAAGTTTTCAGTCATGGCAGATCTTAAAACTCATGAAAAACACTGTGGTAAGGATAAATGGCTTTGTTCATGTGGCACAACATTTTCAAGGAAAGACAAGCTTTTTGGACACATTGCTCTTTTCCAAGGCCATACACCAGCTATTCCTTTGGATGACACTAAAGGACTGGCTGGACCACCTGATCTCGAGAGCAAAGAAAACAGTAGTAAGGTAGGAAGTATGAACTTCTGTTTTGGATCAAATCTTTCAAGTGGAAATGGAGTTCAAACCATCATGGATGTGAAAGGTAATATTGATGATCCTATCAATTATTTCTCATCGTTGAACTTCGAAGGCTGTAACTTCGGTGGGTTTAATGAATTCTCCCAACCTCCATTTGAAGATTCAGAAGGTTCTTTCTCTTTTCTTATGCCCGGATCTTTTAATTATGCTCCTAAATGTGGAGGAGAATCAAGTTCTGACAATCTGTAGTTGACAGTTTGTACTAATGTCACTCTACATGATATCTATGTTTTTTTTTTTCTTTATTCCCCTGTGAAGGAATAAACCTTTTGTTTCTGTTAAATTTGTAGAACCAGGTAATGTCATGTACTCGCCATTTCTTTAGACAGAAAGATTGATTCTCTCTTATTCTTTATTCAATCCGAGGTTATGTGCAGCCATAGACCATTGAGCGTAGATTATAAATATTACAATATTGACCGAAAGATTGTAGCAACAGTGTAAGCACTTCCGTCTATGTTTCTTATCTGGATGGAATATATGTTGACGTAAAGGTGTAAGGCTCTTGAGTTTGATTCGTGTTAGTGATCACTTCTACAAGGGTCCTAGCTCAGTCAATCAGTCTTGTACTTATATAATATAACAACGCCTTGTAAGTGGCTTAATATTAAATTATGGCCACGAAAATATTTTGGAGCAACATGCAGAATGTCATCGTACTCTGCTTATGTCATGCTTTATTGTTAATCTTTATATAGTTGGTTCCAAGTCTCAGTAAAAGAGAAGGGTTGTGTTAAGCAGTCGACAGTAAAACTTCATTGAATTTTTATGACATTGATAGATTTGATTGTGTTAATACTAAGTTGTTACCCATAACTAACGTGCTGTATGGCTCAAATACAATGTCAATAACGTGCTGTATGGCTCAAATACAATGTCAAAGCAAGAGCTGCTGCATTTGCTCCTAGATGTAGTGAAAAATAAATAAGGATTTTCACATCTTCATGGAAGGGTGTGGGTAAAGAAGCTAGTTCATGAGAGCATTATTTGTTTTAGCACTTGGAATATTGGTACACTTATAAGAAAATCTATGGAGATAGTTGATATCATGATTAGGAGGAAGATTAATTTTATGTGCCTTTAGGAAACTAAGTGGGTTAGAGAAAAGGCTAAGGAGTTAGATACTTCAAGTTTTAATCTTTGGTCCACTGGCAAAGTTAGATCAAGGAACAAGATAAACATTATAATGGATAGGAATTAGAAGAATAATGTGGATGTTGGAAGGGTTGAAGATAGGATGATAGCATTAAAATTTGTAATTGAACAAGACACTTGCAATGTTATCGGTGTATATGCACCCTAAGTAGGGTTGGAAGAGCAACAAAAGATAAAATTTTGGGAAGATTTAGAAGGTTTAGTTTAGGAAATACCACAAGAAGAAAAGATTTTTGTAGGAAGGGATCTAAATAGACATGTTGGGAGGGAATCTAGGAAGTATACAGGGTTTCATAGTGGGTACGGTCTAGCAGAATCTAATGATGAGGGTAAAGCTATTCTTAATTTTTCAATGCTCTTTGATTTCACAATCCCAAACACTTGTTTTAGAAAGCAGGAAGAGCGCCTTATCATGTACAAAAGTAAGATTTCTTACTTGCAGCTTGATTTCTTTTAGCAAGGAATACAAACATAAAGATTTGTAAGAATTACAAAGTCATACTTAAGGAAAGCATGACTGCCCAACATAAGATTTTGGATCTGGATGTACGTGTTAAGATGATGGTAAGGATGAATTGCCAAGACAAAATCCCAAGGATCAAATGATGGTAGCTAGAAGAAGAAAAGCAAATGTATTCCAAAGGAATCTATTAGAGGAAGAGGCACAAGGAAGTGCCAATGATATGTGGGAAGAGATGGCCAAGGGGATTTGGAAGGTAGCAAAAGTAGTTTTTGGTGAATCAAGAGACTTTGGACCTAAAAATAAAGAAGTGTGGTGGTGGGAAGTAAGTGTTCAAGAGAAGGTTAAAATTAAAAGAGAGTGTTATAAAGCATTGTAATTGTGTAAAAAAGATGAGAACTAGGAAAATATAAATTAGCGAGGCAAAAGCTAAAGCTTTTAAGTGACTTTACAAATCTTTAGGTACCAAAAATGAAAAAAAACATAGTTATAGGTTTGCTAAAAGTGGAGAAAGGAAAATAAGAGACTTAGATCAAGTGAAATGCATTAAGAATAAATGGGGTAAAGTCTTGGTTACGGAGCAAGATATCAAAAAAAGATGGAAAAGTTATTTAATGAAAGACATGCAATAATGATGAGCTTAGAGATTTTAGATACTAGCGAGGATGACCAAAATTATACCTTTAATTGTAGAATTAGAGATTTTGAGGTAAAGGAAGCATTAAATAGGATGTACAGTGGTAAAGTGGTTGGACTAGATGATATACCCATTGAAGTTTGGAAGTGTCTGGGAAAAAAAGCATAACCTGGCTTACTAAGTTGTTTAATGAGATAATAACGTCTAAGAAAATGCAAGATGAATGGAGGATAAGCACTTTGATCTCTATTTATAAGAACAAAAGAGATATACAAATTGTGCTAACTATAATGGGATCTTATGAGCCACACTATGAAACTGTGAGAAAGAGTAATTGAACGAAAATTAAGATAAGTGACTCACATTTTAGAAAACATGTTTGGTTTTATGACAGGGAAGTCAACCATGGAGGCAATATATCTTCTGCGAAGTTTGATGGAGAGGTACCAAAGGAAACAAACTTAGATGAAAGTAAAAAATTGTGTATTTAAATCTGAATCAAATGCGCACCCAAATATTGTCATGAACAAAACAAAACAAAATCAAAGTCATATAATTATTAAATTTGGAATATGAGTCTCTCTATTTCATTTTATAAAAAGTATATTTGAATTAATTTATTTTGCACTTGAAAAAGTTTAGTAAAAAATGTTCTTTGAAGTTTGTGATTATAAGCTTTTTTAAAAGCAAAACAAGTTAATTCATAGTTATATGTATGAAATTTAAAACAACCCGTGTTAGCGCTAGTATGATAACTAGCTGCAAACTTGCAATGCAAAATTGTTGGTTAGTTACTATTAATCAATTAGTTAGCTATAGTTAGGCTGAACCATTTATATAAATAGGTAAAATAATGCATTAATTGATTGATTTGAGAATAAGATTTAAGATTTTATTAAGCGAGAACAAAGTTATCTAGATTAAGATCATTCTATTCAACTTGAGTTTGTATCAAAGACAGGTGCAATCAAAAGACTTTTGTTATTGTATTATGAAACATTATCAATAAAGATTACGTTTCAAAATCCAGATGTTAACATGCTTGCATAAAATCAAATGGTATTGAAATTAATTATTAAATCAATTATTGATGGCATGTCAATGAACGTTAGCAACTTAAGTATTAAATTTAATTTAGCTTATAAACTTTTCTCTGAATGATGCGACAATTATTTCAAAATAAATTAGGGCTATAATTTTTATTAAAAGAAACCAATACATAAATCATTCTCTAATATACCTTGTTAATAAATATAACTTAGAATTTTCTATTTCTTTTATAGTAATATATATATTAAAGTAAGATAATAATATGTTAAGAGATAAATTATTTTGAAGTGATAAACAAAACTTTAAGGCCAATAGTTAGAGAGACAGAGAGATAGGAGAGTTGCGGAGTTTAAGAATAAGTTTGACAATTGAAAAATGAGATTATTTAGTTAAGCGTAATTTAAGTAAACTTGAAAGTAATTCAAGAGGAGTGTGGATAGACAAATTGGTATGCAATAGCCGACCCCAAAGTTAAAAAGGGTGTTGTTCAGTGAGCTGAACTGATATGCTAGTGCTAGCTTTATGATTGAGAATTGTGAAGCAGAATGAGCTTCAAACCCCTTCTCCCTTCTCCTTTTGATGATTTCCTCAAAGGCAAAAGACAATATTTCTCCCTCAGAACTACATCATCTTGGCAAGACCTAGTCAGTCCTCAAGGAGAGTTATTGGTCCATAGGAACCTCTCAAAGAAGGGATTCACTAAACTCTGGCGAAATTCTTGCACTGTCTCACATAGCAACCCCTGCAGTAGTCAAGAGAGAATGTCAAGAGTTTGGAAAATGAGAGACAATGACAGTTAACAATGAGATATGACAAGAGATAGTTATCAAAGAAGAAAGAAGTATCTCTGCCATGGATTTGATTTTCAAAAGGGACATCATCACTAAGCAAGACAAGTTGTCCATCGTTCTCTTTTCTTCTATATAGAATAGCACAGTCAAGGATGTGATCTTCTACTGTCGGTGAAGCAATTTCCATTAAGCTCTTGGGGGATGAAAGAGGCTAGGAGCTACCAATCCCACCAAGAAAATTCCCACTCTTTTCACTAAATTGAGTCTGAGGAGAAGCAGGCGAGGTTGGAGCAATCAGCTCGCACTCCTCCATTAAGCTTTGGATATGAATCCACCTCTTTGTCTTCACCATACATTCTTCAATCCATTCCAATGCCAAAGAAGCCTCTAAAATTCTTCTAAAAATTCTAAATTGTCGCTTCATTCTGTCCAGTTCCCTTATGACTGACATTACAGAGTGAGAGCCATTTTTGTGAGAAACATCAGCATTCAACACTTCATTTCAAACAAAGTAAATAACAAGGCATATAATAATGTTTTAAAACTCATTACGCAACCTTAGAATGATTAATCGATTCCTCTTGAGACCTTGTAAAAGTTGCAAAGCTTTCCTTGACTCTTTGTTCAGAAGAGAAGCAATGTCCATAACCATGTTCTGACTCCTCTTTCGTTCTCCATTAATATGCTACTAGTGAAACAGATGTAAACATATATGCTAAATGAACTCTTGAACCATTCACAATAAGCATGATATATCTTATGTCAACTTACAGAAAGGATAATGCGTCTATCTAAAATTTGTCCACAATTACTGGCATCAATGCTTTTTGCAGCAGAAACAGGACTAGAAGTCCCCAATTTGCTCTTACCTCTAGAGTTCATTAGTGATTGGAAAGGTACCCTTTCCACTATGTTATTTTTCAATTCCATAATATCTTGTTCTTGAGCCAAGTTGATATGACTACCAAGAGGCTTTCTTCGTTACTTCCCTACTTGGGCTACTTTTGGAGTCTGGTTCTCTTTGTTTGAAGTGGGGCTTATGCTTTCATCTAGATAAATGTTGGGACTCAAATTAGCCTTTGAATTGTGTGGCCTTTCTGATTTGGAATGTTTAATTTCTTCCAGCTTACCCTTCTTTCTCACAAACCGCAAATAAAGGGTATGTGGGCTGAAGTTTTCTTTATCTGGAGTGAATATTTCTTCTTCTTCCTCATCCAAACCAGAGAAAAGATCCATTGGAATTATTTTATTTATGATATCCTTCTCATTACTCATTTCAACTTCAGTGTCAACGTTAGTTGTGCTAATAAATCTACTTTTTCTGGTTCGAATCTGAAGAGCACTAATAGCCTCACCACTAGATTTACAGGTCTGATTCTCTTTCTTGTTTCTAGTCTTTAAAACAAATTCCCGAGGCACTATAGAATTCATTGATTCTACTTGAAGTGATATAGGACAGATGCTATATGTTTCCAATATCTTGAACTATTTCATCCGATGAATGCCTTTGCTCATGACAAGATTTAGCATTCTTTGTTGCTTTTACAAGGCTTTCAAGGATTTCCATCTCAGAGCAGGAACTAGTCTCTTTCTTGTTTGTAATCTTTAAATCAACCTCCTGCAGCACTGAAGAGTTCACTTATTCTACCCGAAGTGATATGGAACAGATGCTATTGATGCACTTGTTTCCAATATCTTCAACTATTTCATCCAGTGGGTGTCCTTGCTCATGACAAGATTTAGCATTCTCTTATGCTTCTACACGGCTTGCACGGATTTTCATCTCAGAGCATCCTGCAATGGCAATGACAGATTGCGAGGTCTGATTTTCTTTCTTGTTTATAATCTTCAAAACTAATTCCTGAGTCACCAAAGAATTCACTAGTTCTACTTGAAGTGATATGGGATAGATGCTACCTGTGCACATGTTTTCAATATCTTGAACTATTTCATCAAGTGAATGTCATTACTCATGACAAGATTTAGCATTCTCTGTTGCTTCTATATGGTTTTCAAGGATTTCCATCTTAGAGCATCCTGCCACATCATTAAGAGATTGAGGGGTCTAGTTCTCTTTCTTGTATGTGATATTTAACTCAGCTTCTCGAGGCACTAAAGAATTCATTGATTCTACCTGAAGTGAAATGGGACAGATGTTACCTGTGCACATGTTTCCAATATCTACAACTATTTCACCTGGTAAGTGCCCTTTCTCTTGACAAGATTTAGCATTCTTTGTTGCTTCTACACAGCTTTCAAGTATTTCCATATCAGAGCATCCTGGCACTACAATGATAGAAATCAGAGCATCCTGGCACTACAGGGCTTGGCTCTCTTTCTTGTTTGTAATCATTAAATCAGCCTCCTGAGGCACTGAATAATTCACTGATTGTACCCGAAGTGAGATGGTGGGACAGATGCTACCTCTGCAATTGTTTCTAATATCTTCAACTATTTCATCCGATGAATGCCTTTGTTCATGATTAGATTTACCATTTAGGTATGCCTGCAACTTTGACTTAAACTCATCGCCACATTTATCTTGTTTTTCTTCATCAAATACTGAATCTACTGCAACTTCTTCAACAATCTTGATTTGCTAAAATTTGGCAACACGAATAGCTTCCCCAACTAGCAAAGATGTGTCTTAAAATTGAAAATTCTTGCTTCAGTAGTTAAAATATCTTTAACCCTGGCATCTCTGAGTGTGCATCCGAATTCAGATTCTTTAGGTTTTACAGCCATTGCAATAACACCTTTTTCATCAAAAAATGGCGGATCCGTATTTTGAATATATGTGCACCACTTGTTTCCAATATCTTCAACTATTTCATCCAGTGAGTTCCCTTTCTCATGACAAGATTTAGCATTCAAGTATGCCTACAACTTTGAATTATAATCTTCGCCACATTTATCTTTCTTTTCGCCATCAAATAGTGAATCCATAACAACTTCTTCCGCAACTTTGATTTGATGAAATTTGCTATTAGGAATAACTTTTCCAAGTTGCAAAGACGTGTTCTCATAATTAAATATTCTTTCTCTAATAGTTAAAATGCCTTCAGGCCTGTCATTATATCTGAGTGTGCATCCAAATTCATATTCTTTAGGTATTACAGCCACTGCAACAACATTTTTTTTGTCAAAAGATTCAAGATCAATATTTATAAGCAAGATGGACCAATGATTTTCAAAGGAAGCCTCTTGCTTACTTGGTGGTAATTGTGTAGTTTACGTATTGGGTGAGCCTTGCAATTGCTGCATTTTGGTCCCTTAGACTGCTTCCACAATTGACAAACATATGCTCTCTATCAAATATTCTCTCAATGTGCAAAACAAATTAGTTTCCCTGGGTTTTTACTTCAGGATAAGCTTCAATTCTCTCTACGTTATCACATTCAACAACTGATTGTACATAAGGTGGTGATAGAACTTGGATTTGAAAGTCACATAGTTTATTTCCATTATCAAAGTTTATAGGAAAATATGATGTTTTAGTTCCAAAGAGGCCATTCAGGACACCAAATGTTTCAGCTTTGGATTGACTCTTTCTTTCTTCATCACAACAGAAGGAAATTATGTCTTCAGGCAATGAAATCTCTTTTTCAATAGTTAGTTCCAAATTCTCATCCAGTAATAAAGAATTGATACACTTTGGAATTGAATCCACTAATTGAATTTCTTCATTTTCAACTGGACAAAAGTTCACGTTCTGCATGTCTCAGAAAGAGAAAATCAAAGATCATATTAAAATGTTACTCACAAAAACCCTGAAATAAGCACATTACTACTCTTTAAACTCGTAGACATCAACTTACTACCATCTTCAAAGTTTTGTCTCCCTTAACATCTATTTCAATTCTAAAAAATTCATCATCCTATGTAATTCCCAACATCTTAAAAGGAGAAAATCAAAGACAATATTAAACATTACTTACAAAGACCCTGAAATAAGCACACTACTACTCTTGAAGCTCCTAGACATCAACATACTACCTTTATCAAAGTCTTGTCTTGTCTCCCTTAACATGTATTTCAATTCTAAAAAATTCATCATCTTATGCAATTCCCAAATTTTCAAATTATATTAAAAAAATGCACAATAAAAAGCCAAAGGAAAAAAAGAAAACAAAAGCAAGAACAATATCACAAACTCCTCATAAGCAGAAATTTTGTACCTGCACTATCTCTACTTTTTCTTCAGGCACTACGTCTTCCACAACCACATCCAATTCCAACACAAATGGGTTTTTCAAATCATAGGCACGACTTACAAGAACCCAATGCAGACAATAAACCCTACTTGAAACCCAAATTCTCAAGGTGTCACTTTCCTTCAGCTCCACATTCACCCTAGGATCAAGCTTCCTCCCAGACACCCACGTCCTGTGCACTGCCCCCAACACCAAGAAACCTTATCAAGATTTAACAACACCCAAAAGAAATAAAAGAAAAATGAAATCATTGAAAATAGAGAAACCATTACCAAAAAATAAATCAACGAGGGATGGAGAAAATTTGGAGGTGGAATCGGCTAATGCTAGGGTGACTCAGTGTGACGTTGCAATCGAGTTGTTGCACAACGAGCAAGGTGTGCTTGAAATCTTGTGGTGAAGTCATGGATTGGGATTCTGAGGGATTGTTGAGGATGAAGATGCTCTTGAGGATTATGTCGTTCTTGAGGACCATGAAGACTGGGATAGTGGCCTCTTCTTCTAGGTGAGGCTCGTTCTGGTTCTAGTTCTGGTTCTGGTTCTGGTTCTGGTTCTTCTCTCCCATGGCAACCATTGATAGGGATTGAAGCTTTCTCTTTCTAGATTTTTTTTAAGAACAAATGAGAGAGAGTGAAAGGTGAGTTTTAGGACGTTTGGTTCGAGGATTTGAAAAAAAATTTCCAAGAATAATATACCTAGGAATAATGATTACTATATTTGTTTAACTAAAAACCAACTATTATATTTGTTTAATTAAAAACCAACTCCAATAGTTGGCAACAGTAGTCGAAATCGCCTGCAACCGTCAACTTCTGGTGGGGTAGTAGTGGCTAGATTTCGGTAACCATGGCAGTGGCTGAAGTCGTCAAATTTTGGTGACCGGTGCGATAGCCAAAGTCCTCGATCATTGTCAACCATCGCCAATGGCTTGTAGTGGCTAGATTCTGGTGATTAGTGCGGTGGTCGAAGTCATCAGCCACTATCAACCGTCGGAGGGGGTAGGGGTGGTCGGATTTCAGTGACCGATAAGGTAGCTGAAGTTGTCGGCCAACGTCAACTAGCGACGGTGATGGGGGTGACCGAATTTCGATGATTGGCCACCACTGATGGTGGTCGATGACGGTCACCGACAATAACGTAGTGGTTGTTGGTTAATGACATGACGATAGAAAAATAAGTATTTTGGACATTTCAGATGACAAAAATATTCTCATGCCATATGAATGTTGTAAACTTACCTCCCCGTGATAATAAAAGTGTGGGAATGTTAATTAAAAATCATTCCCGAGAATCATTTTTGGATATGAATATTTTTTCAAAACTTATACCAAACGTGAATATCTAATATTCTCATATAATAATTCACATGAATAAAAAAAAAATTCGCAAACCAGACGCCGTTTTAAAGAGTGACTTTTGTGTTGATTTTGAATATTGAAGAAGGCAAATGTTGCAAACATTGGGGCAACGACTATTTTTTCAATTGCGTTACAAAGATGTGATTATGCATGGTAGAATTGAGATTTCATTTTTTAGTTTAATTGAAAATTGGATTTTATTTATTTTAATTTTGTAGAGGAAAAAATTTAATTAAAAATTTGTCACGACTTAATTAATAAAAGAGTATTGCTATAAAGTCTGAGGCTCTACAGCATGGAACGTCACGGATAATTTGAAACAAGAGTGAATTTCATTTTATGAGTAAGGTCCAAAGAAAGGAACCCACCCCTTTATTTAAATAGCAATATCCAAGCTTTGTTGGAGCATAGGTTTGAAGCCTATGTTAGATAAAACATGTTATATGGTTGCACATGCTGGAAAATTATCCCCTTAGTATTTTTTTTAATCAAGTTTTAATATATTTTTATAATATTTTCTTTATTATAAATATTAGGGTTAAGATTCATAGGTTCCATGCTTATTCCATTCAGCTTCAAGAAAATCCTCAGGTTGTATATAGTGTGACCTTTGTCTTTCAACTTCTGTAGTCTAACTCACAATTTTTGGGACTTATCTAAAATCAAAAGTTTATATATTTCCCATATGAAGCAAATTGGATTCAACTGCTTAATTTAGTCTCATCATTGTCATGGGTATTATTACACTGTGCATAGCTGATATGGTGTTGCTTTAAGCCAAATTTATCCTAATTTTCCTCTAATGCCTTCAACCGATAATAAGAAACTATAGTCTTCTCTTCTATTTCATTAGTCTAATTAAAGTTCATACCATGCTTAAGATCTTTTCCATCTGCGCATTTTCAGTATAATGATATTTTCCCTGTGTCATGTTGTAGGAGAACGATTCTCCATTTATGTGCCACTTATTAATTTAGTTGCTGCCTGTATTACTTCCCTTTTAATGTTGGAGTCATCATAACTAGATCACGACTCTTTAAACGATGATGGTGGACTAGCCTTATTGATAATTTAAGTTTGTCATCCATGTAAACTCAAGACATGAAGATCTAGTCATGTCATGGCACCTTTAGAAGCAATCAAGCAAAGAAATGATAGAGTTTTCAATGGAAAATCCCGGTTTAAATTCGTAGTCCACAGTGGAATGAGTTCCTTAAAGATGTTAAATTTATCTATTTTTTTGTTGGTTTTTTTGGTTTCTTAGAGTATTCTCGCTTGCGACTGTGATGACTAATCCCTCAAGATACGAAAATTATGAAGATCCATTTAAGAGGTTGACCTCTCCCAACAGATGTTTTTTCATACACATGAGTCAGGAATCGAACTCCTGACCACATGCTTAAAGGGCCTATGTATCTACCACTTGTGTCACACCATATTGGTGTTAAATTTATCTATTTGGTTCTCTTTCTTTTCCCCCCTTTATAGGTTTTTTTTTATCACAATACTTTTTATATTTTAATTTTTATTCTATTCATATTTGAGTTTTATTTACATAGTTGAGATTAGTGCAACTTTTCAACTGAAAAAAAAAAGTTAAAAAATTATTTTAAAATTATTGCACCTATTTATTAATTTTAGACATTAACGTGTAACGAATTTGAATAATTTAAAAACTCAATCATATATATGAATAAATCAAAGTTTAAATTGAGAGTTAGACACATTTTTATAGACCCATATGCCATTTTACCCAAAAAAGTATTATAGACTTGAGTTTTAGGAATAATCCAAAAAATTAGATAAAAATCCATTGTTAAGATATGGGAGCTTTTACTAGTGTACACTTGGATTATCCGTTTGAATGTGTGTGAAATATACATATCAATTATTTAATACTGACTTTTGC
The DNA here is from genome assembly GCA_023212625.1 of Styphnolobium japonicum. Taxonomy (NCBI): domain Eukaryota; kingdom Viridiplantae; phylum Streptophyta; class Magnoliopsida; order Fabales; family Fabaceae; genus Styphnolobium; species Styphnolobium japonicum. The sequence goes on from JALBWW010000013.1 coordinate 10,823,628, forward strand.
TTTCACTTAAATATTATTTTTTAAAAAAAGTTTTTCATTAAAGGAAAAAAGTTTCACCAGAAACACTGCATTAACTTTTTCATCCCGCAAAACTTGCGTTTCTTACTTTCTTTTTCCCTAGCTGAAGGGAATCCATTAACATAAAGAGGGTATTTGCAACTGCTCACGACCCCCCAAACAGATACACATGGAAGCAAATTGTGACTTACAAGCTATAGTAAATGCAGCTAGCTATGCAGGTCATTAATACTCATCAATGACATGAACTGGAATTAGAACAGCTATATAAATATCTTTGCTGCTGAAAGATGCCTATGAGTCTGAGTATTCTAATTCTCTTCTGCACAAATTAACATGAGACATTTTACCAAATATGACTTAAAAGTTCAAACAACCATTGTGACATTCAGAACAAATATATAGCTGGGGCTGGTGTGGCCAAAACAATACTTATAGGATACCTAATCGCAATAACACAGATAACCAAAATATCGTACATGCTACATAGACAGGGAGAATCATAGCTATACTACCTACTAACTAGGTATAGGAGGTTCATCAATCATGAAGGCATTTCGTGTTCCTTTGGGTTATGTTATATGGTAAAAGGATTTTAATTTCAAAATTTTAAGTTTATTTGTATATTATAAAATGAAATATTTTTAAGTGTAATTATATATGATTTTTTTTTAGTATGGGTTGATTGTAAGAATTTTTTTAGAAAACTATATTGAGCTCTAGAATCGATTCTACTTACTTAAGAAATATGAAAATATTGCCTCTCCTAGAATCAATTTTACAGACTAAATTTGTAAGAAATGATTTTGATAAACTACCCAAATATATTGATTTATTGATAAAATCATATTTGGGCTCCTAAAAGTGATTATGAGGGGTGAAGAATTTAAAACAAACAAATCTCTTTGAAAACAACTTATTTAACTGTTTTGTCATACATGATTATTTAAATTATTAAACTGATAATTAATTAATCGCAATTACAACCAAATAACAAAAATTACGTGTGGTTAATGATTTTCTGCATATAAATATCACTATGTATGAGGTGGTTATATATAGGATTCGATTGGTAATCATTTTTTCATATATATATTGAGAGTTGTTACCAAATTTAAACTAATAATTTCTACCCAAATATTAATTCACTCTCACAACTCAACCTAACCGAAGTAGATTAAATGATAACCATTTTAGTTGTCAACATATATATCTCACCTCTAATTGATATCTCATGACAAATTTACTCCCAAATATATATAGTTATTCTTAATGTTAGGGCTGTATATTGATTTTTTTTGGATCCATTCCATTAATTTGAGCTGGTTTTCGTTTTAATTTAAATATGAGAAAAGTGCACACACTTGTTTGATTTAGCTTGATTTGATGAGCTATATATGTTACATATATAGATTGTTACTATATTGTTTAGAATAATTACAATAACCATTAATTTGGAAGCCCTTTTGTATATAAATTTAATTAATTAATTAATTAATTATGATAAGGGTTTTGGGGCTTGTTTCAGTAGCCCTCCTTTTAGGTAAGTCGATCTAGATCTAAACAAGTTTTTCTACATTGAGCTTCATGAATTTATAAGAACTTAACTTCTCACAACCTATATAACGAATTAAAACTCGAAACGATAAGATAAGAAACAAAAATTTTATCATTTTAGCCATCTTCTATTGATTATATATATAAAATATAAATTAGACTCGAGGCATGGTTGATATAGATATTATACATGGATTTTTGGGTTATAATATATATATATATATATATATATATATATATATAGTATGTTCATCACGTGATTGGCTCAACTAGTAGTCTCGCTTGATTGTTATGAGAGATCTTCTTGATTGAACTTATTATCCATCCTTGAAGTTGTTCATATGAATTTGATCATGGATAAAGATTTATGACACATTTTTGCTAGGAATAATTACTTCAACCGTACAACCTAACTAATTTGGCATTAAAATTATTTACCATTTAACACTCATGAGTTAAATGGTTTAATTTCTTAGCTGCATGCTTATATATAACTCAAGTTACATCGTCACAATGCATTTTTGTAGGTATGCACATATATGGTTTTATGTGATTCCCCCCCCCCCTCATTTTTTGTATTGTGAATTGGCCTGTTTTAAACTAATTGATAATCACTTATAAGAAAATTAAAAAAAAATTATAAAACCTTTGATTTTTTTTTTATAAAGTGTAAGTGGTAATCTTACTTTGATTCTTCTTTGAAATAATTGCTAATATAAAATTACAAGACAAAATTACTTTCTAGTTTTATCTAGGTTCAAATTAATTAATTTCATTATTATTGATTCAGTTTCTCTATTATAATCACATCAAAACTCCGCTCCATTTCCTCTTTTATTTTCACTTTTTCTTGGAACAACTGTTTATCTTTTCTTATCTCTACATTTTAATTTCAGTTTCCCACTCCCAACTTCTTATATTCCAATTATTTATCCTCTACAATATATTAATTTAAATGACTCTTGATAATTTTAAATATTATCATTTTATTCTGATTTTCACTCTCTTTTCAGAATTCCTATTGCTTACTTATTTTTCATCGAAGATAACGACAGTTCACATAGAAATGAAATTATTTATTTTATTTTATTGCTAGTCAGATGATTCATGTAGTCATCAGTAACTTTTTAAATCTATGGTTATACATAAAATGACATTTTCGGGGTAATAAGAAACCGCATCTTACTCAAATAAACTTGAGTTTCATAAGAGATATGTTCATGACTAGGGTTTTTCATTTTCAGCCAAAAGAAAAAGGGAAATTAGGGTTCTTCATATTGAAAAAATCTGGAGGCATTAAAGGGGACAATCACTAACAATAAAAATTAGGCATATGCTTCATCTATTTACCTTAATCCTTGCTTGAGCAATCTACAAAGTACTGAAAGCTCTACATTATTCTAGAGATAGAAGATAGCTAGCTAAAGAAAATCACCAAAATATTAGCTAAATCATCATTTTGAGTGTAGATTTTTACCAAAATGATGAATAGGTTAGGATTATGATTGTATCTGGCAGACTGGTTTCCATGCCGAGACCGTAAGCAGAAACCTATTTTGCCACCCTAAAGAGATTGCTCTTCCTTCATCTCTTTCAGAAACCCTGAAACCCCCACCTCCCTCTTCCTCAAACTGGAGTGGACAATAATGGGTTCTCATCTTCAGAAGCAGTTTTGCTTGGATTATAGACTTTGAGCTTATTTTGGTGCCTGCAAACCCATGATTCTCCATTCTTGCTTTCCATGTTTCCATCCTCTCATATTTTGGGCAATCCACACCATCCATGTCATAGTTGTGCATGCTTTTGATCTCTTTACCCAGAAGTTTCTTCTCAATTCTCAACCTCTCAGTGCTCTCAAGTGGGAGGCAATCATCCAATGAATCAAACATGGCTGCAAAATAGTGCAAAGAGTCTGTGAATCTTGATAAGAAGTTCCTTGCACTCCTGCTACCTTCTTGTTCCACCAAGACAACAATGGAGGGGTTAAGAGAATGAACAAATCCCAATGTGTCAGAGATCTTCATGAAACAACTCAAAGTGTTCAAATAAGAAACCAAGTTCACTGCCACAGTTTCATTTTTTTTCTTCCTTAGGTTGATGACCCTCGATCCGCTTAGCAGCCCTTGGAATTCAAACACAAGATTACCAAAACCCTTTGAGAAACTAACCAATCTAGACTCAGTTTCTTGCAGTTCTTTCAGATTCTTCCCAAATCCTGTTATCCTGAGGGATATGCGGTTGCCACGGGTCGCCTTCTCGGAAAGTGACTGAATAAGAGAAGGCCATTGGAAGCCATAGGAGACATCAAAGTCAATGACATGTAGAGCACGGTTGTTCCTCTCTTCCTCCTTCTCAAAGGCCTCCAAGATAGCCTGATTTGCCGTGAAATGAGCAAATTGGTAGTAAGGTGAGACTTTGTAAAGATCTGTGAATGCCAGAAACTCTTCCTCGTTTGTGGGTTCCTCCATGAGCATGTCATAGAATGGGGATTTCCTAGTGAGAAGCCTTGCAGCCAAACCATCTGCAAAATAGGCCACTACACGTTGAACCGAGTCACCTGTTAGGGAAACAGTTTGATAGAGGTCAATCAGATTCTCTAAAGCTGAACCCAAGTTGTTCTCATCAACTGCAGTAGCAGTTGTGAGCAGCAAATGGATCAAAGGGAGGCCATTCCCATCTTCAACAACTCCTTTCCTCCTATGGTCTTGTCTTAGCATCTGCCCCCTCACTTGGAGAAGCCTAATGATCTTCCCTTCATAGCCTTCATAGGAGTTCATAGTACTCATAGAAGCATCATCCCTTCTCTTGCCTTTCTTTTTCCTTTCCTTATCAGCAGCAACTGAAAGGCTAAGATTCAGAAGCTCATCTTCCTCTGAATGTTCCATATCTGAAGAAAGAGAGAGAAAGAGAGTGTGTGTGTGAGAGAGAGAGGAAGAGTAAATCTAGGACATAAAAGACTGTTATGCTTGTGGACTTTTATGAGGGAGAACTCACAAAAATTCCTTCGTGTCATGACATGGGTATATATAGGACAAAGAAACCAGGGGAGAAGGATCAGAGATTTTTTCTTCTATATTTTCCAATAAGGCGGAGAGATTAAGAAGGGTATCTTTTTATTCTTTAGAATCAGTATGTCTTGGGTCAGGAAAACACATTGATATTTTCATTATTATATTGGGCTGCTTTTCAAATCCACTAAGGGTCCTGTTTATGGGTTTTTACTCCTTTGATAGTTGGGAAGGCTTTGGAAGATGCTATATGCATTGGACAAGACACAGCGGTGTCAATGGGGAATCAAACGTACCGTCCTTGAAGAATTGTCTTTATACACTTTCCTTCTAATTAATTGCCCTAACAAGTTCCCTTCATGATCCTATTCCTTTTCTCCGCCATACATATTCCTTACCTTTGATCAATTAGCTAGAGTTGCATATGTGAACTAGGAGTAATGGAAAATGCATGCTATATGCTATGCTATCTGTTGTCATCAATTCATTGAATTTGGATCATATTTGAAAGGAAATACACTAGTCAATGACATGCAGCTAAAGTACTTGTTAGTTAGAAACATTTGAAACCATATTTATATTGCCTTCGATGGAAAACAAAGAAACTTGGATCCCTTATTCTTCTCAACATGTTTCTAATTGGCACAATTTAGAGCTTCTTACAAGGATTTTGGCTTTGTTAGCATATATATTCCTTAAGTACATAGGGATCCTCTGCAAGGAAACTTTTGACACCTTATCGTCAAAATATGCCAAGACAAATGGATGCTAACAAAAAAGTGACCCAACTTTCCCCTGTGTGATCTAGACTTCAATGTTTTGAATGCACTGTACGTGCTTATTCAATTTGATTTTTCTTGTTTTGGGTGTAAAACGTGGGCTATGATTGGATGGGCATAAAGGGTTTACTTTAAACCAGAAAGCATCTGCCAATGTGAATATTAGAAGAACCTTGATCACGGTAGGCAATATATTTCAACTTTCTGCGCTATCTCTAGCATACAATTAAATCAATAGACAAAATAGCATGTGTTATATTCATAATTTCACACTTCATTCAATATATAAAAAGCTGCATCTATTTCTTATATATACAAAAATTTGTATTTCTTTTTATATTTTTAAATTATACATATTTCATAAACAATACATAAATTCACATATAATTTAATAATTTTAAATAATAATTATTTTTTTGTCTCTGAAGCTATTTAATTTTTTTTTATCAAATAGCCATACTTCATAAATATTGAACGGAAGGAGGAGTTATTACATGGGGGTTGGTATTGGTGTTTGGAATAGTCATAGGTAGCAGTGCAGGATCCTCAATAGGTCACATCAAACATGGAAAAGTTCTTAATTATATTCTTCATTGTCTTGTTAATGGAGGACACATAACTTGCTATTAATATGCTCCAAATAGGCACAATATGCTGGCTCATACAATTTGAGGCTGGCATAAGGCAGTTTCTAGGATGCTCTAAGTATATTATCCAAAGCAGAGCAGCTAACTGAAGAAAAGAAAGCATCTACCATAAATAAACCCTCTTCTGCATATTCATAACAAATCTACAAAAGAGAAAAGAAAATATAGTAGTAACAAAGAAGACCAAAACCCAAATGCAAGAAACCTCTTTGTCTCAACTTGATGAATGGAAAGGTAAAACGGGGAAGGAAGGAAGGAAAAGTGGTAAGGTAGAAAAACATGCCTTGGTGTCAGACAGACCCACGTGAGGTCTCTCTCCCACCCCATGTCAAAGACAAAACAAAGCCCCAAAATCATTTTTTTTTTCATTATCTTTTCCTTTTGCGTGAGAAAATGAATCAGAAAGAAAAGAAAATCGAAAAGAAAAATGAAAAAAAAAGGGTACGTGTGTGTAATAGATAGCAGGGGTGGACTGAAGAGAGGGGATGGGGTGTGTTAGAAACCAGGTGTCAAGCAAGGACAAGTACATTAATGGTATTCTCAATTTCTCATTCAGGTTAGGGGAAATTTTGAGGGGTGTCAGACAACCCCACGTGAGGATTTTTCATCTCTCTCTTTTCTCAAGAAACAAACATCCTCCCAAAATCTATATGTTTTTTCCTCTTTGCGTGAGCATAGCCTCTTTGCGTGCCAAGATGAAAAAGAACAAAAGGCAAAGGTAAGGAAGTAGTGGTGGGGGTTGAAGGGAAGGGATGGTGTGGTCGGTTCTGCATAGCAATCGTGTCAGTCATCAGAAAGAAAAATTGATGGATGGGGAAAGAGCAGTGGAGGGAGCAAGTAAGTCATCACTCAACAACAGATCACCAGTAGTGATTTTCAAATTTCCCAAAAAAACTCACCGGCAATGCAAAAACAAATAAAAGAAAATAGATGAAAAGGTAATTTCATACCCATAAGATGATAAGAATAAAATATCCTCCTCCAATAATTTAGTTGTTCTAAGCCTAGAATAATGATAGTTGGAGCTATGTATAAAGATGTGTGTACATCAATGGATTCGCAGCACATGTTGTATTGATCATAGTACCTTTTTTATGTGTTTAATATTATGATTTTTTTTTACTCATATTTTCTTTGTTATGTTTATAAAACCTTTTATTTAACCAAAAGAAATATGTGTATAATGAGTCCTTAAAAAAAACAAAAATAAAACTTAGTTGATATCTAATAATTTATAAAAGAGTGTGAGAAGTGTGAAAATTCCGCGTAACATTACTCTTTTATATATATATATATATATATATATATATATATATATATATCATTTTATTTGCAGCAAATAGTGAAAGAAATTAATGTTTTCTTGTGGCCTTCACATTCATATGACATGATCCGTGAAATCATGGCTATGTATTTTCTTGAGTATTGGGAATAGTCATATTTTATTTGGGACACCAGCACCCAGATGTTAGTTGTCTGCATCCTAAGATGCAAACTATTTGCTTCAACTGCTGTTGTCTTCTCTCATAATATTATAATTTAGCATAATAGCTGTTAATATTTTGATTGATCGTGGGTGTAATTATGAACAGTACTGTAACAAGTTTAGGGGATCCTCCTGATATTTCGATTCTTGCACACCAACTCTTGGCATCTTTGACACACTCTAAATAGCAATGATGACTTTGTATGTATTATCATTAGGGAAGGAGATGTTATGAGTGTGAGAGGAGGGTGAGCTACTCACAATACCTTGGAAATCGCAATATCATTTTAACGTTGAGAACATCTTGTTAAAATATAAAATACACTACTATTGGTCAATGGGTGTTGACTTACCTTGAACATTTTACTTTATGTTAATTATGATTTGGATTCAAATTTAGTATATGTGTTGGTAAATGATTTGTAATTTCACTATAAACTTTTAATTAAAGACGGATAAACCTTTCTCTTATCTAAACTTTTAAACACACAAAAAAAAATACACTATTATTGATTACTATAATTTTAATGAGAACCCGTTTTCATTTCTTTTTGAAAGGTTCTCAAATTTTTTTCACATCGTCTTAAAAATTTCACATGATAAATATATAAAGTAGCTAAAGAAGAATGAAAAATTGGCTTATTTACAAAGTTTAAATTTAATGATCTATTATTAATGTAAATATTTTTTACACTATTATTTAATTTATAATTATTAAAAAATATTTTATAAAATAAGATAAAATATTTTAAAAAGGTAAAAGTATATTTGAAAATAATAGAGGAGTACCTGTAACAATTTAAAATAAAGAGATAAAAGTACATTTTTATAAAATTATAGAGGGTTTAAGAGTATTTATTTAGAAAGAAATACATTATTGATTGATGATATTGTACACAAGTTTTTAATATTGGAAATAAGTACTATCGCTTATAAAATTGATAAATCATATGATTTTTATTAAAATTAATTGTAATTTAAAATCATAATTACATTAAATGCTTGTTATTAATAATATAATTTTAAATTTTTTTAACACAATCAACGAATCTCAGATGTGAAAATAAAATCACAAAAAGATATTGGGAACACATGTAGTAAAGAAAAGTAGAAATGATTGGATAGTAAGTTAAAAATTGGAAAGATTATATAGTCAATGGCAACGTGCATGCTAGTTCGATCAGAATAAGATAGCTTTTGAACTATAGCCTTCGGCTTCCCTAGTTTTTAACCAAAGGTATCTTCCGCAAAAGAATGGTTTACTTTACATCTGCAGTCAAAGATTAAGAAGGATTAACAAATTTAGAACCATTGCAATATTAAATTAATTAACGATGAGGATATATAATATATGCAAGCACAATGTATAACTAAACCTTCTATAAGAGACAGAGGCTGAGAAAACAAAGTGACACTAATCTAGCTTATGATTTGTTTTCCTTATATTGTTTTTTTTTTTTTTAATATTCTTGGTCCTCTTCAGATTGTTAAGAAACTTCCATTCCTTTACAAGATTTTATTATTACTTGGACGTCATATTTGTCTTCCTCTGGTTTGATTCCTTATAACAAATACGTCAATTGTCTGCCAAAATCCTTTGTCCAGAATCAAAACGCAAAGGCAGATAAGATACAATTCATATGTCATGCTTCTCTAAGCAATCGTAAAATTAAAAGGCCAATTTGATATAGTAGAGCTTTTCCGTTCTTTAACAAGAAGTTCCAATTCAGACCAATAACTTATTAATTTATAATATATTTTTATCTTTTTTTTGTAATAATTAGTAGGGAAGCTAACTTTGCCAGCTGGAATTTTTGGAGAGGGAAGGAGGGACTTTGGGAGGGAATGGGGATGGAACCCTGAAACTCCATCTTTGGTGGAGGAAGGAACACCACATGAGCTATCAGGTCATGACCTAATATATTATATATTATCTCAATGTTTCAATCATATGATATCATTATCTTGGTTGACATCAACTTATGCTTGGTTGACTCTCTAATAAATTTGAGGAATTAATTTGATTTTGAGTAATCAGTTTAGTTATATAATTCCAAATCCATGATATATTTTGTGTTATATAGTTTAGACATATTTAGTTGTCTAATGTCCTTTGGCATAAGGGACTACTTTGTTTAGGATATATACCTACTTTTGGTAGGGTTTGGGTTTTCTCGTTATTCTTTTTTTTCATGACTGACCACTGGTTAGCGTGACTATGATATACTATTTTATGCCATCAATGAATTATCTACTTTTGGTTTTAAAAAGAAAAATAAAAGGACATGTACGACTAGCTATTAGGGCTTTTTATCCGTGCTACAATAAATTACTAAACATATTATTCAAATACCACATATTTAAAATATATTATCCATATGTTGTCATTTTTTACAGCATGACATTATTATTTTTTTAATTGTTCCACGTGTATCACGCCAATGCGTTAGGCGTGATATATGTAATTACGCCAACATCATAAGCGTAATACATATCATCATGTCAGCACGTTAGGCATGACATACGTGGAGACGCCCATACTAAAGGCGTGATATACATAATAACGTTATATGCACTGACATTACAATACATAAAACGCTTTAACAAATGGTGTGATAATAACCATGTGTGAAAAATAAATTAAATGTAAAACCACAAATTGATAAAACAAAACCTATATAACCAAATATATAAATCAATCCATCAACTAAGCAAGGATACATCAAATATTTGTGCAATACATTGTTAACAATAATAATGTCAATCTAATGCTAGGTAAAAATAGTAAAACTTAAAACAACAATTGTAATACACAATGTCAAGGACAAGACTGTGACGGTCTGTGAGAGTAGTCAGGATGTGGAGGTGCATGAGATGGGTTTGCCTAGGGCGGTGCATGAGAAGAGTCTGTCTATGATGGAATGTAAGAAGAAGATGGACCATCATGTGGTGGGTATGGATATCATGGATACGGAAATGGTGGATAGGGATATGGTGGGTATGGTGAATAAGGATATGGTGGGTATGTAGGTGGGTAAGTATAAGGTGTAGCAACAGGTGGCTGAGGCATCTGTGGAGTAGGGGATTCAGAAGGTTGAGAGAGTTGAACATGTTATTGAGAAGACTCAACTCGTCTCCTAGAATCAGCTAACCCCGTTCTATTTCTTCTATGACTCCTATGCTCGTCATCGTCCGCAGGTGGTCTGGGAATGTCATCTGTTGGAGGAGCTCTTTGTAGTTGGCTGCTTGAGATACTATCATGCTCGTCTAATGCAGCTAAAATGAAGGAAGCTGAATCTCGAAGGCTGTCAAGGTTAAAGGCAAAATGACCCTCTGGCGTAATCCAACAATATTGCATCTCTGCAGTGTCAGCCGAAAAAATGCAATAACATTGGATATAAATACAAATTGCAGGTACAAATACAATTGACAAATTACTTACCACAAGTCCAAGACTAGATGCAACAGGAGTAATCCATCATCTAGTGACACATTTATACCATCTCATGTACTTAGAATGTGCTCCCAATGCTTCAGTCAATGGCTTGCCAGTAATAACATGCTCGCGACAACTATCCCAGATAGATATGTATCTCACCTCCCCTTCAATGAAATCGTATGCAAATAATCAGGCTGACGTGGCGCGCGAGGTATTGGTTGGTTGAGACCAAATTAACGCATGACCCTATCCGGTTGGTGCCACTCAACAATGTGAAAGAATATAAATGGAACCACAGGTCGCCATAAGTCACAGGCAGCAACACAAAAGGCTGGAAGCGTTGATACAATCTCATCTATATATGGATGCCAGATGAACTAAATAAAAAAAACAACATTACATAAATATTAACGATGAGACTAAGAATAAATTTAATTTAAAGTTTGTCTATGACAACACGTACCTCATATTTCTTCAGATGATCCAAGTGGCGTCGATAATATTATAAGACGTGTGTCGGAGTCTCTGTCAAACTCTTACGACAATATCACTTATTAAAATGCGTAAGTAACAATTATATTTAAAAAATGAGAATATAAATTCATTTCTATATTAATTAAAGTAAATGACTATAACCTTTCTGTTAAATCACTAGCACGTGTAGGTTTTAGTGTCAAAGTAGTGTTAGAGTTAAAGAATTTAGGTAGAAATTAGATAAGTCTTAATTGTTTAGGTAGTAATATAGGTTTTTGTGTTCATTGGCTAATGGGAATTAAATTTTTGTTGAAATAGACTTGGATATGACTTAGCAGGAAAAAAAAGATGTTTATCACTCAGCTGGTCGCCTAGCGAGAGGCTATTGTCGCAAGGCGAATCTCCATGCGTGCCATCCCAAGATAAGGAACGGACATCGCGAGGCAAGATGATTGATGAAGGAGTGTTGAGACCTGCGGGCCATCGCGAAGCTAGGATGGTCTATCGTAAGGCGACAACCGTTTACCCATCCTATTATAAATAGTTAGCTGAAGCGTTTTTTAGGGGTCTTTTGTTCATTTTCTAATTTCTAAAGGAGGGAATTGGACAAAGAGCACAAGATACTCTTCTTCTTTCACCTCCATTGATGATCCAAGCTTGGGAACAAGATTTTGGAAGATCAATGGCTTCTTGTATCATCATTAGTTTGATCTTTCTCATCTCTTCTTCTTCCATCATAAGTAGCTAATTTCTTTTAGACTAGGGTTAGATGAACATTATTGAAACTATTATGTAATTTGATTCTCATACATCAATGCAAGTTTAATTCTTGTAATTTGAGCTCTCATCTCTGCACTTAATGTTTTTCAATACTTGATCACTATTGAATTGACTTTAGGTTTTTCATCATAATTGGGAAATTGGATGTATGAACTTGAAGTGAGATTGTTTGCCATAATCATGATGAGTATAAGGATATAACTTTGTGATTATGTGTTCTTATGAATCATTACTCTTTATGCTTGATCTAAACATGAGTGACCTAAGGGATTAGGGGTTTTAGGTTGGATTGAATGGATTATGAGTCAAGAGATTGAACATAATCTAATCTAGCTGATTTGAACTTCAAATTGCATGAGATTGCTTGTGTTGATGGTGAATCAATAGCATAAAAGGATAGATAAGGGGATTTGAACCCTAGTTGTTTTTCTTGATTGATATTTCTTCACCTTAAAAATCCAAAAACATTCCTTAATTGGTTGATTGCTCTGTTTTTAATACTTTTCTGTTTTACATGTTTAAAATCAATACAATTCAAAGTTACCAAAATCATTCTTTTCAGTTCAAGTAGAAAGAACATTTTTGTGTGTTGATAAGAAAATTTCAATCCTTGTGGGAGGATACTTAACTCACTACTTTATTACTTGTCGCAATTCGGTATACTTGCCGAATTCCTAACACTTACCAATATCCAAGTGGACGAAACTAGCTCCGATCAATAGCATGTTGAACAATGACGACATCATCGGGATCTAACAATGCAGGAGCAAGAACAGGAAATCTATCACATGCTCACATCTATACTAAAATGCAAGCACCACTAATTTCTCGTGAGTCATAGTTAGTGGCTTTACATAGCTCTCGGTAGAGGTAGGCTAAACATGCAGATCCCCAACTATATTATCCTGTAGCAGTAAGATCCTCTAGGAGTAAAAGGTACATCAAGTGCACATATCTTCCAGACTTATCTGGAAACAGCATGCTTCTGATCAATCTCAAGATATATGCTCGCGCATACCACTGCAACACTATCTCATATACACTAGGTGGGATAGTGTGGAAATAACTGCTTAACCATGAGATGTTGAACCCTCAGCCTCTAATCTCATCCTCAGGGGGTGTGACACCTAATAATCTCTCACATAACTCAATCCAGTTATGGTAAGTACTCCCAGTGACTAGTAAACCATCAATCGAAAGTCCTAACTGAATAAAAAGTCCTCCAAAGTGATGGTGCACTCTCCAAATGGAATATGGAATGTATATGTCTTGGGTCACCATCTCTCCACTAACGCACTAATCAAGTCATGGTCAACAGGGAAATAACTACAATGTGCAACGCCAATGAAGCCTGTCTGCTGTAGATATGGAATGATATTGCCACGTGACTGTTCATGCTTATATTTATGGGCACGTCTGATACACAGTATCCGATCAGGCTGATTAAAATAAATAACAATTTAAGTTATGTTAAACTATCAAGTAAAACATAATAACCTAAAATCAATTAAATAAATAACATAATATACTGATTCTTTCCATATATGTTGTGATACATGCACTGGCTACAATACAAGTAAAGACGGATCCACTGGCCTTGGTTTCAATGCCTGGCGCGATGGATCTAAAGTCATGTCTTTTGGTAATTGTCAATATAAATCATAGTAAGTCATCATGCATTACATAATACATATTCAAATCATTCATTACAATATATATAATCAAAACAGAATAGGCATTGTTGTTAAAGTGAACATTAATAATCATTAATTGGAGTTCAATATTACACATAAGACATTAATAATGACTCAGTATACATAAACATTACATAAAATGATAACGATTTAGTACATATAACAAAATAAAACTCATATCAACTAGAAGAGCCTTCTCCAAAAGTCCTTGATCTATGAGACAGACAACTATGATGATTATGTCCCTCTTCATCACATAAACGACATTTTTGTCTTGGACCTGATTCAATCCAATCCATCTCATTTCTGATACGGGTTGATTTCGGCCGACCCCGAAGCAAAGCAAGATCTGCTACTAATGTTATGGTTGGAGTAGGGGGCCAAAAAGGTTCATCCTTAACAGGATACCACTAACCTTGATAAGTTTTCATAATGTTCTCCAACTTATAAACTGAATGAACATATTTCATACGATCAATGGCCAAAGCAGCACATGCAGAAATAACATGAGAACATGAGTAATGTAACGCCTGAAACATCCCACAATCACACCATCCTTCATTCAGGTTTAAAGTATATCTTTGTCCACCAAGATGTGTTATAGGGTGGCGTGTTGTATGTCAAATCTTGTGGATTCTCTATTGTAATTGCGCATTTGATGGGAGCTCGCAATTAGATTGCTTACAGTCATGGATTTCACAAGATCATTGGTATACACTTGTCCATTTGCAAGTTGTTCATGGACCTTACAACTACGGAAAACAAAGTACTCAACCAATTTGAAAAAAGTCATCTGAACCAATGCGGTTATTGGTTGGTTTCTGCCTTCAATAATTCATTAATACACTCGGATAAGTTCGTAGTCATATGTCCAAAACTTCAGCCACCATCATATGACAAAGCCCATTTTTCTTTAGGGATTAAATTAATCCAATTTGACATATCTTCACCAACCATCAACTTCTCCAGCATGGATGCAAATTTGGTTTTACTAGATTCATAACCTGTACAACAAATACTTTAACAGCATAAGCATTAGTTGGGTGACTCATTATTATTTAAGGAATTGAAGCTTAAATGTAGTTAATGACATTACCTGTATTTGTCAAATATTTTTTAAGTGCCACATTCTTGAACTTGCTATTAAAATTGCTAGCAATATGTCGGATACAGAAGACATGATAGGCATGGGGCGGCTGCCATCGTAGGTGTGGTTTTCTAATTGCCTCCAATATGAAAGCATCTCTATTAGAAATCAAATATAGCCCATCTTTTTTAGTGACATGTGTTCGAATGCAAGCTAAGAACCAACTCCAAGCATAATTTGTTTCCCCCTCCACAATAGCAAATGCATGTGGCAATGAATGTCAATCTCCATCTTGTGTAGTGACAATTAACAGTTTATGACGATATTTGTCATACAATTGTATACCATCAACTTGAATAACGGGCTTATAAAATGGGAATCCGTCAACACATGGCTTGAAAGTCCAAAATAATCGGTGAAGCATTTGCTTTGAAGTGTCAACACGATTGTGGTGAACAAAATGATTTGTTTGAATCTCAACCATAATGCCTTCCATGTACATTTGTAATGCGTTTAACCATCTAGGTAACATATGATATGATTTCTCTCAATTTCCAAATACCTTAACAATGGCCTTTTGTTTAACCTTCCAAGTTTTCCTGTATGATACCTTGTACAAGAACATAGCCTTAATCCTTTCAATAATTAAAGATATAAGCACGTCTAGTTTCACACTAACCATGTCTAAAATGCAAGAACAAATCATATCTAAATCCAATTTCGTATGATCTTGAGAAAGAGTAGGGTTTACACAAGTGTGAGGACCATCATATTTTGTAGTTTGCCACACATTTGATTTCTTCCCTAAAATGGTCATAACCCTCCAGTTACAACCGTTGTCAAATCTATAACATTAAACACTTAATCTTCAGCTATCAGACTCTTCAACCTTGTAGCTCTAATGTCCTCTAAGTTAGTAATGCTTAAGAACCAAGTTCACAGCTTCTTTTGTAGGGAATTGCAACCCAATATATAGTTCTTCTGTTGAACTCCAAGTATCAGGCCTAACTAATTCAAGAAACACATTCGGATTTCTCAAAACATCCTAATTAATATTTGAGAACATAGGAGATGAAGGCATAAAAACATATACTGGAGCTGCTGTGACTGAAGGTGCATTATGTGCAGGTATTACAAACGATGGAACAGAAGGCATCATAGGAATGTTGTCTTTGAGGGTCTTCTTCTTCTAAATTTTTATCCGCGTCAAAGTCTCCTTCGATGTCAGTGTCACTGTCATCACTATCAGGTAACACTCCTTCATCTTCACTGGTATCAGATAATGCATCTCTCATAATTGGATTCTCAATTGCTAAGTTCAAACCAGATGATCTCACTACATGGTCAGTAACATTGTACATGCTTGAAGGCTCACATTGTTCAACAAGAGTGACTTCAACAATGTAAGAAGTGTGGAAAGGCTCATGATGTTCAACAATATTAACTTCTTGATATTGAGATATATAGTATCATTATAAGTCATAGACAATTAAGTGTTGATAGGATATGATGAGATATCTCTAGAAGGTCTAGCTTCAATACAAGTAACAGAAGGTGCTTCAACATTGATATAATCTTCAATTGTTTCCACCTCAACATACACTTGCATCGAAGCAAGGTTCGAATATTGCTTATAACTATCGATCATACATGCAACATCTTCATCATCTAGCTATCCACCTCAATACATTGCATCATTCAAGGAACCGATACACAATCCTTGATATTGATTAGTTTGGTTGAAGTTTCAATTTTAAATGAATCCCCCGCTTCAAACCACCTATGATAATTTCTCGTTTAATCAAGATTGACTTCGGAGGAGAACCATCATACATAACACCCTCTTCACCCTCATACATTCACTTATTATAGAAAATTAGCACAAGAACAGGTTTTCCCATTTTAAGATATTTTGAACAAAAATTTAAAATCACAAAACATACAAATATATGACATATATGCCTTACACAATATAAATTATAAATAAATCATAGCATCTACCATATTAACATTTATATTATAAAAAAATATTATAAAATATATAGAATACATACATCTTATACTATACCATAACAACATAATATATAGCATATAGGCATCACATAATAAGGATCACAAATAAATCATAGCTTTCAACACATCAATAATGTTGCATTACAAAATATACAACATACATATATTCTACCACAACATAATATAAGTATCACACAATATAAACTATAAATAAATTATAACCTCCTCATATCAACACTTGTGCATTCCAACACATACAATATACATATATTTTATACTTCACCATAACAACATTACAAACACAATATATAAGCATTAAACAATATTCCTAAAAAATAACTAATGCACAACTACATAAATTTAAACAATACAAATAAACAGAAAATAAAATTTTAAGAATATAATTACAAGAAGAATAACAGACTTGCAAATAAGAAGAATGGAGAGATGGTGGGTTGAGGAGGACGAAAAGAAGGATCGTATGACGACAGCAGCAGAGGAGAGGAGAAGTGAAAGGAAGAAGGAAGAAGGAAGAAGAAAAGAGAATGAGATATAGGATTTTGGCTTGTATCACGTCAACACGGTTGGCGTGATATATGTGGTCACACCAACGAGCTAGGCGTTATAACCACATGTCATGTCGTTGTCATAAGCATGTCTATCTATATCACACCTAACGTATTGGCGTAATAATATGTATCACACCTAGTGCGTTAGCGTAATACACGTGGAATAATTAAAAAATAATGTTACGCTGTCAAAAACAATAGCATATAGGTAAAATGTTTAAAAAAAGTGATATTTGAGTAATATGTTTCCATATTTACTATAGCTCGATTAAAAAGCCAGCTATTAGAGAGTGATTCAAGAACACAACATTAAATGTTTTTTTTTTCCCAGGGTATCTCCTGTACGTGATTGCGAGGACTAATCTCTCAAGGCGGGGACTAATCCCTCGAGGTATTAAGATTCATTTAAGGGGTTGACATATCCCAATAGATATTTTTCCATACACATGGGTCTGGAATCGAACCTCTGATCACATGCTTAAAGAGCTTAAGTATCTACCATTTGTGCCACACCATGTTGGTATAACATTCAATGTTTAATAACTACTTATTTTTAATTTACTTTATCTTATAATTGAGGTATATACGTTGCTAATTTGTTATATAAATACTTGAGAATAATTAAAACTAAATATTATCAGTTAGTAAAAATGAAACAACTAATTTTCCATTAATATTATTTTATTATTATTATTATATTAAATTCTGATAAAATATATTGTCATGAAATTAACACTATACTTGACATGGGAAAATTAATAAAGCTTTTCCCACCAACAGATGCATAATACCAATTAGAAAACTAGAGATGATATTTTCATTTTAGTTATTTTCAATTACCATTGTATTTTATGCAGGTGTCACTACAATAGAAAGAGTACAACGATATTTGTCATAAAACTATGTTGGCTGTGAATGCAAAACATGGTAATTAGCTAATGGAACACAAGTCCCAACGAGTTGGTTGACAAATAGCTAGGATTTTGAGGAATATTGCTAGCCATCAGAAAACAAGTGGCAATAGCAATCTTAAAATGAGGATAGATGCATGGCAGTGTTTAAAGAAGATTAGCTGCTGAGAGCCAAGCACAAAACTGCTGTGTAGTAACTGATCACGATATGTTCTATAAATACGAGGAAAGAAGACCACTTTTTGCCAAAATCTACACCAAAATCAAACTTCTTTAAAGAAATCAAGATCCCTTGAGAGATTTGTCTCAGACAAATAAGCCTTAATAAGCTACACTTTCACATCATTGTTCGTTATATATGACCATGATTTTTTTCTTCACTTGATCAGTTATGCTTATGCATTTTATCTTGGTTTTTGTGCCTACTTGAAAGCCATGTGTTTCCCTTTTAAGGCATTTATTTCCAGTTTCACCTTCTTGTTGTTTTGAAGTTTATCAAGTTCATTTGTGTTCATCAAATTTAGTTTAATTCTTGCACATATTCATATCATTTCGAGAAAATTTGATCACATTGTTAGTACTCCTAAACCTCCTCTCAAACACTACAAAGAATCATTTGAAGGACGCACTCAACATAGTCCTCAGGATCAAGGAAATAAAAAAACTCTTAAATCCCAAGAGCGACATATATGTCAAAAGGGGGAGGGGGAGGGGGGGGGGGGTAAACCTTATTTTCCACGTATATATAATCAGGTGTTTTATGGAAATTTACATTGATGGCGTAGTCTAAGAGAGGAAAAGGCGGCACTTGGCTGACCTTAGAAAGAATTTCGAGAGAATGAGAAAACTTTACCTCAAACATATTGAAAAGTGTTAGTTTTATGGTTAACGGTCACTTATGAACTTGTTATGCGTATAGTTACGTATCAAAGATGCTTAACAGTTCAGTTTGCTAATGCATTACTTGTACAATGTGAAGCACCTCAGACTCACCTGCAATACATATAGACAATGGACTATGCGCTGCAACAATAAAAAAAATAAAGTTACGTCTTGACTAACAATTATAATTTTTTACCTAATAGTAAAGGTTTGATCAAACAATACAAAACTTTTTAAGTTCTTAGTTGAAAAAAAAATGGAATTGAGATCCACAAAAGTAAAGCCAAAATAAATATTGAGGCATTACTATTGTGCAACAAGGAGTTGCAAAGCGTGATTGGAAAGCTAATTCTCTAAGGCGTTTAATCTCCAATTTATCTGGCCAACTTAGAATCTTTAGTCCATCGCTAAAAGAAGAGAACAGTTCCTATGGCTTGATTAGCATCAACGAGCTTTTGATAAGATCAAGATTTATTTAGACAATTAGCCAATGATAACACCTCATATAAAAATATTAAAATATTATATGCTGCCCACTTCAATTATGTCTTGTCTAAAACCGATGTCATCAAATTAATACATCCTTTCTAAACTCAAAAATTTTAAGTACAATTTACTGCATGAATTTCAAACTCCTCTTCAAGTTGTTATTAAAGCTTCAAGGCAATGGCATGAGTATACGGGGACTTTGAGTATGAACCTTTCTTCTCTTAACTAATGTGTTACTGCTAACTTTTCTTTCTTGCCTTATCAAGTTGTGCTTATACTTACAAGTTGAACATGTTTCTGGGCAGGTATCACTAGTCCTTCCCTTCGTATTTGAGAGATTGTTCTCTCCTTTTTCATCATGAATGAAAGTTACCTTATCTCTGGAAATTTTTTTTAATAAGATAAGGATAAAAGGCTAATATGCTTAGGAAGAAATCAAGTGAATACATCATCAATCTTAAAAGTCTAAAGGTTTAAGTCATGACTTGCGAAATCCAATTGCCACCTTTTAACTTCCTTTATATCTGAAATTATTTAAGTGAGGTGCACTCAATTTTCTACTCCTCAATCTTAAAGCTTTTTATGAAATATATTTCGACAAATCTTTGTGATTGTCTAGAATGACAAGAAAACATCTAAGGAGCTTCAAACAAAGACTCCGGAGATTGTTTGTAGTGAAGGGAACTCTTTGAGAAACAGTAAACTAGTACCAACTTGATTTTACAATGAGAATAACATGTAGTGCTTGGATATTATCATATTTTACTCTACTGTAACTAGAATTTTTTTTAAGACTTCAACGTTGTGGTACACATTTATACTGTTTATTTTGATATTGGGGTTGTTGATTCTGTTAATATTTGGCATCTAAATTTGGCTCTAGTCATATTTCGCATATGGTGAGTTGCAATCTTTGTATCTTGTTCATTTACACCACGTTTGGGGTACCATATAATACACAATAAGCTGAATAAAATAACCAAATGCTAAACATTATAGGCATTTGCCGTTTGTGGAAGGGCAGGACGAGAATTGATTAGAAACCAGTGGTTTAAGGAAAACAGTAAACCACTGGAAGTGCCAATTAATTTCACCATAAGCTTAGAAATGCAGATCTCGCCAGTTAGCAAGGCAAAGAAATAGTTGTACAAGTATATAATACATCTACACAGACAAATACAACAATAATATTTGCGATTATGAAATTATCTTCTGACCAAACCACCTGGTAAGATATCCCGTAGTTTTTTCCTAAACACAACATATAGTGCTGAACCAACCAGTGGCCAACTTGTGGTAATGGCAATATAAACCAGCAACCAGATGGACCATCGATTTTGTCGAGATAACTGGCCTAGGTATCTTTTGAAAGGTGTTATTACATCAAGAGGCATTGCCTCGTTTGCACTAGCCGTTTGTGCAATGCCAGAGGAATCACCACACTTTCCATTAGTCACAATCTCATCTTGTTCATTAACTTTTTCTTCTGGAACCCTGTCATTAGTGTCATGATGAGTATCCTGTCTAACATTTAATTCTTCCACATTGTCTGTTGTTAGCTCATTGTTCAATGCAGCCACCATTCCATCATCGGTAACATTAACATAAGGGCCCTGATCAATTGACGAGTCCAATGGTGTGTTTGGTTTAGAGATCTGCATCAGTATTCACAGAGAAAACAGCAGTTTCAGCCAGCAGAAATGCTCTGCGTATTGCTCCAAGTAGTAATTTATTCTACCACAATCCCGAAGTACATCTTTTATGTGATACCAAAACGTGTATGGCATTTATAAATAGTACAGAACCAGATGATGTATAACCTATCAGTTAATAAGCAAAATAACACTAGCATATCTTTTACCTTCTTCTGTACATGCATATATTGGCTAGAGTGTAGTACACCAAGGAATTCATTAGCAGCTCTTACCCACCTGTAAGAGGGGGGAAATCGAGTCAATTTTTCTCCATATTAGTGGCTGCTTAATGAAATTTAGGTGATATCACGGATATTTTATTGCAACTTGAACCAACCAACCAAGGAATGATATCAATGATATAAGAATGCTGCAATAATTTAAGGACAGCTAAAGTCAATTACAACCTATACCAACACAGTCCTGTCATATTATGTCGATGTTGGTGAAATATCAACACCAAAATGTAGTAAATTTAACCTAAATGCATAAGATTGTTGGATGTAACAAAAAGGTTGAAAAGTCAGATGTACAGAATGTGTCAAGTACCACAGGCCAGATGCAGTTATTCCTTCAAAGAAGGCCAGATGTCCTCCATGGTTTATAGTAGCCAACACAATATTTTTATTTGCCCTATCAAAATAGTAGCACATTAAAATTGATGCTGAAGTAATGCAAGAGAAAGCAAATTAATTGCTACCAAGGAAAAAAATATATCAGCACACCTGCATTCATCCCAGGGAATGGCTTCTCTGGTACAGACTGGATCATCCAGTGCACTGATACAGAGAAGCGGAATAGACACAGATTGCACATAAATAGAACTGCTACAGCGTCTATAGTAGGTATCGACAGTCTGAGGAAACAAGAAGATTTTAGGTAACTGACATAAAGAGGTAGAACAAGAGATAAGACAAGGAAACAGAAAATTACAAATTGTAGGTACTACATAAGTACCTCATACTTCCCAACAATGCGGGTGGCATGATTGTCAAAATCTCGAATAGAAAGGGACTGCAAAGCACAAGAATGTACATGCACTCAGTATTGGTTAAAATTTAAAAACTTAAAACGTAAAACAATAACATGGGGCACACAAAATAGATGAGACACCACTGATAAACAGCAACCAATCCCTTCTAAACTTTTGTAGTTGAAATCTTAAATTGAGAGGGAAGGAAAAAACATTTAAGAATGTGGTGCATATAGAATAACAAAGCTCTATGTGTTAAGGAAAAAGCTATATCCAAACAGCTAAATGAGTAGCAAGTCATTTGATTTGACTCTTGATTATGTAAATCAACCAACAAATACACTTTGATTATCAGTTTCTACTGTGGGGGTGAGTTACTTTGAATTTCTAACTTACTCCCAATCTTCGAAGGTTCCTTCTTGACAAACCCATTTGGAAATCCAAACTCCCTCTAAGGTCACATCTTTTGTTTGGACAGTGGTACTTAACGGAATTAATACAAATGACTTGCTACAGATTTGTAGACCTTACATCTCTCTTTCTTCCGATGTGTGTTATGTGTGCAGATCTAGCTCAAAGACACCACTTATTCTTTCACTCTAAGGGGGATACTTTCCTTTGGAACAACCTTTTTGGGATTATAAGAGAGGTTGGGTGTGTCACTACTCGAGCAGTTTTTGTTAGTTCATTATAAAGGTCTTGGTAAAAACAAGGACACTTTAGGCAATATGCAGTTCAAGGGTGTTGCTATCTCAAATTTGAAGAGATTGGGCAGCCTTGCTGCATTCTTGGTTTTTTTTCCTGTTTTTTTTTTATTCTTTATGTTTTTTAGTCTTTTCTGATTTGGAAGATTTCTTATCCTGCCCCTAGTTGAATTTCACCTCTTTTTTCTCTAATGAAATTTCGTCTTTTATAAAATTTAAAATTTTAAAAATAAATATATATCTATATATATATTTACCATATATCTATATATATATTTACCATAGGCAGATTGTTAAATCCACCCCACCAGATAAAACCTGGTAATTTTAAGTGACTTGAATGCTAACAAACTCAACTTTGTTGTCAAGTCTCAGATTTATTCATAATTATTGCATAACAATATTTCTATTTGTAGATATTTCATTTATAGTAATAAAAGAGGACTTGCCATGGCAACAACCAGATAGGTTACAAACTATGAAAAATTCACTTTCTCACCGATTCTGAGCCATCCACTGCAAGAATCACCCAAAACATTTGCACATGAAGAGGGAAAAATCCACCTATTTGGCCTCTAAAATTAACATGTATCATTCTATCACTTGAATTTCCCTTGACTTGTAACAGTTAGACATGACCACTATATAATAGCACAATTAAATCACTGTTAAAAATCAGCTGTTGGAACTGAACATGGCGACTCCAATTAAGAGGGGTAAGGAATAAAAATGAACGACATTTGCTAGTCCACACTCAGCATGCATCTTCCTCAGTTACTAGTACAGACTCAGAAACTTGTCTTGATACCACGATAAAAACTTGAGCTTTATTTTTCCATTAGAAAATAAATCATTAAAAATATGTATCAGATAACAGAATGAACATGGAATAAACAGGTCCACAACATAAAAATATAGAATAACCACTTGATTTAGTTATTTATATATACTGATAGTAGTAGTAAATACAGAATTATAGAGAGGAAGGCTACCTTTTCTATCCCTTCCCAATTAGCAAGGCGAGAAAATAGAGGCTGGTGTCTGCAGTGAATATTGGGGAAAATGTCAAATCAAGTCAAGCTATGAACTATAGAGAAACTTCATAATTTTGCGTCAGATTACATGTCCTCATTAAGTCGTAAGAACTAAAATAAACACATGTAAATTGGTATCTGTGTCTGCAAACGAAGTGTTTAATTAATAGATGAAAAATCAAGAGCTTATCAACCAGATATTTAAACTCAACTGGAAAGGTACAGACATACAATTTTGCATAACCTTGAAGTCCAACTGCAAGTGCTCTATCATAAAACTTCTGCACAAGCCTACGACCTATAAATCTGTCCCCTATCTGCAAACAATATACAGGTAACATGTCTTCCAGTTGAGGTACAATAACAGGCAAAACAAAGAGCAATTTAAATTGTCAGTAATGTTGAATTGGGAGTGCAACTCAATGAAGCTCAATCATTTATATCAAACAGGTTGTACAATACAGAATTTTGAACCTGAAGCATATATATATCTAATATCTTCATTATCTTTTATGCTAAAAGCCTATAAGTACATCCTGACCTCTAACTTTCAAGATAGTTTCTATTATGTTCCTATGATTGAATGGTCTACCTTTCCTTTTTCCAAAAAAAAACAAAAACAAAAAAGAAACAAAAATTGCAATTTACACACTCCATCCCTTAAGTTGAATATCTTAGACCACAGAGAAATCCATGAGTTGTACATTCAAGTATAATTTGGCAACACTTGAGCAATAAACCCCAAAAAAGCATTAAACTGTTCTAGGGGCAAAATAGAAATAACATTAATATTTTATGAGTTACTCCATTACAAAAGTTACTATTATTCTAGAATTATCAAACAAAGAAATCACAGCATCAACTCATTTTATAAATGTTAGATTGAGGTCTATATTACTGGAAGATTTAATGTCTCGTATGTTAATTTATATTTAGTGTTCCTTAAAAATTGCATGATTTTTCAATTCATCCTTGTAAAATTAATTTTTCAATTGAATCCACAAACAATTAAATTGGGTCCAAATTCAGATGACTAATGGAAGTAGCTGACTTGTGCAGAAATATGCTGATGGGGCATGCAGTTTGTTGATGTGGAATGGCTTTTTATGAAGTCAGCAATTTGAAACATAAGAAACTTCCGTTAAGTTTTTAAGGTTGTGTCTGAAAGTGGACCAGATTGAAGAAAAAAAATCAGACAAAATTGAAAAAATGTGTAATTTTTAATGATCCAAAATTCAACAACACAAAAGCCTTTTCTCACTAGGTGAAGTCGGCTACATGAATCATACAACACCATTGCACTCAGTCAAAAATCATATTTAACCTAGAAAAAATTAAATAATCTGAATTCTGAATATATCTTTTTTATTTCTTTTCTTCATACCACCCTTAATCTTCTCTCTTTTTATAATGTTTTACTCTTATTTAGTGTTTTCTTCTCTGTTAAATTCAAATAAAATAAAAATTAACCAAGAGATCATTGGTTTCCAAACTTGTTTTATTTGAATTTTATCTTTTACTCGGTGTGTCTATTAATTTTTTCTGCCAATCAAAGAAAACCAAGGATAACTAGTATTAGCATCAATATAGCTTTTATGTCATCACCTTTTAACGACCAAACTAATAGTTGAAGATAATGGCACACACCAAAGGAAAGAAACAATGGTGGAGCCCAGAATCATATCATATTAGAAAGGTAAAATCTACAATCAAATGAGCAAGTTATGCGTACCAATCACAAGATAGAAAGAGGACATATTAAATGTACAACAGTGCTCTTAAATTATGCTGGGCAGCTAGGGGGGCAGTTGTTCCCTCTGTCCCCGCCCCAAGCTCTACCATTGGTTCCAGCCATGATCATTTAATTAGATAAAAAAAAAAGGTCAGAACTTTTTTTGATCCATTGAGAATACAACTTCCATTTAGATGTCATCCACCATCAGGTTGTCTCCAAAAACTCACAACGAAAAGCTAAATTTGCCCTCTTTTTCTAAGAGAAAGATTAAAACAAAGGAATAGTTATACTTCATCTAAAAGCCACTTAATACTGTCAGCTATCCATCAATTTATAAATCTTCCTTTATAAAAACCACAGCCAATATTATTGTTTGATGATGACTCTGATTTGAACAAAATTCAACCCATTTATGAGATAAAACAGCTTGTTGGGAGGATACAATGAATAGCCCTGAGGGGTTATCAAGCATTTTAGGAGACAATGAAGACATCCAAGAAGATGGAATCATGTGATTTTGTCTGGAAATTGGCAATCACTGGGCACGTGAAATGAGTCTCTTAGAAAACAAACTAATTGTGTTTAACTAAATTCACAAAGCACAACTTATATTTTGATTAACATCAACTCCCAACTACTGAAAAAGTGATATAAAGAAGAAAAAAAACGATACAGAAGATCATGATCTAACTATAAACTTTATAAGTGAAGTCATATCCTTCTCTGTTCGCAATTACTTAATAACAATGAGAGTATGGATTACATTGAGGTACAGAAATTCAAGGTCAATATTGTCATTGTCATATCCAACCACTTAGGGATAAAAGAAAAAGATACAAGTTATGCATTATTAGCCATGCCAATATATTGTCTTTTCTCATTATATAAATCAATGACTACAAGCTGAATTTTAGGTACCTTATCTAAATTAAAATCTTTGAAAATAAAATTTGTTATCCAGAAATATACCAACCATGTAGTTTTAAGGTCATACACATTACTCACTGAATATGATTCACTAAAAATTAAAAGTAAATTGCAGTTTTCACCCTTTTACTTTGGTCTGTGTGCAGATTAGACATTAGGGTTTGAAAATGTGCAAATGACCCCCAGAACTCATACTTTGTGTGAAAAACACTCTCCATTAAACAAACCATTAAAGATTTGATATAATTGTCATGTGTCTTGCACATGACCACAAAAAAATTGGTGGGTTAGTTACAAATTAGTGCGGATTTAAATGAAATAACTGCCAGATTTAGCCTGTTTTCATTACTAGCAGCCCTTTTATTTTAGATTAAGTCCTTACTCCTTATTTTGTAATTTTCCCACTAATTTTTTTGGTGTCACATGCAAGTCATTCGAGATGCAGAGTTCTTAGTTCTTGCTTTCTTGGAATAAGAATTTTAAAAATCTAGGTCAACAATTGGGAGGGGTTTTATTTAGTTCTTTTTCAATTCTTTGGAATTGTTATAAGGAATTAGAATTATAATTCTAAGAGGCATTTCCAACATCAAATTTAGCATTTGATGGTCCAATTCCAATTTCATGTTTGAATTTTGAGCCCAGCTCCTAGTTCCAAACAGGGCATAAATGAAAACCACATAATCTTGTAATTGCATTTGTTAATCAGATTAACTACCAAAAGCCCATCAAACTCTATTTCAATCTTCTCAACAGCCTAATCATTTTTCCCATTGGAATTGGAAGACTTAAAACAGTAATGTTCAACACTAATATAGCGGCCTAGATTGTGGTGATATTCCATAACATAATATGCGCACTAATTCCATACCATTTGAAATGCAAAAGTTAAAGACAGACACTTTCAAATTAAAACACTAACCAAAAGGTCCCAAGGAGAGCAAATAGCCACGGCCCCAGCTACAGGAATATTCTCACCATCCTCACCAAGATATTTTATCTGCAAACAATCATTCAAATCAAACAGTGCAGTTCCAAGGCCCAAAACCATGCTCTTTACATAAATGATACAATGTGAGAATAAGCTAACGATTGTATGATTCCTAGTTTGCTGTAGTTTGAAAAGTAGATAGAGTATGTATCAATGGTCATAACATAAGTATGATCAAAATTTTAAGCATAAACACAGAGCAGTTAGAATTTATCACTTAATGACATATACGTAAATTTAAAAACAATATCAAATCGGTTTCAGTGAAAAGCAACTGATCAGAAGCAGGCAGTTAGGGAACCAGTATGATGTTTTACCTACATTCTATTTCTTATTTTCTTTTTCCCATTTACTTTTTAGGGGGACCAGCTGACCCGGGGAGAGGGTGTTTGTAATATAATCAAGATTATTCGAGCAATAAGTGTTTAAATGATTGTGTGTCCCATGTTAGAAATTGGTATATGTTTGGGTTCTCTAGATAGTCATTATAAAGCAGAACTTAAAATTGTTGAAGCATGATGAGAAAATGGACTAAAGCAATGAGTCAACAAATTTACATGAACTGAGAGAAAGTTTGAATATCCAGTCTAGAACTAAAATTAATATACACATATATGACCAAGGAGGAAACATTAATATCCACAAGTGAAAAGCAGTTTTTGATCAAATATGATGCTAAACCAGTACGAGGAATTGGAACATTTTCATCAGCTCCAACCAGGAGAGAGCATATTTAAGAAGAAATAGAGGTCAATGTAGTGAAGTAAGAAATGTCAAGCACTTGAACCAAAAGTAATATACACATATGAACAAGGAGAAAACATTAATATCCATGAGTGAAAACAGTTTTTGATCAAAGATGATGCTAAACCAGTACAAGGAATTGGAAAATTTTGATCAAGCTCCAATCAGGAGACAGCATATTTCAGAAGAAATAGAGGTCAATGTAGGGAAGAAAGAAATGCCAAACATTTGAATTAAGTCCGGTGCTCCTTGGTCCTTACTATAAATGGCACTATCAGTATAATTGGATCCCAGAAAATACCAAAACAGCAAGATCACAAGTGGCCACAAGCTTCCAAACTCAACATAGAAGATGTTCAGAAATCAACATAAAGTAGTATTATATGGAAATTTCTAGGTTTAGACCGTTTGAAGTAAGCAATTAATTAAGACTCAAGCATGAAATGTTAAGACATTTGATGTAAGCATTGCATATGACTCAAGCTCTGAATTTACCAGAATGTTAGCTCCAATACTAGTTCCAATAACAAACAAAGGAGCCCTGGGGTGCTCTTTGTGGAGATAATTAATCACTGTGCGGACATCCTCAGTCCATCCAGCATTGTAGAAACAATCAGACTGAAAAGATTGTAATAAAAAATTGCATTACTAGAGGAAGAAAGCAATACAATTGTTAAAGCACAACATGATCACAGGATTGAGATGCACAACAATGAAATTACATACATCAAAGAGATATATGGTTTGTGTGTGTGTTGGGGGGGGGGGGGAACAAGAGAGAAAGATATGTGTTTCTCCAATTCTGAGACTAGCAGCCATTTATTTTTACATTGTTCAGCTGCTAGATACTTATGTTATAGACTCTGGCATTTTTTGTGAATGCTGAACCTGTCCAGAGAGTTTGGAGAAATTTCTCTTATGTCACTTCCAAGTTTTGGGAAGCAGAGAGGGCAAAGCCCTTTGGACGCGTGCAATGTCTGCTGTAATATGGTGCTTAAGGATAGAAAGTGTTGAAATTATAGGGTTTAGGTAGAAAAGGAGGAAAAGAGAATAGAGATACTCTGAATAATATGAGATTAGATTAATATGAGATGTGTTATAAACATAATAATTAGATCAAGTATTAGTGTAGTATTACTAGTAAAAGCTCAGCCCAATAAGTCTACTAACATAAAAAGACTCCTAACATAATAAGAACCTTAATGTTCTAACAGAAATGAAAGCAAGAATTTTTAAGGACAAGTTTTGCTGCTGCCTCCCCTATGTTCCAAAATGGTTTTCTTTCCCTCTTTATGGTGCTTAGCCAAACACTATTTCAAGAAGGTATTTTTGTTAGACATGCAAATAGATCGGCAAAATTCTCTTACCTGGTGAGCTTACTTAGACAATTTATTAACTAGCCTTAAATTTTAATTATGTTACCACGATTTAATAGAAGCTCTGGATATTAGATCAGCATGAGAAGAATCTGGGCTACAACAAATAAGAGAATCAATAGGGGTAATAAATACCAAATTCTGCAAAAGTGGTTTAGCAGGAACAATTTAGATCCTCATGCTTTATTTTGTTTTACTAGTGTGAACTATGAATGATCGTGAATTTTTGGGGGGACTTCCCATTTAGCATTCCCTTTAGAACTAAACCTAATTCTTTTGTTTTTGAGGATGTTGCCTAGAAAATTTCCAAGCATTTAGATATCCCGAAGGAAGCTTTTTCCTTTCAAGTTGTTCATGTTATTTTGACCCAAGCTTATCCCATAAGTATTTCCCTCTGCTCTCTTTTTTCCAGAATTGTAGCTGGGGCTACAAATATATTTGATAGAATTATGAATTACTTATAGCAGTTTGATATAGCACAACTAAGATGGATCATTTGTATTGTTGGGAGCTTTGTTATATACCTACAAAACAGAGAGTCCAAGTTTAAGGAATCATCTCCAAAAAACTTCTTTTAGACAAATGGTTATAGAGACTTCCCATAACCACACTCTTTTAGACATTAGGAGACAAAATAAGTGCAGTTCACTACATGATGGGTAGGAATAGGATGCCAAGCTTACAATCTTTTAGAGATATAAATCCATTCCAAGGCCTGCAGGCTGCACCTAATAGCTTAAGCTTTTAGGTTGATAACTTGATTTAGATGCTTATGAGTAAGTACAATATAGATGCTGATAAGTCTTCATATATATTATAGCAGCATTCAAGTTATGTCTTCGAAATTTCTCAACCTTGTTAATCTATATATTTTTCAGCTTGCAGAAAAACTAACCGTGATTGAAACACCTCCCAGTCCTCGGTGATTACTGATAACTACTTTCCATCCACACTTTGCTGTATGATATGCAAGATGTTTGAGATACTACCAAGGACAGGAAAAGGAAAGGAAAAATAAACTGTAAGATGTCACCATATTATATAAATGAATCTCCTAATCAACAAAAAGAAGTAAAAAATTATAAATTAATAAACATTTCATTAGGGTACTAGGGAACATCTAGTATACTTGATGCCTAACAAAAGAATATATAAATAAAATGATAGTGTCTGACACACTTTCTCCATTTTGACAAATAGTATTGTTAAGGGAAACAATCTTGCTACTTAGCATTCTTAGCATGCATCAAACGTCAACCTGATATTGTTCTTGGCTCACTTCCTCATAACTTGAGCTCTTGGGAAATCAGTTTACAACTAAAGACATTGGTTTGAGATTTTAACATCCCCAGCCTTTAGTCATAAGACTCATAACACTTGCAAATGGCAAAAACTTATTGGCAGGCCATGGCTTTGAGGAGGACTTTGTGTCATGTAATATGTGAGTTGCGTTTTCTCAATATGTAAAGTATTATAAAAGCATCATAAAGGTGAAACATATATTCTGAATTTCAGAAAATTGAAGAAACTCCAATTAAAACCTAATTTCATGGCACATTAAAGCCCCATTAACATGTATTGCAAAGTATTAAACATTCTTGGTATGTGGTTAAATGAAATTACTATCAAATCAAACAAAACAACATCAAAAATTGTGAAGACAAGGATGACACAATACAAGTCTTTGGCATAACAGCCATGTACCGGGCCACTAGGCAAGGGAGTTTCAACTGGTGCTATATAATTATGAAGACAAGGATAACACACCCAGAGATCACAAGCCCTTGACCTAGCAGTCAAGTAACGGCCAACAGGCTGGGGAATTTCCACTGGGCCTGACTTCTAACCCACCTGGGATAAGTAAGTGGTTTTTCCCAATTCCCATTAAGTTGTAAAAAAATGATAGTGAGGGAGATAACACCATCATTTAGGCACACACATAAACAGAAACATAATATAACTTACAGCAGATGAAGAGTCACTTGTTAGACCAGGAATCACTACAAGAAGAGGAGTAGATTCATCTTTAGAAACAGCATCATCCATATGGACAGTACCATCAGAAACTGTAAATGATTAGACACAAAAATCAGAATGATCAACTTTGGAATTGTATATGTCCTTAGGCTACAGGCTTTCTAATTTGATAACCACCACCAAATTAAGTATGCATGTTTCAAAACACAAATTGATAATTGCATATTTTATATACCATCAGAACTCATTAGCCAGTCCAAAGCAATGGTTCCACCATCAGGAGTACTAAATAGTTGTCTGAAAGAGAATATATAAGCAGCTGTTAGATGAAACCAACAATAAAATATTGAGACACCACCAGGATGTATAACCTTGAAATATGTGTATAAGAAAATAATGCCCAACATTTACCTCTTTTCCCTCCACTAACACCAGAATTGAAAAGGGAAGGGAAACAAATGGAAGAACATAAACATCCTAACCAGAAAGTAAGGGTGATAAAATCTGCAGGTGGCTCATAACCTGCATATTTATTTTCTTTTGGTATCTTTTTTTATCTTTTCATTTCTGTTCGGTACAAATGTCTATCAGATGTGGTTTGTTTTCTCAATTGTGTCCAAGAAGGGAAAGAAATGTGGAAGCAAGTTAAAAATTTTGATAACAACTTTATATCAGTAATTAGCTACTTTATTTAATAATACAAGTATGTTTCATTCCAGAATCAAGAATAATATCACAATTCTTGTAGTTTAACAAAATATAAGAGACAGAGATGGAAAAAGGGGGTCCATAGAGGTCAGAAATTCTTCAATCTTTCACACATCTTAAAACAGATAATAATCCAACTATCCAGACTTGAACTTAGCTTATTCCTTCTACAAAAATCAATCATACACATTTTCAATGCCAAACAGATACCGCATTGACAAAGCCACAGAACAATCTTATAAACTACAGAACTAGATCCATATACCAATACAAACTTGCTGTACGAGATGTTTCAGCATTGTCAATTGTTAACACTTGGGCTTAGCTCAAAACAAAAAATAAATGAACAACAACAAAGAAAGAAAGAAAAGAAAAGCATTGTCTTACTTTTGGTGATCATGATGAGAGCATAAAAAAAAATTGGAGAACAAAAAGCTAAATTAAGCTGGAATTTCTATCACAATATATCCCAACTCTTATAATTGACCAAAGGGTCCATCCTCCATCCAAATCAAAAATAAATAAATTAAATAGGAAAGAGAATAATAACTTCCAAAAACTAACAATTTAGGGTCAGTTTAGTATCTCTTCAAAAAACTAAAAAATGATGGTTAAAAATTCTTTATAAGAAAAATTATATGAAAACTCATCCCTGAATTTTTCACCCCAATTCTAAGGGGGAAAAAAGGCTTTTTTTTTAAATATTAGGATTACATAATTGGACAATAAAATAAGAAAAAAAATGAATTTACCACCTTCTGTATTTGAAAACGGGAGGCCTCCCGAAGAAGTTCAAGAAAACAGTCTGAACATGAGGGCTTGAGAGCCACGGCGTCGCCAAATACCTGTTTGGTCACCCAGAAAAGAAAAAAAAAAATCACTTTTACTACGATACCTGTTTGGTTACCCAGAAAACAAAGGAAAATGGGGGAGAAAAAAAATGAATCAACACACGCTTAGCAGCACCTGCCATGAAGTATCCGGCACTTGGAAACAACGCCTTCGTAGATCTCGGAGCACGAATTGAACGTCAACAGCACGGGGGAACCTCTGAATCCGGAGAAAAGGTCTTGGAGGAAATGGAATTCGAGGAAATTGTAGAGAAAGGAAATCAGAGCAATGGCGGCAGCAATCAGGTAATGCCAAATCGGAATCAGAGAGAGGGCGTTGAGCAGAAGACGGTAGGCGTTGGAGGTTGGTGGAGATGCATCGAGGTGCGTGCAATCCCAATCCATCGATGGTGATTTTCTCGGGGATTTGGAATTCGGAATCGCAGTGGAAGTGAAAGTGAATGGAATTGAATTCGTTCAGAGTGGACTTTGTTTTTTTTTTTTTCCGACGGAAAGGGGAAATGTTTGAGGGGAGAGTGTTTTTTGTGACGGAGCTTACGGTGTGTGTGAGGAACGAGAGCGTTGTATCAGCAACGCCTGCGCAGCCGCCACGTGGGCCGGTCCCTGTAGCTCTCAGATCGTTGTTGTGCTTTAGAATATAAGCATCATAAGGTGATGATTTATAACTTTAGAGATATCGAAAGATTTTTTTTATATTGCTTTATAGTGAAAATGGCCATTTTGACTTTGTAAAGCATCTACCGGCTACCATGATGCTTCTTTGTAAAGACATTTGTGACTTTTAAAAAAATAATAAAGAAAGAAGCACGATTAAAACGATTTACTACAGACAAATTTTATTGTGAAAAAGCATTAAAATTTGGATATAATTTTGATTTGATTATCATTTAATTATGTATTATTAAATTATTAAAAAAGTATAATTATTACAATAATTATTTAAAATATCTAACTCTTTTAATAATGTGTTAACATATTATTAAATGATATTATAAAAAATTTACATTAACATCGATCAAATTTATAGTCTTAAAATATATTCTGTTCAACGTATAGGTCAATTGTAATAGGTTTGAGCTTCGGGTAGGGATGTCAATTTCTACCCGTACATGGGGATCCCCGTGGGGACTGCCCCATTCGGGGCCCCGCGAGTGGGGAATTTTTCCCCGCGGGGATGGAGATGGGGGACAAAATCCCTCCGAAGGTAATTCGAGGATGGGGACGGGGATCATACCCCCCGCCCTGCAGGGTCCCCGCCCCGAGTAAAGTACATATATACCCCTTATTATGTGTATTATATATCATAAATACTAATAATATTTTAGTCTTTTCATATTTTTTATTTAATTTGAATATTGTGATTGTATTATTTCAGTTTGAACTTGTTATGATTTAACTTTAAATTTAATAATTTAATTATATATATATTTTAAATTTTATTGAGTTTTAGTTTGTAATTTTTTAATTTTTTTATGAACTTTTGATATCCCCGTGGGAATCCGCAGGGATCCGTGAGGATAAGGATGGGGGAGTAATGCTCCTCGAGGCGAGGATTGGGGACGAGGACGGGGGGAAATTTGGGAGGCGGGACGGGGACGGGGAAAGTACTCCCCGCCCCCGCCCTGCCCCATTGACATCCTTAGCTTCGGGTTTGGTGTAAACTCTCAGAGGACATCCAAGCTCTAAGGTTGGTTGGAAACTATTTATCAATTTAATGTTACTTTTAAACTATTTATCTAATTAGGTTATTTTTGTCACATTGTATCTTTTTTAATTTTTTTTTTACATATATGACACTTACACTATTTTACTTAGCCCACATGTTGTGCCACGTGACACTTGCATTGGCACAAGTGTTGTGGAGTTGCCACGTGGCAACTTTTAACCACGTATTATTTTTTTTTACATTTTTGTTATCTATTTTAAAAGCACACTGTATGGATTCAAATCCAAGTTCCAATGATATATCCTATCTTAACTATTAAATCAAATGACTTCTTGAATTTATAATGTAAATTATATTATATATTAACTATTATTAAATAATATTTGATCATTTAAAAATATTAATTAATCATTAAATGACTAACTAAATTTTTAAAATTCGCATATAATAACATAGCTACATTAAAGAGCTATTTAAAATTAAAATTCACATATAAAGATATGAGTACATTAAATGATTATCTGAATTAGTATATTCATTTAATGATTAATTAATACCATTAAATGATCAAACATTATTTAATAATAACTAATATATAATATAATATACATAATTCTAGAAGTCATTTGGTTTAATGCTTAAGATAGTTTATATCATTGGAACATGGGTTCAAATCCTTACAATATACTTTTAAAATAGATAATGAAAATGCAACAAAAAAAAGGGCCATTTAACTACAGTTAAACGTCGCCTCGTGGCAACTCCACAACACTTGCACTAGTCCAATTAGCGCAAGAGTCACGTGGCACAACACTTGCGCCAAGTGAATTAGAGCAAGTGCCATATATATAAAAAAAAAAACTAAAAATAAAAAAGTACAGTGTGTCAAAAACAACCTAGTCATGTAAATAGTTTAAAAACAACATAAATAGTTTCCAAAATTATACTCACTTAGTCAATTAATCAATTACCCAGGTATATATAAAGTCGGATTTCTATTGTAAAAGATAAGGAATTAAACATAGAGTGGACTCTGACGCTTAAATCATTAAATGTCCAAGGTAGATAAACGAGTCTAACAAGAGTCTAGATTGTTCACATAAGGTTAACAAAACAAGTCAAACTCGTCAGGTAAACCTCATTTAACCACATAAATTATGTAAGTTGAACTTTTATTTTAATGACATGCATGAATACAAGCATTTTTTGATCACCTTGTTTAACCCATAGTTAGCTACTTATTTTTTTATTTACTATATTTTATTATTCTTTTATTATTGATTTATAACTTGGTGTGTTGTAATAGTTATTACCCAACTATGGGACTTATTTTGTGACTTATTTTATTATTAATTTGTGACATGTTTGCTAAAATTTGAGATTTATACATTAGCTAATAAATTTTGATTTTTCAAAAAAAATTTAATTATTAAATGAATCAATCATTTTAAACCTATAAATTAATACAAAATGAGTCAAACTAATTATTTTATAACCTATTTAAACGCACCTAGTTTTTGCTAATCGTATTTATCTTGTAAATAGGCATTGGATGTCGGAAGCTGTAGCCGATTGTTGCAACCTGCTACTACCGATTATGCTTATGTCCTTGTGTATGACACGTGGATATTTGTTGAACCTAATAATAAATAAGTTTGGGTACAAGGGAGCATGTATATTACAACATCGAAAG
The DNA here is from genome assembly GCA_023212625.1 of Styphnolobium japonicum. Taxonomy (NCBI): domain Eukaryota; kingdom Viridiplantae; phylum Streptophyta; class Magnoliopsida; order Fabales; family Fabaceae; genus Styphnolobium; species Styphnolobium japonicum. Next base: position 10,860,531 of record JALBWW010000013.1, read on the forward strand.
TCACAACACTTATAAATATAGCTTTATTTCTTAAGTGTTTGTATCTTTATTATCTTATTAAACTTCTGCATTAACTATAAAGGATCCTGATCTAATGTTACGAAAATATAGAGCTAACGTGTCAAGGCTCACAGAATAATCCATTTAACCTACTAACTTATTTAAATCGATTAACTTGTGAATTAGCTCGTGACTTGGATTGATTTACTTTTTTATAAAATGAAAATTCCTTATCTTACTTATATTTATTATGTTGTTGTGCTTGAGACATATTTATTATGTTATGTATTTTATAGTTTGAACTTGATTTATTAGTTGAGTTTGAACTTCATTAAAAGTTTATTGAATCATTTTATTGGGGATGAATAAAAATAAAAAAAAAGTAGGTTAGCAAACTTGTTAGCCATGGGTTAAGAGGGCTAACTCCAAGTGATAATAAACATAGGCCCTTTCTTAAACGAATTAGCATGATGTAACTCTTTTAATGATCAATTTATAATAGGTTAGGTCGGGCTAGATGGATCCATTACCCACTTCTATAAATAGTGAGTAAAATATCTTTTTTTGTAAAAATATTTGAAGGAAATGGGTGGTTACCTTATTCCAACATCATATTAGCTAAAAATTAATATTTTGAATGATAGGATTGTGTGATTTTAGATGGTGTAGTGCTTCGATTTTCTTGAATTTTTGTGTAAAATATGTTAGTTGCACCAGTATTATAGTGATAATAGTCTTGGGTAGAGTTAGAGATCTTTTATGGGATGGAGAGAAATACCACTTTGTTTGAACGTCAAATTAAAGAATTTTTATCTTTTTAAATTAAAATACATGTCAAAATAAAAAAAATTTAAAAATAAATTAGAGATTCATGACCTTCAAGATACCCTATAACTACAAGCAGCCCTTGATAATGATAAATGATTACACAGATGCCTATATATTTGAATTTAACAAGAAAACAAAAATCCAAGACACTTATTGAAAGTTGTTGTGGAACTTCAAACATTGTTTGGTAAAAGAAAATAATTATATAAACAACTTTTAGGTATTCATAAAAAAAATATTATTAATATGCAGATTCATTTGATTATAGGTAAATTTATACAAAAAGTGTTCATTATAATTATGCATAAATTATAATATAAATTCAATAAATATAAAAATGAATAGTTTAAAATAGTTTTATGTAACATTATTCTTTATGGAATTATAATAAAAAATGCTATGAATTACAAATTAATTACTAAATTATTTTGTAAAACATAATCAAATTGTGTCGGTATATAAACTTGCAAATATAAATATTATGAAGTTTAATAGATGCAATTTGAAATTAGAAAAGTGTATTTATTGAAAATGAAGAGAAGTTGAAATTTTGAGTACCTCATTTTTCACAATTAAACATGTTTCTCAAAACTACTTGTGATTTTAAGAAAATTCCAAAAAGTCTTAAATTTAATTTATTACCAGTATAAAAAGATAATAATATAAGAAATTTTACATTACTAATAAATTATATGGTGTCACTTATTTAGAAATTTCTTAATTTTTTTATTACAATGAAATATCTTAATTATTTCATACAATTATACACTTCAAATGAGTGAATATTTTGTGTGCAAACTACCCAAACCCTTTAATACTAGCCAATCATATTGGGTTCAAACCAGTGAGTTAAGATTAGAGAAAGGAGCAATGATTTAAGTGAAGGCAAAGACGGCATATGCAAGAGTTAGTGAGTGCTACATGACACAATCTCAATTTATAAAGTAAGGAAAGGTAGATATGTCAATTTAGGTCAACTTGGTCCATTCGGGCCAACTCGTGTTGAGTCAAGCTAATTTCAAGCTAGATTATAAAATTTTATTACATGCTAGTAAATAGTCAGCTTAGTCTAACCTTGTATGGGTTGTAAGTTGGTCCATAGGCTGCTCACTTTTATTTTATTTTTTTGTTTCTCCTTCTTCACTTAATAATATGTGCTTTAAAGGTAAATTTAACCTCAACAATTTATATGCGCTTCTTCACTTTATTCATCACAGTCAGATTTACCTTATCTTGCACACTCAATTTTTGTCCTTTTCACTTTATTATCTATTTTGTCCTTCTTTACTTTATTTCTCCCTCAGTATCTCAGGACCTAGTTTGATGGTGTTTAGAGAATCCCCTATTACAATTTCATATCCTTTTTTATAGATTCAAAATATAACATGCTTCTAGCAATAGAAACTATCAGAAACATACATGATGTGGCTTTCTATAGAGAAGTCATTATTAAACAGGCACTTAATGCACTGAGACAAATGCAGTCATTAGATACATGTTTTTCAGCATTCTTGGGTCGGATTGAGCCAGCCCACAACATAGTTTGGGCTGAGATTTTCTTAGCTCAATCCTCACCTTTTGTCAAGTTATTCGGGTCAGCTCATTAGGCTTAATCCATTTTAACACCTATAAGGAGAGGTCTCCTAATCGTACTCAACCATTTCCTCTTCTAGAGATATGATCTCTTAATAAGATTGGACTTGGATCTTGGTGAGAATTAGCCACTGCTAATAAAATTGGGTCATGATAATAATTGTCTTTTATAATAACTTGGCTTGGATATTGGGTTGAGTTAATAAGCTAACCTTATTGGGGTTTTTGTCCTAACTACTTACTAGTATAAGACTTGTGTGTTTCATAGAAGGTGAAAAACATAAAACTTATAAAATATTACTTCATAAAATTTATAAATAAAAAAATAATTTTTTGTTAACCTTAGATCAAAACAATAAGAAATAATCAAAGTGAAAGAAAAGGTTTAAAGTAAGACAAAGCAAAATATGATTATACCTAGTTTTTATTTTTACTTTTATATTTCTTTCCTATTTTTTTCAACTTTTTCCCTCTCAGAAAAATGTAGGCAATTCTTTCATATTCAAAATTCATTATTTATTTTTTTTTTCTTTTTGTGTTTTTCATCTTCTTATAATTCATATAAAAATAAAGTGAAAAGTAATCTTTTATTGCATAAATGTTTAGTTTAAAAAATAATATTAGGAATTGCTCGTGAATACTTTGTGAAAAATGGTGTTTGATTTATAAGGATAAACACACACTAATCAATCCTACCATAATATTAGAGAGGTTGCATATGGGAAAGAAAGGAAGAACTATAGTAGCCATTTTCATGTAGTTAGAGTTGTATTTAGTTAAAAGTTAGAAAAAGATTTTATATAGTTTAAAATGAAACACAACTAAAAATAAAAAGAAAATACTATTTGAACTTTAAAGGGTAACATTGGAGTTCTGATACTATTGTTAAACTGATGAGGTATTAAAAAATTTAAGGCATTGAAATGATTAGCAGATTTTGCACTAATATTAGCTTTATCTTGTAATGAAATTTTCTTATGTTTGTCTTTGATGATGATTGTTCTTATAAACTTAAAATAAGTATAATTATTGGGGTAGAAATTTGTCTTCTTCTTTTTAAAATGAATAGAGAATATAAAATAAATATTTAAATGAATTTTACAATGAAAGGAGCAAGTGATGCAAGATAACATGTATCCATTTCATATTTATCACAGTTTGAATAAAGAAAAATAATAGTTGATAATAATGAAAATACATTTACCAACTTGAGAGACTATAATTTATAGAGTTTTTATATAAAGAGGCTATTATTAACCAATTTAAAATTGCGTTCATGTTACAATCATTTTGGTATTATTGACTTTTGATTCATACCATTTTACACAATATTTTATGATTGTTTCATGGTTGTGACATTTTTTATATTTTTCTTAGTGTTGAAATTGTATAGTCAAATCAATTAATTTGGGTTCATACAACTTTGTAAATATTCATTCATTCTTACACGACTGTAAAAATACATTTGCATTTTCATTTACTGTACATCAAAAAAACTCACCATGCATTGAGTTATTGAATATAGAAAAGAGAAATATTATTATTAATTAATAGAAGGTTATACATAAACATGATTCTACATTCAATTAGAGAATAGGCTCAACAAAGCCTAAAATAGTGTTAGCTTTTATCTACCCCCTTTCTTTCTGAATTTTTATAAATAATAGCTTTATACAAATATAATTTACATATATATATATATAATTGTTAACTTGTATTATGAATTTTTTTAAAATTAACAATGAAAAACAAATGTTTGAACTTTTATTAAAAAAATTATTTGTGGTAGTGACTTTTTGAATTGATGAATTTATTATTAATAATGAAATGAATTAATTATTATTATCAATTAATGATTAATTTATTTAGTTTAGGTTTATGCCACTTACATTTATCAAAATTTTAAAAGATACATTTGTCAAAATTTAACATCTTTAAAATGACACATGTCAAATTTTTGTTTTATAGTCTTAACTTTTATATATATAGATGCTTTTAAAATTAATTAATGAAATACTCTTATTTTTAAACTAATTATCATCATATTGTCAAAGCATTTGGAGCCTTTCATGTGGAGGTGAAAAGGTGGCTGAATCCTTTCACGTGAAAGAGTTAAATGTGTTGGTACTACATGAAAAGCTTCAATCACATTGGTCCACGTAGCCACCTTTAAATATTGCAACATAAATATAAGCTTCTGTCAATTTAATATTTGAATATTGGATATTAATATTTGAATATTTCATCGAAATATTGGAATAACACTTCACAATAATCAAGTTTTAGCGTATATGAAGGTGATATATGAATATCAACTTGTGATATTTGAATATTAGAGTCTAGAATGCACCGTGACAGGGTAATATTCAAATATCTTATGCTCAGCAAGTAATATTTGAATGTTAGACTTGGATATTCAAATATTTGATTTCTTTAGAAACATATAAAAGCTAAAATTAACTTGAAAAAAGCTTATATTTGTGCCACTATATTTGAAAGTAGTCACATGGAAGGCACTAACATTTTTGAAACTTTCTATTGACATAGAGGCGTCAATCACATTGGCATCTTGTACGTAGTCTTAAAAAAATAAAATTCTTACTGACGTGAAAAAAGCAACAATATAATGATAATTAATTTTAAAATAAAAATATTTTAATAATTATATTTCTTACTTAGCCTTGAAAAATAAAATTTTCAGCAACGTGATAAAAGTGACAATATAATGATAATTAATTTTAAAATAAAAATATTTCAATAATTTGATTTAAAAACTAAGACAATTTAGTCAAAACCTACTACTGTTGAGCTTATAATATTCGTAGACTTAATTATAAGTGTAATACTTAATGCACACTGATTTTCTTTCGTTTCTCATTATTTTTCATATCCTTTCTCTTACTTTCTTTTGTTACTTTTTTTCCTTATTTTTATTTTTTCTCTATTTTATTTAACTATGAGGTTTGATTGCTCAATTAACCATTTAAGTTTTATATAGGTAAACTTTAAATGTGATGCATGAGTTTAAATTCAAATAAAAACTTTATGGTCAGGGTTATGTGATCAATCAATTTGATACACTTATGTTAACTTTGTATTAGGTTTTATTAGATATTTATTGTGCCCAATATTAGTATTTTAGATGAGTTTAATGTTGTTGGGTCTCGTTGGATTTTAATACAAATTATAAATAATTCTTGAATTTTTATGCATTTTGACATTTCCTCCTTGGTGAGGTCATAACTTGGAACTCGGTGATCCATTTGAGGTAATCTTGGTGTCTTTGGAAAGCTAAGACAAGGCTCTACAAGTTTCATGAAGAACTCAAGAGCTAGATCGGACTTCTAAGGGTCCAAAATATACCTACAATGCAGAGTGAGTTTGCTGTCACGGAAATCTAGGCAATGTGCACATATTAGACTATATAGTGGGTTCTAGGCCTTCTCTTGGGCTGAAACTTGGCCATTAGAAATATAAGATCCATATCTCCAACTTCACTGAAGACCATTTAGTCAATAGATGTCGTTTTAGACATGATTATGAAGCTACAAGTTGGTTTGAATTTAGAAACACGTTCTGCCAACCTAACTTGAGGTAGGTACAATGTTGTTGGCATATCTGGAGTTCTAAAAGTCCAAATGACATGATTCTAAATGCAAAATTTCAAGGAGACAATTAGCTACAACTGTCATGAAGACCTCCAAGCCAAAATGCACCGTCTAGGTCATGAAAATCAAGCTGAAAGTCGGATAAGAGTTACTGACTTGAAACCACCAACTATACACCAACCCACCTACCATGCACCAACCCACCAACCATGCATCAAGCTTCTATATTTGACAATTTCTATGTTTTTACAACTTGTATTCAGATTATTTTCAATTACAAATTAACTTCTAGGATTAGTATAAATAGAGTCAATCTCTTTGTATTATAGATTATTCAATTTTAAGTAAGTTTGAAGAAAGTTTGAGTATTTGTGAGAGTTTTCTTTCTCTTCTTCTCTATTCTTTTTACAATTTCGTTTTTGTTCTTTTATTTCTGAGTTCTTCCTTCCCATCCATGGAAGGATAGACTCTTATAATCAATCTAAGGGATTAGCCATCTTAATGTTTAATTTGGAGATCTTATTTCGCTTATTCATAGTGCTTAATTGTTATTCAAGTTTCTCTTATTCCTCTTTTGATTTTTATATAGATTGAATTGCTTAATTTGATTTAGATGTTGATGTTGATGTGATAATAACTTTATTATCATGTATTCAAAGAGGATCACAAAGACTAAACAATATATCAAAGCTTTTTGATAGATTGTTTAGCTTGGTTAAATCCTCGATTTTAAGTTAATATATGTTTGGATGATGCTTACTTTATCTAACATTGGTTAATTAAATCCTAGATGCTTATCTAGTAGAGGATTCTTGGATCATGTTGAGGCGTCTTGATGTGATTTAAGGCCAAGAACACGGTTAACAATTAAGTGAATTCCTTGCAATTAATGATGGATTAAACTCAAGATCGGTAAAATTTCCTTGAATTGGTTAATTTGTTAATTGCATTTCTTTAATTCAACCGGTATATTTTCTTTTTAAATTATCAAAACTCCCCTTTTAATTATCTTGATCTAATTAAATCTTTGTTTTTTTTAAATCTTTGAGAGACGATTCGGTTCATTCTCTCTATTATAAATTAGCTTGTGAACTGGTAATTTTTATTATTTGATGGGTCTCGACAACCTCTTGTCACTATACCATTATAAAAGAGTTTAATTTTAATATGTTATATTAAAAAATTTGAATTTTTTGATAATAATTATTATTATTATAAATAATTAAATATTTTTATTAATTTAATAATATATAATTAGATAATAATATAAATAAAATATTTATATCTAGATTAAAATTAAATTCAATAATTAAATAGGTACGGTATATGCAAATAAATTTTCAATTCTCCCATTTATTCATGTAAAATTGATTTTTTTAAAAAAATTTTTTGAAAAAAGGTCTTTTTCCAATTTTCCACACCGTGTTCGCTTTTTATGGGTAAAATAAGACGACGCCCACACCACAGCACTTCTGGAACAATCTCGTCGTCGCTGTTTCTTCCTCTTATCGTGCTCTTAACAGTAAGTTACACAGTTCCACTCTCTAAACCCTAATCCCTCTCTTCCCTCCAAAATTTTCTCCATTCTCAATTCATAGCTCGTCTTATTCATTGTTACAATCGCATTCCCAAATTCTGAAGGCAGTTTCGCCCTTCAATTTTTTGTCGCATCTCGTATTTCGACTAGGTTGTTTGCGATCAACTTCGTATATGTCTTAGGTTGTGGTGTCTTTCGCATGACGTTATAAATTTGACGGAGACATTGGTATTAGGTAGATTTTTGCGAAATCCGATGTAGTTTTGGCTTAGTAGAAACCTTTTTAGGTTGAAAAACGTTAATAGTTATGTTACGTGTAATTAAATCCCTATTTAGGGATTGGATGTTAGTAGCTTAAGTTTATATACTTTGCAAAGAACTTCACTCTTTTAGGCTATACAGTTACATTATTGACTACAGATTTTACTAATAAGAAAACTATATCATTAATAATTTAATATGATAAAAATACATTGAACTATTGAATCTTTAGGAATAGTATTCTTGGGATCCTGCAAGCATTGTAGAGCCAAATTTATTGACTGCAATTCAAGACATTTTCTCTAGACATTGACATTTGCTTTCGCTGCTCAGTTTGAGGAGAGGACCCACTGACCCAGTCTCTGATATGAATGTGCATTAGATATTTGAAGAAAGTATTCTCTCTCCAGTTCCTCTTTTATCCCAAAATGGAATTGTCTCTCCAGTTCCATGATGGGTCATGTCCCATGTGAATATTCACTCTAATGTTACATCAAGTAGGGTCCTAGCAGAATAAGATTGCCATGTTTAGAATAAGGGGATTACTCCAGTATTCATCTTTTTTTTTTCAAGAGTGAATTGTCAAGCATTCATTAGTTATTGATTATATTTAATTGACTTTTAAACATTTATTGTGAAACCAACAGTCAATAAATGCTTGACAACTCACCTTGGGCCTGAGTATCATATCCACAAGGTTACCATAGCAACTCCCTTAAAACAATTGGTATCCTAGTTTCCTTGATAATTGGTGACTATTTAGTTCTTATTGTGACAATTGGAAGTTATCAAGCAGCTGCTGTGATATGTTAGCCAAGGAAAAAGAAAACAAGGAAAGAATTGTTAAAGTGTCTCTATTTTGCATTGGTTATCAGAATAATATGATGTTTGGTATTATTTCTCATAAATCACATTCAGAATAGTTATTTTTTATTATCTGGATTTGTGACTTCATTTTGAAACGTTTTCTGATAACAGATTGTGGAAACTCTCTTAGCTGCTTGTTTCTTCACTATTTCGTATGTTTCTATTCAGTTTCATGATTTTCTTTATTTACCTCTTGTTATATTCATTAGTCTTGCTTGAGTTTCATTCTGCTGCAATGACCAAAGTCGTTGTCTTGTTGATTCAAATCCATGTAGATACTGAATACTGAAACACTAAAACATTGCCACGTAAGTCGCTATTGAGATTCCCTTGTGTTAGGTTCTGGTACTTCTTTGCTGCTGATTGCCTTCCTGTGCTGACGTTAGAGGGTGGTACACCATCGTATTCTGGTAGGGTTTCACGTCTGATCCAGATACAGTCATGTCTGGCAACTCAAGTTGCACTGTTTACATAGGTGAGATCACTATTTTTTCTTCAATTTCTTCAGCTTAAATGTTCTTCGTGCTCACTTTTTCATTTTACAAAAAAATTGGCGTATTGAATTTTTTTTAAGGTTACTTGTTTTTCTTAGAAATAGATTACCTGAATGCAATTTTTTGTAGAGACATTCTTACACTGAACTGAGATAATTTTGGATTTTAATATGTGGGACTTATTTGTGTGTATTTTGTCTATGGTGATTTATGCATGTGATAGGAAAATTTGTCTGGGTTTTTGTGGCAAAGTAACTGTCGGTCAGTTATACATTTGTTAATTCAATTGTCTTTTGGGTTAATAATAACTGTGTTGGAAAATGTGAATTGTTAGTTTCGTTTAAGATATGCATTTGATTTCTTATTCTTTTTTTTTAATCTTTTACTATGCTTTTTCCTGTTTTCTGTATCTGTAGTTTGGGAATGGTATTACAACTTAAAGGTTGATTCTAGCCACCAGTAAAGATTTTTTTAACTTTAATATCAATGTAACAATTTTCAAGTGTTGAGTCGAGTATTACTATATGATTGAAAACATTAAGAACTCTGAGGGCATAGATTTCGTGATATTTTGAATGCAACATTTTATGGACATTGTCAATATCATTGACCTGTTGTTTGAAACAAACTGGCAAATATATGTAATATGTTCTTCAATATGATAAGATGTTGTGGGGGGGTGGGGGTTCTTTTTCCTTTGTAATTTTATTGGCATGCTGTTATTAACTTTTTCCTTGCAGTAATTTTGTGAGGTTTTTCTTCATAATGAAAGTTTTTATTTTAGTTACGACAAAGAAGAAAATAAAATTGTGATCGTTGTATGGAGATATGTTGAAGGGGAGAGGCTGATGATTAAGGTTGATTTGTTATATTGTCTGTTTACTACAATATCCTTGTCAGCAGTGAACAATAACCTATAGGATTTTTTTTTTGTTGATAAAAGAAGATTTTATTAGAAGGGATATTCAAAGGCAGGCGGAGAACAAATCCTCCTTAGACAAACTAATAGGAAAACCAACATCCAACAGAAACAAAGAGAACCACCACAAAAACATTAATAGAAAAGAGCTCTTCACTCTGTCTGTAACTCGACCAAAGAGACTCCTCAAAAGAAAGTAGATACTATGTACCAAGCACCTCTAAGAGGCCAACAAATCAACCTTGTCCCAAAGCATGCCTGAGGGTAGAGGTCTTCCTTTAAAAGTTTGAGCATTTCTTTCTAGCCAGAGATATCATAGAACAGCACGCATGGCACAATGCCATAGAATTTTTTTAAAATAAAAGATGAATTTATTTTTAGAGAGGAAGGAGGGAAAGTACAAATAGACGGAGGATAAGATAGCCTCCAAAGAGAATAAACAAGATACAAGAAAGAAAAACCTCTAAACTTAATCATTAGGAAACATTCCAAGTTTTGAGGACACATCCATTGGTCACCAAGCACTCCAAAAAGCCTACACCACATGTAGTTTGCTGCTGGACAATGAGAAATACTTGTCCACCTGTTTCTTAATCGGAACAACACATCACAAATATATTAGGAGAAGTAAGCCTTGTTAGGTCTATGAATCTACAACAATTATTAGTATTAATCATGTTGAGTATTAATCTACAACAATTTACCAATAGGATTAGTCATTCAAAAATCTATATAGCTTCAAGAAAGCCACTTTACAAGCAAGTGCATTTTCATTCAAGCTCTCTTCTTCCATCTTTGTGTTGTGTGTTTGTTGCATTGTTTTGATGAAGAATATAGTTTTGCTTGCTCAGATGCCCTCCATATCTTTTTTTACTCTTTCAATAAGATCTGTCTCTTTCAACGGAGGATGATTTTGTTCACATTTTTTAAGTTATTCTGAAAGTGTCCTAAAATGTGGCAGATCTCCCTTCTCTCTGCTATGTTTACTTATGTGAAAGATTTTATTGACAGAAATGATTATTTGATAAATATGCTTCTTAATGTTTTTTGGGGGAGGGAGGCTGGTTCACTGATTTGGAGCCATTGATTTTTCTCATTTATAGAATGCCTTATGTAAATAATATTTAGATGATCTGGGGTTTCCCACACTTTGAGGGTGGAAAGTGTATTACTTTTATTCTTAGTTACACTCTCAACTTCCTAGAGCCATGTTTTTTCAGTCCTCTATCCAAGCATGCATTTATGTTCATCTATTTTTCTGGTAACCTATATTAGAATTTCAATATTAATAATTATAGTAGATTGAGAATTTTATTATTTGGACAAAAACAAGTTTACAAGTTTTTAAGGGATTTTGGATTAGCTGTAAGTATAGATAATATGGTTATCCACCTTTGGGTGCTGATTTCATCTTTTTGACTCAGGCAATCTGGATGAGAGGGTGACGGACAGGGTCTTGTATGATATATTAATTCAAGCAGGACGTGTTGTAGACCTGTACATTCCAAAAGATAAGGAATCAGAGAAACCCAAAGGTTTTGCCTTTGCAGAATATGAAACTGAGGAGATTGCAGAATATGCTGTGAGGCTTTTCTCTGGCCTTGTAACACTCTACAACAGAACACTGAAGTTTGCGGTGCGTTCTTTACATCTTTGCTTTCCTCCTGTTGAGTCCTGGATATTTTTCAATCTTTATTTGCAATTGTTGAATGGCAATTTGGCTTTGTTGATTGGAAGTTCATGAGCTCTATTAGGCAACACTATAATATTGGCTATAGCTGGGTATTTGGGTGCGCCTCTTTGAACTTATTGGATACATCCAACGATTCTTTGGGACTTCATATAACAGGGTTCCATAGGTTTGATTGCAGAACCATGTAATAAATAGTAATTGAAATTCTAGATTTCTGTCCTATTGTGGGGCTTTGTTAATGACATGTATAGTCTGCTAATAAACAGATATCCGGGAAAGACAAAAGTACCCCTAATGGTTCTACAGCAATTACACCCACATCAAATTCTTCTCAACGACCAAGGCCTTACCCAGTGCCCATAAATAATTCAGAAAATTTTCAGCACTCCTCTAGGCTATCGACACCTGACCGATTTTCAGATTCTGCAGTAAATTATTCCCAAGGTAATGTATGTATTTGCTCACCTGCTTCAATTTCTCATTTTTTGTCTAAATTTTCCATTTTATTCACAAAATAGTTATCTTATTGGAACTTGTTTTCATGCTTGCTGAAGAACTTAATTTGTTTTTCATTTTTTAAATCCGATGCCAGTTCCTGCTCCTCGTGTAACTGACCAATCTAGTGGGCATGGATCTCACTACAGTGGCAACAATTATGAATACAGTCGAAGAGCTTTTGGGGCAACATTGGATAGTATTAGCCGATCTAGGTCACGCCGCTATGATAGAAGTAGCCCAATCTCGTATCCATCGTACTAATATTTTCAGAAGATCTGTGAGATTAAATTTTCCTTAAATAGTAGCCATAAGTCTTGGTAGAATGTAAATGGGAAATGTTCAATATTTAGTGGAATGCATATGTTTTAAGCAAAGCCATTGTTGTAGGTGTACCTATGTACTTCCTTATCCAGGTGGGTCGGTGTTTATGAACTTAATGATTGTAGTTTCCTTCCGTATTAGTGAAGAATACTCCCCATTGACTTCTGTAGGTTAAACTCTGAAATTAAGTACAAATTTATGACTGTTTGATTTTCTTTCTGCTTAGGTATTTGTGTAAAGTGATTTTCTCTCAGTGAATGATCCTTTGTGCATTTGTCTGGCCTACAAAACTTTCAAATATTTCACTTTAATATGACTGACTGATTGAATTGAATTCATGTGTGGTATTGTTTCCTAGATCAATGTTTAATGAATGGATCTGAGCAAGCTGTAGCTCTTTGTTTTCTGTTACAACAACGAAGTGAAATTTGTTCCAAAGTAATTTTATTCATATGTCAAACCATACAGTAAAACAAATGAATGAAACCACACAGAAATCAGACATCTTCCGGTGGTATGAGATGAGATACAATATTTTCCTTTTGTTATTTTATGTTCCCCAAGTCTGATATTTGTATTATATTTACACAACCAGAAATTCAATAGTATTCAGTTAGATCTAAGAGTGATTGTTGAATAAGATGAAATGGTAAGGATTATTCTTTTATATGAGAATTAATAAGCATGTTAACTCATTTTGTTAAAAATTATTGCAAAAGAAATTTTAGATATTTGTCATTTTCTTATTTCTTTTTGCTCTCCCCTAAAGTATGTGATTCTTAAAGGGATTCAATTTTGACTTGTCTCTCGAAGCTTTTGTTGCTCATGTCCATACTGAATAAGTCGATTGCATCATGAATTATGAAGACTCGCGCCGGAAGAGCACGCCATATTCTACATCATATGTAATTTAGAAACTAGTGCGTTGTGGTACTAGTTAGTAAGTAGTCTACAACTTGTTATTTTATCTAATACCAGTAGAAAAGGAGATTTCAATTTTTGGTGTTTATTACTTTCCTAAAAGTTCAAATGTTTTGCTTAACTGAAAATGAAAACATTTCAAGTCAATCTCAAGGCCCTGAAAATGTTTTGTTTGGATTAAGAGAATAAAGAAAGAAATATGAAAGAAAAAATTAAATTTTGTTATAAATATATATTTATTTCTATTTATTTATTTATAAAATAACAAGAAGAATGATATATTAGATAAATTTTCACTTCTATTTATTTCTTTTCACTTTATGAGAGAAATAAAAAAGTTGTTAGATTCATAAAATTTTTTTGTCCTCTATTTTTCCTCTAATCGAATAAGAAAGTAGAATTATTTTTCTTATATTTCTCTCTTCTCTAACTCTCTCTTCCCCATTTCTCATAAAACAACTGCACTTCATTTGACTCTTCCACTCTGCTGATGCATTTCTCCCTTTGGTGCCATTTGGTTACCAAAATTATACTGGGTCGTTTCTTTTGCAGAATTATGATAAATTTTATGTGAGATGGGAATGAGTATTTCAGGAATGAGTTGTTCCTACTGCGTACCTAACCAGACAACTACCCTTCTGAGGTCAAAAGCAGATATAGTTAAGAATTTTTTTTTTTTTCTTTCAAAAATGAAGTCTAAGGCATGCTGACTGACCTGCGTGAGAACGGAAATGATAGGATTTACATTTGGTTCCAAATGTCAGTATCTCTCTCCATCTATGCGGGGCTATATTGTTTTTTTTAAGGAATGCCAAAGAGAGTTTTAAAAGTTTGCTTCAATTTCTAGTGAATATATATCCTTTTCAATCTCTCCCCCCTTTTTTTGAGATTCCCTTCAAGAGTTATTCTTAAGTTTTACTCTAGTGGTGGGGTCTCCATTGACAGGTACAAAAAAAAAATTGCCCTTTTATTAAAAAAAAATTCTGTCCAAGAAAGTTTTCCAAAATTATTAGGGTACTTTTTTGTTATTAAGACGTGTTAATTGACTTAGGTAAAAAGAAATTTAATAGTAGTGGAAGTTTTTTTTTTTTACACGCCTTTCAATTATTTAAGATAATTGTTGCACTTTAATATTGTGCTACTAGTATAAATTTGTCTGTTTGTAATTTTCATAGGTAGATGGAGTATTGGTTTTAAAAGTTTCATTTGTGCGGTGGCTCGAGTTTTCACTCCCAAGACACGCAAAGTGTAATGCGGGTAAGTGTATAGGATTGAGGGTGAATGGCGGAGTCACGGCGAGCAAAAATCCATTCCCAACTCGCTATATAGTTCCATCCCTATATAATAATCAAATTAAATAGAATTGATTCTAATAAACAAACATACGAATAATATGACACTTCAAAACCAAACAATTTTAGAAACTTAGAATTTATATATATCAACGTAATAAAAGTAAGATTTAATTTTAATCTACTCTTAGTGTAAAGTTTTTTTACATTGTCATCCAATCATGTATTGACACATCATTAAAAGTGTTAGGCTTTTGAAGAAGTTGTTATAAGAGTCATACTCTTTTAATGAGTTGGCAATACATGATTGGGTGACAGTGTAAAGAAACTTTACACTGACAGTGAATCAAAATTAAACTCATATTTATGAGTTTAATTTTGATTCACTGTCACTGTAAAGTTTTTTTACACTGTCACTCAATCATGTATTGCCAACTCATTAAAAGTGTTGACTATCACAACCACTACCTAAAAAGCCTAACTATTTTAATTATGTGTCAACACGTGATTAGATGACAGTGTAAAAAAACTTTATACTGACAGTGGATAGAAATTAAGTCCTAAAATTATTCAAAACAGAAATCCATTTTGCATTGTTAAAATTGATTGAGTTGAAATTGATGCACCACATCCACAAAAAGCAAACCATGAGCTGCAAGTTAATGTTCGCAAGTACAGGCAGAACCGGTTCGCAAATTAGCTCATTCGCTACCTAATCTCATGTTCTTTAATTCAGTCATAACAGAAAAAGAAGCACTTAATTAGAACATTGCAGCATTAATCTCAATATGAAAATTCCATCTACCCCCACTTAATATTATAACTTCTCATAGATTGGGCCCTTCTGTGTGGTAGGAGAATACATCATGCCTCGTGCACAGAAGCAAATTAAAAGGACTAGTTGTTGCTCAAGATAATAAAATGCACAATGATGTGAGCCTTACTTAAGCAACAGATTCGAAATGGGGTCGTCACCTTTGTTGAACCATTCCATTCAAGGGAGGCACACCAAGTGGGGTAGCCAGCTAAGTTCTCATCATGGAACAAAATTGAAAATCCTCACGTTTTTCTCTATATAGTCGTCAAAGTCCACACTTTCTTAGGGGTAAAGGCTGTTTTCCAAGATTTTATTTTGCCTTTTCTTGGACGCTTCCTTTTGTGTTGAAGAATGTAGAGATGCTTGCCTTGGTAACAGGAATTTGCTTATTATGGCTAAGATCTCCAACTCATCGCTGACTATATATATATATCTTTCACTATTAGAAATTAATATATCATGTTATCTTTCAAAAATTTCATTGACAATTGTTTCATGTTTTAGGGAACGTGAAGCATAATACATGCGTGTTTTAAGGAAATATACGATCATATATGCATAGTTTTAAAACTTATATAGGCCTGAGAAGTTGGATCGGAAACTCGGTGACTTGGATCTTTAGTTGGTTTGATTAGACATTTTAAACATTTCTGTTATAGCCAGTGTGACAGGTGATTATGGTAAAATCTGCTCAGTCTTTTTTCTTTTTTCAAATTATTTATCTTGATGATTTTATTATTGGATCATCCATTGAATTGGTGATACGGTGAACCAATTGCTTGACCAAGTTAACCTCCAATTCAAATTTTACAACTATGGATATATGTTAGATTTTACTTTAATTTATTGTAATGAAAATATTTTACATTATTAGTGAATCATACATTACCTGCTTAAAAGATTGTTACAAGTATTTATAACAAGTGAAAAAATTTAGTTACTATAATGAAATGGCAACACATAGTTAAATAATAATATAAAATAATTTTACAATGTCGATGACTAATAATTAAACTTTAACAAATTTTATACTATTAGTGAATTATGGAATGCTATCTATTCAAAAAAAATTAAAAAAATTTCACTTCAAATGAAACTTTTTAATAACTACAATGATGTCGCACTTTCTTATTTATTGATTATATAAAAAGTTTTATGCTACCAGTCAATCAAATTATAAACTAAATATACTTACCAAATGATAAATTATTAGATATTGGTCTTTAATTTTTTTTTTCTTGAGTCATTTTGCGCTGCGGCAGCTTTCCGAGAGTCTCTTAAGATGCATGAAATTTTTTTTGAATGAAAAACAAATAGTGGTTTGTGTTTTTATATGATTATGAACAATTTATCTAATAATTTGTGCTTCAAATAATTTGAATATTTTTGTAGTAAAAACAATATATTTTACTCTTTGAAATATAGAGTATGTATAGAAGAATTGAATATTTAATTTTAGAATAAATATTTATTTTAATCCTCTAAATATGCAAGTAACATTAATTTAGTCTTTAATATTAAAAATTAACATTAAAAAACTAATTTAATATCTAATTATTAAAAGACAGATGTTATTTATATCTTCGATAAAAATAAGTGTTTCTTCATATTAACTTTATTATTATTTTTTCATAAATTTAGATACATTTCAAACATAATCTGCTGACAATGACATATTGTGTGCTTGATGGGAAAACGATGACATACACATCGATAATTACTTCTTGACAAACTTTATACATACATATATATATATATATATATATATATAATATAATATAATATAATATAATATTACCAGTAGGTGACACCTTAACTTATCGAGAAGCCAAAAAAATATATCAATAAAAGTTCTAGCCATTTTCTCTTTTGGGAGGATTTTTTTAGAGTTTTATGAAAAGAAACTTCTATATCTAGTTTCATACACAATTTCTGCAATCACTATTTCATTAATTGATTCGCAGCAGTAAATGCATAATAGTTTTAGGCATAGTGGGCCAATAATTTGTTTTGGGTTGAACGATAATGCAATCTTTATATTAACTTTTGTGTTTACCGAGAATAAGTTTTTTTTTTTGAGTAATTTTAAAGGTATTTTGCACACATAGGATAAGAATCCTTCTTCATGTAGATTTTTTTTTAAAAAAAAGTAGAAGTTAAGAGGAAGGAAAGGCTAATAAATTTCAAGGTCAAGATTATTATACTACTCACAAATTGCTTATAAAAAAGAATTTCACTTCGTTTGAAAAACCTATATTTGATTCTCGTTTGTCAACAATCTTACTTGCAATATAATATACTATAAAGATGTTGCAATAGTTGGTGTTTTGTAATATATTCATTTTTATATAAAAATAGTGTCAAATACTTATATGATTTTAACTTTTATATGCTTTTAGTGTAAAAGTTTTTACACCAATTATCATCTAATTATTTATTGACATATTATTAAAAAAAGTTTAATTATGACAATAACTTCTTAAAAGTCTAAACTTTTTTTATGATGTGTTAACAAATAATTAGATCATTGTATAAATGTTTTTACACTTATAATAAATCAAAATTAAACTCTAATTATATAAATAATCAGTACATGAAAAAGGTTCATAAATAAACAAAATTAAAGTATGAATTACATGTATGTTGTAAACTGTAAAGACAGCCATTCAAAATATTGAGTATTGATTGGTTAAACACGAGAAAGCGTTATAGATTGATTAATCGGAAAGTTCTATGTGATATCCCCTTGAAACTATCACAAAGCAACAACTTGCTGCCTTTTTTACATAGTAAATTATGATGATTTCTTTGATTTTAATAAAATTATATTTGTTTTAATTTTTAACTGATAAAAACACTCTAATTTATTTTTATTTTCCAGAGATATATACATATATATACTATTTCATATAATTTTTTTGTACAGTTTTATACATGTAAAAAAATAAACAAATAAAAAATAAATGTAATCTCTTAAAATTGAAAAGAAAGCTAGTTTGATTTTATCGTATCTTTATACTATATAATTTGTCACTCTATCAATTCTTATAAAATTGCTTTATAATCTCTTTGCATCAACTTATATGTAATATTCAATTATTCTTTTTAAATTTTACAATAATGAGAGTGTCATAGATTAAATCATACTTTTTAGACCTATAAGTAACCCAAAAACATGTTATTGTTAATATGATTGTGTTAATGTCAGGTTATGATAGGGGTATTGCAAATAGATTACAAAGTAATGAAAATGATCAAAAGAACTTCATGCTAGACAAAGGAAAATTAATAGGCTAAGGTTCAGTGAGAGATTCTTAATATTTTAAGTTTTTCTTTTATTATATATCTTAATTATAAGCAGAGGAGAGATAACTGTTTTGGATTTAACATCCACTAATGATTATTCTAAGCATTTTGTTGTCCTTTTACTTTAAGTGTGTGTTTGGATTAGTTGTAAAAAAAATTATGTTAAAAATTAATTATATATATAATCAATTTTCAAAAAAATTAATTATGAAAAAATTAATTTATGTTTAAATGTGTTAGTTCATAATCAATTTTAAGATAAAAAATTTTGTTTGGATTATATAAAAAGAATCACTTTTATGTATTAAATTACTAAAAAAGATATGAAATGATTAAAATTTTTATTTAATTGAGGAGAAAAGAGTATTTATTTATCAAAACTTTTGAAATACTTTATAATTACATAATTAAAAGCTCAAAATACAAGTTTTTTTTTAAATTTATTTTTAATTATAGAAAAATAATCTTAACTTATAATCAATTTTACACATTTTAAACAAATAAAATAATTTTTAAATAAAATAATTTTTTTCAATAAAAAATATTTTTTTTCAAATATGCTCTAAATGTGATAACTTGGACCACATCTAACGTAAATGATTTGAGGTGAGACACAGGCAGAGCAACTAGCCAAGTGAAAGCCCCACCGATAAGAGAAAATGCATTGGCAGTTTTATAATTTAATGACAAACACGATATTAATCAAATATATTTGTTAAAGTTTAAAAATCTGAAAATAAAAATCATTTAAAAAAATTGACATTATTTTTTTAAAATCTGACAAAAATTTAATTTTTTTTACTGATTTGCTATTGGTTAATAACCACGGCGTTTGTTAAAAGTAAGAAAAACTTGCTTCACTTAGTTTGTGGTGAGAAGTATCTGAAATAAAAAAGGCGTAGATCATTAGCTTATATCTTCTAGCTTATGTGTCACACTATCACTGAATATCTCCTATAGTCATTGTACGTTTTACATGACACTCGTGATCTAGAAAACATATGCTAACCAAGTGAATGGACATATTTGCCCATCCAAAGATGAAAACGGGTGTTTTATAAAACCATCAGAAAATGAGTGGATGAGAAGTGATTCATCAATTATTTTACACCTAGTCAACAATTCTCAGCCACTCATTTATTGTTTTGTGAGAGTTTTATTTGAGTATATATTATTTTTTATTAAGAAAAGTCTTTTAAGTGATAATATAAAATAATTTTATATTAATAATAAATTAAAATTAATAAATAAAATTTAATATCAAATATAAATTTGTTTTGTTGGCTATATATTAAATGTGCAAGTATTTAGGTGAGGGATGGGAAAGTCAGCCTGACAAAGGATTAAACTTTCAAGTTTCGACATTTATATTATATCAAAATTTTAAGGACTTCAGCCAATATTAATTGAATTACAAACTTCTTGACAAAAGAGAAAAATCTTGTTGGTAAATTTAAATCTTTTAATTACATCAAATATGACATGAGAAACATTGGCAGCAAAATGAAAGATGTGGCAAATATTAAAACAAAAAAAAAACTAAAATGAAAACAACAAAATGATATTTGGTTACATAATCAAAAGATTTGAGACTTTGTGCGTAACCGGGTTTTCGTTATTATTATATTAATAATTTGCATGGTTGGAGGAATAGAACAATTTCAGTTACTCAAATGATTATGTAAAACAATCATGCGAGTGATTTAGATAATTAAGAACCGTTGAATGCAAGGGGAATTTTCAAATGGCTTTGATAGTTGACATATCTTATCAAATCACGTATAATTATTGTCCTATTTATTCGTCCTTTTCAATAATAACAACAAACATAAAATCATATATTCATTAAACCTAATTATTTCATATGAGTTATGAATAATTAATTAGGAAACTTTGTTTTCTATTATTTCTCTATTTATACAATATTTTTAAAACCATTATTTAGCGTGATCTATATTAAGCTTTCTTATTTTCGGTCACAATCACATATTAAGTTTTAATTAAGGGAAGTATTTGTTAGAATTTGAAATGCTAATTTTATAATGAGAATCAGCAAGGAGTACCTGTGTGTGAACCAAAAGTTTATTTTTTTGAACATTTTTTTAAAAAATAAAAATAAAAAACCCAAACATGCACTTATTACAAGTATAATCAGAATTTAAAATCTGGATTTAATTTTGATATGTTGAACTTCACGGGTCGTTTGGTTCATGGATTATTTTTTTTCATTTATAGGAATTTTTACATGGGAATATTAGATTTTCATGTTTGGTATAAGTTTTGAAAAAACATTTCCATCCAGAAATGATTCTCGAGAATAATTTTTAACTAACATTCTCACACTTTCATTTCCATTGGGGAGGTGGGTTTGCAACATTTTCATGGCATAGGAATATTTTTGCCATGTAAAATGTCTAAAATATCTATCCTTCTATCACCATGTCATTAACAAAAAATTATTATGTCATTGTCGGTGATCGTCATTAGTCACCACTAATCACTGTCGACGGCTGCCAATCATAGAAATCCAGTCACTCCCATCACCACTGCCAGTTGACAGTGGCCAACAACTTCAGCCATTGCACCGGTCACCGAAATCCGACTGCTCCTGCCGGCGACTTCGACCATCGCGTTAGTCATTGGAATCTAGTCACTGTAAGCCAACGATAGTGGCTGACAATGATCAATGACTTTAGCCATTACACCGGTCACCGGAATTCGGCGACTTCAACCACTGCCTTGGTCACGGGAATCCAACCACCCTTGCCGCCACCAGAGGTTATCGGTTGCAGACGACTTTGGCTGCTGTTGCCGGCGGTTGAAGTCATTCCTGACAAAGATTTTAGTTAACCAAACGTAATAATCATCATTCCTGGGAATACAATTCTTGGGAATATCATTCCTGAGCATACTATTCCTAAAAATATTTTTTCAAACCTTGAACCAAACGCCCCCTCAATGTTTCAAATAATTATAAAAAATATTAGATAGTCAAAAAAATTTGCCAAGCTTTTTAATAGAATGAGTTAACATTGTTATTAACTCTATGATGGATTAGTGGTTTTCACTACTTTAACTTATCCAACAATCACTCTTAGTATTCATTTGTATAAGCTTTTAAATATATATATATATATATATATATATATATTAAATTAACAATTTGGTCATTGAAAAGAGCTTGTTCTTGCAATTTAGTTCTTAAATTTATTTTTACATATATGTTAGTCCTTAAAATTTTAAAACACATAACAACTTAGTCCTTCTGTAATTTCTCCTTCCAAAATTAAATGGTAACACGTGATGTGGTGTGTTAAGTACTTACGTGTATCGTTAAATGCTACATGGCAGGTTACTTCACATGCCTAACCCTTCCAACGACGTCGTTTAGGTGAAAAATATGAAACCCGACCCCCTCAGCATATCACTTAGATCTCCTAACCGACCAAGCCTAACCTATTACCCTTCAGCTCACCAATCGATCGATCCACTTAATAGTTTTCCCATCAACTCAACTGATCAAGCTTACCTTTAACCGATCATTTATTACCGATCACAACCTTTTTCCATCCTTACCAACTAAACTGATCAATTCTGACCGATCAAACAATCAATTTTCCCTTGATTAGCCTACCTGACCGATCTTACTGTTAGCCAAGGGCAACCATCACACAAGAGGGGGGGTGAATTGGGTGATCACAAATTTTAAAACAAACTTAAGCAATTGTGCATTTTGATGCACTCAATCAATATGTGCAGCGGAATAAATACATTAAACACAAATCATGCTTGGAGACAATTAAGAACATTAACCTCACATTCAAAACATTATGCTAATCACATTAAAGTTATATAACAATATTAATCATAATGTGATTAACCAAGAACAATCAATATCATTGATATAAATATTCTAGATAGCTCAAATGTAGATTGCTAGAATGTAAAGAGATTAAGGGATAAGAGAATGCAAACAATATTTTACTGGTTCAATCACTTCTTGTGATCTACATCCAGCCCCAAGATCATCCACTTGAGGTTTCCACTATTCTTCAAGCTTGTAACTTAGGTGCTTGAGAAACCTTTACAAAAACAGAACACTCCTCACACTTTGGGATCCTCCACCCTTATGCTTGAGCCTCTTTCTTTTCTCTTCAAGGGAAGTCTACCCTTGAACTCTCTTGAGGGATTATCCACCCTCTTACAAGTATATATGATTGATAGAAAATGATAAACTCTCTCAAAGAGTAGATAATACAACTTGAAGAACTAATGGATAGAGGGATTATGAAAATGAAGAGCTCAAATGTTGATTTTGATAGAAAATGATCAAATCCTCATAATGATTTGCAAATAGGTGTTCATCAACTTGTTAATGCTTCAATCTTAGCATATATTAATAGCCCAAGTGATAAAATAGCCGTTGGTGGTGTTTAGGAATGATTAATTTAAATCTAATCGTTTATAGCCATTCAGGCATTTCGCACGTTGTAGTCGATCAGATAACTTGTAGTCGACTACGATTCCTCTCTGGAATGTAGGTTTTGAATTTTAACTGACTATGTAGTCGACCACACAACCTTGTAGTCGACTACAATCCATTCCTGGAATGTAGTTTTCTTGAGTTTTAACACTTTGTAGCTCATTCACGTACACCTTGTAGTCGACTACCATTCATCTCCTGGAAAATATATTTGATTTACGGCACTTTGTGATCGACTACACAACCTTATAGTCGATCACAATCCATTTCTCGTGGTCTTGTAGTCGACTACAAGTCTTGTGTAGTCGACTACAATTCCACTCGGAAAGTAGTCGCTTGGAAATGATCATAACTTCTTCGTTTCTTAACCAATTTAAGCAAATGACCATGCGTTGGAAAGCTCTTTGAGTGTACTTTCATATGAAATAAGTTTCAGATCAAAACTCAAAGTATTTTAAAAGTTATGATAAAAATAGTGACCATATGTCAGTTTTTCAAGGTCTTGTAGTCGACTACAAGTCTTGTGTAGTCGACTACGATTCCTATCGTAAAAGTAGTCTTCTTAAAAAAATATCATAACTTCTTCGTTTCTTATCCAAATTAAGCAAATGACCATGCGTTGGAAAGCTCTTTGAGTCTACTTTCATATGAGATAAGTTTCAGATCAAAACTCAAAGTATTTTAAAAGTTATGATAAAAATAGTGACCATATGTCAGCTTTCAAAATTCAGATTTGGCTATTTTTCATAGTTTTGAAATACCACCATGACTAACTTCTCAAAACTTGTTTGTTGGGCATTTTACCATGTTAAAAACATTTGTCAAGATTGAATAAGGATATTTGAGCTCTCTTCATGTAAAACCTCTATCCTTACAAAGGAGAATAGCCTATAAGAGAAAGTATACCCTTTTGAGTTTATAAGCTTCTTGATGCACTTCAAGCTTCTAAGATTTCTTCTCTTCAAATCTTCTAAATGCTTGGTTCATCTCTTCATTCTCCTTCTTCTTGAGTTGAGCATAAATAGGATCTTTCACTTTCTTTTTCCAATGCTCACTCTTGATACTTGGACTATCCTACAAAGCATAACTCACTTGAAAACCATGGTTAGTCCAAATCCATAACTCAATAACTAAATATGCATGATTCACATGTATATAACTTATAAAGTTCTTCATGCATATATGATTCACATATAGACACATATCCAATAATTAATTATATCACTTATCAAGTACATTGGATATATCCTATCAATGATGCTACACAAAACTTAATGCATGATTCTTATAATAGGAACAACAAGATAATATATAACCATGCATTATCCAATATAGCTCATCAAGCACATATGTAGCATATTTGTAATCCTTTTTGTAATGTATTTGTCATCATCAAAACATAACACAATAAACCATTGGGGCAAACATATTTCCACACTTACCACTTGTCAACCACCACCTACCTGATATGTAGCATTTAATTGTACATGTAAACACTTAATATGTCACATCACATATTATCATTTTATTTGGGAAGGAAAGATAACAGAAGGACTAACTTGCTGTGTGTTTTAAAATTTTAAGGACTTACTTATATGTAAAAATGAATTGATGAACTAAATTGCTAGTGTAAGCTATTTTCAAGGACCAAATTGCTAGTTAACTATATATATATATATTTGGATTTAATTTCAATCCACTATCAGTGACATTATCATCCAATCATATATTGACACATTATTAAAAGAGTTAGACTTTCAAGATAGTTGTTGTAATAGTCAAACTCTTTTAATAATTTGACAATAGATGATTGGATGACAGTGTAAAGAAACTTTACACTAGATCAAAATTAAACTCTTTATATTTTTTAGCATGTTTTGATGAATTTAAAAAAACTGAAACACTAAAAAAAATTCTTAAATAGTTTTTTTTAGCTAGCTTTTGAGTTTTTGAAAAAAGATTTTTTTCACGGTATAGAGAAGCTATTCAAAGATATTGTTTTTCTAAAAAATATCTCAATTAATTTTAAAAATAACATTTTACATCCTTCATTTTTTAAACATTCCAATATCATATTTTCTTACACGTCTATATATATATATTTTTTTGTTGCAACATTACACATCTTACCTCCTTATCATCTTCTCTCTTTTCCGTTTATTAGGTATGTCTATTACCTCTTGTGGAGTTGCCAATCATATTTTACAATATGTGTTTAAACAATAAAAAAGAACTTCAAAGCTTTGATGACATTTGTGAGTATTAGAATTAAAAGAAGGGAATGACATGCGATTTTTTGAACAATTAAAAATGAAAAAGTCAACATTTTAATAATTATGTAATAACTTGATTCAAAAGTATGATTTAAAATCTACACGAAATGTTAATATAAATGAGATAATATAAGTACTTAGCTTCTGCATACCCTTCTAATAAATTTTACCATTAAAAAGTATTTCAATATTTTTATATCTAAATAACAAGAAAATTTTAAAAATACTTTTTAAGTATAGCATCCAAACATAAAATACTTTTTATTTTTTCAAAAAATATTTTTAAAAAAGATAATAAAATAAAATAAAAAATCAAAAGCTCATCTAAACTAAAATTTTAGCTGAATTTTATCAAGTGTTTTAGCTACGTAGCCGATGAGCCTGTAACAAAATTTATTTATTTTATGTTTAGTTTTAATTTTCTGCCACATAAAACAAATGCTTATTGGTAAAAGTTTTTTTTAAAAGAAAAAACCATAAAACAAAATTTGATATACCATTGTTAACGTACTATATTAAATTGTAAATAACCAACACAACTCTGTTTTAAGTGAAGAAATACTTTAAATTAAATTTTACAATTTAAGTGTCATAAATTTAATTTCTTAAATTAATATTTATTATATAATTTATAATACATGTATTTGGAGATGAAAAATAAAAAATAACATATACTTGCATTTCATTACATATATAATAATAAAGATATATATGTAATTTTACATAATTACATTTTCTTTCTTCTCACTTCTTTATATAATTAAAAATTAATTCTCATTTTTTTCTCTACTTTTTTTCTTCACTTCTAAAGAGAATGTGCACTTTTTTTTTCTTTTAATTTTTTCTCTTCATCCAAAAGAAGCATTGAGAATAGGTCAAGGATTCTCTCAAGGCAAATTTATTTTGTAAAATAAAATGTGAATATTCTGTGCAGATTCTTCCCTCCTAGACTTTTGGATGTCAATGAAAGGACGTGCTGTCTTTGTGGCATGGCATATTCTCGGTTTGTAGTTTGTACAATCAGTATGTGACGGAAAACATTACTTTTTTAGAGATTATACAATATTTAATTCATAGAAAAATAAAATTAATTAGAGATCTGAACGTCGACTTCTAAAAATGATAACAAGAAGGTTACTATAACCAGTAATTAATTACTGGAGAGTGATTACATTTATATATTTAGTAATTAATATATATTTTTAAATTATAAACATTTTTTTGAGTTGGTAAACTTAAAAAAAATGTTTATAATTTATATATTTTTGAGGGTTTATTTACATTGCACATTTAAAAAAGAGTTTAATTTTAATTTATTATCAAAATAAAAATTTATATATTATCATTTTATTATATATTATTATATTATTAAAATAAATATAACTTTTGAAATAATTATTATCAGAATCAAATATTTTTAATGATGTGATAATATAAAATAATATGTAATTGAATAATAATAATAACAACTTTTATATTAATAATAAATTAAAATTAAGTCTTTTTAAAAATGCGTTAATAAGAATTTTAAGATAAAAAAGAATTACGACCCATTATAAAACTTATAAACAAAAAGGAGTGTAACAAGAGAGATTACGAATATTCTAAAAAACTACAAAATCTTCCTGCTTTATGAGTAATTATTGTAACGTCATTTTATAAAAAATGTAACGCTTGTTACCTATAATTACCAACTTTAAGTTTCTTCATACAAAGGCTGTAACTTTACCTTCTTTTTTTAATGTAAGAGACATAATTAAGTTACATAATTTTTATAAAAAAGTTACAAAAAAATAAGAGTTACTCATTCATCAGCACCAAAAAAATAAAATAATTACATGAGCAACTTAAATATCATCATTTGATTAATAATATATTAAATTTATATTATTAATACTCTTAAATTATTTAAAAGTTTCAATTCAAGCTATTTCCTAATTTTAAAATGTATTTTTATTAAATTATAAAAAGTATAATTAATCATGAACCAACAAATGTTAAATGCAGTGGTAAGCAAGCCTCATTCTTATTCGTATAAAATATTAATATTTTTATAAAGTAAACAATTAATATAAAATTTATATAAAATATTATAACTATTCTTTCACTCACTTTTTCCCATTAAATGCTTACCTCAAAACACTCATTCAGATTAGTTAAAAATAAAAACAAAAGATTAATAAAGGGTAACTTAAGTGTTAAAAAAATTTAAATTTTAAAGAATTTTTATAATTTAGAATTAACAAAAAAATATTTATAAAAAAATATAAATTTAATATTTTAAATGAGATTAATTTTATATTAAAATATATATAAATATTTGAGTAAAAATAAAAAAGTATATAAATAAAAACAAAAGACTAAATAAATTACGAAGTATACACCTTAACCTTAAGTGCTTCATCAAAAGTCAATTTCTTTCCACATTTATTTATTTTACAATATATGGGGTAAAAACACAAGTTCAAATGTAGCTATCTTAGCACATAGAAATAGTTTTAAATCCACACACCTACCAATATAAATAAATGCACATGCTACCTTTTAAAAAAAATTTATTTTAGTATTTATTTTTTTTAATATTGATATTTAGAATAAGTTTTTAAATATTTATTAATTATTAATTATATTTAATAAAATTTTAAATATTTATTATAAAATAAATAAATGATAAATATTTAATAATTTACTCTAAATATTAAATTTATAAAAGTATCACAACAACTTAAAATAAAATAAAAATCCAATAAAAAAGAAGCCAAGAGAGAGGGGGAAAAAGTAGGAGCAGGAGCCAGAAAAAGACAAAATAAAACGGTGTCGTTTTGCCTACGTGGACGGTGCCAGTAACCCCCTCCTGATGCAACCGGCTATTCCCGGTAATCCGTTTACATCGATTGAATTGAATTGTCCGTTGCACTTTCTCTCTCTAAGACCCTCTTCTATCGGTCTTCTCCTGCTATAAATATCAGCTTTGGAAGACTTCTCTCTTTTTCCCTTCTTCTCCTCCCTTTTCCACCTTATTTTTTCCGGCGAAATCGCCGGCGAGCCACCGTCGTTTCCGCCGGATAATCTCCCCTCCCCTCCCCCGCGCCGCCGCCTCCGTCCTCCTTCAGGTTCGTTCCTGCGGAAACATCTTCCGCTCCCCTTTGCCTTCTCAGATCTGTCTCTTTTCCCGTGTATGGATGAATTGCGCCTCATTCCTTCGTCACAGCTTCCAAATTCGACTCTGTTATGCAATTTCTCTTGTTTTTTTGCCATGGTTTGTTGTTTTGAGGGTTGTGTTGATAATGGTGGTTTTCCTGGCTTTTTGTTTTTGTTGGATCTTGATCTGTTACTTGTTTCTTTATCTCTTGAGTTTTTTTTTTTTTGGGTGGTGTGGTAATGCAGTATTCCTGTTAGTCAGAATTTTGTAGTTGTTGTCGAGGTCTTATATTGCGGTCTCGTTGCGATTATAAAAATTACGGATAATTGCTGGAAAATGCGCCCAATGCGGCTGCAATTGTGTAAAGTCTTTCAAATTTGATGATACAATTGAGAAAAGTTGAAGGTGATGTTGTTGTCTGTTGACGCTGTTTTTTCTTTCTTTCCATTTTGCTTCCCATTTGTGGAGCTTAATCTTTAAAAAGGGTTATATGCTTATATGTTGAGTACTTCTAATCAACTGGGTCATTTTTCTTGTGATTTGTGATTATGCTTTATGTCTCTGATGCCATGATTGGTTTTATTATACTTTTAATATTTGGTTTTTTTTGTTAATTTATTTATTAGGAATATATTTTCTGGCTGTAGATATCTATTTGTGATATAATAATTTGGATATTGGAGAAGTGGAGAAAATGGACGGGCCTCAGGGACTTCGGAAAATCAGCTCGCACTGCTCTATCCCTGAGATGGATGATTTTGATCTCTCACGTCTCCTTGACAAGCCAAGGTTGAACATAGAGAGACAGAGATCATTTGATGAGAGGTCACTTAGTGAACTGTCAATTGGTCTTGCGAGAGGGGGCTTGGATAACTATGACACATACTCGCCTGGAGGAAGATCTGGTTTTAACACACCTGCTTCATCGGCACGGAACTCATTTGAACCTCACCCTATGGTTGCTGATGCCTGGGAAGCCCTCCGAAAATCTCTAGTCCATTTCAGAGGCCAACCGGTTGGCACAATTGCAGCTGTTGATCATCAGTCAGAGGAAGTTCTAAACTATGATCAGGTGAATTCCTCAATTAATACCAAAATGTCATATTCCAATTTTTATTTTTGGAGAAACATGTGAGCTATGGAAACTTAGAGTGTAAACGGATCTAAATAATTTGGATGCAACTTAAAAAAAAAAGGCCTAATTAACACTTTTTTTTTTGGAAGCTAATAATTCTTAGCTTTTGAAAAAGGAGAAGGGGAAGTGGTTTTTAATATAATTTTCTGACAAAAATATCCTTTGCCTTTATTGAAAATTATATTTCATGTCATCTGTTGTTTCTCTTTGCAAATCCTGCATCCCTCATTTTGGATACCTTAATTTTGTTATAAAAAAGTCATTTTGTTCTTTTTTATCTAAACAAACTTAAACTTAAAAGTCTTTTTGTTGCTTAAAAGTACATCTCAAACTGTAAAATAACTTTTTTTTTTCTCCTTTAAAAAAGCTCTACTGAAAAAGATCTATAATGAAGTCATTTTTTTTAGAAACTTATCCAAACAAGACCTTAATTGAGCTATGATGATATCACTTTAGTTTGAATATAATGGTACTCTACAATACTTGAAAATTGATGCTCTAGTATATATTTGATGTACATTTAATTTGAAACTACCAATAGCCTTTTGAAAGTATGCTGAAAACCCCTTCATTCCTGAGAATTAAAAGAAATGAATATTGTAGTTGTTGGATGTTTGATTAAGTCAGACAAGTCATTAGTTTAACCTACAACCTACCTCCCTTCACATATTGGAAATAACACAGTTAGATGAATGTTAGTGAGAAATCTAGCTAAGCAAAGAACAAAATTGAGAAGAGAAGACTCAAACAGGATAAATAAGCACAACCATAATTATAAAAATTTATTAAAAGATACTATTAACTGCCAACAGTTTTCGGTGCCTTTAGTTCTCATATGCCATAGAGTGCCTTTAGTTCTCATATGCCATAGTTACCTGGAGTTGTCAGCTATCTTGGACTTATAGTTACTTTTGATATGCCTTGTGTATCGTGCTAAACATGCATAATACATTGTTTCTGCCCATAAATAATTGTTGATTAAGAGAAGAAACTCTGGGCTTTTGTATTAGTGATGCCCCCACAAACCTCAAAGCACCAAGAACTAAATCTTTCTACTTTCACACACTGATGCAGGACATCTAAGAATGAGTGTGATATTTATTGATAAATTTTCTTTTCTAGGTTTTTGTTCGAGATTTCGTGCCAAGTGCTCTAGCTTTTTTGATGAATGGTGAACCAGATATAGTTAAGAACTTCTTATTGAAGACACTGCATCTTCAGGGGTGGGAAAAAAGAATAGATCGATTTAAGCTTGGTGAAGGTGTTATGCCAGCTAGTTTCAAAGTCCTTCATGATCCTGTTCGGAAAACAGACAGTCTTATTGCAGATTTTGGTGAAAGTGCAATTGGAAGAGTTGCTCCTGTTGACTCTGGATTCTGGTGGATCATTTTGCTTCGTGCATATACAAAGTCTACGGGGGATTTAACTCTGGCTGAAAGACCAGAGTGTCAAAAGGGAATGAAGCTTATATTGACTCTATGCTTGTCAGAGGGGTTTGATACATTCCCAACTCTGCTTTGTGCTGATGGATGCTCCATGGTTGATCGAAGAATGGTAAGGAAGAATTTGCTGTTGTTTCTCAGTATGTTGATAAAATTAATATTGCTTGTGTTGCTGATTTTTAGCCGCTATATTCTAACTGTATAACAGCTAAGAAACTGCCTATTCTGGAGTTTCATCAATGTTATGATGATTAAACTTATAATTTCTCATATAAATATCTCCGATTTTCTCTGTTAAATTAGCTATTTGCTTTTGCTTGCTAATGTTTATTTGAAGTTTCTTTCATAAATTACTCAGATTTGCTCTGTTATGCAGCTATCTGTTTTTGCTTGCTAGTGTTTATTTGAAGTTGGTATTGGTATCAGTTTTATGCTTTTAGTATACACTTGCTGGTGTTAAAGGCTTGAGTGATGCAAAGAAATGCATGCTTGGATGATAGTAAAGGATTTTCTGTTTTTGGACCACGAATAGCTCTTCTTACTCAGACGGGCTTTGGTAGATTTGGATTTGGGTCATTTCTTGTTCTGTGTTCTACCGAGGAGCTCAAAATCTTTTATACTTTTTTATTTATCTTTCTTGCACCAATACTTCTAGAAGTCTCCTCTTTCTCTCCCTCTACTTTTTTTAAAGCTTTTTTCATTTTATTTTTCTTGTTGATCTTCATGTCCTCTAACCAGTTAATGATGTTCAGCGTTGTTGGTGAACCATTTGAGCACTCCATGCCATGTCTTTATTTTTCGTGTTGATCTTCATGTCCTGTTTTTTTTGTCTTCTTGTGTGTGTGTGTGTGTTTGTGCTTTGCAATCAACCGCCTATCATTATGTCCTTATGTAATCTATGCCATTGCCACCTCTTCTCTGGGATGAGAATAGTTGTCTGGATCATTACTGTATTTTTCCACATTCCTAAAGAAGGGTTGGGTGTATAGTAAAATGTGTGTTTACTGTTGCAACTTTTGTAATAAACTGGGTTATAAATGGCAATTGAGAAACATTTTCCTAATAATGTTTTAGCTGTCTAATTTTCTTCTATTTTCCAGGTATTGCTTCTATATGTAGATCTGGATTGCATCGAGTACCTTTATGCATAAGATGTAAAATACACTAGCATTCAGTAAACTTCCTTTCCAAATATATTTCATACAGTGACTGTTCTGGCTATAAGAATGGTGTTTGTTGCATTCCATTGTTTATAACTAGGTTGGCCGTTTTATGGTGCAAGGTGATGCAAATGCAATTAGATTTGTTGTTTTGTTCCGCTATTGGTTATCATATGTAGTTTCCAAGTGCTTGGAGATAAGCTTTTACTCAAATATTTAGGTGATTTTGAAGAACTTGCAGATTAATTGTTTCTTTTTTTTTCCTTCAGGGTATTTATGGCTATCCTATAGAGATTCAAGCACTTTTCTTCATGGCATTGAGATGTGCTTTGGCAATGCTGAAAGAAGATGAAGAAGGAAAAGAATGTATAGAGCGTGTTGTGAAACGTTTGCATGCACTAAGTTATCACATGCGGAGTTACTTTTGGCTTGACTTCCAACAACTAAATGATATTTATCGGTATAAGACTGAGGAGTACTCACATACTGCGGTAAATAAGTTTAATGTTATTCCTGATTCAATCCCAGAATGGGTATTTGACTTTATGCCAACACGTGGGGGCTACTTTATTGGAAATGTCAGTCCGGCTCGGATGGATTTTAGATGGTTTGCTTTAGGCAATTGTGTTGCAATTCTATCGTCTTTAGCAACTCCAGATCAATCAATGGCTATCATGGATCTTATTGAAGCTCGCTGGGATGAGTTGGTCGGAGAAATGCCCCTAAAAATATCTTATCCTGCAATAGAGAGCCATGAGTGGCGAATTGTTACTGGTTGTGATCCCAAAAATACCAGATGGAGTTACCATAACGGAGGATCTTGGCCAGGTTCTTCCTTTCTCTCATCATGCTTAGTTATTCAAACTTCAAAGTGTTTTTAACATGGAGTGTGGTCGGGATAATTTCTTCATTATGGAATTTCAATGTAGTTTATTGTAGGAAATGGTACTAAACCAAAGTGATCTATGGTGCTGATTGATGACATGCATTCTATACCTTAGATGTTGACCTGATGACCTGAGTTCAGGTCTTGAATTTTTTATTGGTTTTTTCTATTGATGACCGGATTTATGTTCTAGGATGAGGTTATTGGTTCAGGTTTGGTTTGATAGAAATCTTTTGCAACAAACTTTCAGCTAAATTAGTCTTATCTTTCCCTTTTACAATATTTTACACATACATTCTATACCTTAGATGTTGACCTGATGACCTGAGTTCAGGTCTTAAATTTTTTATTGGTTTTTTCTATGGATGACCGGATTTATGTTCTAGGATGAGGTTATTGGTTCAGGTTTGGTTTGATAGAAATCTTTTGCAACAAACTTTCAGCTAAATTAGTCTTATCTTTCCCTTTTACAATATTTTACACATAATTAACCTGATCTTGAAGAAAATTACTTGTTCTCACTTAATAATATTTAATAACAGGTTTAAATTGTGTTTTTATAAGAAGTGCTTCTTAGTAAAATGTATTTGTATGCTTTTACTTTCTTTTTTAAAAAAGTATTTATCTGTGTATTTCTATTTGACATTGTAATGAACCTCCTCCTGTGCCCCGGGGGTGGGGTGGGTGGCGCCATTTGCCCAGACAAAAGAAGAAATAGAAAATAACCTTCAGATGGTTGGTCAAAGTCAAATAGATATTTGACACATACTGTTCCTTCTCAAGACATGGATATTTGGATCATCCTCTAACATCTTAATTATTAAGTGGAGTTTGAAACAAAGTCGTATTAGCCCAAGTCTCTATGTTTCATTGTATTTAACAGTCTTTATCATGAACCAACAACAGCAAGGGGGAATGTGTGGAATGCAATATTCGTTACAAATGGCTTTATTTTTTATGTGAATACACAGTGAAAATGAGGACAAACCTTTGCTATTAGGATATTAGTAGTATTGTTAGTTATTTTTTCACTGAATGATAGTCTTAACTATGTGTACTATAAGCATCGTTGGCAATTCTTACAATATGTTATGCAATAAAACTATAAATGTACATAGTTCTGATGGCTTTATTTTTCGACTTTTCATTTCACCCTGCGTCTTGCTCTTGAATGCAGTGCTCCTGTGGCTACTAACAGCTGCTTGCATCAAAACGGGGCGACCACAAATAGCAAGACGTGCAATTGAGCTTGCTGAGAGTCGTTTACTGAAGGATGGGTGGCCTGAATATTATGATGGTAAACTTGGGAGATATATTGGCAAACAGGCAAGAAAATACCAAACATGGTCTATTGCAGGTTATCTGGTGGCAAAGATGATGCTGGAGGACCCCTCACACTTGGGGATGATTTCCCTCGAAGAAGACAAGCAGATGAAGCCATTGATTAAAAGATCATCTTCTTGGACTTGCTAAAAAGCTCAGGCGATAGATAAATAGTAAAAAAAGAAAAGAAAAAAAGAATAGAGAAACGCCTAAAAGGTGAGAGATATTGTGATTTCAATACGGCACTACTCTTGGCGATTTCCTTCCTCGTAGGCTTGATTGAAAGTTTGGCTTGTGTAAAATAGCTGCTGCTGAGACTAGCCTCATGCTTTTCCCAAATAAGAGAAAGACACTTCAGTTCATATTTGCTAAGCTCCATGCTACTGTCCCACTTGTTGCCTGGGATTATTAGTAAGAGTAGAAAAAGTATGAAACATTCTTCATTAAATTAATATGTTCCACGGTCCACCCATTGGCCTGAGAGTTATCAATAAGGCTTCTTTATTATATAGAACTTAGGGATACTGTTCACATTGCAAAAAATATCGGTAAAGTGTGAAATTTTTACCATTTTTCATAAATGCAATGTACGTTCTCTACGAATTTTATTCACTTTTACATTTACCATGAATGCTATGTCGGACCATAGTAGTTAAACTCTAGAGCTATGTTTTTATTATATGTTTTACTCTTTCTGGGGTCAATTATCTCGCCATGTACCATTGTATTAGGAGCAAGTGACAATTCTGTGTAGTTTATTGATTTGATAGACTTATATATCTAATGCTTCGTACATCTGCTTCGGCCTGTTATGTTTTCCCTGTGAGTTGTGTTGTGGCACTAGACTTGTTTTCATTAGCCAAAACTTAATCATAGTGATAATAATGACCCAGTATTTGAAGAAATACAGTCTGTTTTCTTAGCATGTGAAAACCCTTTTAGCAGTTATAGGTGTTCTGCTTCTTGGATGACCTTGACTTTTGGGTCCCATGACCAATCTGCACTCACTTAACAAGTTCACAACTCGCGTCTGCTTTTTTTCATTCCGCGAAGATTTAAAAGAAACAACTTCTAAATCTGCCATACGTATCATAAAGGGACTCCCCGTCTTTCATTTTGAAATACTCATGGGTGCATCAACACATTTTGGATTCTCTTGGTTACTGCATTCGTGAATAACTTGAAGCGATTTTAACATATTCACTCACTATCAACCACAAGATCCTATTCATGATGAGAAATAGCAGTATACAAGATATTAATAGCTTTATCATTTTAGCTCTACTTTTCTGTATCTTTGCCTAGTATTTCCTTGTGTACTCGTGGGGACGCATGGATAGTTCATGATAACACACATCAACTCGTAATCTAGGGATTTGAAGAAGTCTTCATTCTTGCTTTCCAATGCACATGATTAGTCCCATCAAGATAGTATTAGGCTATTAGCTATTTTTAGATTGGGTGTCGATAAAGAATATCCCTATCATGTTTGCCGTATATATATCTGAAGATTTTTACTAAAGACGGTTGAGTCAAACAAAATGAGACCAAAGTTTTGGTACCAATCCAAAAAGAATAGAATTGATGCTTAATACATTTCTACTCCTCTTTTTACAAAAAAAATTTCCCTTCAAACCATGCAGTAGGACCTATAGCCGGACGACAAATGAAGATGGACAATTAAGAGTGAGAATTGGATAAAGAACTTTACTATTTCACCGACATTATACATACATACATACACACACATATATATATATATATATATATATATATATATATATATATAAAATTTTAATTCATTGTTGTGTGAAGTTTCTTTACACTATTATCTAATCATGTACTGACACATCATAAAAAGAGTTAGACTTTCAAGGTAATTGTTGTGATAGTCAAACTCTTTTAATGATTGGTCAATACATGATTAGATGACAGTATAAAGAAACTTTACAGTGATAATGAATTAAATTTAAACTCTGACTATCTATATATATGAAGGAGATTTCTTCGTTATGTTTCGTTTTTATAAGGATATTGGTATACTAGTAATTGGTTGTTAATATTTAGTCATATGTTCCACTTGATTGAAATATAAATAAAATAATTATGTTTCAACTATGAGAGACACATGACTAAATATTGACTACTAATTGTAAAAGGATACTAGTACCCTCACAAAAAGAAAGATACTGGAGAAGCGTATAAGTTGTTTCGCAATCAAGACATGTTGTATCACCAGCAAAAATAAAAAAAAGTACATAATTCTCCTCAAATGGCAAAACACACATCTAATCATAATTTCACTAGGATAGAAACCTCTAACTTGATGCTAATGAGCTAATGTTTCACGACATTGACCATAGTCTTTACAAACGATGACCTTATCGTCATGAGTTTGATTCTTGTCTCGTCCTTTTTTTGTTTTCATTTACAAACTCTACTCGACCTCTTATGAAACAGAAAAAGAAAACCCTAACATGACATTTGTGATGGTAACAAAGGACTTGAGAAAGGAGTTGAATCAAGTCAAATCAAAATGAAAGTTTATGCAAAATGAACTCAACACACAAAGATGGTGTAAAGATGAGATGGCTTATGAAAACGATAAGCAAGCTTATCGTTGTACAAACTCAAATACTAGAAACAAAGTATTTTGCGCAGACAACCAAAACCAAACACACATGAAAAATAAGCATGTAATCAAGTAAGATAACGTAAAGAGAAGGATAAGGAAGAGTTTGGGCAAAAGAATTTATACTGGTTCGTCTAAATGTGGATCCTACATCTAGTCGTCAGCCAAGTTGATATTTTCCACTATCAACCAAGTATTTTTTGATCAACACTAGCCTCTTCATGCTAGAAACATGAAATTGCTTACTCAACATTGCTCGCAGGTCACTAATAGACCTAAAAAGTAGCTCACCAAGCGAGAAAAACTTACAGCCACGCTGGGCTTTATAGTAGAAAATTGAAAAACTCTCTCACAAAGGAATGGATATACCAAGTAAGCTTAGCACAAAAAACAAGATTATTCTTAGAAAAAGGGCACAAATGGTTCTTTTTGTCGTATGTTGAATGCTCTGGGAGTGATAAGTATAAGTAGGAAAAAGAGGATTTTGAACGTTGCAGTATGCCTTGCTTTTATGTAGAAGTTTCTTCACATTATGTGGACATGAATGTCCTTTCTTCACTTTTGCAAAATGACCCACTTCTCCTGCATGCATTTCATGTACTATGCTAACCAATGTAGAGGATATTCTAACTGTTATCATCATTTTGGAATCATCTACAAGCCATTTTGGAATTTGAATCACAAAACAGGGATAAATAGAGTTTTGAGTTCTTGACATGAGCAGTCTCATCTTCATTCATGAGACGGCTCATTAGTGTGTTCAGGGACGGATCCATATAACAAGTGTTGCGATGGATAAAAATAAATATTAAATAAATAATTTAAAATTAATTGTACTCACTCTTAATTTTATTTTCCTCAATAGAATACATAAATTTCAATAGTATCTAAGATAGTTTATATATCTTTTCTAACATACT
Source organism: Styphnolobium japonicum (assembly GCA_023212625.1). Taxonomy (NCBI): domain Eukaryota; kingdom Viridiplantae; phylum Streptophyta; class Magnoliopsida; order Fabales; family Fabaceae; genus Styphnolobium; species Styphnolobium japonicum. The sequence continues at coordinate 10,898,882 of JALBWW010000013.1, forward strand.
AATTAGCTTACCTTTTTTGCGGTTCTTAAATTACTTATCTCTTTATTTTATTTATATATTTTAAAAGTTTTATATTAAAGAACACTAAATAAATGTAAGTTAAGATTTTGAGATCAAAATGTTGAGAAACTATGTAAAACAATATTCCTTTTGTTATAAACTCCACACATTATAACAAAATTAGTCTTGTATACTTTAAATATATATGAAGTTGTATTGAGTTTATATAGCTTGAATTGATCAAATTGGATCAAGACTTGTTGTACTTATCAAACTCTAAACTTATTTATATCCCAAAATTGAAATGATAAGGTGACATTTCTCAAAGAGTGAATGATTTAGGATTTAAAAATGCTTTTAGTTAGAAGTTTAGAACCTATGAGTCACGAATTGGTGTATGGAGTAATATTATATATACAACTCTTCACACATAAAAAATCACACTCTTTTATGTGTAGTTAAATTAGAATTTTGAATTTATATAGGGTCACATCATTACTTTTCTATATAGATTCACACACAATTCAATAATTATGCACATTGTTTTCTTCTGTATATATACCAAAAAGTTGTCTAGTTAGTATAATTTTTAATTGTATAAAAAGTATAGAGGCTACAGTAAAAACTTAAAAAAACTAAATATGTGTAACACTAAAATTTTCATACACTAGTAATTAAATATTGGATTAGTGGGGGGATCAGGGCTCCCACTGGCTCCCCCACTATAGTATATTTCTCAGAAGTTGTTGACACGATATGAGCATGTTTATCTCTGTCATAAGTATGTTCAGCTTTAGTCTTCCACGTGTTTTTCTATAACTGACCCGTTTAAATCAATTTACTTTTTTCCTAGCCTATTTAGTTCGTGGGTTAAGCGGGCCAAACTCGTTTATATACTTTCTTTTTTGTAATTTTTTTTAAAATTTGGATGTATGCATTTGTTGCTACTATATATGTTGCCATTTTGTTATGTTAATGCTTTGTTATTTCTAATGTGTTGTTGACGCTATATGAAGTGTGGATGCATGATCTTTTTTATGCTATTGTGAAGTTGGCGCTATTGTGAATGCATAAATTTGTCAATTTACTACTTTGGAGATTGTAGAATCTTGAAGATTATTGTTATTGGTTATATTTTGATTTATTGAAAGACTTTTCTAAGTCTTTATATACTTGTAACTTGCCTAAAAATTATTGGATGAGTTTATATAAAGAATTAATTTATTTTAATTTTCTTGCAAAAATTAAACGAGTAGGCCATTTAGGCTAGGGATGTCAACGAGGCAGGGCGGGGGCAGGGAGTACTCCCCCGCTCCCCGTCCCCGCCTCCTACATTTCTCCCCGTCCCCGTCCTCGATCCCCGCCATGGGGAACTTTCCTCCCCCGTCCCCGTCCCCGCGGATCCCCCCATCCCCGTGATCCTCGCGGGGACCCTAAAAATTCATAAAAATTATAAAATTAGAAACTAAAATCTAATAAAATTTAAAAAAATTATACAAAATTAAATTAGTAAATCTAAAGTTAAATCATAACAAGTTCAAACTTAAATAGTACAATTACATTATTCAAATTAAATAACAATATCAAGTTTAATTTTTCTTGTACTTGTGGTCTATATCATCATTCCATCCTTAAATTGCATTTCCAACTTCATTTGCCTACAAAATAAACACATAACATAATCATATTCTCTTCATAAAATAAACTTTAATAAATTGTAAAGTAATTCAATAATATATTCATTACCTCATCATCGACATCCTTATCCTCACCAACGCATTCAAATTGAGACATTATTTTTGAAGAGCCTAACAAATAGAGAACGAAATTAACTTTCAAAAAGATAAATAGAGATGTCTTCAAAATAAAATATATTACCTTGCATTTCTTTACGTAACCAATCTTGGGCACACATCAAAGCCTCCAAAGTGTCTTCATTCAACCTACTAAGTTGTGTACTTAAGACACGGCCACTAGTACTAAAGGCTGACTCTGAAGCAACTGTAGATATAGGGATAGCTAAAAAGTCTCTTGCAATTTTTTGCAAAGTTGGATATTTCAATCCATTTTGTTTCCACCAACCTAATATGTCAAAATTTTCTGCATTTGATTCATCAATCAAGACAGGCTCTTCTAAATAGCAAGTTAATTCTGACTTCACAATAGCAGTTGAAGCATTTTGTTTCACAAATTGGAAATAATCACACTTCCAAGTTGACTTTGTAGCATGAGAAACATCTGTCAATGTTGATGCACTAGAATCACTACTAGCAGGAAGAACACTCCTATCCCTTGCTTGATATTCATCAACCAAATCTTGACATATTTTCTTCACTCTTTCCAATTCCTTGAGAGCATCATCACCATACATAAGAGGGAAGAAATAATTCAACAATGTCATTTTAAACCTAGGATCCAAAACAGCCCCTATTGCCATCACTCCATTTATCAAACCCCAATACTTGTCAAACTTCCATATCATACTTGTAGCCATACTTTGGATGATATCACTACAACAAGTTTGCCAACTTTTTAAAGCTAATCTTATTTCACAAACTTTTGGAAAATAAATATTTAATGTTGGATACTGAGTACCCGAGAACAACTCAGTGACACTAAAAAACATTTCCAACTTATCATAAATTTCACATGCCATTTTCCAATCATCTTCACTTGGCAAACATTTATTTTGAGAATCACGTTGTCTTAAACGTTTAAAAACTTCTTGGTAAGGTAATGCAGAAGCAAGCATTAAATAAGTAGAGTTCCATCTAGTTCTACAATCAAGTGCAAGCTTCTTCCCATAAGTCATGTTCAATTGATGACAAGTATCTCTAAATTTCTCCTCCCTCTTCGGAGTTGCAACCCAAAAAGCAACACTATCCCTAATCTTTTCAATAGATATACCAATTGTTGACAATCCATCTTTTACTATCAAATTCAATATATGAGCACAGTAACGCATATGAAATAATTCCCCGCTCAAAACAAATGAAGTTAATGGGATCTTATCAAACAAATGATCAATCAGTGCATCATTAGTGCTACAATTATCAACAGTTAATGTCGACAACTTTCTATCAATATTCCAATCCATCAAATACTCTACCAAAACATCACAAAGAACATCGACGTGTGAGGTGCGAGGCACATAAATGAACCTAAAACAAATATTATATACCATCATCAATCATAACATTTACAAATCAAATATAAAGAAAATGAAACATATTCACAATAAAATGGTTACGTAGTACTTACCTAATGATCCGATTTTGCAAAGTCCAATTATCATCAATGTAATGAGCTGTAATAGACATATATCCCTTGTTCTGATTGCTAGAAGTCCACATATCAGTAGTTATTGCAATGCGACTTTTATTCTTTGCAAGTATATTCATTTGCTTTGACTTCTCACTTTCATATAACTTCATTATATCACTCTTGACTGTATTGCGAGAAACTATTTTGAACAAAGGTTGAAGAGCATGGCTATACCTTCTAAAACCGATATGGTCAACCATCATGATAGGATATTCATGCAATATAATCATCCTTGCAAGTTCCCTTCTACTAGCATCTTGATTAAATGTATAGTTACCAACTACAAGTGATTCAGGTCTATTTCTATAGGAACTTGACGATTGTTTCGTAACTTTTATTATGGATTGCTTTGGACCCCTGACAGTGCGAAATTTACATGTTCTAATGTGGTCATGTAAATGCTTAGTACCTTGTTTAGTGTCACCACCAAGTTTCCTTTCACAATATTTACATATTGCCTTCCATTTGTCATCTAACTTCTCCCTTTTAAAATGCTTCCAAGCTTCTGAAGTTAAACCTCTTTTGTTAGGACTTGAGTACTGCTCAATGTTATTTTGTGGATCTTCAGTTTCCATATTTTCTTCATTAAGAGGAGTTTCAGTTACTTGAATCTCATTGCTTTCCATAGGACTGTTAGATGATTGACCCTCACCAACCATTTTTAGACAATTTCCTAATTCCTACAATACAAGTAAAACTATAATATCCACCAATAAGAATCCTAATATGCTAACAGAATAAATGGATTCAAGGGAATTGCATGTTGTTTCATTTTATGACAAAGAATGCTACTTTGAAAAATACAGTTTGTATGTTTAATAATCTAACAGTCCTTTCTGCAGGGGCGGCGCTCGCGGTGGACAGGGGCAGACCTCGCGGCGCTCGCGAGACGAGCGCGCAGGCAGACCTCCCGCGGGCGAGCGAGAGCCGGACCTCGTGGCGCTGCGACGAAGCGCCAAGCGGACCTCGCGGCGGACAGGGGCGGAGCTTGACCTCGTGGCGCTCGCGCTCAGATCCAGATCCAGACCTCGTCGCTCAAATCCAGCGCTCGGGCTGAGATGGAAGGAGATGGTGCTTGCGGACAGAGCCACACCTCGCGGCGCTCTCGCTCAGAGCCAGATCTCGACCGTGGCGGAGCTGGTGCGGAGGCAGAGGCTGATGGTGACGATGGGTAGAAGGTGAGCAGCGCAGGCAGAAATGGTGCGGAGGCTGATGCTTGATGGTGTGGAGGCTGATGCGAAAATGGTGCGGAGATGTGGAAGGAGATGGTGCGGACTGCAGAGGCTATGCTTGATGGGTAGAAGGTGAGCCGTGAGCGGCGCAGGCAGAGATGAATAAATGAAATTGTCACTGTAGGATTAGGTTTAGCCGTTTAGGAATTTTAGAATTTCAATTTTTTAGCTTTTTTTTTAATAAAAAATGTGAAAAGTCAAAAATGTTATTAATATTTAGATATATAATATATATAATAAAGGGTATATATGTAATTTACTTAGAGCGGGGACCCCGCGGGGCGGGGTGTTTAGTCCCCGTCCCCGTCCCCGAATTATCCTCGGGGGAATTTTGTTCCCCGTCCCCGCCCCCGCGAGGCCTCGAATGGGGCAGTCCCCGCTCACAGGTATGGATTGACATCCCTAATTTAGGCTCACGAGTTGACCTTATAAAGGTCGGGCTGACATTTCATTTAAATTAACTTACTTTTTACTCAAACCATTTAAGCTCGACCAATAATGAACTGAGTTTAAACAAGTCAGACTAACCTATTTATCAACCCTAACAGTTTTAGCTGTTAGAGACAATTGTCAAGTAGCATTGACGGGTTTTTACACCAGTTCATGCTTGAAATTTCATTTTCAGTTCTCACCGATCACCACTGAGGCATAAGAGTTTGGATTTAGCTGTTGCACATAGAAATGATGAGGAAAAAACAGAAAAATAAAACTCATTATTAATAGTTTACATTTATTTATTATGAAGAAAAAAAGAAGGGTCTAAAGAGTAACTACATATCCACAGTAAACATTGAAACAAGAAAAACTAATATCTTTAATGAATCAACACACAAATCTCCAAATTAAACAGGAAGGAAGCAGTTTTACTAGTTACTGTCTCACAAGTAGTGACATTAAAATGAGTTAAATTCGTCGAATCAATTCATTTATCTGTATAAATTATACGAGTTGGATTTTAAAATTAGTGTTATATAAAAACGTAAGTAATTTTGGGTCGACTTGTTTAACCCGCGATTAAACGAGTTAATCAGTGGGCTGCCTGCATTATTTTATTTTATTTTATTTTATAAAATTTCAATTTGTTTGTACTAAAAAAATTAACTTAAAAATTTAAAAGTTAATTAAACCCTCTTTTCTCAAGTAAAAGTACAAAATGCATATACTGTAAGGCTAATAGTGACACACCCCACACACAAATTCATTCTTTCAACTCCATAAGTTTATATTATTTATTTGTTTGAATTCTCCCTTAATCCTTTAGATGAGATGAAAGTATTTAATACTATATCTATATAATGTAATATTTGACTTGAGATTATTAAGTTTAATTTTTTTTTTCAAAATTCACATGTAAAAACAAAGTTTTAGTTTCACGGGCCAGCTTGTTTAGACCTGCTAGTTAATATGAGATGAATTAGACTAACTAATTTACAATCTATTTAAACACTAACAATTTTGACTCATCCTATTTAACCCACAACCTATCACAAACAATTCTAAATAAACTGTGCTATTCCGTTTAATAACCCTACCAACAAGCTTTCATTTTTCTTTTCAGAAAAGCTAAACGGCTCAATTTTTCATCAATGAAGTAGCCAAAATATAAATGAAAGCGTGGGTCCCATTTGGGAGGACCCTACCCATAAAATGAGATTTATTATTATTTGTGATGTTCCTTGCTGCAAAGCTCCAGCCTCTGTAACAATACTTTTTTTTTTTTCTTTTTTAGATCCTTATTCTGTGATAGAGGAAGTGATGTTGGTTTTGAAGGGGGGAAAAACATTTTTCAAAGAGTATTTTTGTAGTTTTTTTCATTAATGAAATACAAGATAGTATTAAATTAATTTCCATGTGAGATATTTTATTCATTACCTGTCCAAATTGAACTCATTACTTAGAATCAAAAAGGAAATTATGTTATGTTATCTCGAACACATGGGAAACTTTTTGGAAGAAGTTTTAACAAAATATCTTGTACTTGTGCACATGGCTTGGGCCATAATCCACGTTGAACTCGGCATCTGGGTCCACTGTGGGAGTGGATTGAGGAATCTTGCAACTGGCTTGGATAAGTGAGTGCACTGAGGTGGGGGCCCTTGGCCCAAATACACAAAAAGTCAAAATATGGATCAATTGTTATAGTGGGCCTCTTTCAAAAGTGGCCCAACATGCTTCCATATGAGCAACTGGGATGGCATACTGTGCCTCAAGATTACAAACCTCGGCCTTTCTCACAGTAAATAAAATAAATAAAAAGGAAAACACTACAATATAATATATATATATATATATATATATATATATACTAGTATATAAAAGGGAAACACAATTTGTATATGGTGATAACTCTAATATATTTTATAATCGATTATTACATAGTAACATATTATTATTGTTGTTTTAAAATATGTTTACCGACTAAAATTTAGTTATTGAAATATGCACTATAATAATATTTACTTTAAATTAAATATGGCATATTCTCTATTAGAAGAAATAGGAAGATGACTTTTAATTTTCAAATTTTTATAATTTTCACTTATTGAATAATATATAGTATTTATATGGCCAGAGCAAATTTTATTGCTTTTTAATTAAACTAAAAAATCTGGAATATCGTTGCAGCACCAAAAGCAAAATTAAGGTATTTGCAAATGCAGTATTCAGTCGGAGTTCTCCTTCTCTATTAAGCCTTAATAGAGAACTTTATAATGTCTCTTCCAAGTAAATTCATGGCAGAGAGCATAAAAAACATGGAGGCAAGTCCTCTCTCTATATCCAACAGATAATGATTAGTGTGAGTAATTTATATTATTTGAAAAACAATACCTCAATACTAAATAAAACTCTCTCTTCTTACCAAAAATAAATAAATAAATAAATAAAACTCTCTCTCACACACACACACTCACACTGACACACACTTTTATTTAGGTCCGAACACAATGGCATGAGCAGAGTCAGATATTTATCCAACAAAACAAAAGAAGAACAAAAAGTAGCATAGTGGCTTCAACACGTAATGAATATCTCATCCTCATAGTTCCCCACGCCTCCACCCACAAACAAACCCAAACTGTCACTGATCATATATATGCACCCTGTAATTCCCACTGTCTCAATTGTTATAGTAACCTCTTTTTTTTTTTTTGGGTTAATGCTAAAATACGCTATGGAGTTTTGTAATTCCTAGCACCGAGAAAAAAACAAACTAGAATATGTTTGGTTGTAACTTAGAAGCTGTGCGTTTAAAATTAAATAATTTTTGAAAACTAATACAAGGGTCCACTGCTTATGCACTCGATTATACCTAACAAAAAACATATTTTTTAAGATATCATACTTCAGATTATTTATTAGATATTTATTAGTTGTTTTTTACAATAAACATTTGTAGTTTATAAAATAGAATTAGTCACTAGTAAATATTTGATAATTGAATACTTTACTTTTTTTTTTATAGATACAAAAATAATTTCTGTTGAAAAAATATGAAATTTTTTAACTACTCTCAGAATAAAACATATTTTTTATTCTTAATGTTGGTGATATTGATTTTATAGACTATTGCTGTTTTTATATATAAAATGAAGCTTTGTTAAGCCGACAACAATAACTCATAAAATTGACATAAATAGATCTGCAACGGATAAGATCCGTCCAACTCCAACCAGAAAATATCAGAAGAATGCAGAAAGAAAGAAAGGGAGGACTTTTTTTGGCATAAAAAAGTGAAGGGTCTGTTTGGTTGCCACGCGTCGAAATTGGCATGGCCGGTTAAAGCTGAAGCCACTGGAGAAAGTTGCTTCCATTCCATCTTGACTTGGTCCTCCACATTAGTAAATCACCTTGTCACCCTACTTTAATTTGTGCTCATTATTATTTCAATGGGAAATGATCATTATCATGTTCATTATTATTTTTAAGAAAAATATATATGCATTTCACTTGAAAGACTGTCCACCTATATGAATAAACCAATGTTCTGAAAATGGGTAATTCAATCGGTTAGAAAATCTTAAATGGTTTAATTATGGTTAAACAATAATTGAATTAGAATATAATTAAATAATTTAAATATATTATATAAATATATAATATATATTAATTAAAAAGATTAAAAATTATAAAAAATAATATAAATGATAAAAAGTAATTTATAACTTATTTTTTAAAAATTTAAAACATTTAATAATAGTATTATAGTTTATTTTTTTTTAAAAAATTTAATTTCAGTTCAAAGAGATATACAATCAATTATATATTCAGTTTCTAATCTTATGTATAATTCAAGTTTAAGTATTTCACATAAATTTCTTTTTGGATTAGCTTACATTCAGTTTTCAGATCAAAATGACATCATTTAAATTAACAAGAATTAAAAAAATGGACAGTTGAACTTAATTGGATTGGTCCAAACTGACCGATTCACCGATTTTTAACCGATTTTCATGCTCAAAGACTTTTTTAGGCAACTCGAACTGGTGGGATGACCAGTTCCTAATTCAACCGATTGAACCAATCGATCCGGTTTAGTTCTCAAAATAATGAAATAAACACACATACGAAAACTTTTTTTTTTTTTACAAGTTTATGAAAATTTAAGAACCTTTCATCTAAATTAAATATTTTATAATGACTTCTTTAATATAAGAATAAAATTTAAGAAGCAAATCTACTTTTTCACTATAATTTTTTTTATATATAAAAAAAGGTTAGAAGATTTATATAGAGATGTGAAAGATAAATATAAATATTGAGATTCACTGTATTTATATATATATAAATTAAATATTTCTTTATTATAAAGTCATTGGTGCCTACTCCATTAGCATTTTGAATAATTATTATTACATTTGGATGTAAAATTTATAATCAATCAATTATGAAAATAGTAAAGTATTGCATGTGCACTTAGGACAGTGAAGAGTTCACTTTATAAAATGAACTAAATAAGGGGGCCTACATTTGATATATATAGTTTACATATTAATTAACACCGACATTTGAATTTATGACTTTCTTTAAATTACTTAAATCCGGCCCTTGCCACTAACTTACTTTTTGTGACTTAACATGAACATATGTACAACTAGAACATGAAAATGCACTTGTTAATAATTTTGAGAAATTGTTTAGAATTTAAGTATAAATTAAATATGTGGAAATGTTAGTGAATATATATCTCTAATTTTTTTAATACATAAATATGTTCCATCTTATAACACTATTTAATTTCTAAATCTTATAGAAATTGTATTTGATTGAAAGTTTAAATTTCAAATTGATACAACAACTTGCAAATCAATGTTTGGATGGACAACTTATTACATAAAAGAAACTTTCCTTTTCACTTAAAATTGAGTCGCTTTAACTTAACTAGGATCGACTAGAGATGAACACAATAAGCTATTTGAAATAAAGAGATAAGTCAATAAATTAATTCAATATCATCAAGTGCAATATTCTTGGAGTAGGTATGACTTTCTTATTTAAATAAAATTTAAACACTTAATTTCCATATCTATATTTTTATTATTTATCTATACTACAAAAGCATAGATTAAAAAAAGTTATTTTGGTAAAAATATTTTTATACTTACTCTATTAATTGTATTACTTTTCTTAATTGTTAATGTAATTATTTTTATCAAAAAATGAATAAGTTTTTTATGTTTCTTAGGTTAATAGAAAATATCTTTAATATTTCTTAATGAATTTTTAACATTAATTACTATATTGATTTTTAAATTGTTAAGATTATTTTGAATTTAAAATGGTGTATTATATTTTTTCTCTTAATTACTATATTGTTGTTTTAGAAAAATCAATAAAAATGTTTCCAATCTTACATCTTAATTATTCGGATCTCTTTACAATCTTTATGTCTTCTCCTTTTGTATGATTTGGACAATATGTTGATTTTTGGTTAGTCTGTATACAATATATTCTCTCATTTTGTCTAAAATCAAGCACATCCTTAATGGTTTATTACCATTTTTTTCTTAAAAATAAACTAGTTTTATTACTCATGCATGAGTTTAACTATTAGATGTGCCTAGATTTTTTGAATTATAATTTGTTGTATATTTTAATTTTTTATAAGATTTTTTTAATGAAATTTATGTAAAAAATAGCTTAATAACTTTCTAATTTAATTATCTCAGATGAAAAATATAAAAAAAAACTCATAAAAATTAATTTTACCATAAAACATTTAATATATTTAGTATCTAGCAAGATGTAAAAAAAGCAAAATAATCTCTATAAAATATATAACTTGAGGCATTTGATTAAGGTTAAAAACATTTCAAATTAAATATTTCTTAGAGTATTTATTCATTATAATAGGTAAATAAGTATAATTGATATCTAATTAATTTAAAAAATATTAATAACTTGAATATACTATGATATACGATGTTCATTAATCACACTTATTAATAAGTAAATAAATAATTAGTATTGAAATTAACATAAAAATTGAAAAGTTAGAGTAATTAAATTTATCACTTAAACAAAATAAAATTAAATATAATTGAAATTTAAATTAAATTTGAAAATTTTTAAATAAATTTCGGATACATGAAAAATAATGCTATATCAAATGAGTAAAAATTTGGAGGGAAAAAAATTTAATGTATAAGTAGCACATGACATTGACCCCACTTGCATGAACTGTATTTTATATAATGGTATATAGTTTGTATAAATTATTTATACTATTTTTATATATTATTAACTTATTATGATTTTAAAATTTTAAAGTGCAATTCGATTTTATATTCAATTAATTATGAAAACTAATTTTAAGTATAGAATTTAAACATTTCAACATATGCTAAATCATTGATTATCTACTATTGAAAAAAATTATAGATTGTTTTAATAATCAATTTGATAATTTTCTAATTATTTAAAAAGAAAAATTAAATATTTGTTGAGTTCATAATCTTGTTGAAGAAATACTATGTTGAAGTGGTCAAGGGGTAGAGATATGCATAATTGATTCTTAATCTTGTTACATTGACTTCCAAATCAAATAGATATTTTATTAATATTTTAAAGAGATAAAATAAAGATTTAATATTGAAATTTCAAATAGATAATTGGAATTTCACCAATATTAAAGGAATTTCAAGATAAAATTTTGAAATCACCAATCTCAACATATCTAAACACAAACTAATAAAATTTCAGAATTCAATTTCAAAACCATAAATGATTGGCACATGCCACAACATATTTAAACATAAACATGCATCAAAGGAGCAAGAATTACATAAAAAAACTCATATATTAGTGACACGTGACATTTTTACAAATTACTTTATATAATATAGATTCCATAATATCACTCAATGAAATGATTCAAAAATAGTAAAAAACAACAAAGAAAATCTTAAAATTAGTGAGTTCAATTATATGTGATAGCAAGACTTACAACAACTTGACAAAAATTCACCAAAGCTTAGCTTGGCCCCATAATCAAATCCTTGGTTGGCCTAATTATAGAAATCTTAATCGTAAAATTCAAGACCAGAAGTTGAACTGCTTTATCGGTTTGCCGGTTCAACCACGAAAAAAACCTGTTAGACAAGTCTTTTTTTTTTTTTTTTGAAACGGTTAGACAAGTCTTTTAGAAAACAATAATAGTCACAAATTGGTTGATTTTTCTGTTTTAATAGAAAATCGGGCGCTGGTTTTTTTAAATTTTTACTTGGTCAAATTAGTCAATTTTATCCGATTTATTGAATTTCACCAAAAACTGAGTAGCATATTCAACCAGATCGAATGGAAGCTTGAATCAGGGAATTTTGAGTCTGCCTGAGTGGACTGATCTGAATTGAATTGTACAACTACGATAAAAGAAAAAAAAACTCGAGATCTCGTAGCTTTCCCAAACATGACACCAATGCTAGCGTGACAACTTGAAGTAGGCTTAGGCTTATCAATTAGCAGAAAGTCGGTGGTGGAAATGAGGTCAGGCCGGCAACTAGTGCTCCTTCTCCTTCCTAATCGAAAGTAGTGAGTTGAGTATCTCTCTCGTGCACCAGCAAATAAAATTATTAAATAACTAAGATTTTTCAAAATGGACAAACGAAAATGAAAAGTTGCCGTCTTGCACTGACTCACATTCACGGGTTGTCACTCTTATGAGTCATATCTCAATGATCATCGTCAAACCCCATTATATAAGCCACTTTCATGCACTATGTTCCCTCGTGTCAAAACCTCACGAGAATCACAAACCCCACTTTTTCTCTCCCCAACTAACACTCAAAAAAACCTACCTCTCGATTGTAATAATAGTTATATCTCATGAGTCAAGGCCAACACAAAATGCTATCATCCAACACTAGTCTCAATTTTACTCTCTTTATTGTCTTCTTGATCACTTCCACGGCGGCAACCGGTGGTGGTGGTGCAAGAATGCTCCGTTTGGAGATGTCTAGTGGTGGTGCACCGTCTGGAACCCCCACGGGGGCCACTGGTTCGGGCCATGGTGCAAACTGGGACTACAGTTGGGGATGGGGGTCCGGACCTGGCAGTGGGTGGGGGTATGGTTCAGGGTCAGGCCGTTCTCCAACAGGTTTTGGTAGAGGCTTTGGCTATGGTTTTGGATCCGGGTCAGGGTCAGGAACAGGATATGGATATGGGTCTGGTGGTGGTGGAGCTCATGGTGGGGGCTCTGGGTCTGGAACTGGTTCAGGCAGCTCAAGTGGTGGAGGCTTTGGCGGAGGCAGTGGTGGCGGCGGCGATGGCAATCGCTCACCCTCGGCCTCTAGGGGCAAAACCAGCCATGGGTAAATGACTAAATGTATTGGCATGGAGGTAGCTATGTGCGTCCTCTTGATATGGTATTAAATATTACTATAATCTTATATATATAAATTAATGCTTGGTGTGTATGCATGAGAGATAGCTAGAGAGCTAGCCATGAAGCTTTGAAGTTGCTATATGCCTAATGAAAATCTTAATATATGGATGTAAAATTTGCAATGCCAAGTATTCTCTCTCTCTCTCTCTCTCTCTCATATGTGCAAGTTTCATATTCTGTCATAGAAGTAGATAAATTGATTTTTTTTCTCTCTAATCTTAAAGAGCTAGATATTATTGTTAGCCGGAGAAGGGAATCAAACTTGCGTCATCCTCCATACTCATGCTACTATCGAGTTAAAACTTAGCTGGATAGAATGATAGCTACATATTACAAGCCCCATTCTTCTTCAAACTTAAATTTACGTTTCAGATTCTTCAATTCTATTTCAAAACTTACGAACACATCCCCTAATTTAAAAATTTTAAAATGTTTGTAGTCATGTAAGTTTGAGAGAGGCACAGTGAAAGTATTAAAATTTGAAAATATTTTTAGTCATATAAGCTTGGTATGATGATGAGTAATGAGTGCCAATCTGTCATACCACGGAAGAATAAAAGGAAAGAAAAAAAGGATTAGAAGAAATTAGTACTCTTCATATTCATTCATATGTGGGCTGAGGCTGCTAAGCATAAATCCTAAATAATAGAAGAAGGCTGGCTAATGGGTGGTACTAACACTTACAACTTATTGTGATTTTGCCAATATTCATAGTGTTAAGAGTAAGAATCAGATTTTCTTTTTTGATGTGATATATGAATTCTCTTCTTGAATTTTAAAATTTGATTACTAAGCTTTTTGCATGGTTCCTTGAATAGTTTGGACTAGCATTAATGTGAACTAGAATGGATGTGTGCTTTAGTGAAAGGCAAGGACTTGATCATCAGCTATAATTTATGATCCCCAACATGAATAGGTTGGTGAGTAGCATAAAGTTTTTCTTTATATTGCCCCTGCTGGGAGATAAAGTGAAATATTTTGGTTTTCAAGAAATTAAATTTAAAATCATTAGGTTCATCATCGATCAATCTCTTACCACTTGAATAGCTTATTTATTACTGTATCAAACCGTTTTATATCCTTAACAAAGATGAAAATCTCTTAAATTTCTAAAAGCACCACGCTCATTAGAAAGAAAATCCATTTCTCAGATACCAGTGAAAATATCTCTCTCTGAATTTAAAACTAAATAAAATGAATTTATAGTTGCTAATCGAAAAGGATTTAAATATTCTGTCTTATTTTCTTGTATCAAGTTTTATCTCCCTAATAATTAAATGTTGATACCTTAACAAAAAAAACTAACAGTGAAGATAGAAGTTAGTGTGTGTTTGGATTAGTTGTGAAAAAAAAAATTATGTGAAAAATCAATTATGTGTATAATCGATTTTTAAGAAAATCGATTATGAGAAAATTAATTTATATTTCGATATATTAATTCATAATTAATTTTATGATAAAGAGTTTTGTTTGGATTGTATAAAAAAAATTATTTTTATGTATTAAATTACCAAAAGATGTATGAAATGATTGAAAAAGTTATTTGATTGAGGACAAATATGTATTTCTCTCTTAAAACTTTTGAAATAATCTGAAATCAAATAATTAAAAGCTTAAAATATCATCTTTTTTTAAAAAATTGTTTTTCATTATAGAAAAATAATCTTAACTTATAATCAATTTTATACACTTTAAACAACCAAGATAGATTTTATATAAAATAGTTTTTTTTCAAAAAAAAACTGTTTTGGAAATTCCCAAACATCCTCTTAGATTGTCAATTAAAAAAGAGATTTTATTTATTAAATTATCAATATTTAATTAGAGAAAGAAGAAAGAGACTGACGATTTAATTCCACCCACAAGATGCTACTTGATAGAAGTCTTAAAAGAATCTATCTAATAACCTAATTAAGTGACTAAGTGATAAAGGTGGAGTAGAGTTTATAGGCAAAATGTTATAGGTTCAATCACTTATAAATAAATAAACAAGAAAATAAAGAAGCTATCCAATGTGATAAAATCATATGCTTAGACATTTTTGTAAATATGTGCTTGGCAAAAATGAAACTAAAAAGCAACGATTAAAAGAAATTAAATCGAGGAATAAAGAAAATAATAGGCATGCTTGGTTGGTAAAAAAATTGAAAAATATTTAAATTGTAACTTGCCAACATCTGGGTTCGGTTATCTACAAATTACTATATTTTCATCTTAATTAATTTATCCGTTTCTACTCCTTTTCTTAATTTCCATCATCTCATATATTCTTACCCTTCTTATCAAAGATGTTTACTTATACCCATTAAGCATAGCTTAATTGGTATCTTTTTTGGTTTTTAAGGTTGTAATTTTGTAGGTTCACATCTCCCTTTAAGTCCAATAAAACGTCCTAAGACAAAAAAAAAAGTTTATAAACTTGCTTAATTAAGTTTTTTCGTTGGATAAAATTAATAATATATAAGGGTATATTATTTTAGTATTAATGATTAAGGCATCAGTGACATGTCCGTGATTTATCAAAGAACAGGTAAAGATTCACATAAAGAATTACTTCTAAGGGATTGCTTCCCATATGGAGACTATAGTCAATTAATCCCTAGACGCCAAGGGATTTTCTTAAAAAAGATTAACCACCAAATAAGATTACACTCAGAATTTTATTCGAATCCTTTTTGTCATTTGGGCCAACCCGCGTTGCACTGGCTTAATTAATTTTCTGTGTTAGCTAGTCTCACTAATTTCAACATGAAATTCTACTTTAGGACTGTAGCTCCTTCTGGTTTCATATGTGATCGAAGGCACACGTTGACATTGTCACTCTAATCATTAGTAAAAGATAAATTGGTTTGGCGCAAAATCAAATGAACATTTTCTCCAAAATCTTCTCCTAACAATCATGATGATCATTTCCAAGATAACTATTGTTCTTACCAATTCATTAATGTAGATATTATTAGAATGGTCAAATTGGATTGAAGTTTCCTTTAGAATGAAACCAAAAAAAAAAAAAAAACCTTGAAATTAACAAATAACAAATTCAAGAATAGAAGACGAAGAGATAGTGAGCACGAGAAATAGGGGTGTAAAATCAATGATTGATGAATTCTAACTTAACTAAGTCAAATTCATGAAATGATGGTAGAAATCCTGTTATTAATCAATACTCAATTCCTTCGTTTGTCGATTTTCTTTAACTATTTAAAATCAATTAATTCTTTAATTTGACTCTAAATTGAAGAAGGCATGAAAGGATAGTTGATTCCCAAATAAATCCACATAACCAACATCATTTATTCCTAGACTTTGTCAATTATGGAGTTTATCACAAGAAGCACACAATCATACATAAATTCCCCAATCCTATGCATGAACAATAATTCAATTTATGAGTGGCCGAACCATAAAAACATTAAGTACAGTGATAAATTCAAATCCATGAAAAGAAACTTAGATTAAGTATAAAAGAATCCAAACAAATTTTCAATTTAAGCTACATCTTCACTCTAATTAGAAGGAGTTTAGAAACTCATGGAAAAAAGGAAAGTAAAAATAGAGGTAAGAAAAAACTTCATTAATGAATTAATTGGGAATGGAGAAATCTTCAATCCTTTTCGCTTCCTACTAGTTCTTCCTTGTTTTTTGCTTTCAATCATCTCCAAAGTGTATTCCTTAGCCAAAAGTCCCTGTAAAAGCTCTAACTTTTTTTTATTTATAATGCTAAAACAGAGTTACGGTGCGATACCAAATGCCTAGGCATTGAGGTTGGGCACCTGGGCATTGAAGTGGCAAAGAATAACACCTAATTTCAGCTTCTGGGCGTTGGTAATGGGCGTCTAGGCATTGGGGTGGCAAAGAAAACCACTAATTTTAACTAATTTGAGTGCCTAGGCATTGGGATTAGGCACCTAGGTGTTGGAACTCCAAAATTAGGTCAATCTTCTTCATTCTTACAATGGTATTTGTATTTCCAAAGTTCTTAAACTTAACGTATGTTTAAAATAATAAAAAGAGCAATTGAAATTATTAGTAATAAGATAAATCCATGTGCTAAGAAAGCATGATGAAAATGAATAAAATGTGGGGTTAAATTGACTCGTTTTCATAAAACTAGCTAAAAGCTATAGAAAAGTTTAGCAAATTCACACAAAATCACAATTTGAGATTGAGAGAATAAAAGTTTTATTAGGAAATTATTTAGAGTAAACAAGGTACTTAATACCAATATTAATAACTAAGTCAGGAACTGCCAATTGTAAATGTTATAATGGCTATGGATAAGTTTTAGCCATATAACTCTCCACTTACAACCCCACCAAGTTATTGCCAACCAAATCTATGTTCTTCAGTGGATTTTATGGTTCTCAGCATATACACGTGCATTTGCACACCGTCACCGTCTCTTTCTTCTCTTTTTATGTGATTCTTTCCCCCAATTAAACTCTTCAAATTACTTCTATATATAAATGTAATGGTTTCCTTTCAAATCCTTCAAATTTATACCTCGTACTTTAGTATAGTAGATATCATACAATTCTGATGCTTCCCTGCGATTGTGATATTTTTCTCTTTAGATCTGTAACGCCATATTCGGAATTTTCGGCGTGATAAATGTATTTTCTATTGTCGTTTTCCATCCCAGGACTTCGCATCTTAGTTCATATTGCTTTATCAAGTGAATAGCTATCATACACTTACGGCAATAAAATTAATTAGTCTTTTTGTTTCCATCCTCAACATAAGATGCATTATCACCGGTTACCTGGGCTATAGAATGTGAGTTAACTATTGCATATGTTGATCTTATATAGCTATATTATGATTTTTTTATATTATAAAGTAGATGAGGGAAAATAAACTAAAGTATATATTAAGCAAAACAGTTCAGGTGAGATTCGACCCTAATATCAAGCAGTTACTATAAAAATAAAAATAAATCTGATGTCATTCAGCTACAACTCGTGAACATTTCATGATTATTCCTTTCTTTTTCGAAGGCATATCATGATTATTCTAGTTGTATTGCTTTTTTATATAAAATATGTTTACATTTTTTCTACCTAAATGTACAGCTAGCTTTGCATTAAGATATCAACTGCTGTACGTTTTTCATATTTTTCTAGTGAAAAATAATAATTCTTCTTCACACACTTTAAGCAATTGAGTTTTGAGTAAGTAGTTTATTGAAAGAATAAATAATTCATTTTAAGACCTATAATCTTCTTTCTTAATAAATGGGTTGGCTCATTTTAACATTATTTTTTTTAATTTTAATTAAACGTTATAGTTTATTTGGTTTAAATTTTACCCCCCACAAGCCCTTTTTTTCACATTTCTCAAGAGCGTTTTAAGAAAGTAAAACAATTCTTCCTATGAACCTAAAACATGTTGGCGTATAGTTAAACACGGGAAGACTTGTTTAATCATTTGAAGACAAATCTCTTATGTATTGTCCAAGAGCCTAGTTCAAGTAGCACCAACTCACCAACAAGTGTTGGGTGTAATGGTAAGCGAGTTACACTTTTAAAGTGAAAACATCAACAATTGTTGAGAATGCTTTCTAGTCGTGATTATGCCTAAGAAGAATTAGTCTTACAATGTTAGTAGTTTGTAAAAATATCTTAAAAAATCAGGAAAAAAAAGTAGCACTAAGTCCTTTCGAGTACTAGCTAGTTGATCCAGAGGTCAAATTCCACTTTGTTTGTTTTGCCTGCACTTTAGTATATTGTCCCTCTTCTTTTACTTAGTTTTTGGACCTCATTTGTAATCAAAGAAAGAAAAAAAGATACCCTGTATTGTTGGGGGAAGAGAGAAGAGAGAGCAACATTCTACCCGCTACTAAGAAAGCTGAAGTAAAAAGCATAAACATATTAATAAATTTATATATTACTTACAATGTTGATGAGAATTAATAGAAGAAGAATAAATAAAATATAATGAAACCTTAAACAAATCGTTGTTCTTGGTTTCCCAACTGTATACAAAAAATCTCATCCCCTTGAAGGTAATATAGAATTAGTTTTGGATAAATAATTTACACAAGTCTTTATTATAGTAAAATTTATTAAATAAGCTCTATTTTTATAAGTTAAGTTAAATAGTATTTAGAAAGACACTTTAAAAAATACTTACATATATAAGTAAGTAGGGGCGGAGCTTCTTTAGGCCCCCAATTTTTTTTTAATATATAGGGAACTTATATTGAATTATACCACCATTAATCTAAATTTATGTTACTTATTTATTTTGATGTTAACAATGTTACTTTTCCTTTGAAGTAGCTATGCAAGGATTAGAACCTTTTGTCTAATCTTATATTTGTTTTATAGGCTTGAAGACAAAGTCAAAATTAAAATCTTCGAAAATGATCTCCTGTACTTTCATACTAGTATATAATTTATTTTATGCTAGCTTTAATTAATACTAAATTAACAACTTATTTATTGTTATCAAAAGATCATGAATAAAGATTTTTCATCTCTGACATCTCTACTTATAAGTACATACCAAACTTTGAAGCATTATTAAAACAAAAAGGAAAATATATGCTGTCATGACTTTTATAATTGAACATTGTTGAATATGTTAAATGATTTTGTTTTCTCCTTTCAATCCTTTTTTTTTTCATTTACTTATTTAGATCTCATTACCCCCTCCCAATTTTTTTTGTCTAGTTATGCCACTTAATGTAGCCAATATGAACATTTAGAATTTTGATAATCTATTAAGGTCAGTATATTCAGCAAATATTATAAACACTACTACTGGTGCTGTTTACAGTTATCGCAAAAGATTATTTCCTTAAGCTTTAATTTTTAATTTATAAAAATAAGTTAAAAACAATTTATACAAATTTTGAAATCTATTTTAATAAGCTTATTCAAGGAACCATAAAATGCTTAATATTTTTTTTATTAAAGAAGAGAAACACAAATAAATTCTCATCTAAACATGGCCATATATATGGAGAAGATTTTGAAAATGAGCAAAACTTCATTCACTCTTTCATGCATTTCCGAAGACAAATACGCATGAACCTTACATATTTGTTTGGGTTGAAATCTGTGACAGTTATCTCTTGACGGCAGTCTCCTATGCATTTCGTAATGCAAACTTCTTCTTTCGGATAAAGTTTTTGTCCATATGCAGGAAACGACATGTCGAGTGAAGGAACAGAATGAAATTCATGGCCTTCAATGGCCTGGGTAGAAATTAGTACTACAAGTACAAACACCATTGTCACATGTATCCCCATGCTGTTGTAGTTTACATCCTTCTCCTAAGATGCCAAAAACACACTCACGCAAACACATATATATACTAATTATGTATAGGGTTAATGCATTTTTCTCATAGTTTTTGAGCCTTGAAAAATAATTTAAGATAAATCATTTCCTTCTAACTGATCTCTAAGCTCGTTTCAAGGTATATCTTGTGAGACTTGATTGCCTATGGCTGGACGTTTGTGCCTTTTCCTCATGCTTGAGTTGTTTTTCTTTTTGTCCATATCCTAGCAAGAAACTCATGCTTGATTTATTGAAAAGTTGGAATATTTAACAATCAATAATACATAATTAATTTGTAATTTTTTTTCCTAGTGGGAATTTCTTCCTTATCTATAATTAGCTAGAAGAATTGGACTCTGTATTTTATTAGGGTTAGAAAAAGAAGAGATTATTTTGCCAGTCGTAGACAACTATATATCTGAATAATTCTTCAGGAAAAGAAAAAGGTGGCTTTTTGACAAGTGATCAATGCACTCGCTTGAAAATGGTCATGTTTATAAATATAGGATGACACTTGAATTTCATATTTATATCCTCTATTGCATATTATAAATTGTTGTCCTTTCAATAAAAGCACGAGGAGCAAACATATAAAATGTATGTTACAATTATAAGTCCAATAAATTGACTACAAATTCTGCTATGGATTTCCCGAGGACCAATTGCCTTGTTAAACTCATGCCTTTCTCTATTTAACGACAATTAAACAGCTTAGACAACGTAACTTTCTTTTAGCAATAGAGTGTTAATTAAGAAAGCTCAGGACTTATCATGACTTACCATGATGTGTAGCTGAGTTAATAAATTGGGAAAATTTTATGTGTTCAAATGTCATTAAAAATATTTTGTGGTCAAGGTTAAACTAATGCTTAAGTTGGAATTAATAAAAAAATAAAAGCCCAACACGTATCTCGTGATCTTCCCCCCAAAAAAGAAAGCCCAGGACCATATGCGTGGGATCTACACTTGAAGTGGGTTCCAGACCACTTTCTTTCTTTTGAGATTCATTAATCACTCAGTTCGGGCTTCCAAAGTCAAGCCTTATTGAAAATTTATATATTTAAATCTTTTTTATTTTTTTATTTTTTCTTTATCATAAAATTATAATTTTTCGGTAAGTTAAAATTATAATTATAATTATAAAAAACTAAAATTTTATCTCATAAGAAAATAAATATATAACTTTTAAAGAATTGTTAAAATTAAACAATACATTACAGGAGTTAGATGCTCTACTTTTTTATTCAATTTTCCTGCAGTATCACGCAAAGTAGAAAGAGAGTTGTTATGTTATTTTTACGGGTATGATACTTAAGTGAGTTGTCAAGTATTTTTTGACAATTGATTATATAATATATATTTAAAAATTTATTAAATATAATCATTAATTAATAAATATTTGACAACTCACGTTGATATTAATATCCAAGAAAAAAATAGGTATAAAAATAATAACCAATTAAAAGTCCTTCACAGCAGGCTTTACTCTTTACTATTTTGGGTGGCACAAAATTAGCTATTTCTATAATATTTTGTTATCATAATCTATTCTGCAAGACATGTACCTTCTTTTTTGTGAAGAAAAGTTTAGAGAAACGGAATGTTACTTCATTTCCATGTCATAAGCAAACACTTAAGTGGTACTTACAGTTGATGGATCACAAACCAAAGACTTTTTTGATGATAGTGTTGGATCTTTCCAGTTTAGCAAATCCTCATTGCCAGCAGGACATGTACCTTTCCTACTACTATTTGTAGCCTTTAGATTCAAAGACACATAGAAGGATGTTCCAAGATAACCTGGATGAAAGAGGCTTTAGTGACTGCAGATATTTCAAGTGCAAGTGTGCAACGAAGTTTTGGATCATCAGTTCATCACTAGTAGTGCTACTGAACTGTTTCCGCCAACTATGGTGCTGGCTGGCTGGGTTAGTCCCAGAGCTTCTGGGGAAAAAAATTCATATATGGGTCATCTTTGGCTAGAAAAAATTGTTGATCACTAAAGATTCCTCAAGCATATGTTTTAGTAGGTACAAATATTTTCAGAGGCTTTTGTGTGGGAGATATGGAGGGTGCTGTTGCGCCTTTTTCTGTTGCTGGTTGGGAATGCCAACTCCTCTACTCTGTTGACTTTGTGCTATATCTGTGAATTCCTAGATTATAATATTATGGAAAATTATTTTGTAATAAGGTTATGCGTAAGAATCATCTGTAACAGTGTTATTAAACTTGTACGGATGAATCGGTTAAATAACTTGTTCGGTTAACCATTTATATCGATAGTGTATTACAACTGGTAAAAACTGGTCTGACTCGGCTGATTTTGGCCAAAATGGGTGACCCACTGGGTTAATGTAACTCGCCCGGGTCATGTAATTTTAAGAAAGAAGAAAAATAAAAAAAAAATCAGGAGATGAAAGGATTCTATGGGAAGCTAAAGGTCGAAGCCTCGAAGGGGGTTGATTGAAGACTGAAGGGCCACCACCTATGGGAAGCTATTCACGAAGTAGAAAGCTATTCGGACGCCCACCACCGCAGCTTGAACTCCGAGATGAGATGCTGCTCGAACGTCGCCTAAGACAAGTGAGAACGCCACCGACCGCCTGCCAAGCTGCACCTGCCACCATCGCAGAAGTCTCTCCCTTTTATATTTCTGTGTTGTTGACTTGTTCTCTTCTATGCCACCATCGGTTACTAACTAGTTTCTTTTTGTTTAGTTTTCCTTGCTCTTCAAAGTACAAATGAACATGGATGAACATTGGCCACTGGATCAAAATGCTAAAATGAACATGTGATTGAGTAGGTGTAGGCGTGTGAGCATATAAATTGTGCAATGCGTAATTTAGTGGTGTGGCTGATAACTTTGGTATTCTTTTAACTCTGGTGCTCCTTTTGTTGTTTAGGCTTTTGGCCCAAGTGATTTATCTAAACAAAAAAGAGTGTTGTGACTTGTAAGATGAGGGGTAAAATGGACACATGTAATTTTCTTTTTATTAAATTTAATTATATGATGTTCGATCATTAACTCACTGATTGAATCAGTGACTCAATA
Source organism: Styphnolobium japonicum (assembly GCA_023212625.1). Lineage (NCBI taxonomy): Eukaryota > Viridiplantae > Streptophyta > Magnoliopsida > Fabales > Fabaceae > Styphnolobium > Styphnolobium japonicum. Next base: position 10,922,657 of record JALBWW010000013.1, read on the forward strand.
ACCTAATACCTTAACCAAGTCGATGATCAGGTAGTTTAATAACTATGATTTGTAATCAATGATTAATTATCACAAAATGAAGACCATATTTGATAAGAAAATCATGGCAGTACAGGTTGATTTTAACCAATGCACTTTAATTGCTGAATTTGCACCGTTTATCAGTGGTTCAATTTGGTATTTTTTTTTTAATCAATGTTGTTAAAACTGAACTGGATAGTGAATCAGAAAGACTTTCAATTTAGGTTCAACTAGTTTAATAGTTCAAACTGACTGGTTCAATTAGATGATGTCATAAGAATAATCTACATGCAATAATATAAAATATATAAAAATATTCATGAAATATTGAGTTTTTTATTAAAAAAAATTAGTGATCAGTTAGTTCAATCAAATTAATCTGGTGATTCTACTAAATTTTGACTAGTTTTTACTGGTTCAAAGTAGTTTGACTGTGAATTTGGTTATGAAACTGATTCATAATCGTCTAAGTGTTTAATTCACGGTCAGATCATCTAGTCCGATTCGAACAGTACTATTTTTAACTATAATCCTCTGATACTTTGGAAAACTTATTAGATCAATGGAATCAAAACCTCATTTCTTATCTCCTAATTAAATGTTGATAACTTACTAAAAAAACTGACAAATAAAAGAGAAGTTATTGTTAATTAAAAGAGAATTTTTTTTGTGAGTTGCCATTATTTAATTGACGAGACAGAAAAAGGAAAAGAGACAAGAAAAATCCCAAACCAATATGCTTTGCATTTAAATTTATTGCCTCAAGAACATAGAACTAGATATTAAAATATGTTGAACTGTAGTTAGTTTACGATATCTTTGATCTTTCTATCATTTCTTGCAAGAACGTCTGATATAAATGATTAAAAAAATTTCTTCTGTTTGCTGAAGCAAGAATTTGGAGACAGCATAGCATACCTTAGTTAAAGGCTTTATATTTCAATGTAGAGTTTTAATAGCATGTGAATTCTTTTCTCTTCCCAGCATCAGCGCATTTATTGCTGTCTCAACCCAGGTTCCTGAAACTCGATTTGACTGCAGATGCAGATAAGAGAAAGAAGCTTGATGGTATTGGTTTTACAATGTTTTGCATTGGAGGAGCCAAGGATATGAAGTATGTAAACATAGGTCAAAGGGATCCTTAGAATCTGAGCCCAAGTATGATTTGCGAAAGAGTTTGGCATGGGATGGTGCCTTTTTCACAAGTCCTGGAATATCTCTGGAATTTATTCAAATGCTTTTCATTTATTTTAGTAGTCTTGACCACCTTCATTCTCAGGATTTCAAGAACAAGAGGAGTTGTTGCATACTTTAAATTCTTGGTATAGTCACAATGGTTGTGAGTTGTGACATAATGGGATTGGGCCATGAGGATCATCAGCTTTTTTCAACCAAGTATCTGGAACCTGAATTTAAATGTGTAACTGATGCATGCAATTGAAGAAAAAATTTAGCTTGGGATAGTGCCTTTTTCGCAAGAGAAGGCATGCTTTATTATGTGTTTAAGAAACCTTCTATAGGTTTCTATTAATCAATTGTGCCTTACTTTTTTCTTTCCATCTTTGACGTTTACTTATTTGCATATGTTTTTGCTTTCTCTGGAGTTTTGGATCCTGAGGAATTGTCGCGTGTAAATAAGGGATTTAACTCATTTAAGAAATGTAAAATACATATACTTCCTGGAATAGAAGAACAATGGATGTTCAATTAGGTGTTAGCTTTCTGAAAGTTGATATCATACTTTTTTAATTGTCACATTTGGTAGAAAGGGAACATTATTATGAAAAACAAAATACTTCAGTGTTGTTTTCGTGCATTCGATTTTCATTGAATATTCTTTTTCTGCTGCTTGCTTTCAACATTAAAAAGATAAGTTCTAGTCACGATTGACTATTTGTGTGGCCTCATGAGCTTTTCCTTCAGAGCAATGCTTCCTTCACTTAAAATTTCAGGTGAAATCCTGGCCAACTTCCAGAAGGCAAAGGATAAATGGCAATCAACCAGAGAGGATTACTAAGGAATTTTCTACTCCCCCATTAAGGCAGGCATGCCTTATTAAGAAAGACAGTCACATTGTCAAACTAGTGTTGCACATTATGGTAAAGGGAAGTTTGTGCCCAAATCCATGTACTGAGGAAAAGGGAAGCAATTCTGTTTCTTTTGATGCTTCAAGAAATGTAAAACCTTCTGGCCTCCGACTGCCATCACCCATACTCTTTCATTTGAAATTTACAGTTATTTAATTATATATTAGGAATCATATCATAATTGTTTTCACTTTTCATTAAGGCAATTATAATTTTCCTATCTTAACGGTAGAGGAAAATCACTTAGCAGAAGAAACGAAAACCATGCATTAACTTTCAATGAAAGCCATACATCAAAATGGTACTGTTCATCAGGCCGGTCACAGAATGAACAGAACCATACACAGACTCATAACTCAGACTGACAGACACAAAGGGGAAACCGGCTTATTATATTATATTCTTGCCCCCATGGTCATGACTTCATATGGTACACAAGTTCATCTCAGCAGCTTCTTTCTCAGCAACAGGCTTGTTGAGTTGCTCAGTGGTGGTTGATTTCTCAGAGTCCACATGACCAACCACCACAATGTCGATGTGAGCCTTCTCTTTACCCATTGCACCTTAACTTGCAGAACTAGGAAGACCTGTCAAAAAGAAATATGAGAAAATGAACTGCATGCAGATTTAAACAATAAAAAACATCTAAGAATAAAAAATAAGAGTAGCACAAAATGTGTAGATACAAAGAGAAACCAGAAAGATCAAGTGGTTAAGGTAAGTGAATATTTAAATATTGGGTAGAGATTTAAATGGATATTATAAAGTTTAAATCATAATAATTCTTTTATGTTAAACAAAGGAGAGAGAAAAACTAGTCACAGACAGAACCTAACGGAAGAGTATGGAGATTCAGTAGCAAGTTAGAGAAGGATATAAGAGAAGTGATGAGGAAGAGGGAATGGGTTGAAGGCTATTTATGCTACAACTCAAATTTTGTAATTGCGAAAACACCCTTAACTATACTTGGTATTTTCTGTTGTGCCCTTCGTTTTACATTTGCTTATATTAGAGTGTTTGTGGATAAGGTTCGACCGATTTAAACTTATTCTCGTTTTGATTTGAAATTTTTATTGAGTTAAAGATATGAACAATTTGATTTAAATATATAAAATATTTTTTATATTTAAATTTACTTGTTTTTATTATTTTTTTAACTTATATTAAGATCTAAACTAATTAATAATTATATAATAAATAAAATATATAAGAGTTAAAATTATAAAAAATTAAAATACTTGAATAAATTCTAACATTTTAAACAATAAATAACTTGATTTTGGCTTGAAAAATAGATTAGGAGTATATTTAGGAAAAATTAATTTTTTTATAAAACAACTTTTTTTCAATAAAAAGTTATTTTATGTAAAATCTATCTTGTTTGTTTAAAGTGTGTAAAATTGATTATAAGTTAAAATTATTTTTTTATAACTAAAAATAGATTTTTTTAAAAACATGTTATTTTAAACTTTTAATTATTTGATTTCAGATTATTTTAAAAATTTTAAGAGATAAATACATATTTACCGTCAATCAAATAACTTTTTTAATCATTTTATACATCTTTTGATAATTTAATACATAAAAATTTTTTTTTATACAATTTGAATAAAACTTTTATCATAAAATCGATTATGAATTAGCATATCTAAACATAAATTCTTTTTTTCATAATCAATTTTATTAAAAATTAATTATATATATAATCAAATTTTTACATAATTCTTTTTTATAATTAATCTACACACACTAGATATAAAAAGAAAAAATACTCATTCTCAACTCAAAGGATAAGATCTAATTTTCAGAGATCAGGTCACGAATACCCGTAACTTAGATGACATTGATGACGGGATGGGGATGACCTATCCCTCTACATGAGATGTTATTATTTAGCACCACTTAGAGCATGTTCCAAAATAGTTTTTTTTAATAAAAAAACTCTTATTTAAAATTTATCTTATTCGTTTAAAGTATGTGAAATTAATTATAAGTTAAGATTACTTTTTTATAACTAAAAATAACTTTTTTAAAAAAATTATTATTTTAAACTTTTAATTATTTAATTTTAGATTATTTTAAGTTTTAAGAGATAAATATCTATTTGTCCTCAATTAAATAATTTTTTCAATTATTTTATACATCTGTTGATAATTTAATATATAAAAGTGATTTTTTTATACAATTCAAATAAAACTCTTTATCATAAAATTAATTATGAATTAACATATTTAAACATAAATTATTTTTCTTATAATTAATTTTATTAAAAATAAATTATACACATAATTGATTTTCCACATATTTTTTTTTTCATAACTAATCTAAACACTTGGAACAAAATTAAGGTTGGCTAAAAGCACAAAAAAATGTTATAGCTAAAGAGATTTTAACTTGAAAAAAGTATAGAAAACAAGAATCTCTAACACCAAAGTGAAGTAAACTCATTTACGCTTCGTTTTGGATGAGGGGAGAAAATAAGGAGAAAATTTTTCTTTTCTGTTGAAGAGAAAGAAAATGATGATTTTCATCTACCCATTTGTTGCTTCCTTCCTCTCTAACTTAGCTCTCTGTGCTGGAAATTGTCGGTGGCAAGCAGTAATTTCATTTTCAGCCGGAACCTTTGATGATAGACAGCAATATCCTGCGTGAACCTTTGATGATAGACAGCAATATCCTGCGTGGTTTCTCACATTTTAAGATTTGAACTACCATTGTTATAACTTATTTGTTTCCAGGGGAACATTTGGTTTGGAAATATGGTTGACGTCGTAAAAGAGAAAAAATAAATAAATTAAAATAAAAAATATATTAATATAACGAGAAAAATAATAAATTACAAGAAATATAATAATATATATATATATATAATTAATGAGAATAATTAATTTCTTAACTAATGTAACTAGTTCTTTATATATTTAATAGTCTCTTGCAAGTTGGAAGTACTAAAATTTTAAGTTTGTGATGAACAATATATTTGAACTTAAACAAAAATTACAAAATATAAGTAATGTTGTAATTAAATCGACTAAGCAAGAAATTATAAAAGTTGAAATGCTGGTGACGGCCGAGTGTAGCTTTTTATTTGTATTTCTATAGGTCTCGTCCTTAACAAATTAAAATGTATCAATGATTATCGACAAAATTGAAAAAAGTCAACTTGCCGAAATCAACATACCCAAAATTAGAGTTATATAAGCTTCCAAATATCATTATTTTTTTTTAAAAGAATCCCAATTATAGAAACAAGAATGATAAAATGCCAACAATGACAGAATTTATCAGTTTTTTTTTAACTCTGAAAAAAAAAAAATAGCAATTCAAGGTTGAAACAAGACTAACAAAAGGAAACCATCTGGTAAAGAAGGAAAACAACAAAGTAATTGGCATTCGACCCAAAAGAATTTGCAAGATCGGCAAAGGACCAAAGAAACAGAGGCAAATGAACACTTAATCACGATCACCAATTCCCTATGAAATGCAAAGAAGGCAGTGGCAGCAACATAGACACGGTTCACCATGGAATCACCCAAGGAATAGGCATAGAGAGGTGCCTCCTTCTTGTCATGATCCATGACGTGGTTAGGGTCACAGATTTGATTGGAAATGAATAGTAGGCGAAGAATTGTGGTTGGGTGTGACAAAAGTTCTGGTTTTCAAGCTGCCTCAGTAAACGCCGCATGTTGGATTTGAAGAATCCAAATAAAGAGAAGTTGGATAAAAATGCTTTCACATCAGATGTGGAGCCATCTACACCTGGAAAAGCTGATGTATTTTTCTCTGTCGGTAAAAGAAAAATGCCAGAAACCCCAGCTTCTTCTTGTTCTTGTTCTTGGGTGCCTTTCCTGCTCAGAAGCATTTCTTGGAGATTGGAAACGAGGCCTGGGGGCATCATGAAGAAGAACAAGAAAATGAAAAAGAAATACCGAGACAAAGATTAATGGATGGGATTGTTGAAACGAAAGATCAGGGGAATGTGAAGAAAGAGAAATAAACAGTGAATGAATTTCACAAAGAAAAAAAAATTCAGTTTAACATGAACTCATCAGCGAAAAATGAAAAAAAATTTCACTGTCGATGCCACCGCTTTCGTATCATATTAAGAAAATATTAAGAAACATGATATAGTCTATAAAAGAGAAAAAATAAATAAATAAATAAAATATTAATATAATAAAAAAGATGATAAATTACAAAAAAATATAATAAAAAAAACAACTAATTTCTTAATTAATATAACTAATCATTTATATTTTTAATACATTTCACTTCTCGTATTTGGTTCACGGGTATAATCCATGGCACCAGAACATTCATCCATCATAACGCAAAAAGCTAAACCATAGTGGACAATGACCATCCTCCAAACATCATTCCGTGATTTCCATCAACACAGCGAAGAAATTTAGGTGTAAAGGAATTGCAAGTTGGACGTGTTCACGAAGCATAACGGCAAATTGATTTGATTTAATAATTAAATTTTATGTTTAAAATTTATTATAAAAAATTAAATTTAAATGTTTATGTTTAGAATTTATTAAAAAAATTAATATAAATGATAATGTAAAAAATTAAATTTCAATAAGAATAAAATAGTTAATTTATATAATTAAATTTAAAATCGAATTCTATAAATCTCACAATATTGATAAAATTTCTAAATTTAATCATTTTTTATATTTTAATATTCTAAATATAAAATTTGATTCATAAATTAAATTAAAATTTACTTTTTTACATTTTAAACATATTTTTTGATAAAAAAAATTTTGAGTGAGTTCCACGTCTATTTTTTCTTTTTTTTTTTAATTTTCTCTCCTATTCAAATGAAAGAAAAATCCCTTTTCACTCCATTTTTCTCCCCTCTCAATTTCTCTTGATCCAGACAATAATTAGGGCGTGATTGTAGGGTGTATAAGTAGTGTATTTGGACCCCACGGTCCTTAGAAATGTGACACGTACGAAACTACGTGTTTGTGCCACTGCGATAATTGTAAGTCTTACGCATCAGATGAGATGACATGGTGGGGAGTGGCGGTCCCGAACTCCAACTCCAATTATGGCATATAGAATCTTTTTGGTAAGAAGGAAGGGAAAAAGGCCAATTATGGCATCTAGAATCTGGGAACAACATTATGGAGAGGGAGAAGAGTGATGATCCTCATTTCAGAAGGAATGTGAGTGCCAGCTATAAGTTTTCGGAATTATTAACGTCCCATATTGTTTATCGTTCGGTACAGATGTCGATTTTCTTTTTATTAAATGTATGTTTAGATTAATTGTAAAAAAAATGATATTAACAATTAATTATGTGTATAATTATTTTTTAAAAAATTAATTATAAAAAATTTAATTAATGTTAAAATATATTAATTTATAAAATAATTTAAAATAATTTTTTTTATTAGAATTATAAAAAAAATTATTTTTATATATTAGATCATTAAAAAATATATAAAATAATTAAAAAGATTTATTTAATTAAAAATAAAAATAGATAAAGATGTATACTTTTTTTAACCAAACTCAAACATATTATTATTTTTAAATAAATTTATAAATATAAAAAATAATTATTTTGAATAATTAATTAAATCTAAATACACTCAAAAAAATAACAATTTGTGATTAAAAAGAAATAAACATTAGACGTGTATAATTAGTTTAACTGGGTCAATCTAATTGGTTGGATTGTGGATTGAAAGCTTTATCAATTTTGATTTAACCAAAGAATCACCTTAGCAGTTAAACTAGAAAAAATCATTAAAAAATTGGCTAAATTGGTAAAAATAAAAATAAAAAATCGATCGGTTCATTCATTAACTTTTAAATTGAATTTTTATTTAAAAAAAAAGAAGAAAATAGTTCTTTTAAAAAAAACTTAGGATTTAACTCTTTTGAGAGTTGGGTTAAAGATTTTCATGGTTCTAGTCTTTTTTTTTTCCACAAAATAAGTGACGATACAATAAAGTGACTTATGATTTTTGTAATATGCTATATATATATATATATATTAGTTCAATTATCGATTCAACTAATCAAATCGATTAAATCTTGAACCACTCTTTTTTCTAATTATTCGATTCAACCAATTTTTAAAACATTATAAACTTATAATTAAAAAGAAATAGACATTACACATGTACAGTTCAAGATGACACAAATTGACACGAATTACGATGAATAATGGATCTGTGTTATTTTATTGGGAACTATTCTAATATTTTTTATTTTTTATATTAATATTTAAAAGGAATTATATAATATTCATTAATAAATATTTATTATCAAATTAATAATTTATTATAAATATTATACTTATAAAAATTTCATAATAATTTTGTTTATTATTAGTTGTTATTCAACTTTTGTAATATCATTGTGAAGTAAAAAAAATAAATAAATAATTGCAGTACTGTTATGTGGGAGTTTTTTTGGAATTGCACATGATAGCCTTAAAAGGATTAATTTAAAATATACTTTTTTTTAAAATAAATAATTATTTTTAACTTCTAAAAATATAAGTATTATCAATTAAATTATTTAATAATAAATATATTAAAATAAATTTTTAATTTCAATTTTTTATATTAAATTAATTTTTAAAGATTACTTTTTATATCAAATTGATTTTTTAAAAAGACTAATTTAAAGTAAAAAATTATTAAAAAATTAAACTGATGTTTCTTGTATTTTTAAAAGATCAAAATTTATATTTATGCAAACTTTTATGTTATCGTATTTATTAATTACCATACAATTTTAAATTAACGTTGTGCAGGAAAAAAAATTATTCAAGTGCTGTTGTGCGAGGGTGGAGCTATTACATGCTAATCTCCTGTGTTTGGATAAAGTATTTCAGAATTTTAAAAAATGTAAAATACAATGGAATTAAATTGCAGCAATTCAATATCCATCATTTATAAAACTTTGTGTTTGGATAATTAATTGCTAAAAAATTGGAAGCAATCTCAACTTTCAGAATCAGAACACACACACTCTCTCGAAAGTCTCGGACAAAAACTGAAATTGGAAGGAAGAGGTGGAGGAAGGGCGCCGGTGATGGCGGCACAAGGCAGTGGCAGTGGTGGAGCAAGGCGGCTCTCTCTCTCTCTCTCTCTCTGTGTGGAAGTCTGGTGCAAGGAAGGGACGGCGATGGCGGAGGAATGGGCAATGGCGGTGGCAGCGGTGGAGGAAGGCGGCGGATGGTTGGGGTTCCTCAACTGCCCCTCATCGGGAGAAAGAGAAGATGAGAGGATTTTAAAAATTCTGCCTCAAGATGTGTTATTTCAAATTCTTCATTTTGAGGAAAAAAATTACCTGATAAAAATACTTTAGAATTCTTAAAATTCTTATGTTAAACATCCAAATGAAGTATTTTATGATAAATCATTTTAAATCCTCTCAAAAAATACATTCCTTCTTAAAAATTCTTTACCCAAACACAGGCTTAGAGAATTAGTTTAACATACATGCAAAACTTTTTTAAACTAACGTTGAAAAATAAGCCGTCATATTAAAAAAAATTTCATACATGTTACATTTTTAACACATGTATTCCTCACTTTACCCACTCTCATGGATCACTCCATTTAGTGGTGTTTATGACCCGGCATAATTCAAAAACTTGGTATTAATCCAAGGTATTTGAGTCAGGACATGATCTTTCTTGTAGATTTGATATATTTTTTTGAGTCAGGATTAAGTCACTCTTCAAGTCACCTCGAACTCGCTTGGTATTATATAAATTATTATTTTTTTAATATTTTTTATATATATTGTTGTGATATTTTTTTTTAAATGTTAGACTTTGATTAAGTATTGCGACTTTTCATAATTTTAGTTATTATGTCTTATTATATAATTGTCAATTAAAATGGATCTTAGTGTGAGCAAAAAGTAGTACATAGATACAATCAAATTTATACAAGTAGGAGAAAATAATCAAAACATTACATAAAAAGTATTTTGTATATTTAAATCGAGTTGGCTTGGTCCCAACTCGACTCCACCTGAACCATAATATAATTGAGTTCAGGTTATGAAAATTGACCATATCAAAACTTTGGGTCGAGACCAGAGTCAAGTTCAACCCAAGTCAACCTCAACTTATGTGCACCCCTAACTCTACCTTAACTTATGTGCGCCCCTAACTCCACCTTCATATCTGTCTTTTTCTCGCTTTACCCCACTCCCACGAGCCATCTTAAAATCACCCCCACTTACTTTTCACTTCTTCCTCTATCACTCCTTCCTTGCTTCCCTCATGTCATATTCAATTCACTCGCTTGTCTCACTCTCCCTCTTTGGAAATTCTTCATCATTGTTAAAATTCTAAGAAAGTCATAGATCTACATTTATAAACCATGACGTAAGTAAATTGTATAATATTTAATTCAGTGATGTTAATTCTTTTTTAACTATATGTACTGATTAATGAAACTCTTTATGTACAAAACCCAGAATTTGATTAATTTCATACTAAAGTACATATAATAAATGAGCCACGTCCATTCACTGTAGACCTCTTGCAACTTTTCAATTTTTCTACAATTCACTTAGAAGTTGCATTGTTGTTCTTGGTTGACCTAATGCAACAGTGGATTGGTTTGTATGTCTTTATCTTGAATGTTCATCCATTGTTCACAACCCTCAGCTGCACACTTAGCTATGACCCTAGACCTTTCATTCTTTATCCTTGTAGTTTCAAACCCTTCCTGTATCACAAAGTCTCCAAGGACTTCCCTAAAATGATTGACATCATTAAATAGCACACCTTGCTCTAAATTCACCTTTCCAACTACATCATGTACAAATGCCTTTCGCTTCATTCCTTTATCTATGTAAACTTCCTCCCTATCCAAATCAGAACCACCAGAACTTTCGACAGTTTCTTCAAAATAACTCAAGTCATCATTGTTGCCTCTTTCACCTACCACTTCTTCAACATATGAAAAGTCTTCATCAAATTCATTTCCATCTACATTTTCATCATTTCCAACATCTCTTCTCCACTCCTCATTAGATTCACTAAGTATAACTTCTTTATAAATGTCATTTTCTATCATTAAACCCCATACTTTCTACACCACCATTTAAATCAATTTCAATTAAGGGGCCCTAGCTTTATGCTCTATTTAAATCAGTCTCAATCATTAAACTCGTCTTTTCTAGACTATCATTTAAATCATTTTCAATTATGGGACCCTTACTTTCTACTATATCTAAATAATTTTCTACACTACAATCAACCTCTACCTTATGATCATTCACATCCATGTTACTACCACAACCTTCATGCACGTGAGTCCAAGGATACAATGTATCTAAGTTATCATTCAAAACTTTTTGCGCATAGATGTGAATTTCATTTACCTTGTCATTGATTATGAATATTTCAAGCAAATCATTGTTAGACTTTATAGGTTTCCTCTCCCGAGTACCACGAACAAAGTACACCACGTTGAAGGTCACCCTAATAGTAACTTCACCCATTGTAAGCTTCATTAAGTCCTCAATCTAGTCAAAATAGCAATATTTATCCAGGTCCACGTTTCCAATGATGTATTTCGCTTCACCACCACCATCATGAATCAACAAATCAAAACACCCAGGACTCACCATTTCATTCACCCATTTAAACCTCATCAACAAAACCAAACCCGAAGACTTTTATAAAGAAACACCTAAAATCTTTAAACATTATGCTTACAGATTTAGTCTCCAAAATTCATGTTGAAAACAAAATCTTCATAGCTTTATAGTGTGGCCATGGCATTTTGACCTCTAATGAAGATAGCAGAATAAGACAAGTGGTCACTTTTATGAGTTAGAAGATTCACTTAACTTTAGGGTGAAAATGACTTGGGCAGTTCACTTACTTGGGGATGAATATGACTTTTCACTATAAAATGAAAATGACGTCCACTATCGTTACACGTAAGGAAGGTTGTGGTGAATTTTAAAAATTGAAGGGTATTACATGTCAGGGTGTTTGAGGATTAGGTTGGTTTCGGTTTGAGAGGAAAAAATGTCCGAACTAATCAACTTTAGTCTGGTTGGGTTGGTTCAGTTTTGGAAAAAAAAATTAGAACAATCCAAACCAAACCAAACCAATTAAGGTTGATTCGGGTTATCGAGTTGTCCAATCAATAATGAGCAAGAAAGAAATTGAATAGAAGCATAATTCAAATTGCTAAAGAAACAATGATTAGAACAATTTATACAAACAAACTTGTAACAGGAGAATAATAATTTCTGAATTAGTTAAATAAACTTTTTTAAAAATTGAACGCACATGTCTTTGGCTTACAAGAAAAACTAAACACCCAGATACTATAAAATCTTACAAGAATTGCTACTATGGATAAGATAGTCAAAACATTTCAAGCCATAGGTGTCACGACCCAAACTAGAGGGCCCTGACCGGCGCATAGGAAGGACTAGCCAACCTAGTAAGCCTAACAGACCAAAGACTATAATAAAACAATATACTAAATCTACCGAAATTTCAATAGAGTAACGTCTAAAAATTTGACATCTCAATTTAATAACAACTCACAACCTATACAATTACAAGCCTAGATATACATAACTCCAACAACTGTATATCATAAGATCAGAAAAAATACAATGGAAGCTAGATCTTGCCTGTGGATAATGGAGCATATCTAAGATAATTACATACTCAAAAATGTATAAGAAACCAAACAACAGGAACAAAACAGACATGCCCACACGAACAAGGTGTTGGGCTTACCAAAACAACCAACTCCTAGCTAGTGAAAGAACCCAGACTTGGCTCAATATGTGTATCTGAAATACATATAAAATAGAGGAGTGAGTCATATGACCCAATGAGGATAACATAAGTTATAATAAAATTGGGACAAGTTTTTCATTGAAATTACATTCACATATCGAAACATATACGTTATTTCAAATAATCATAACCAAACTAATAAATAAATAAATTTTGAAATACCAAATTTCCATATATATCAATAATCAAATATCCAATTGCTAAATATCATATGGGAGGTCTCTAATCTAGAATTAAACAGAAATCTCACCGACGAACACATAGTTCGAAGGTTCGACAAACGCCCACCAACAGGGCATAGGGGTCAAGTCCACCTGTTAAGTCAAACAGATCCGATCGTGTGGGCCAACACGTCGGGCTAGCAACACCCCTACTAGCTGAGGTTCGGACCAAGGTGCACCAAGGCACGTCACTGTCGTTAGTTACAGTATTCTATCAAAGTTTCCTCCCAACAAAACATAGTGGTACAAATCTAGATTTACATATATTTATAATCCAAAACAATTTATCGAAAGCACAACTATAGATATTCAAAAAATCATGTTATTAACTCACTCAAAGGGCGATACTCCATGAATCCAAAAGTTATGTGTCACGAACTATTAGGACGATCCTCCAATAAATCTAGACCACAACAACATAACCAAAACAACAATCAACACTTAAAACTAAGGATTCTATCCCATTCAAGCATTTTATCAAACACCTAATGAGCAATCATTTCTTCTCAAAGCTAACACAAATTTTTTGTGTTCTAACACCCTTTCCATCACTATCATTCCTCTACAACAACATTAAAGTTTAACATATAGCTAAAGATACCATAGATTTCCAAAATCCCCAAATCAAACCCTAAGTTCACATAACTCCACAAATCTTAATTCCTATCTCAAAACTTGTATCCAATTACAAATAAAAAAGATATGAGCCTTAGGATTACCTTTACAAGTCAAGAAGATGAAGAATGAGGAGTGGGTAAATTGAGATTCTCACCCAACAAGCAAGTCTTCCTCCTTTGGAAATCCACAAGACAAGGAGCAAGTGGCAAGGAAAGGAAAATTCCACTAGAAGCTCTAAACACCCAAGGATGAAGCAAGAAATTGGAGGAAATAGGTGATTTTGGTGGGTGAGAAGAAAAGGAAGAGAGGGAACGAAGAAAGAAAGAGAGAAAAATCTGATTGGTTCTTGATAATTGTGTCAAACATAAGTTTATTTCGAAGTTACTGATATTTGGCGCTTAATCGCTCACTTTTGGCCGCTTAATCGATCAATCACAGAGGAAAAACTTAGTTACTGATACTGGGCGCTTAATCGCTCACTTTTGGCCGCTTAATCGGTCAATCACAGAGGAAAATTTGAGTTGCTGATACTAGGCGATTAATCGGTGAAAAACTGAGCGCTTAATCGCTCAGTACATTCAGTTACCCGTCCTACCAACAACCTTAAAACATATTTGTACTTAAGGAAATACTTCTCACTTAGATTCAAATTTCTAATAAAATTCATTATAAATCATTTTTGTAACTCGTAGAACAAATGGATGACAAAAATGGCTCACATGGATAACAAAAATGGCTCACATGGTAATCTTAAGAATTCATGATCACAATTGAATGACTATATGCAAGACTGAGGTATTACAATAGGAACCACAATATTATCATTTACCAACACAATAGCAAGTCAGATATATTCTTTTTCCTCCATCAGAGAGTAAATTGTGACAAGATCAGTGAAGGAAAGTTAGGACTTCGTACAATCATACTTGAAACCACCGACAATGCGAAGGATCACTGGACAACTGGACAAGGGACTTCTCACTTACGACAAGGGCTCTGCATGGTTAGATGACAACAAATCCAGATGAAGAAGGTTCGGGCACGATACGGTTGGGGATTTTTTATTTTAAATGTGAGTTGGGATGGGAACTAAAATGAAACATTGGTGAGTGAGTCAATGAAGGGGCATCATTTTCGTTTAAGTTGGTCGAGTTCACGGGTAAGTAGTCGGGTCATCGGTTTGAAATTCATTGGACTCGTGAACCGAACCAATCATGATTAAGTTTGATTAATTTTGACCTAATCTGATCTAATGGTCTAACTCAAACTAACTTTTTTTAATTGGTTTAAGTTGGTTTCTGGAGTTCATCGAGTCAATCCAACCCAATAAACACCCCTAATCGTGTGTCATTGCAGTAAACCTCAGGGAAGGTTGAAGTAATTTGCCCTTCATTCTATTGAACCAACTAACCATTAATTTTTTTAATAAAAAGATAATATTTCATAAATCATTTTATATATTTTATATTGTTGCATGTAAATTATTTTGATGATGTCATCCGATTTGATCAACTAGTTTAAAAGGTTGAACAGATTTAACCTGAACTGAAAGTTTTGCCGGTTCACTATTCGGTTTGATTTTAATAACATTGATTACAACTATGACACCATGCTACCAAGGTACACTAAGCAAATTAAAATAAAAAAGAAAAAAGAAACAAAAAAAGATATGAGATGTTAAGGAGGGACCTAAGCCATTAGAGTTCAGCAATTCACCAGCATTGGACGCTTGCCGCTGGAGCCGCTACCTGCCATCGTGAGGGTGGAGCAATTGGCTACTTGGCTGGAGTTGCACGTCGAAGTGTTTGACGTCATGAAGATTGTATTGCTTTACTTTAAAAAAATTGGTTAAATTAATTTGTAAGTCCCTATACTATTTAAGGATTTTCAATTAGATATTTATATTTTAAAACTTTGTAATTGGATCCCTATAATTACAGCAACAACAAAAATTAATTGGACCCTTGCCGTCAGAGCATTATTAGAAATTGTTAACGGTAACCTAAATTCTGATATCTAATTAGAAAATTTTGAAACTATAAAGACCTAAAAAGTTTATAATTGGGCCTTTTAATTTTAATTTTTTTTATTTAGTCCTTGAATTTAGCCTACCGTTAAAGCAATGTTATAAGTTTTAACAGTAAGGGCCCAATTAAATTTTTTTAAAACTATAGGGATCTAATTATAAACTTTAAAAATATAAGGACTCAATTGAAAATCTCCAAATAATATCAGGACCTATAAATTAATTTAACCATTTTTTTATTTTAAAAAATCAATTAAAAATGTTAGTTAAAGAATTGGCTGGTTTCCGGTTATCAAGTTTTTATCGGTTGAACTGATTTTTCCTATTTTAACTGATTTATCCGTTCCAATAGTTTTTTTTCACTAAACCAAGATTGGTGGATTGGTTTTAAAAACACTATTTATGAAAATGAAATAAAAAGTTGCCAACATCCCAAATCATAAGCATATAAAGGAAATTGATATTGTTTATTTTTGTAGCTATTGAAAACAAGCCCTAATGACGTCAATCGATTTATATAGTCAATCTCACTTAGTAGAATAAGGCTTTGTTGTTGAGTTGTTGAAAACTAAGCCCTAATCATGATATTCTAGTGTGCATAAAATACTGAACATGGCAGTGTTGTTGTTGTCAGAACTATTGAAAACTAAACCCTAATCATGATATTCTGGTGAGAATAAGGCTTTGTTGTTGAGTTGTTGAAAACTAAGCCCTAATCATGATATTCTAGTGTGCATAAAATACTGA
Source organism: Styphnolobium japonicum (assembly GCA_023212625.1). Lineage (NCBI taxonomy): Eukaryota > Viridiplantae > Streptophyta > Magnoliopsida > Fabales > Fabaceae > Styphnolobium > Styphnolobium japonicum. Next base: position 10,939,202 of record JALBWW010000013.1, read on the forward strand.
ACATGGCAATGTTGTTGTTGTCAGAACTATTGAAAACTAAACCCTAATCATGATATTCTGGTGTGCATAAAATATTGAACAAGGCAGTGCTAAGTATCGAAAACTAAGTCCTAATCATGATATTTTGGTGTGCATAAAATATTAAATAGGGCAGTGTTGTTGTATTTTGTGTATCTAATTTTGTGCTGAATGTTGGATGCAGTTTAAGTTTATCAGGTCCACTGTCTTACTCACATCTTGCCTCATATTTCCCTTTGCCAAATGTGACTAAAGAAGATAATAGGACATACTCGAAAGGGATCCAATGCATGTAGTGCAGTGAAATAATTTCCTGTGTGACTCACCTTGTTTTTCATGCTTTCACTCTAGTACTTCATTTCCAACCAACAAGGTGCATGTGCATGTAAAACACTTCTGAGTATAATTGCAGTTATTTGAATTGGCTCAAGATTCATATGGTTTTCTTTTTACTCCTGCTTCGTATAGCAAGAGGCTATAGTAGAAAGAACATAACAGGACTAAGACTAATCTACACTGTAAATAACCCACAATTGCATCACAAAAATGAGAAGGAAAATTTAGAGCGCGTTTGATTTGTTTTTTGTTTTTATTTTTAATTAGATATATTTTTATTATAATTATAAAAAATACTACATTATTTTTATTTTATTTCATGTTTTAAATTTTTGTAAAGAAAATGATGAAATTCACTTGTTTTTATTATTGTTTTTACAAAATTTTAAAAATAAAAAACAAAATCACATTTTTGTAATTATAATAAAAACAAATTATAATAAAAACAAAGTTAAATGAAAATGAAAACAAAAAATAAATCAAAGATACTCTTAATTGGTTTCCAAATCAATTTGAACGTTTGTGTGCACAAGTTAGAACACTTGATGGTCAGTGGTGATAGCAATGTTTTGAAAATCAGACTGGATTGGCTGGTCGGACCGAGAATTGAATAAGTCTACAGTTCAGTTTCACCCAAAGAATGGATTAGGGCATTGAACTGTTATTGAACCGCCAAAATCGGATTGAACCGGTGATCTAGATGAATCGAACCCGGTTCTCCAATTTTCTTTTTTTTTGAATTTTTTATTACTTTTTCAGATTCTTAAATTATTTTTTAAGATTTTAAATTAGTTTTTTAGGATTTTTTTTCACATCTATCTCCTAAAAGTTATAACTTTTTACTCGTTCATCCAATTTAGATACATTTTATATTGATTTCCCTTAGCTTTCTAAGATCTATGCGATGAAAAATGAACGAATGAAGTTAGACCAAAGGATTTTTTTTTAAAAAATCATTATTTTCATAGTTATGAGTATTTTAAAAAGAAATAATAATAGTTATTTTTTAAAATAAGGATTAAACCTTAATTTTATTTCTCCTTAAATCTTTGTTACTCTCAAAATAAGGTTATTTTAATTGAATATGTATATAAATAATTATATAATTATACTTATTACGTTATCTAATTCGACCAATTGAATCATGATCAGAGGTCTCGCCAGTTTGATTTCTGATCCGATGCTTAAAACATTGGGTGATACAAGATGCTTTGAGAGTTGCTATAATACCTTAATAAGTTTGGTATTCATGGTGAGTTGTTAATTATTTATTAACCATTGATTTTAAAAGAAATATTTGAAAGTCTATTAAATATAAATAACAACTAATAAATATTTAACAATTTATCCTAAATATCAATTCCATAAAAAAAATATGGGTGGTGAAATAACCGCGGATGCTTTTTGTATTCTGAAAAAGTCTGTTGCTAATCACCATAGTCAGAAGGTTTATGGAAAATACATTTATCTTATTAAATGGCAAGATGACCACTTCCCGTTTTCTGGTGATTACTAATTACTATTTCTTTGTGTCGTCTGCAAACCAACTTTGAGTGGCATGTGCGGTATTATCTTCGAAGATTAAGCTCTACTTGGAAACTACACAATCCAAAACTAAGGCTACATCAGTGAAAATTTTGTTATTGGCTCAGCAAGAAAGGAAACAAAGATGAAATGAAAAAACATTTTCAAATGAACTAATGATTGAAATCTTTATCTATTTTACACTTGAGGAACTACAACTTCGTAATGATATATGGTCCATTTACGTTAGATCGTTACTAAAAGAATTGATGCTGAAGGAATTAATTTTAAAATTGTTTTGGTGTTATATAGAGTATAATTATTTTTAAAGTATAATTGCAGATATATTTTTTAAAAAAATATTGGCTAAAATTAATTTTAGTGTTATTGTAGGATTTTTTGAAAAATTACTGGTTACAAGTAATTTCGCTGCTGTATAATAATTCACGACATATAGTATTTTCCCTTAAATTTTGTAGTTATTCAAGTCAAGAATTTTGGGGTAAATATTTTTCAAATAACAAAACTTTTTAACTAAATAACCAGTTAGATCCTGGGCATTAAAAATAAAAAGGAAAATTATATTTGTAAAAATTCTTATTCACTGTTCATCAAAGTGTTATTTTATCCTAAAATTAAGTTAATTAAATTATGTTACAGTTATTTAATTATATTTTAGCAATCAAATCAGAATTGTTTTCATTAAAAGTCAATTATAACTTTCCTACATTGACGGTAAAGGAAAGCCACTAAGCAGAATAAATGAAAACCATGCATTAAATTTCGATGAAAACCGCACATCAAAATGGCACTGTTCATTGGAATGAACGTACATCAAAATGGTACCGTTCATAGTGACTTTTCATCACAATGAAAAGAACCATATGCAGACTCATAATACAGACAGACCGACACACATGGGAAACCAGCTTATTATATTATTCTTGCCCCATGATCTTGACTTCATATGGACCACACTGTCCATGCATGAACTATTAATTCATCTAAGAATTTTTTATACTTTTTGGAAGAGATTAACAAATATATATTTTCATAATATAAAATTTATATTATTTTTATATTTACATAACATGAATTTTTCATTAAACATTTAATGACACAACAGAAAAGGTGATAGGAACAATAGCCGTGGATTAGAAGTTAGCCATCCTAGACCCCGTGGGCATTGGAAAGGTTGAATTCATAGCATTGGCACCACGGAGATAATGAGAAGGGTATTGAGAGAATTCCTATCCTCTAGCTGGTTACAAGATCCTCATGTCCTAATCCAAAAAACAATTTAAATAAAAGAGCATCTCCAATCATGCAAACCCAAGCATAAAATTACCTTCTAAGTCTCGACCAGCAACAATTCAACTTTCATGATGAACTCATCTCCATATATACAAAACAATTCAACTTTCATGATGAACTCATCTCCATATATGCAGAAGGTATATTCGTGCATCGGACTCCTTGCATATATGTCGAATGATGATACTACAAATTTCAAAATTTGTCCAAGAGAAGAGTTCATGAGCTGAATCCTCATAAAAATTCCAAATAAGTGAGGTCACTTTCTCACATAAAGAAACAAGAAATTCAAAGTACAAGAGTCTTCATGTGTTTCCTTATAACAAATACCTTGTCTAAGCAATTTTACTCCATGCTTAAGACCCTCGGAACTTTAATATAAGGCTCCTCATAGCTTGGAACAGCAGCAATAATGACATCCCTATCAAGGATATACTACTCTGTTTGCACCATTAATTTTCCAATTATGTTCAATTTACAAATAATGAATAACCCACTCACCTATGGTCAAATGTTTCAGGAGCATTGTCACGCAAATTGTTTTCAGTCTCTGCAGATAACAAAAAATAAGAAAAATAAAAATTAGCAACTAAATATGAAGCCAAGCCATTGAACAATGATGCTTTCTGCCAGTCAAGCCTATCCCCTTCTTCCCACTTTGCTCTCATGTAAAAAACACATGTATGATGGAACAAAATTTTAGTACAGATGCACATTAATTGAGAATCATTTAACATAGTAAATGATGAAATTGTATGAGCAGCATACCATAATTTACCCTCCTCTCCCCCCTCCCTCTCTGTTGTTTCCTTCTTTGTTTATGAAACAGTAAAGAGGAAAGTCAAGGGATCCAGAAAATCCTGCTTCATCATACAGAATCATTTGAACAAACTGGTTTGACCAAGGTGAAGAATAGGAAAGCAATGAGAAGAAAGAGAATAATATGGTTCATTTGCCAAAGTATTGATGATTTACTTTTATGTGAGACAGCAACAGCACCGACATTTCTCCATGAATAGGTAATAAACTTGCATTTTCAATACATGAATGGAATGCAATTATAGTTTACAATAGAATTGGACAAGTTTAGAACACCCTCCCCACCCCCACGATAATCATGACAGAAAGGCCATTTCTACATTTTAAGGGAAAGGACCTGATAAAGCTCATGCGAAAAAATAAAATAAAAGAACTTAGGTTTTGTATTTCTAAAGTAAGCTTCGATATGTTTTTCCACCGAGGTTAATTAGCCAAAGAAAGGAATCAAAGGATATGACCATTAATAGATGAAAGTCATAATAAAGGTTATATAGAACCTGCTCTGACGGAGGGCTCAATGCTTTGGAGATCAACACCCTGCAGCTGTCCAAACCTGCCACACGAGTCAATCCAAATTTAATGATTTGGTCACTGCAAGCACATATTAAGACCATAGAACATGAAACCCACCCAGGAATAAATTAACCACAACCTCCACTGAGAAACAAAACAAGAAAAAGCAACCACACCATATATAGAAGTAACTAAGTCATACCAATGTTGTTGACACACTCTCCACCACATAACAGAGAAATATAACATTTATTATAAAACAAAGTGTATAACAAAATTTCAACTAAAGGCAAATATATCAAGTATCCCTACACAGGATGCAACATGAAAATTTTCTGATTACAAGTTGGTATTTCAGATATGTGAGTAATTGTTGTTAGGACAGTGCCCCATAGTCTGGAAGCAACATTAAGATAGGCTATAAAACCATTTTTTTTAGTCTGGAGTGCCTATTTTTTTATCTGCTGTATCTTCTCTTTCAGCAATTAAGATAGATTAAGTTAATAAACAGACTTTAAATTCTTATTAAAATTCAATAGTTGACCACATAAAACACATTAAATAAATGATTTGGAAGGTAATAAATCCAAACCTTCCTCTTATTTACGAAGTTACTCAGACCCCACTGACAAGCCTCCAGATTTCATGATATCAATAAAAAAAACCAAAACAATCTTCCTAGCATATACACGGAAAATTATGGGAACCCCAATCTCCAAAACAAGAAACTGTATCAAACCAACAAAAAATGATATAGTCATGTATATTCTAAACCAAAGTGCACTTGTTCAAAACAAAAGTAAATAGCAACCATTACTGGCACATAATAATATGACCCTCATAATATTCTCAAAGGGTTGGGGAAGAGCTGAAGAGGAGAGAGGGATTTACCAATCTACCACCTGTTGAATTTTTGGAGCAAATTCTTCAACCTGCAACAAGATTAAAAACAAAAACAAAAAGAACATTACTTTATAAGAAAATGAAATAACATAAAACAATCAAATCCCATAATCAAGCCACAGTGACCTCATTTGGGGTAAGAGAAAGGTGAGCTGTTTTTGACAAACGAGACAAATCTGGAGGTTGAAGAGAGAAGCAAGTTGTTGTTGTGGTTGTGGATGAACGGTGATGGATGATAGCCACCTTTGGGATTGGGAAGGTACTGCTCTTGTAGTTGGGAAGGAAGCAGCTATGGCACAATGCAGATGAATATGATGCCCCCTTAAGCAAAACACCTTTGCTACCCATCTGCTTCAATATTCCATTTTATTTTATTGTGCATGAAAATTGTTATAATACTATGCTTCAACAGAACACAATTTGACTGCAGAGTGCATATATATATATATATATATATATATCAACTAAAAACCCAATCAAAAGTCAGAATCATGAAGCACAAATACCCAGCAATTATCCTTCAATAGAATTCATTCCAACTAATTAATTAAGCAGTACATACTAAAAAAAATTCAATAGGCAAGAACCCATTTTGAGAAGAACTGTTCTGAGATTAAAAACAGAAGGCAAGATAGTATTGTATGCGATAAAAGCACAAACACCTGGTGGGGGTGGGGGTGGGGGATTCAAAACAGAAGAACTCACCTGTGGCTGGGGCGCATGGTGGACAAGGATCAGAGGGTGAAACAAAAAGACTGCAAGTACTTCTCAATTTTTTCTTTCTTACTCAAAAGTTTTACAAACATTTTTTTTGTGTGTGTGTATACCAGAGGTATCTCCACTGGGAATGTCAATTTAGTGAGTTTGGGTTAGACCTGACCCGACCCGACCCTAACCAGTTCTGTTCAGTGGATCTGGTGCCCTGACCTGGATATTCATGGGTCAGGGTAGACCCAGATCCGACCCCTTTTTTTTGTTTTTTGGTTAAGCTCTTACTCTCATCCACCCTCTTTTTCCCCTGAAAAACACCAAGCCAGCAACTAATTAAATCTATTTATCAAGCTCAATTCCACAAGATCTTTCAATTCAATTGTAATACCAAACAGTTTGCAGCAATGGCCAAGTACAAACTTGGTTGCCATATGGTTTAGAGCTCTTATGGACAAGGACAAAACAAATAGCTGCAACGAGGACAGCTTCCTGGGGGAACTGTTTATAAAACATCTCACATAATGCAAGTATAGAGAATAAGGGAGCTTCTGCTGTTGCAATCTGCAAACTTGGACCAAGGGGTGGAGGATTAACAAAAAAACATGTGTATTAATCAGTCAATTTGTCTGATTTCTTCAGAGATTTTAAATTTAATTTTACCAATCATCTCTACAAGCTAACCTCATTACTTTAATATATGAGAATAAAATGCTATAACAAACATCCCACTGATGGTGGTAACCTGTCCCAGTGGAACAAATGACAAGAGCAACCATTTAAATGACTATAATGCACATCAAAGTTTGTGAAGAGGATAAATACCACCTTCATCAATTCTTCAATGTAAGTAGCGCTATAAAACTTCAGCTGTTAATTAGTAGTTGGGTATATTGTCCATCTGTGTCATTCATCTTTCTACATACATATATATAGTGAGAATCTGGATCTTCCAGAACCAACTCTGATGGAAGTAAGCCCTTCTCAGTGAGAAGGATGGGCTCCAAGTATGAAGAGAGAGAGAGAGAGAGAAGAAAACTGAATTAAAGCTCCACAACTATAGGAAATAAGAATACCTATGTATACTTAATATAAATTAATGGAAGGCAGAATCTTTCACAAAAGAATCACCCTAATCATAAGAAAAAGAATGACTTTATTATGTAACAAGTTAATCACTCTATATTTATAAATCATCCAATATTCAAATTTCCAAGTTATATTCTAATGGGTGTCCTGTAAAGCATAAATATAGTTCGAAAGAGTCAATCAAAGTTGTCAACTGAATGCAATAACATATGTAGTTTGCTTGAGATAGGAAAGTGTGAAACTAACAAAGTTAAAAGACCACTAGCAGTTACCAAAGCACAATGCAATCAACACCACAACTGGCAAATACTTTCTTCTATGATAGAATATTAACAGCAACCTTACATACGAAAACCAATATGTACTGCCACATGAAATATCTCAAATTGATAGAACGGAATAAAAAAAAATACTCACAAGCAAAATTCCATCAAATTGAAGGAAACCCAATTCATTTGTCAAAAAACAAAAAAACAAAAATGTATTTTATTTTCAAAAATGTACAATCCAAAACCAAGGATGAATCATAGTGGGTACCTCTCAAGCAAGCAGTTGCAGAGTACCGCGAACGAAGCACGTTCTCAAGCAAGGGGCGTGGTCGACGTCTCCGCGAACAAGCTCCTCTGGTTCGAACGGAAGTTGCACTAAAGCAGCTCCTCTGCTACTCTGAATCAGCCTCTGGATCCATAATCATATTTGGATATGGATAAGCCTAAGCCTGATCCATTGGGTCCTGTTGGGCCAGATCTGGTTGGGTACCCGGTCCATTGTTATCTCAATTCTCCACAATTTTGAGTTGTGAGACTCATTATTTTTGCGTTATTAAGTGCATGTTTGAATTAATTATAAAAATAAAATTATATAAAAAATTAATTATATGTATACTTAATTTTTAAAATAATTAATTATGAAAAAAATAATTTATGTTTAGATATATTAATTTATAATTGATTCTATAATAAAAAGTTTTATTTAGATTATATAAAAAAAATCATTTTAATGTATTAAATTAGTAAAAGATGAATGAAATGATTGAAAAAGTTATTTGATTGAGGGCAAATATATATTTATCTCTTAATATTTTTGAAATAATCTAAAATCAAATAATTAAAAGCTTAAAATAATAAATTTTTAAAAAAATATATTTTTATTTATAGAAAAATAATATTAATTTATAATCAGTTTTACACAGTTTAAATAGACAAGATAGATTTTAAATAAAACAGTTTTTTATTAAAAAAATCTATTTTAAGAAAGAATTAATCTATTCCAAACATGCTCTAAGTGATTACCGTTGTTAGCTCTAAGTGTGTCTTATGATTCAAACTTATGACTTTTTCTTCATAAATCGCATATCATTCTAACCAATCACTTGTATATTGGTTTAGAAACATTTTTTATTAAAGGGTGATTATCAATTCACAATTCTTTATAATTTTGATTATCTTAAATGTTCTTTATTTAATAATTTTTATTTTAAGTCAAAATTCTTTCAATGTATTTTTTATTTATATATTTACAATTTGTAATTTTGATATATATATATATATATATGTGTGTGTGTGTGTGTGTATTAATAATTTTTTTAATAAATACAAATGAAAATTAATTTCATAAAAATCTCATGAATTACTATTCTATTTTTTTTATTCTCATTTAGAATAGATATACATATAAAAAAGCAACAACTATTTTTTTTTAAAAAAAAAGAGTATTACGAATAACTAAAATGAAAAATGAAATAATAATAGAAAATAGTTATTAGGTATTTCAAATTATCAACCAGAGATATTATAATTGTTACTTAAATTATCGGAGTATAACTTTATTGTATTTGATCCTTATATCACAAAAAATCAATTTGAAAAGATTATTGCTCAATAATGGAAGCTTTTTATCCTAAATAAAATTAGAAAGATTAATAATAACTGTATAAAATATTTCTTTAATTTTTATTAAGTTTTCATTAAGTTTAATTTTAATTATTTGGTTCGGCTATGACCATTGAGATATGTATTGTATGTAAGAAATGAAAATTTAGAATAAAATAATTTTTTCGTTTAAATAAATAAAAAAAAGGGTATAAAGAAAACAAAGAGGAAGAGAGAAGAAAATTTATTTTCTATCTTTTTTTGTTTGCTAAGTGATAATATATATTTCATTATTTTGACTAACATTATTTGTTTTATTTTATATTGATTAAAATTTAATAATAAAAAATAAAAAATATTTTAAAAAATTAAATGTGTAAATACATATAACTAATCATGAGCAGTAAAAAGTTTTACTTAGAAAAAAGATAAGTTAATAAAGGACACTTTAAGTGATTAAAATTAAAATATTTAAAGGGGAATACAAATAGACAAATGAGCATGTCAATATAGTGTTATAACGCCATCAAGTTTAATCTGATTTAGCAAACAAATGCTTATTTGACATATTTTTGTCTATATCATTGTTGATATCATTGACATATCATTAGTGCAGGAATTAAATTAAAAATAAAAAAATTATAATAACTAATTTACAAACAAGAAAAATTATAGAGATTAAATTAAAAAATAAGAAAAAATCATATAGACCAAATTAAAAGTAGAATTAAACTATAAGAAGCAAATATATAATATGTTTTAGAAACTTCCTTCAACTCAATCATTTTATGTCTCATTTTGCATGACTTAAAGCCTTACATAGCTACATGCTACAAGTATTTTGTCCCATGTACGCTTTCACCATTATAGAAACTCTATCGTGTTGGCATACAAGTGTCTCACACATGCTCTATACTCCACACTTTCTAATAACATCTTACTAGTTGGCATTAACTCTTGAACATAAAAATTATAATTTATTATTTTATACATATGTTTTATTGTTCATGTCAATCAATATTTTAATAACTAAACCGGAGATCCAATTTGTGAGACTTCAAAATTATAATTTAATTAGACTTTCTAAGTAGTGATTATAATAGTCAAATTTTTTAATAATTTTTTTTTAAAAAAAATAATAATCATCATTACATAACTAATTTCCATAAAAATAGAAAAAAAATTCACATAATTAATTAATCATAATTCAAAATTTCAAACTCAAACAACTAAATTACCAAACATAACAATCATAATTTACAAGCCAAATACATAAAGCAAATTTTTGTACGATTATTTCATAGGATTGCCATGATTTAAGCAAATAATTGGTAGGTCACAAAAGCAAGCCAAATTCAAAGTCAACATCAAAGCACACAAAGCAAAAGACGAAATATTGCGGCAAAATAAGAGGTGAAAACAAAACAAATGATAAAGGAAGAAGAAAGTTGGGCAAAAAGGGAGCCAGAGGAGGCGAGCTCTTTGCTAGATCACCGGTGGCGATGTGAGGAGCGCTGAGGAGATTGGAGAGGCGACTAGCGTAGGTGCCTGAGATTGGAGAGGCGACTAGCGTAGGTGCCTTTGCCGATGCCTGGGCAGCCCAAGAAGACCCACTGGACATGCCTATTCTGTTGGATTATTTAATCCTGTGTGGACTAGCATAGTCACATCTTTACTAAAAGACTTGGATTAATTGAATGTCATATTTGTGGAGCATATATTGGTTAAGCCCATTTGTGATCACTTTTGTTATTATCGCTTTTATAAGACTTAAACCTATCGCGAATCGTGATATGTGGAGTCTTGTATATGGGTTTTATTATAGTAGTAGGTTAACCCATATTGTAAACATGGAGAGGCCCCTACTTTCATCCTATATGTATTATGGTTGCCCCATCGAGATCATAAGCTTCAACGCATAGGAAGAGGGTAGTTCCTCTCCCTATACAATAGATTCTTTATAATCTTCTCATGACGCTTTTCTTTGGAAATATGAATTCTATTCAATATACAAATTAAGTTGGTAAGTTTAATTGGCTAGCAAAAGTGCAGCTTTTACCTTACATAATAAAGGTGTTCTAAATTCATATATGACTTTTAGTTCTAATCTTACATGTGGTATCAGAGCCATCATATATGAATTTAGGACCCAATTGCATGATAATAATCTTTTAACCTAATTTTTTTCATGAAACCCAAATTCCCCTTTTATGATTTCATCTGGATAATGTTTCTAATTCAGTTTGAGACCTTGGGGCTTTTGTAGTACTCATCAATATAAATCTTTTGATATAAAATATGCATGAATTAGAGATCTGTAGAGGAGAATTTAACTTTTGAAATTTTAGATTCAATATTTAGGATTTGAATTCAAAATTTCAAAATGAGATTTTTTAAACATGTGATGATGCATGATTTCTTGATATATTATTTTTGGGACCTAAAATTTATGTTTAAAAAATATTTAATCGAATGATAAATCGAGTTTTTGGGTTGAATTTAACAAAATTCAAATTCGGGTTTATATGTGAATTTTTTAATTTGATCAAATTGGATCACGTGATAATGTTTAATCTTGATTTTGGAATTCGAAACTTTATGAGATTTTGATTTTTTTTTTAAAACCAAAGTTTCCTGATTGCGTGGAATATTGTTTTGTTATTTCCCTAATTATGTGGGATATTGTTATATTATTTTTCTGATTTTGTGAGATAATGCTTTTTTTTTGGATTATGTAAGACATTATTTTGTTATTTCCCTAAAAAAATATTGTGTCCTAAAAATTTTGATATGAATTTTTTTATGTGTAATTCTCACATAATTTAGAATTATTTCATATGGTGTGCTCTTTCTCGTAAAGCACCATAGCTATTGATTTTTATTTTTGAGTGCATTATGTATACTAATTAAGAAAAAAATGAAATAACCAAATGAAACACAAGAAGGGGGGTTGAATTGTGTTTCTTAACCCTTTTTGAGATTAATAAAAGATTTTCCTTTTTAACAAAAGATTGAACACAGCGAAGGATAAAGTTTGTGACAAGAGAACTTGTAACTAACCACTACCCTATCGACTTTAAGGATTTTGAAAAGACTTTTAAGAAAACAGTTAACACGTTCTAAAACCAATTTAAAAGGTCTTTGTTAATAAACACAATAGTAAACCCCAGAGGTTAGTGAATATAATAAAACACACTAGAAGAGAAGAGAAGCTTACACACGAGATTTATCCTGGTTCACTCTTATCAACCAAGAGCTACATCCAGTCCCTTCAACCAGAAGGATTTTTCCAACTAATCTTTTTCGAGATTACAAGTATTATACACCTCTTCAGGTAACAAGTATTTTCAACCTCTTCAGGTTCAACCACACAAGTATTCTTTTACACACAGCCTCTTCAGGCTTATAACGCTAAGGTGAGTAAGTATAAGAAGATGAATGCTTGAGTTTGAAACTCACTAACAAATGAGAATAAATAATAAAAAATCTCAAGTCTTTTTCTTTTTACACGTAAGGAAATCCAAGAAGAGATAAAGCTTTTTAAACTTTGTAAGATGCTTTGGCAAAGATCTCTTCTGATTTTTTCAAGTGCTGCTTCTTCTCTTTATAAGTAAGAACAAATTGAGCAGACTTCATGAGCTATATCGTCCAACGGAAACATTTATTACCGTTCTGAGTAGCATTAAATGCATCTACTGGAAAAGTGCTGAACTTCTTCTGACAGTGACTTTTATTCTATGAGATTTCCAATCAGTGATAACAAAGTCCTGATTTGTCTAAGATTGCAGACGGTTTCTTATTTGCAGATCTTTGTAGTTGTTAGACAATGTCGAAAGAAAAGTGGCTTAGTTGACTTCTTCGTCACGCCGTGAGTCAGCCGTGAGTTCTTTTCTAGCATTTAATGAGGAACGAGTTCTTCATGTTTGAATTTTCACTTGAACGAGAGCTTGAGCTTGAACTTTGAAAGAGTGAATTGAGTCCAGAGGCTTTGGCGATGTGATCGTATTGGACGAACCAATGAAAATAGTAACATTATATGCATACAAATATTGGACGCACCAATAGTTAAAGTATATGTAGACGGTCATTGGACGCACAAAGCATATTTAGACATTCATTGGACGCACAAAGCATATTTAGACATTCATTGGACGCACAAAGCAAAATAGCATATTGAACGCACAAAGAGTCATAGCATATTGGATGCACAATGAGTTTTCTTTAAGCTCAGAACATAATGGACGTACATACAAGTAGCGTTTTGTTAATACTATTGTCAAAACACTTACTTGTTCAAACTTAATAACTATTTTTGTTATCCTCAAAACTTAAACAGGGAAAGCTACAGCTTTTAAGAATTAGTACTTAAACCTTTTTATAAGATTTTGGTTTCAACAAAAAAAATGTGAGAATTTTAATTATATGTTGTTTTAATAATGTTTTGGTGTTTTGGAGAATTTTATTGCTTGACAAAAGGTATTGTATCATACTTCCTTGGCAAATATTATTTAGATGCCAATGAAAAATTTGTAAATTGTGTCATTATTGTTATTATGTATAACTTTTGTAAAAGTTTATTCAAAATAAACTTGGGCACACTAAGATTATTTATTTTATATTGTACACTCCTAGCTTCATTGTTACCTGATTGTCATATTAATTTTTCATTAGTTGAGCCCATTGAATTTTGTAGAATTTTTTTATACTATACTTAAATATGGATAATTTTGAGTATTGAAAACCTTAAAGCATCGTGGTTATATTCTGTCAAGATTGATTAGGAGGTTATGGACACATTATTTTATATTATGCTATTGCAAATTAAATAAATTATATATACCCATTATTTGTTGCATAATTATATTGTGAAAATATTGCTAAAATATTTTTGATAATGGACAAATTTTAAAGCAGTAGCAAATGTAATTAAGGTCTACCTGTGTATATTTTCTCATACACTGTATAAATGTGAATTATAACTCATTTTGTGTAAATTTTGTTACAAATTGTGCTATAACATTTTTTTTATGAGCCTTATGTTAGTAGACATATAAAAGAGTTAATTTTGTTACACATCATTGAGCTATTCGATTATGTTGGCTCAACATACAAGGATAGACAATACACTGCTTGAGGTTAGTTGTGAAATTTTTTTTTTGATTGGTGGTCTATTATATAATTGCATAAGCGAATAAATTTATTCTTAAGGTGTTATTCACCATTTTATGCCTAATTTTGAAATATGTAATTATATATAAAAGTGTGACAATTATTTAAAATGATGTGGCATGTAAACTTGTTAACTTCATACGTAGTTTTATTAATATTATAGTAATTTCTTGTAATTGTGATTTCACCTCTGCTAGGAGCCAGTTATAATGAGTTGAGTGCGCTTATTATATTTTATGTTACTCTCAGATGTGACTCAATTTTGACACAGAAATATATATATATATATATATTTTGTTATGTGCATATAATATTGCATAATGTATTGAAAAAAATATATGTTATTTTACAATTTTTGTGTAAATTGAATTTTGAGAGTAACTATTTTGTGATATTTAAAACCGTTGTGCACATTTTGTATAGTTGTATCATCGCCTATTACGGGACTAATTATGACAATGTGTTATTTTGGTAATAACGTGATTACATTTGCATTGGGGATTATGTTAATAATGTACTTACCCTATCGGTTTGTCTTATTAATATGATTTCTAATGATTTGTTAAATGCATTAAATATTGTGTTCTTAAAGTTTTCAGTATCCTTTCGGTATTAGCTTTAAGGACATAATTTTTTAATGTTGTGGGAGTTGCTTATACATTGTAATTCGGGACCCTTAGGCGGGATTACAATGACATAAGAGCTCAATTATAATTGTATGCTCAATTCTGGTATGATATATATGAAATATTACTCATTGTCAAGTATTTTGGTTGAATTGATAAATTCATTTGTGCACATTTATAAGTGACAATATTGTGAAATTGAATGTGTGCATCATTTTGTGAATATTGACAAATGAGATAATTGAGCATTTTGTAGCAATCCAAAGTTATTTGGTGGATATGTGATTTTGAATGATTTTGTTTTCGCCTATCGCGAAGCTAATCAAGATAAATTATCATGTCAAATGAAATTTATTTTTTCAAATTCATTTGAATGAATTTGCAAATATTATTTGGGTTATTTAATTAGTTGATATACCCTATTGGTGTGACATTATTTATTATAATCTGTAGTTTGAAATATTTTTTGGATTATGTAAGTAATGGACATACCCTATCGGTGTGACACTACTTGACATAATAATTGTGTGATAGAGAAAATATTTGAATATTTAAGAAAGTTTGAATACACTATTTGTGTCTATTTATTTTTGTATTTATTAATTCAACTATTTTTCTCTATCAAGTGAGAGAGAATTGTATATTGTAATTTGGGACCCTTAGGCGGAATTGCAATGATACAATGTCTCTAGTTCAATTAATTACTCAATTAATTGAGCATGAGAAAACCAATGCTTATATAAGCATGCTACAATTTTTTGGATATGGTTTTTCTCTTCTTTTTGTGTTTGTCATTGCTTTATTGTTGGGAGCTATAGAGAGGATATAGTTAAGTATCTTGTAATATAGCGGACTCCCTATACCTATGGTTGTCGTATATTGTTGATGATAAACCTTAATATTTGATAAGGTACTATGTTGAAAACTTATTAGCCTAATATGGTTTTAAAAAAGAATAATTTGTCTGACTTTCTAATGTCTTAAATTGTGGTGTTATTGATGTGTAAAATCACCTATTGAACCTATTTTTGTAATAGGTATTTTTTGTAACAATTTTGGGATATACAAATAAATTTTGTATATTATCTGTATGTACTTGGCAATGCTATTGTTTTGTAAATGCTCAAGCATTGTGGTAATTATTACTTTGAAGTAGTAGAACTAACTAAATGTTACTTCTCCTTGACTTTCTATTTGTAAAAAATAATTGAGAATGAATTATACTTATGTATTCATCTAATGTCATGATCTTTAAAAGAAATTATCAATTTTGATTTTGAAATATCTTGAGTGGAAATCCAGGGTTTCTAAGTTTTCCCATATGTTGTTATGATGAAAGTGATTTCCTATAAAGATAGTTTTGTAAGTATTTATTTTGAATACAAATTGGCATATTAGTTACTTCAATTGATAAATAAAAAAAAATCCATTTTGTTAATAGTGCACAATTTAATATCAATAATATTTGAATTAAACATATTGTACTTATGACATTATTATTCAACAATTTTTTTATTTAAGAATAAGGTAAAAGTTTATATGCTTACATACCGTATATGTTCAATATGTGAAATTGCCTATGGTTGAATATGAGTTGAATATTCTTTGCTGTAGATAAGGAGAAGATGATTTTTTAATTGCTACTCCTTTTGGAGTAATTAGTATAAATATGTGAAGTTTGCTAAAATGCCTATTAAAGATAAATAAATATTTAAGTGCATGCTAAAAGTTTGTATATGGCATGATTTAGGCACTTAGGCATTGTAGTTTGATATTGATTAATGTATTGATTTCTTTGTATTGGTTATAAATGTATGTTGCCATAGGTAAGTGGAAGCAAGCCTTGTTGTTAATGTGTTTTATGCTAATTATTTACTAATGACTAGTGTTGCTATTTTTGTTCTATGTGAGACAAGATCTTATACTATTTTGTGAAAGATATTGGTAATGCCTTTTTTTTATTTAAGGCATACAAAAATTTGGAATTTTTTTATATTTTTTATTGATGGATTGTTTATAAAGCACACATGTTCAAAAAATTTGAAATATGTTAAATTTGTGATCTTGTTACCCATTAATGTGTAATCCTTTTTTGTTATTATGGGAGTTAGAGACTTTGTGATTGGTATGTCCTTAATACTTGTTAAAAATAGGTCCTATGTGCTTCTGCTGTTGGTAACTTAGTTATATGCTCAAGTGTGTATTATTTATTTATTGCCTATGTTATAACACTTGAGTAATCCGAAGTGAGTTGTTGTAAACTTGCAAGTAATTCAATAATACGTGTAAGGTGTTATGGATTTTGATCTCACTCACAAGTGATCAAATCATTTTAAGTGAATTTTGGTATAAGTTACCCATTTGAGAAAATCCTTCAAGGATTTATATTTGCGATGACAAAGAGGAGTTGATATGTTGTTAAGTGTCAAGTGGACACTTGTAATCTCCTCAATTATGGAGGCAGAATATGTGGTTAGTAATAAAACCAATTTTGTGAGACTCTATGATTATCCAATTGTTTTTGGTTAGGCTTCATATTGTTTCTGATTTACAACCACATTTTGATGACTCTGCAATAATGTATTTTTCTCTGTTTTGTACTTGTGTTGTTGGAGATAAATATTGTGAGTCTCAGACTCAATTTGAATAATTTTATCACATAGTTAAGTTTTTATCTCACTAATAAATATTTTATCATTAGAGTATTTTGAAACTTATGTGACTCAAATAAAGTTGACTATGTTTTGATATGTTGGATTAGTGGGAGTGTGCACAATTGTTATTATGTTGTCTCGAGACTTATTGAAACTATTGTTGTCATATGTTGTTATTATGTGCGCACTTTTGTGATAATATGAGATATTATGGGAGACATTTTGGACCCAGTCTCATTTTGTTGTACTAAGATAATTTTGTTGAATCTCAAAAGGCATCTTGGGCGGATGCTAAGGTCATTTTGTTAGGAATTGCACATGATCACATTTTTGGCATGCATTTTGATGTGCTTTCCCTATAACTTATTGTTTGAGACATTTTGGACCCAGTCTCATTTTGTTGTGCTGAGATAATTTTGTTGAATCTCAGAAGATATCTTGGGCAGATGTTAGGGCCATTTTGTTGGGAATTAAGCGTGATCACACTTTTGGTTTGTGTTTTGATGTGTTTTCCCTTTGGCCCACATTCCACTTTATGTTAGGTCACAAGGATTTGAGTATCTTACATGTATGATATCAGTATTCTTATCGAATATGATTTTCTGCATTTTAAGGTACTTGTAATCCTTTTTTGGACCAATGGTTGAGAGTGCTTGCTCATAATTGACATTCTTTGTGGCCACATTAATCCAAGATATTGTTTATTTTAAAATGTTTGTCTATGCTATCCAAGTGGGAGATTGGTGGATTATTTAATCCTGTGTGGACTAGCATAGTCACATCTTTGCTAAAAGATTTGGATTAATTGAATGTCATATTTGTGGAGCATATATTAGTTAAGCCCATTTGTGATCACTTTTGTTATTGGGCTTTTATAAGCACTTAAACCTATTGTGAACTGTGGTGATATGTGGGTCTTGTATATGGGTTTTCTATGATGGGTAGGTTAACCCATATTGTAAACACAAGGAGAGGCCCCTACTCTCATCCTATATGTATTATGGTTGCCCCATTGAGATCATAAGCTTCAACGCATATAGGGAAAGAGGGTAGTTCCTCTCCTATACAATAGGATTCTTTATAATCTTCTCATGATGCTTCTCATGGAGATATGAATTCCTATTCAATATACAAATTCATTGGTAAGTTTAATGGCTAACAAAGGTATGCTTTCTACCTTACATAATAAAAGTGTTCTAAATTCATATATGACTTTTAGTTTTAATCTTACATATTCTTCAAACGTGGATGGTGGCGTGATGGCACGGAGCTTCCCTGACAACCCTGACACAGTGTGGATGGCGGAAGACAAACGTCGTGGAGCGATCTGCGAGCGACTGAAGAAGAATGGCAATTTGTGAGCTATCTGCAAGCCAACGGTGATCCTATGCAGCTTTTTGTCGTGGAGGCCGAGTGAGAATGAAGTGGCAGCTGAGTGAGAAAGAATGGAGGATGAGGCTGAGAATTGGGAAATTGAGAAGAAAAGATAAAGAAAACAAAAAAAAGGAATTAAAAAAAAAAAGAATCCACCGGTTATTCAAAATTGGGTTCTGTTCATCTTGGTTTTTTTCTAAATTTAAGTGTTTTTCGACGAGTTAACAACTGAAATGGTTTGTGGAGCTGACCGAATCAATCAGGTACGCGGGTCATGATTATGATCCAACAAGTTAGGTTGGATTGGTCGGTCTGATCCGATTTTGTAAACCTTGATGCCAATCATCAATAGTTGTTCTCTTGTACATCATGGTCTTGATCACTTCAAGAGGATCATGTGGTATTAATTGGATTTCATCGGCAAGGATCACAAACATGCATGATATATACATAGACCTGGTTTGCGCAAATGCTTAAGGCTACTTTAACAATCTTAATAACCTTTTGATCATTTTTCATCTCTTCCATACCATATTCGAGTGAAAAATAAGGAGCATTGTTATATACATTTACATTCCCTCGCAACTTATCAATTTCACAATTCATAAAAGTATATAATAAACCCTTTATAATTAAAAAAAGAGTTTAATTTATATTCACCGTCAGTGTAAAGTTTCTTTACACTGTTATCTAATCATGTGTTACTAAATCATTAAAAGAGTTTTACTATCATAACCACTATTTAAAAAATCTAACTATTTTAGTGATGTATCAACACATGATTAAATAACAGTATAAATTTTTTTTACACTGACAGTAAATAAAAATTAAATCCTTTAAAAAAAATCAACAAATTTCAAGCTATATAGTCTTCAAAATATTGCTCCCCCCAAGGTATCAGTTAACAGTAGCTTAAGATAAAATATAAAAAAGATATGCATTAAAGCCATGACTTTTGTTTCTTAATTTGGTCAATATAATTTTCTTTTGTTTTTTTCCATTTAATTCCTTTATTAATGATATGTGGATGACAAGAATAATGACACGAATACATTCCTCTGTCAAATCAAACAAACAAACAAAAAACTAAACACTTATTTTTATCTTTTAAATATATAAGTGTTATTAATTTAATTTTTTTTATAATTTTTTAGATTAAATTAATTATTTTAAATGATTAATTTGATATAAAATATGATATTAAATGATTAATTTAATGTCAAAAAATAACATTAAATGACTAATTTAATGTAAAAAAATTAATATTAAAATATTATTTTGATTTATTTATCATTAAAATACCTAATTAATGACACTTGTATATTTAAAACATAAAAAAAAATATTTACTCTCTTGATATTGACAAAAGTTAAGAGGACTTATTTATAAAAAAACTAAAATAAAACTAAATTAAAGGTAAGTGTAAATTAGAGAGATTAAAAATATTTTTTTAATTACATATACTAATAAAAAAAGAGATATAACTTGAAAGTATTAATTTCAATTGTTTAAATTAAAATGATATGAAGTTTTTCGCCAAAAAGAAATCATATAAAGTTGTACGAGTTTTTTTAATTACCTAATGATACTTGACAAACTTATGAATGATTCAGATTGGATACACATTTCACAAAAAATTTATTGAAATAAAAAATAACAATAAAATATCTAATTACGTATTAGAATTTTACCCTGTTTATTTTCTAAGTTTTCCTTTTCATTGGGCCATTTTATGAATTTTGTTTTATTTTTCATTTGCAAACAAATAGCACAAAATTTCCTTCACTGTGAAACGAGATCTCTTCCATTGCAGAAGGGGCAATCTCAATCAAAGCCACGGAATCCAATATGTCGCGACAGAGACCCAAAAGAGCCGCACTTCCTCCCGCTCAAGAGGTACCCATTACTATATCCATCAATCATTTTCTCGGGAAAATTTGGTGTCTTCGTTTTCCGTGGAAAACTCAATGAAAGTGAACCATTTATCACAAATACTTGAACAGTTAACCCATTTCAAGATTCATCTAAGCGAAAAGAAAAGTTTTTTTAAAGCTTCTGAATTGCTATATGGTTTTTTTTTTTAATATTTATTTATTTAAATTTCGCTATAACGGCTTTGTGTGGCACCCAATGTTGCATTGGGTAAGAATTAATGTTTTGAATGATGGGTTTGTGTGATTGTAGATGGTTTCATGCTTCATAGTTGAAATGGGGTTTGCTTGAATTTTTGTATAGAGTTTGTCTTCGACCCTGTTTCGTAGTTTCTCTGAATATGGAATCATAGAGGTTAGAGGCAATGTTTTGATTCGTTTTATTTTTTATTTTTATGCTTTTTAATTTTTCAATATATAATGGGTTAGTCTTGTTAGTAAAAGGGTCGAGTTGAGCTAAGAAAATGGTATGTATTTGCTGTTGTGTAGAAGTTATTTTTATTTTTATCTATGATTACTAAGACTCTTAAGAGATTCTAAGTGGACATTTGAACTTCAGAAAGTAGTTCATTCGTTTCTGAGATATTTTATTTTTGAAAGATGCAAGTTTTTGTACTATGGATGGATTCTCAGTAGAATTGCCTCTGCTACATCTGTCAGTTTTCATGTTTCTTGAGACATTGTATTTTGATCAAATTTCCTATTTCTTGTGCTGAGAAATGCAGAATATTGATAAATTGGAGAAAGTTGTAAACGAGGGCAATCATTATGGAGCTCAACAAATGTACAAATCTATTAGTGCCAGGTTCAAACAGTTTCTTAGGGTTATTTATGTGTTTTATTCTTCAAGAGACTATCTCTGCGACATATTCTTCATTTGATATTCAATGTGAAATGCTATTTTAAATCATAAGTAATTAGTGCATACTTTATGAGATTAGCTCATATTGTAAAGAGTTACTAATGGGGGATAGCAGATAAGTAAAATAGCATGGAATAGTTCAATATTTCTACTGCAGCCCGTCGGAAGGACATTTTTAGCCTCAATGTGAAAGGATTTAGTGCAGAAAATAGAGATACCATAAATTTTCATAACAATTCTATTCTTTTGGGAGCTGGATAATCTAATTTCATGTGGTGTAGACTTTGGTATTTTTGGTGAATACTGAATTTGTCCAGAGAGTTTGGAGCATTTTCTCATATGCCAGTTTAGAATTTTGGGAGGAGTAAAGAAGGCAAGGTTTTTGGCAGTATGCAGTTTGTGCTGTTATTTGGTGCCTATAGTTGGAGAGGAGTACTGGGATTTTCGAGGATATATATATTCTGTTATCTCTTTTGTGGGATAACATGGTCTTTTTAGCTTTTTTGTGATGCTTTGCTAATGGCTATTTTAGAGGGTTTTTTTGGTTACATATACAGAGATTGGCGAGCTTTGCTTATTTGATGAGTTTTTCTTGTTTATTCTAATTTTTTGTATTGTTTGGTTTCTTTTAGAGGATATCTTACCCTCTGCTCTTGTACTACTCTTTTTCACTTCTCTAATAAAATTGCTTGTTTTTTATCTGTAAATGTACTTTCCTGTTATCATCCATATAGATCTGTACTTGTTGAAGTCATATGAACATCCGGAAAAAAAATGTTGATAAGCTTCATTGTTTTGGTCTACGACTCTATGTTAACTAATACGTACTCATCAATTAAGTTGTGGACATTAATGAAGCATCCACACTTTGCTGCAGATATGTATCTGCTCAGAGGTACTCTGAAGCATTAGATATCCTACAATCAGGAGCATGCATTCAATTGGCTCATGGGCAGGTTATACATTTTCTATTTCAATTTCTTTCTAGATATATTTTTATCATCTTTGTGATCTTTACCCAGGAAGATAGGATAAATAATTTGGTTGTTGTGTTGTGACTGTATTAGATGAAGACTAGATGTTGATACTTCATACCAGAATTAAAACAAAAATACTTACCCACTTATATTATATATAGACCATTTGAAATATATTAACTTTCTTGATTTCTACTGCAATTGCATAATAAATATTAGTAAAACTAAACTTTGAAATTAGGAGGATAATTTTTCTTGAAAATCCTTGTAATTCGTTTGGAACAGTTTTACTAAAACCATTGCAATTTACATATATAAAGAATTATGGACCATTGAAATGCAGATACTTTCATTTGGAATAATTTGTTTGGCGTGTTGGATGAACATTGGGTGTGTCTCTCCTCTTTGAAGTAGTTTCTCTTTCTTTGCTTCAGTGGTTTTGGTGGAAAAATTGAGGCCAAAATTTTGTGGCACTATGCAGTATTTTTGGTTCTCTGGTGTATTTGGTTGGAGTAGGATGCACACATTTTTATGGGCATCTCTTTTCCCGTAGGTTTTCTTTGGGATAGGATTTTGTTTATGGTGTCCCTTTGGTGCTTTGCTTAAGGTTGTTTCAAGGGAGCTTACATTTATTTATAATCAGAGACCAGAGAGACTGGACAGCTTTGGTGCATTGTTGATTTTTTGCTTCTCCATGGTGTTTTTTTCCCCGTTCTGATGTCCTCCCCGTACTAGGAAGCACCGATACTTCAAAACATCTGCCGTACCCGTGTCGGATACGCACCTGTATCGGATACCAGTATCCGATACTGGATACTCCAAATACACTGTCAAAGCCTATTTCCTATATTTTTTATTTTTTATTTTTGAATTTTTGTGCCAATATAGGTGGGATATCATAAGAATTTGATAAATTATAGTATTCTATTATGTTTGTAGTGACTAATGCTGAAAATAAAAAGTATTTTCTCCACTTTTCTCCCTTAATCATAGAATGACTCAACTATTTTCTCCATCTTTGATATATATATTATGTCGAATCCTGCCGTACCCGTATCCTAATTTTTTAAGAAATGACGTATCCCCGTGTCGTACCGGTGTCGTATCCGATACTCGTACCCGTATCCATGCATCATAGTCCCCGTATTTGTACTTTCCCTCGTCTCTCTAATAAATTTTATTTTTCTATCAAAAAATAAATAAAAATTTGAAAACTCTAAATTGTGCATGTTGAAAGAGAAATTACATGGACTTTGGTGGAGGTACAATTATAAATGTAGTTGTGCAACTTGTGCTTTCATATGAGGTTTAATGCTTATTTTTTATGGCATTTTTTTATAGTTTGTAAATCAGTTTTGTATGTATTAAATTTTAAATTGCAAGTAATTGTCTTTTAGGAACTATCATCAGGAAACTGTAAAAAAAGCTCCTTTATTTTCTCTAATAAAAAGGATGCCTTACTAATTGGGAAAACTAATATAATAATTAATGTTAGAAACCTAAATGAAATTTCTATTGACTTACAGTGAAGCAAAATTCTATTACAATCAGGAAATTCTTTTAAAAAAGTCTTCTATTTTCTCTAATTTTTAAAACTATAATGATTAGGAAAAGTAATATTACTTAATAATAAGTAGAAAGGAGTTTTGGGAAATCAAAGTTTCGGCAATCCATGGTTTCATATATAGAAGAGATAGATTAATGGCATAATATGTATTATAAGTTTTTTTTATGATTTTATCTGATCTCTTATAATATGAAGGGATTATGAGTTCCATCCTCCCCCTTTACTTGTTAATATGTATTGGAGAAAATTTTCATGTTCTAATCATAATTAAAGAAACAAACAAAACTAATAGTCTAATATTAATAGTAGAATTTTCAAATTGTATGTTATATAAAAAAGTATACATTCTTAGCCTTTTGTGAGATTCTGCTTGATTTCTTGTGTCTGGTGAGCTGCTGACTCGATTTGAGCGTACTGATACTTCATTCAGATAATTTAAGGTGGATATATAAATCCAATTGCCAAAGTGCGCTGTTGTCTATTTTAGCAATTGCGTATTCATATCTTGTTACTTCTCTGTTCTTTATACGTATGGTTTTATGCTTAGCTTTCTCCTGAATCAAAAGTTGATGTCAGTTAACCTCTTGGATTATGTGTTAGCTGTGATGTGAGCTGTATTTGAATGATTTACCTTTATTGGCTGCTTCTACTATCTAGACCAGGTATTGGCCCATCTGAGACACGTGAAAGTATGGGCTGGTAAAAATTGCTAATTGGATTTTTTTTAATAAAAGAACAATTCATTAAGAGAGAAAGGAAATACATGACTAGAGGATCATGAATCCTTTCAACATTCCTATCTGAATTTAAATATATTTTTTTAATTTTAACACATCTCTGGTAATAATATTTTTTTTTTCTGATTAAAATATCTGGTGATAATTTTAACATTTGATCAACAGCAAAGTTTAACTCCTAGTTTCTCTTTATCTAAGGTTACCTGTGGAGCAGAGCTTGCTTTATTGTTTGTGGAGACATTAAGGAAAGGGAAAATTCCTTATGATGATGAAACTCTTGGTGAGCTCATATCCCGTCTTTTACAGTTTTATTTTTATCAGCAGTTCGTTTTTTGTGTATTAGTGATGCAATGTAAATGATTTTAGTATATCCTGTGCTCACTCAATGACATGGGGAATTTTTAATTTGGTCATCGTCACATAATTTCATAAACATTCATACTTCTTATTTTGGTTTCATATAGTATTTAACCATGAAATTTTAGTTCTCATTACTAATAAATTTCAATGGTAGACCTTCTCAAGAAAATCTACAAAACATTTCCTCGGGTTCCACTGCCACAACACCTGGGGGATGACGATGATGTGCAGCGGCTTTCTGAAGCCCTTGGAACTGCAAAGGCACGTGTGGAGGGCTGCTCCTCATTCTTAAAAGCTGCTATCAGGTGAGACAAAATTAAAACATATTCAAGATTATATTTTGGTGAGCTCCCTATCTTTTCAATGCAAAGTGAGTCATTGCCAAATATTATTGTGTCAGTTTATGTTGTGTATTGTAGTGTTCAGTTCACAAAAAGAGATTAATGCATTTAATGTTGCTTTGGCTATAAGAGCTCTGAATAGATCTTTCTTATTAATATTTATAACTGAGCTTCTCATAGAAGCATATAGACGTTTCTATTTAGACTTTATGGCATTGAGTGCTGAATCCTATTTATTTATTTCCCCCTTTTTGCATTCCCCTGCTATGAGGGATCTTCTTTAAAAGGGTTGCTGGTATATGCTATGCAAGTCTTCTTGTAATTGTGTGTATATATGACAATTTATTTGGGGATACAGGTGATAATAGAGAAAGAGTTAGGTGGATCCACTTTGGACAGAATATGGGAATGAGCGATGTAGAACGAAAGAACTAAGAACCAGGACTCCTCGTGATTCAAACAATCCAATAATCTGTTTAATTTAATCAATATCAAAAGCTGAATAACAAAAGGCACCTAAAGGGGTATTTGTAACGCAAGTAGGGTAAACCCAAGTCAAATCCTAATCAAACAACAACTCCTAAAAAAGAACTTATTAAAATAATGTATAATCATTAAATTACCAAAAATAAGAAAAAACCAAATTATTTCTAAAATAATATAATTATCCTAAATTAACATGCTTATCCATTATGTATCAATGTGGGCTTGGAAGTAATGTGTAAGAGAATTTGTCTTGGCCTTCAGCCAAGAAAAAATAGAAAAAAGAATGTCTTGGGACTTGGTCATTAAGGTAATACTATATTTGGATGTGTGGCTCTGCAATATAGTGTTTGATTTGACTATATGAAGGACACTTCTATTTTGGTTAATTGATGATGCTAGAAGCAGTCCTTCATATACACTGATCCAATTTTTTGTTCCATTGTCCACGACATGGACAGAATAGATCATTATTTCAAGATTGATCTGGTGGGTAATTGAATAGGGTGGCTGTGAATTGAGAGAATTTTGCTGCCTATTATTCTGTTCAGGGCCAGAAACCAATGTTAGGCTATTGGTGATGATGAGATATATTGGAGTTGATGAAATTTAGGATTTTCCTTCTGGTGGATTCTAGGGTACGTCTGCTACAACATTACTGAAGCCTCTTTCATGTTTCATTTTTAATTTTACATCATCTGCCAAGAACCTTAGAATGAAGTTGTACTTAGAAAATATGTAAAGTGAGAGGAGTGCTTTTTGCTTTTCCTTTTTGATTTTGTTCTTTGTAACACAAATTATATAATAATACTTAATTAAACAAGACTTGTAATTCTAAACCCCAGATTGGCTCCATTTGAATTTTGTGGAACTTTTACATTACAAGGCTATTGATATGAATATATATCAGCTTAGTTATTTATGCTTATTTACGTTTTAATTTTGTGTTCCCTGGAATTATATTTCTGGCTTTGCTGCTATTGTATTCAGGTGGTCTGCAGAATTTGGAGCAAATAGTTATGGATCTCCAGAACTGCACATTATGCTAGCTGAATACATTTATTCTGAATGTCCTGAGGTGGTACGTTTGACAATGACACTTCAAGCACATCGTTATTATTGCTTCTCTTGAATCTATACTCTGTATACTCTAGAGTTTGTTTCAAGCTTTTTTTTTTTACCAACAGCTGTATTAATTTTTTCTTATCATTGATTGTTGGTAGAAGGAAAACACAATAGTGCAGATATGTGAAGTTCTGATTTCTTTGGCAGAATTTAGGGTTTTCTTGGGTGGGATGACGGTAGTAATAGGTGAATTGAAGATTTATTGGGTGTACATGAGGATAAGGGGGATTTGGAAGCCGGCGTTTGGAGGGTCAAATTGGTGGCTGTTTGGGTGCTGTGAACAATACCTGCGATTATAAGGTTTTGGGATTGGAGAGTTTTAAGGAAAATTCAAGCAGGGAACAATTAGGGCTTTAATGGGAAGAATTTTTAATGATGTTTGCCAAAGAAATTAGGTGACTGTTAAAATTAAAGAAAATAGGGTATAAGATGAGAAGAAGAAATTTAACCTATATTACCAAGGTTCTCTTGGTTTGTTTGAATGAAGTATTGTCAGACACAATTTTAGATATTAATTTAAATGCTTCCCTGATAGCGAATAACGTGGTCGACGATGTCAGAAAAAGAAGAAAATGTGGTTATTTTCAAATTGGAATTTGAAAAAGCTTATGACTGAGTGAGCTATGGCTTCTTAGATGAAGTTCTTGATAGAAAGGGTTTTGGTACTAGATGGAGAAGAAGGATTACTGAATCTCTCTCAAATGGTACTTTCTCTGTGATTGTGAATGGCAACCCAAGTCTTGGTTTAAAGGTCAGCTGGGAATCAGGCTAGGAGACCCTTTATCCCCTTTCTTGTTTACTTTAGTGGTTGATGCTCTAAGTCTGATGCTTTCAAGGGCTGTGGATAGGATCCCATTAAGGGTATTAGAGTTGGTTTACAGGAGGTTATGGTCTCCCACCTTCAATTTGCTTGTGACATGATCCTTTTTCTGGAAGAGGACAGCGACTCCTTTTTTAATCTTCTTTCTACTTTCAAGTTCTTTAGACTATCTCTGTTTATGTGAGGCACGTCCCTTACTGAGGCAAGGCAAACATGAATAAATTTAGTTTACTCTAAATTAAATAGAACATGAACTAAATCTAGTATAATGTAAATGCTTGGAATGTTTGGAGCAGGACGTGTCTCTGAATTTTTACGCCAATATGGAAATGGCTTTATGCTTTGAAAAGCTTCACTTTCCCTTGAAACTATTATGATCATTATATGTGATGAATGAATATCAATATACTTTTTACATGCAGGATATGGCTAGAGTAACATATCATTTTGTGAGAGGAAATAATCCAAAGAAGTTTGCTTCTACTCTAGTGAATTTTTTGGGCAAGGTCAGCCTCCTCACTTCTTTTTTTCTTTTTTTTCCTTGTTGTTTGGTTCAACTTTCCAAAATTCTGTTGAGGCATGCCAAGCAATTTCGCTCTTACATTTTCTGATAAAACTTGGTTCAACATCCATGATGATTTTAATTATACTATGATTCATTATGCTATATTATTGGGTGTTTCTAAAACTAATTTGGAGGAGGTAACTGGGGCATTCCTTTTGTAATTTTGGCATATTTTTGGGAAGGTTCAACTGATATGCTTTTCACATATTGTAGTGTTATCCTGGTGAAGATGATTTGGCCATTGCTCAGGCAGTTTTAAGGTAAAAGCATTTAAGAACTTAATACTCACTTTGAGATTCCCTGGCAATATTATCAATATTTGTTCACTCCTGAATACCCAGGACACTTCTGATACCTAAATAACCTTTTTTACTCCATTGAACTTATTATTTAAGCTTTTGCTTATTGCATTACAACTGTAGTACATAGATATTCACAGCATTAATTTTTGTTGTTTCTGAATGCATTTTGCCTTGGCCTAGATTCTTTTTGTGTATTGCAGTATGTATTATCATCTAAGTGTTCATTGTCAAAACAAACACTTCCAATTCAGGTCACAGAATGCAAGATTAGGATATGGTTTTTTATTGTCAGAATATCACAGAACATCTTCGGGGTATTTTAGCATATCTTTAGAATATTTTAACATATCTTTAGAATATCTTTATAATATATTGTGGAATCAATTAGTCGTCCTCTAATTGAGGAAGCAATCTTAGGAATTGTTTTCTAATTTCATTATGTTCCCTGATTTGTTTCCTTTTTTAATTAGGGTTAGGAGTCTTATTGTCTTAGTAGGCTTAGGCTTGTACTAGTAGTACTGTACTAGTACTTGACCTAATTATTAGTATAAATAGGGGTTAGTGCTTTGTATTTCACAACACATCAAATCAATACAATATCATATTATTCATTAGTATTTCTTCTCTTTTTTACTCCTTCCTTGCCTAAACCCTATAATTTCAACATTTATAAATATGAAAAACTTACTTGAAAGAAATTGGAGAATAGAATCAGTCTTGACCTATCCTCCCTGTTTTCCTATCTATGTGACAAATAAGGGAATTTTCACTTTAGTTGTCTTGGACTAATCATCATCGATGCATGCATTATTACCCCAAAGACCCATCTACTAATTCCCTTTAGTGGACATCCTAGTCCTAGGTGACAATTGATGAGTAAAGGTATGCATCCACTGTTTTCAGTGATGTTGACGTACTTGTTAAATTTACAATCCTTGTCTTCTTTGGTTAATGCCTTTCACCTGTAGTTCCTTGCATATTTCAACAAGGTTTCAAACTGAGGAATCGCTCATTTCTTGCATGACAGGTATTTATCTTCAGGTAATTTGAAAGATGCGAACATACTAATGGAAGAGATAAAGAAGCAGACTGAATCTGCAGAAGTTGAGTTTCCTCGGACAGAATTGATGCAGTTCATCAATTATCTTTTGCAAACGTAAGCTGTCTATAATGTTTCATTGATTTATTGATCAATTTGTGTTCTTAATCTAGACATAGTGAAGGGACATTTTGCATTACTTCAAATTGAAGGGAACTGGAAGCACTATGATTTGGAGAACATTGATAGATTGCAATTATTTCATCTTTTACAGGACACAAGAACTGTTCTTCACTTATATAAAGAGTGTTAATTGTGTTATACTTATATGGCTCTATTCCTTAGAGTAGAAGAGAATAAAGCAAACTAAAATTAAGTACCTTCTTCTGCTTAAGGAATAGAGACTTATAACAATTAGTTAGCACTCTATAAAAGTGAAGCAAAGTGCTAGTAATCTGTAATATATAAAATTATATATAGGGGAAGTGAGAGTACTTGGTTAATATTATATGAGAGGAGCCAATAATATCCTTTGAATCAAAACCAACATCTTAGATTAAAACTCATTAAACAGCCCACGCTATCTGTCTTTCTTCAACCTTGCGATTCACGCACCTCTATTTTTCTTTGCCTTTTTGGTGCAACTATCTATTTTATAGCACCAATCAAGATTCCAGATATCAATTTGGCTTGATTGGAAACTGTCAAGGACCAACTTTCTTTAAAGCTTAAGTTGTTAGGTGGAGGCTCGTGAATGATTTTATATCTTAAACATGCCGCCTCACGCAAGAGCCCTTTGGGCTTGAAATGTGGACAGTGCACAGGCATACTTTATCTTGTGCTGAAATTTAATTTAATTATGAAGAATGGTGGTGGCAAGGATTGAATTCTTGATTGCTTGATCATAGAGGTTTTGATACTATGTCAAAGACCAACTCTCCTAAAAGCTTAAGTTGTTGGGTGGAGGCCCAGTAGTGTTTCAATATCTCTAACAGAAACAAATTTTGAAGGCATTGAAGGTGGCTAAGCTACATTTGGAAGCATTATTTGACAATAGAGGTCAAGTACCCCGAGCAAAATTATTTGAAATTAGAAAAATTTATAATATAATCAATTAAGGTTTCTTTCTCTTTTGGATTTTGAAGTAAATCAAGGATTGTGCATTTAGAGGAAGCCACCTTCAATGCTGTTGAAAGCTTATCCCAATCAGTTCTTGAGTCTTGACAATGTTGAAAACTTGGCGGGCACAACATAAGTTATAGGCTAATCAAGACCAAGATTCCAAAATGGTGGTGTGGTTACTTGGATGGTGAAAGTAGGGTCACGTGAGGTGTTTAATGAGTGTTTAAATCTATGCTGTTGGTTCTGATATAAGGGTCGTTATTGTGAGTGAGAGGAGCAAATATTTGGAGCTCCCATTATGTTCCATGCCAATGCTTTTTTTAAATGTTATTATTTTTTATTTTTATGCAGGATGGAGAGAAATGCTTTGCCTCTTTTTAATATGTTGAGAGCAAATTTTAAGTCCAGTATTGACAGGGAACCTGCGTTCAATGAGGTCAGCTGACTTACCATACCAAGGCATATGCTTTATTTCCCCCTCTGCTGTTGGTAGGTAGCAATTAACAAATATATCCAAAAAGATGTGGTGTATGCTTCTATGAAAGTTCTGACTGGTCTTGTGTTGTTATCTTGTGATTATTTTTCACTTTGCACAAAACTAAAAATGCAATCCATTTGCTGCCTTTGACATGAAAAACTGTGGTTTAGATGCTAGATGATATTGCGGAGAAGTTCTATGGAGTACAACGAAGGAACCCCATGGGAATGTTTGGAGATATATTCAAGGTGACTATCAAAACTCTTTTTTACTACAACTTTATTTTTTTCTATATTGTATTATTCTTCTATTTTGGTTTTCATGACTTCAAGTATTTTGTACATTTCATAAAAATTCAACTCTTTGAAAAAAATCATTTAACTCATGAAAATGCATTTTAAAATTTTATTATTGTATTAAATTATAATAAAATTGTGTTTCAAAGCTCAATTTGTGAAATCCTTACTTTTTAGTCTCTTCTCTTTTCTCTGTTTTCATCTTTCTCTTAATAATTTAAATATCTCTTAAAACATTTAAGAAAATTTTAATTTATAAATAACAAACTAATTATTTGAAAATAAACACAAATAGACCAATAAACCATAAGTTAGAACATAAATTTTGAAATTGCAACTTTATACTTTTCGCATTGATGCATTTCAAAACTTATTTCATACTTTTAGTATCTCTTTGTTCCCCTTCCTATTTCTATCTTATTTTTCATCATTTTAATTTATAACTCAATTGTGAAGCAAAGGAATTTTTTTTAATATAGGAGGACTCAACCAAGTATGTACAAATAAACATAAGATTAGTTCTGATCGAAGATATGTTATTTTTTAAAAAAAAACACTGATATTGTTTTCCTTTATAGTCAAATATAATTCTTTGTTTATCCTGAATTATATGTGTCAAAATTTTGAGATTCCTTGTAACTAGTTGTATTTCTTTTTTTTTACGTGTACTGGAAATGGAAAAAAAAAAACTGCTTTATAATTTAATTTCGTTTATAATCTAAGCATATTTAGTTTACAGTTTGGAGATAAGGCTGTGTAGCTTAAGGGATAGATAACCAATATATTCCACTAAGGAATAATTCATAACTTGAACACTGATCTTAATTTCTTATTATGCAGTTGATGGGGGCTGACTAATGATATTCATTCTTGAGACACTACCAGATAGAACAGCAATACCTATCCTGTAAAAGGTAAACCGGTTTGACATTATAAACTAATCACATAGAAGATTCAGATAATTGTAGGTTGGAATGACTTGTAAAAAAATTCTTCCCCTCCAGCATTTTTCTGTACTAAATGAAAATCGCTACCATACCAATTTTACTGGGGCAACTCTTTATTTTCAATTTTCGTCTTGCAATAAATTATGAATGTCATGGATGAAAGTGGATAATGGCACTCTTATTTTTGTTTTTCCATTGATTAGAGTTACTTAAATTCTCAAAAGATGACATCGTTTGCAATTTTCATTAGATGTGATACATAGCCAGCCACTGTCAAGTGTCAGTGTTTCAACTCAACTAGCTAATCTCAACTCTACACATTTCAACGAAGAGATGAAATTTGGACAGAATAATTGCTGGAAATACAATTAGAAAGGATGTGGTGCTGTGCTTGTGATGCATCTATCTTATCTTTATCTATCAGGAGAAATTACACACATACTGACCTATATTCTCACCAAAAAATAAGTCTCTTCCATTAACTAACAGCTCACTTTGTGCAGCCATTAACATCACTAACTTTAACTAATGTCATCTACTGGTAACTCAAACCCTCACCTATGGTTAACGCTTGCGCAAGGAGACAGACAACGTGGTTCAATTTATATGAAAAAACTCATCTCTAATTTTTTGTAATCTTTAATTTGAAGGGAATACCAAACTGATTCTTTTTGAGTTGTAAGTATTCTCTGCATCTTACTGAATACTTTAAACTCATCACAATCTATTCAATCTCAATTTTGATGTTAATTACTAAATTTTAAGAGATCTCTAAGTTACATTATCAACCTCCATTTTTGCCTTCTCATTTTGTAGTCAGATGTTGATCTTACAACTCAATCAATATGGTTATAAATCTATAACAAAAGATGATACACAACCTTCTATTGACAACAAATGATTTTTGGCAAAGAACCAGAAAAAGAAAAAATTATGGCCAGCATCATCAAGATCAAGTGTATAATCGAAGTGAACGTTCATGAAGTTTTCTGGTTCCATCCAAATTTTAAACTCCAATAGAGCTTTTGTAAAATTGTTTTGTAAAACCCAACGAAAAATCAGTTTTGAAAACTAAAATTACTAAAGCATTTATTTGGGTGGTTTATTTCAAGAACGCATTTTAAAAGAAAAAAAAAAGTTGGGTCCGGTTAGACTTGTTAAACAGTGGGATATTACATTGAACATGTAGAGAAATGCAAATTAGAAATGGTATATTTCACTATTCCTTTAGGTGAATTGGTAACCATCTTCTAGGAGAGCAGTTTATACAAGTAGAATGGAAAATTTGACTAGTGGCACCAAATGGAGCACAATGTTGTGGTTTCCAGAAATCATATATTCTACATGACATGTGTCATTTAATGATAAACAGTATGCAGAATCCAGTTGAAATAATGGAAACAACTAGATAAAGCTATAAAATTACTCATCGATTAAAAAGACCACTCCATTGTCGTTCTTAAAGTTGTGTGTCGTATGATCAATCACCTGTACACAGAAAAAAGTCATCAGGCCATATAATATAATTGACATGCAACACCATGTGAACCAGAGCAGCCAACTTCCACTAAAACCTATGTAAGGAAAGAGAAAGAGGAGGGGGGTTACTCCAAACCTCCTCTGTTCAAAAGAAGAAATGCTTGTGTAGGTTTTCAAATTAGAGGAGAGGTAATTGAAAAATCAAGAAAAACACAGGCTACAGTATTTTACTCAATCTGTTTTTGCACCATAGTAACAGCATTACGTTAATGTAAAAAAAATTATTCATGTTCCATTTGATAGTAAAATATGACATATAAGTTTATGTTTTAGAACAAATGTAACAATGCCAACATATCGAGTTTTAGAAGTTTACTGACCAACTGTTTCAACAAGTCAATAACCACCAAATTAAGAGGGAGTGGGGCAAATAATGGAATATCCTGAGTTTACATGATTACCGCTGAACTTCAATCTGAGGCTAGGACATGATGGCTAAACGTTGTATTATTCATAACATGTAAATAGGTGAAAACTAGGTTTTGTAAATGGTTATTTAATAGCAACATCTCTAATCGAGTAAAGTTAATTTTAATCAACCTTTTCCCACTACCTTCAACTGGGGTACGATTAGGGAATTTGAATACAAAGAAATCAAGAATCTAAGACAGAAAACTGAATAAAAACTCCCTTTTGAAGGACCAAAAAGTGAAAAAGAAAAGAATCAAACAGTGTCATTCCCCCTCCCCCCTTTTTTTTGGTGCCAATCTGAAACAGTGAATTTTTTAAACGTGCAGCCTTGGAAACAATCTCGATTTGTCATATCTCAATCTCCAAAAGTTACGAAACAAGTCTAGAAAATAAAGAGGAAACCCAAAAAATGAAATATAATTCCAAGGTCTGTGAAGAGTAATCCAAATGAACTAAACTGCATGTAATACTCCAGAGAAAGGGAAGGTGAAAAAACTCACATTTGTATTGCTCAGTTCTAGATTGTAAAAGTCCATTGTATCTGCCTTAAATAGAGGGCCAGCGTGCCATGTCCCATGATTAAGCTTAAGAAATTTGGAACCAGAAACCTTGAAAACTTGGACATCCTCGACGGCTGGAGGCACATATGGATGACCACAGGGTGACTGCACAATCTTCTTGCCTGTGTCATCCTTGATTTCATTTGAATCAACAATGGATGGCTTAGCCACTCCAAGATACCAAACGTGACCACCAATGGACCCAAGGCACTGGGTCACGCTTGCATGATGTGTAATCCCAGAGAACTTAAGTGGGCGATCTTCAAGATGCATAATGTAGAACCTGCCAATATGGAGGAATGGATAATGATAAACTCCAAATACAATTTTATGAAAGAAGATAGCTTACTAACTTAGCTTACACATGTTATTAGAAATTTTCATAACTCAACCAGTTCTCTTCTCCATATTGCTATATTTTAAGTAAAGCTACAGCACAAAATTGCTCACATCACTTTCATATACACATTAATTTCAAGAAGTTAGTGCATGGGTTAGAGCTCAATGTCAATCTAAATTCAGGAATCTGATCAGTGATCACTATCCCAGCTAAATTAAACTGGTGGATTATGCATAGCGAAACAGATTTGAAGCGTATTTTTTGAAAAAAGGGCATGCTTGTGCTTTTTTCTTTTGAGGAAAAACAAGTTCAATGGGTGTATTCTATATACATTAAAAAAATGGAAGCAAAGCAGTTTCAATTGCATAAAACCAACTGGAACATGTCTTGAAATAAACTACTAGACCTTGTATAGCACTATAGGACTGAGGAATTTCCTATGAAGCAATTCATTATGGAAATGACATCTTCAAAAGAAGCTTCCAAAACCTTACCTCTGTGCAATGTTTCCACAATGAATTCCTAAGTTTCTATGCCTCCCAATTTTGATATATACTAGTTTGCCAAGGTAATTTCAGGATAATAGGCAGATGCACTTTGCTCTTAGAGTACAAGTTACCTCAATTTGATCCATAACAACAATGGGAAGAAAAAAAATTTTAAAAAAGGAAATTTTGTGCATTTTATGTCATGATAATACAATCCAAACAGCAAGAAGTTACTGCAACATCAAACAAAATAATTAATTCTTCACTGTAGTTTGCTTTCCCAGACTAACCAGCCATGCTATAAATATATGTTCCGCAATAACAGAGATTAATCAAATAAAATTTAACCAATCAATAGTTGATTACAGTTCCTAGTAATATTGCAAATTTAAACATAAGTTCAGGCTTTGCACTTAAAAAATTATACAAAATAGGTCTACATCACTTGCATATTAGTGGGAGCACACCAACAAAAAAAAAATCTGATTTCTGATACTGCAAACTTCAAGTTTCTTTCTTACTTCACTATCAGCTTCAAAGAGGACACCCCATTACAATAAAATCCTCTAAATTAGCAGAGAAAAGAAACAAGTGAAATTATTAATAAGAGAAAAAGTGGGTGTGGGACAAAAGAGAAAAAAAAATTCAAAACTTTGATTTCTTCATAAAAATTCAAGCTTGATTGATATTATGATATATGAAAATGATGGTGGTTGAGAACCTGGGAGTTCCATGGCTAAGGTCCAACTGAGCATCATAGGGGCCAAACTCAGCCCCATCAGGTGAAGCCTCGACCACCTGACCGTAGTCTTTGAAGGTTGAGGGAGTTGCATCGATTGGCTTCAGCGTCACCGCCTTTGATTCCTTGGAGGTGTCCATTGGCAGTGGCAGCAGAATCTTAGAGAGAGAAAGAGAAGTGAAGGCAACTTTAGAGTTTAGACTTTAGTTTAGATACACGTCCTTCACACATTACTCAAAACAAACCAAGCCAATTGATTTTTCTTTTTAAGAATTTTATTGAACTCATAAAATTTAAAAGCACTTTTTGTAAAAGCTAAATGAACATATAAAAGAGAAAAGATACAATGTGATCGTTTTGGATGAAATTTATTTTTATAAAGAAGAATTCTAAAAAAAGTACTTGGCTGAAGGGAGCAAAAAGAATCTAAATGTAGTGAATATGAAAAATAACTAGATGTGTGCTCTAGTGTCAAAAGGATGCCAAGATTTCCTCAACATTTTTTCAATAGAGTTGCTAGTTTAGATTTTAGTTGAATTGATTTACATTTAAAAATGATTTTAAAAGTTAGTTTAGAATAATTTATTTATTTTTAATGATAATTTAGTTATCTTTGTTTTGGATTCTTTTCCAACTTAAACCGAAATTAGGGAGAAGGGAAAAAAATACTTCCTATAAAAGTACATTAAAAATTGTGAAAAGTGAGTTTATATTCATAGACAACCAAAGAAAACACTAAAAGTGTAATCAGTTTTGAAATGTAATTATAAGTATACTTTTAAAAAATTTATGGGTCCTACACTTAGAATCAATTCTATTGGCCACAAAAATTAAAAAAATTATACTTATATCAAACTCAATTCTACAACCTATAAATTTGTGAAAATTAATTTTACAAAACTACCCAAACAAATTGAGACACACTTAAAATCGATTCTAGGTTACTAGAATTGATCCTCAGAAGTTTAAAATCTAAAAGAAACAAGCATTTATTTATTGGCCAAAGTTGCTTTAGAGACTACTCAATTTCTTCCTTTGAACTTCTAAAAATGGGAGTTACTCTCATACATGAGAGAAATGGTGTTATGGAACAAAATGTAAAACTCTAATTAGTTATTTACACTTAACTCACTATATCAACCTTCTGGCTAGTATTGAAGCAAAATGTGAAATTTTAGTAAGTCCTTTATACTTAATCCACTATTCCAACCTTCTCGCCTAGTTTAGTTCTAATGGCCCTTGGGTGGAGTTTACTACAATGGTATTCTCTTCATCCAAAGTCCAAACTAACAAATCCACATTTTCTAGATAAATCCTTGTATGTTTAGCCATTATATCGATATTAGCTAGTGATTATATAATAGTTTGAACTCCCTTGCATTGTCATTCATTTTCTAGGAGTTCATGAGGGTCTCATTGACCTAACACAATTGAAAGGAAGCATGGTTTAGTCTTTAGAGTGTTAAAATTAGGACCTTCGATGTGAATTCTTCCAAAATACATTTGGGAGAGGCTAGGCACCGCCACAAACCCTCAACAAAGAAAAGACATTTTCTTTCATTCGTTTAGTTATCTAAAGATAGTTTGCATTGAATTGACTAGATCGTTATTCAATTATGACTTAATTAAGAAGAAAGTTTAGCTCTTCGAAATTTATGTTTACATCAATTAATTTAAATACTACATAATTGAGTAGACTGTAGAGATTACTATGATTCGTTAATGTAAAAAAATTTGAATAAATAAATTTATGCATATTAGAGGTCGAAACATTAAATTACTTTTTATAACCTTTTGAGAATATTTCTCTAGGTTTTAAAAATACAAAAGTGTGTAAAAAAAACAAAAATAAAAGGGAAATTGAAGTAATTTACTCTTTACATTTTGATGAGACAAAATTCCCTTTTAAAGTGTCCTTAGACACAATTATTCTGTTTGTATAACTTTTAATAGAGAAATATATGTAATTTATGAGTTATTTTATTTTTGAGAAAAACTATTAACACTCTTATTTATTTATTTATATTTATATTAATTTTTAAATTATAATTTCTTAATTAATTTATAAACGAAATGATCTTCTGTTTACATGATTCAAAATGTTTTAAGGACATGTTATCCGCATCTAAAAATTTACAATGACAATTTTAAAATAAAATAAAATTCAAGAGGTGTATAATTATTTTTTCCATAAAAATTAAAAGAGGACTAATAGTAAACCCTCACCCAGTCACCCTAAAACAACAACACAACCTTAGTGAACACCATAAACATTAGTGAGTCATATAATAATCATAATCATATCATATGTTGCTGCCGCTCCACTTTAGTTCTCTATGACCCTTGTCTCCCTCCAACTGCAACTGCAATGCCAAAACCCAAAACCCTAAACATATAGATCATCAGAGTCAGAGAGAGTGAACCAGAACATGACCACCACCACCCAAAAACCACCATCAACAGAGACCATAACCAGAATCCTGACCACCCAAAAACCACCATCAACAGAAACCATAACCACAATCCTGACCACCCAAGAAAACCCACTCCAAACCCTCCACACCTTCCTCCCCCACCTCAACCTCCCCCTCATCCTCTCCATCCTCTCCTCCAAAGCCCTTTACTCTCACCCCACAACCCTCCTCTCCTTCTTCAAATGGCTCCAAACCCACGCACCCTCCACCGTTTCCCACACCCCACAACCCCTCCTCACCCTCCTCCCTCGCATCCTCTCCTACAACAAGTTCTCCGATGCCAAGTCCCTCCTCCACTCCTTCATCTCCTCCGATCGCCACCACACCCTCCACTCCCTCATCCTTCGACCCAATCGAAGCCTGCCCAGAATCTCAAAATCCCTCCTTGACACCTCCATTGGTGCCTACGTCCAAGCTGGCCAACCCCACCTCGCTGCTCAGATTTTCATGAAGATGAAGCGTCTTCGTTATAAACCCAACTTGCTCACTTGCAATACCCTCCTCAATGCCCTGGTGAGATCCCCTTCATCCCACTCTATTTCCTTGTCTAGAGATATATTTAAGGATGCTCTTAAACTTGGTGTGAATGTCAACACCAACACCTTTAACATTTTGATATATGGGTATTGCGCTGATAATAAGTTCAAGGATGCTGTTGTGCTGATGAATCAAATGGGTGATTTTGGATGTTCTCCTGATAATGTCACTTATAATACTATATTGGATGCACTCTGTAAGAGGAGTCAGTTAACTCAGGTGCGGGATATGTTGCTCGAAATGAAGAGTAGCGGCTTGATTCCGAATCGGAATACTTATAATATTTTGGTTCATGGGTATTGTAGGTTAAAGTGGTTGAAGGAAGCTGCTGAGGTTGTCGAGTTGATGACGCAAAATGATATGTTGCCGGATGTTTGGACTTATAATACGATGATGAGGGGTTTGTGTGATGAAGGTAAGATTGATGAGGCTGTTAGGCTTAGAGATGAGATGGAGGAGTTGAAATTGATTCCGGATGTTGTTACTTATAATACTTTGATTGATGGGTGTTTTGAGTGGCGGGGTAGTGCGGAGGCGTTTAGGTTAGTTGAGGAAATGTCGGTAAAGGGAGTCAAGCCGAATGCAGTGACTCACAATGTAATGGTTAAGTGGTTCTGTAAGGAAGGTAAGATTGATGAAGCAAGCAATATCATAGTAAAGATGGTAGAAAGTGGGTTTTCTCCTGACTGTTTTACTTATAATACTATGATTAATGGATATTGTAAAGTGGGAAAGCTGGGAGAAGCATTTAGGATGATGGATGAAATGGGAAGGAAAGGATTGAAAACTGATATTTTTACTCTTAACACCATATTGCACACTTTATGCGTGGAGAAGAAGCTTGAAGAGGCATACGAGTTAACTGTAAAGGCCAGTAAGCGAGGTTATATTCTCGATGAGGTAACCTACGGAACTCTTATCATGGGATACTTTAAGGTTGAACAAGCTGACAAAGCCTTCAAGCTTTGGGATGAGATGAAGGAGAAGGGGATAGTTCCTAATGTTGTCACGTATAATACTATAATCAAAGGGTTATGCCTCTCTGGTAAAACTGATCAAGCTGTAGATAAATTGAATGAGCTTTTAGAGAGGGGTTTGGTCCCCGATGAAGCTACATACAACATAATTATTCATGGTTACTGCTGGGAGGGAGTGGTAGAGAAAGCATTTCAGTTCCATAACAAAATGGTAGAGAACTCATTCAAGCCAGATATCTTTACTTGTAATATTCTTCTTCGAGGACTTTGCAGGGAGGGTACGCTGGAGAAGGCTCTTAAACTTTTTAACACATGGATCTCTAAAGGGAAGCCCATTGACATAGTTACATACAACACATTGATATCCTCCCTTTGCAAAGAAGGGAGACTTGAGGATGCATTTGATCTTATGACTGAAATGGAAAGAAAAAAATTGGGGCCTGACCGGTATACTTATAATGCCATTGTTAGTGCACTTACTAATGCTGGTAGAACTGAGGAAGCCAAGGAGTTGATGTCAAAACTTGTAGAAACAGGGCAAGACGTGAAAACTAATGACACTTCCCAAGATCTTGGTTCAGGTGATATGATGTACTCAGAGCAGATAAGTAATTTGTGTACTCAAGGGAAGTACAAGGAGGCAATGAAACTATTTAAAGAGTCAGAACAGAAAGGAGTTAGTTTAAATAAATATGCCTATATCAAGCTAATGGATGGGCTCTTGAAGAGGCGAAAAAGCATATCAAAGGTTGCCTGATCAGATTGACACATTAAATTGGCTAGGTAATTATTCTAGCATTTGGATTTATGATGCCCGTAGTGCTGAATCATGTTGTAGAGGTGGTGTTGCAATGAAAGGATGGCATCTAGTGATTTCAAGTAAGTTTTCCATTTTCCAGTAATAAATATTTAAGTTTTTCAGCTTTTGTGACTATTTAGACAACATACTTTATGTGTTCTATGCCTACCTGTCCATGTCTATCTGGGAATTTTTAGATGGGACTGTAGTTAATGTTTAAGGGAACTTATCCATGTCTTAGAGAGATGATTTCTGCTTTATAATCTGCAGGAACAAGGAATTGCTTTAATAGAACGATTCTCAGGTTGCAATTGATAATGCAATGGATTCTTGAGAGGTGTGGCTGCTATTCACAATATTATCGACAATGATATATTTTCCCTGTGAAAACTTTGTTTAGGACTTTAGGGTAGTAAGTAGTTTTCTCAGACAATTACGCTCAAGGACACATACGGAAACTTTTGGATTATAGAGATGGAAGTATTCTTCATGCCCTTTTAAAATGTGGTGATTTTATTATGTGTCCTGGAATGTCGTAATCTTTGTTTCTTATTACTACAAATGTAATGCTTCTGATTTCTTTTCTCATTCTGATTGTGTTAATAATTAACTATCCAATGAAATTTATAAAAATTGTTGGTAAATTTTTGTAGTGACTACAATCAAGAAGAGACGAGGCTTGGAGGATTCTTGATTTGATATGTTCTGCTATTGATGCTTTGAACTATATGTTAAAAGATGATTTCTGTGTTAAATTATTTGTTTTCCTAGTGATAAGTTAGCATGCTCATTTTGACATCAAATTTCACAGGTTTTTCCTACAAGAATTGAGTGAAGGGAAACAAGCTAACAGAGTTTTGCTTAGGGGTGAACTTGGCTCATGAGAGGGCAGCTCATGCAACCATATATGCCTTAGGGACATAAGAAAGGAAGGAAACTCGGCTAAGTAGCTTGATCAGGGCGGAGAAATTATCACTCAGACTACATCTGTGTCTGATACAAGTTCTTCTGACTTCTACGAGATGGTGGTGATGTTACAACTTAAAAGGCAGTCTTACTGTTGACCAGGACAATTATATAGATGACAGGATAATAAATGTATACTACTGGAGGATTCCATTTAGAGAATGGGGACCCCGGAGGAAATGTAAATTATGAGATAGTCATGGTAGCAACAAGTGTGCAATGCGGTCCTGGTCTTCAACTGCACGGCCAGGATCAACTATTGTCTGTGTTTTCTCGGCTAAAATCATCTAGTGTGGTTAAAACACATTAGGCTGGGTCTCCTTCATGCCACAATTCATTTTGGATTTGGTACTAATTCCTTGAATTTCTGTAAATATATGTGGAAATTATAAATTGAATGGGATTGTTT
The DNA here is from genome assembly GCA_023212625.1 of Styphnolobium japonicum. Classification (NCBI taxonomy): domain Eukaryota; kingdom Viridiplantae; phylum Streptophyta; class Magnoliopsida; order Fabales; family Fabaceae; genus Styphnolobium; species Styphnolobium japonicum. The sequence continues at coordinate 10,982,311 of JALBWW010000013.1, forward strand.
TGGTTTTTTGTTGCTCAAGTTAGGACCACATTTTTCATATGCATGTAAAGAGACATGCATTTCATTTTTGGTTGTGCAGAGAATGCTCTATCGCACGTTTAATGATGGTTGTAGAGTACAATTTAATGCAGGCTAAACGTGGTTTAGTTGTCAATTGATTGTTGACACTTCTCTATATATACCAAACACTTTTTTGTTGGAGTCATGGGATTTGTTATCAATTTGAATATGCGACTACAAGGTGCCAAATGAGGGCTGTATTGGTTACAAAAGTTCTTTACGAAACTAGGAAAATGTATGATTTTTAGTATGTATGATCCTTGTCTAGAGGTGTCAATTCATATAAAAGTTCATTATGTTAGACTGGTCTCTTACCTACTTAAAATGAAATTACCTCGTTTTTATTCAGAAGAAAGAAACTCACAAGTATATGGAGTAACCTCTTTTTATACTCATTATACTTTACACACTGCTTATCTCCCAATTGTGTTAACAAATGTGGTTTCTCTTGCTCTATTAGTAACTGGGGTTGTGTAAAAAATTTGCTGTTGAGGGGAGTGATTTGATTAATTTCACTATAAGATGAGACTGGGCTGGTTTCCTCTAGTGTTTTCGAGAAATGTTCTCACCATGGTTGTCATAAATGGAGTTGAACAGTAATGGTCCTAATGGATATTTGTTTTCTAGGCTTATGACATGGAGATGTCCAAGTGGATTCAGGTTCTGATTGCTGTTTATGTCCAAAGTTTAATCAGCTGTAATGTGTGAGGATTTATAGAAGCTCAGCAGGATATAAATTGGATATGGAGTAATATCTTAAAGATCAGACATCAAACAGGTGAGGCCACCGATTCACCCTTGTTCAAAGAGGAACAATAAAAAGAACAAAACAAATTTTAAAAAGATGTAAAGTAGTAAAAAAATTATCAAATATTAGTAAAAACAGGAAAATAATATATTTAATCATATGAAATTATTTTAATATCATAAATTTATAATTTTAAAGTAGAGATTGCAAATATGATTTATGAGTTAATTAGATAATAAAAATATGTACTTTTCATTATTTTTGGTTCAACTTGGTTTTTCCTAGTTCCTAGAGCATTAATGAGGATGCTGATAGATGAATTTGGATCCCTTGAGGAGGGTTAAATTTTTAGGAGAGAAAGAGAAGGGATAAATTTTTAGGAGAGAAAGAGTTAAGGCACGAGACTCACCAATTGAGTGCTTTGTGAGTGAAGAATTATAGATAATCAGTCTTCTCTTTTCAAAAAAGTTACTTGTTTTTGTGCAATAGAAGTATGTAACTATAGAAGGTAAAATCGGCAACTTAGACATGTATGTTTTGTTAGAATAATCTAATAATTCCGGTAAGCTGCAATCTAATGTTATTTTGTTTGGTTAAAAACGGGCTAATGTTATGATCCATTTGAAGATGTATTAGAGCCCACTAATTTAGTGATCAATTTGTAATGGGCTCAGGACACTTAATACTTGGTGGGTGTTGTTTTAGTAAAAATAATGTAGGCATTAATCTAGCAGGGTTGAAGGCCCATTAGGTTATCTAATTATGGATATGACCCCTTTTGCACTCCTCAACTTAACGCAAACAAATTGTAACTTGACAACTTGTCCCATTGAAAGTTAATACAGAGAAGTGTGCGAGTTTCAAAGACCTGATCCATTGCAGGTTCTCGCATCAAGACAAGAATTTCAAGATTGCTCTCTCCCATTAACAATTTCGGAATTGCTGTCACATGTCTTCAACAAGTAAGATCTAATTGGTGTTCTAAGTTTTATATAATAGATTAAATATTTATTCTTACATGTTTGTTATATGATCTAGAATAAAGTGCTAGTATATGCAGAAGTTAACCTTAGTTCTAAGCAAAATCTTTTATGATTCATATTTACATTGGAAAAGCAAAGAAGGTGGTAAAATACTGATATAATCGATCTATAATCTGTTCTTATATTCCCAATGCATTCCACAGAGTGGAGCAGTGGATAATCAGCAAAATAAATAAATAAATGAAAAAGTGGATAAACATATAGACCCCATACCAACTATTTCTATAGCACTAACTATCATGAATACTATGTCTTTCAAACAACTTGATCATGATTTGATTTACCCTGCCGAACTCTACCATATTGATAACACGAGCATAGATTCTTTATGCTTCTTCTGTTCATTTATTTCTTTATTTATTTTTTAAATTTGCTTTATTTGTGCTAAGAGACACTACATTTGGAATCTTAACTCTGTTCCCCTTGACATAACCAAGTGTTTTCATTTGATGTGACAAAATTAGTTGAGAGCATCATGCATGAGGTGCTTTTTTTGGCGTTTCTTTCATAATAGAAGCTAAAGTCCATTGCCATCCAAAGCTAGACTTTGTTTATTTTTTCTACTTCTTTAATTGTTTGTCTTAATGATTTTCATTACAGAAAAAAGGTGGATTAGTTTAGGCCTGTGAGGTATGGTACACTTTAATGGAAAAAAAATAATGGCTAAATTTTATGTAGGATGCTTCTTTTGGGTTCAAATTACTATTATCAGATTCCCATGGTATATAATTTTTGGACCCAGTAATCTGACACAAATCTTGAGTCACTTTGATTCATTTAGCATTTGCAAGCAATCACAAACCCAGAATATTGGGCTTTCTGGCTTGCAAATTTAGATAAACTTTAACATCTTTTTAAAACCTTCAATAATTTGGGTTCACTTCTTTTCTAAGAAAGGGGAAAAGGCACTTGATCCAATGTCGGGAATCATTTGTAAACATGTGGTTGAAATAACAAATCTCTCTCTCTCTGCCCCCTCTCTGGTTTAGGATCAGATAAATAATAAGAGACACCCTGATTATTTGGACCATTATTCTTTTTCTGAATGTGAAGATATATAAGCAGGAACACTGAAGTTTGAGCGCAAAATTAGTGAAGGAAATTCATGTTTCATATTGATCTCAAGAGATTAGCCTAATGGGGATATCATGTAAGAAAATAATGTACCATGCCTTGGTTTATCAAATAAACATGATAAAAAAAATAGTAGTCAGTGACATGAAAAAAAATGAGACATTGTCTTGGCTTTGTGATTCATCCAAAAAGAACTTCCAAGTAGACTAGAAAGTCATGGTGGCAGTTTGATAGTGAATGAATTGTATAACTCCTGAAAAGCAAAATAAAGATTCTCGTCAAATATATAAATAAAAACTATTCATAAACGAGTGCAAAACAATTTAAGCTTTTAATTAGTTAATTAGTTTATTGACACGATATCAGAGTTTGTTTAACCAAATAACCGCACAGGAGCTTGTTGAAAATTTTAGAGTAACAGGTTTTTTGAATTTTGATATTAATTCTAAACAAAATAACCAGTTCCACCACGTTTATTGAGCTAATACATAATCAAAATGAATGATTAACATAACTTTTTCTGTGTCTGTCTTCTTTTGAATTGTTTAATTACCCTCACAATGACATTATGTTTTAGATTCTGCCTTCTGTCCCACCGAGGCTTCAATGCTAAGATATTTTGATCTTATCATTTTTCATGTGGGCAGGGAGAGGTTGTCAATCAGAACAATATGCACCATCTCAACCAAGAGAATCTAGAGTTTGTCAAACTGGGGACACCTGCCCTATTGTTTTAGTTGCCAAACTTACTCCCACTTGAAACCTTTTCTTAGAAAGGTTTAAATAATTTTAAAGTGTGCATCAGTGTCTCCAATATGCTCTAACATTAAGGCCTACCTTTCAGCCCACATCTAATTTCATTTCCTTTCTTGGAACTGCACTAATATTCTCTCAGCATTATATTTTAATTTTAATAACCATTTTGAGGTACAATGTCTTGTTGTTTGACCTGACAGCATGAAGTGCCAATCATTTTTCTACTTTATACAAGATAATCTTCATCAGAGTTCTACATTATAGTCGTGACTACAGTAGTCTCGGCATCACGATCATGATAATTATGGGAAAAAAATACAAAATAACAATAATGATTAATGTGAACAGAAATAATGAGAAAATACAAAGCTGCAATGTTATGGTCACAAAATGCAATTTAAATCCCTATACACTGCACTGTTAAGTGCTTACCTATATTCTAGGAGTTTGTCCTTTTCCTTCAAAATGAATAAAGACCAAATGTTCTGCTTGGATTTCTCGGGAATCCACAATGGCAGAAATACCTAGTATGAAACCAATTGAGATAATGGCAACATGGGATGTCATCCTCACAACTTGCCAGTTGATTATTTGAGTTGGGGCAGGACTAAGTGCTATCCAACCATATTTTGACTGACATGCTGCATCGTTCCTAGCATTCACATATATCACAACTTTTCTGGCATAGAGTAGAAAAATTGTGAAATTGAAAAGAAAATAATGCACTTTAGGAGATTCTATGATGAGAGAACAGGATACTGAACGCCCTATTATTAGTTGCACGTAGGAGTACGACTTCTATTAACTTAAGTGGAAATTGTGTGCTTTGCTTGAGAAACCTACAATTGCACACAGATTTTACTTGGTATTCTCTTCAAACTACGCAATATGTTGAAGTTCTGAATAAGAAGCACACCCAAATAGAAAATGGTGTTTGTAAGTTAATTAGTTTCTCACGCATAAAGATCTTTCTAATCAGTGATTTTTCCTCTAATTTGGGCACTGTATCTGGACTAATTTGATTCAATTTTACGCCAAACTTTACAACCACATCGTTTATTTTCGAAAGATCTTTGTTCCTAGTAACTTTGGCTTTTCTTTCTAAAAGGTTGTACTATTCTTCATATTTAGCAATAAGAGCTAAGAGCTAACACTAACTAAAAGTAAAACTATCTGTAAAAGGTTAGAAACCGTGTGACGGTGTGAGCAAGCTCAAGACATAAGTCCAACTAAGCAACGACACGCGTGGACCTTTTTTCTGTTAAACCCACAAGTATTGGAAGCCAGTTTTCTTGCAATATTGCTATCATGCTATGTTAGTCCAATAAAAATGGTTCTTCTTCAAGGACAAATGGGATCACATTGTTTCTTCTGAAGGTGACTAAATCAGTTAGGATTCCACCAATAGTTTGAGGACAATTTGGCCATGAGCTGCTAATTAGTTGTTAATTGATTACGCGTTTGATCTTGCTGATCTATTAATTATTTGATGATTACTATTGAATGGGTGTCAAGACCAGATAGATAGAGAGGAATGTTGGTTTGTCTAACTTCATATTATGTCATGCTGCATAATACACATGATGTTGAAATGCTTCTTAAAGTGTTTTTGGTCAATTAATTATAGTCACCAGCTTAAAAAGCAATCTGTTCTAGAACAGTTTTGTTAAATTTTCTATTTTCTTAATTCTGTTTAGGTAATAAAGTAGAAGATAGTGTGCAGAGTATTTGACATTTGTGGCATAGAATTTTCTAACTAGGCCTGGCTAGGAAGTATAAATTTTTTATTAGTACTGCAAAATTTGGCATCTCCTTATAAATTAAGAGCATTGCTATTCCTCCCTACAAAATACACTGGCCTTCTAGTCGAAAATAGACATGGCAGATTGACGATTATTGTTGATTTTTCAAAGCATCATTAGTCCATTAATATATTGCCGTAAGGTCAGCAGCGATAATTAAGCATACATGGAATGTTGGGTGAAAATGAAATAGAGTTTTCCATAAATTACAGTTCGCGTGCTTTTGGTATAATTAAGAAGAAGTGACTTATGATGGACTCCGAGATTCGTTTGTTATGCCATAATGATTTAGATTGAAATTTGCTTAATATGAAGAATATTACATAAACCAGAAGGGTACATGACATTTGAATGTTTGGAACCGTGGTCTATACTATGTACTTAATTATTTCATTAGCATTTTATGTTGGAAGGAAATGGTATGTGATGCTGCAGCTATCCCCATTTCTTATATATATATTTTTTATTATTGAAAGAGAAGAAAAAACAACATTGTGATTAATTTTGTAAAGCATATAATGGTCAGCGTTGGTGACTTGACGTCTCCCCTCGTGTTCCATCTTTTGGTAATTACTTTTAGTTGACTTTTTTTTTCATGCAACCAAAATAAATATTGGTTCTTTCTTTGAAGTAAGAAAGCTCAGTTAATTATTAAATTTCTTTTTTACTAATGATGACCCTTTAGAGAATAGTTTCATTTGCTTTTTTTTTTTTTCTTTATTTAATTTTTATTTTGTTATGAACCTTAAGAAGTGTTTGTCTAACAGGAGACAGTTTCTTTTCCCATTATCAGAAATTTGATTAACCTTAATTAGTATGATAATGGAGTTAGTTGGAGAATAGGCCCCAGAGTGCACATCTTTCTTGCTCCTCATTTCAAATTCTTTGAACTTTAAAGGGATTAAGTTCCACACGGGGAAGACCTCCTCCTTCATTTCTTTAGTTCATCCTTTTCTCCTTAACAATGCCTTAGCTCTGCAATTGGTAGTTGTAACTTGATACCCTGATACTAATAACAAAAACTTTTAGCAGTTTACTATAGTTCATTTAAAACTCATCAGAGAAGTTTTCATGACACCGAAAAGATGGCACATGGACTATCATCATTCTGGAGCATTTTTCTAATAACTTAATCTTGAGTGGCTGATTTTTTAATGCAGTATTAAAACTTGTCTGATTAAGAAGTCAAGAGTTTGATCGATTTGATCAAAAAATTTCAAGGCATGAGGTTTCTAGGCAGCGCTTTAAGGCAATTCAACCACATTTTTGAAACCATCATATTGTAAAAGTAGAGGGTAAAAGGCTAGTGGCCAGAAAAGAATTATAAAAACAAATGTTTAAACATTGAATCAAATTCAACATCCATATGCATGAAGACAGATCCCCATTTAAACTTAAAGACCATGAAAACAAAAAATTTCAAGGTTAAATGGCCCAATTGAAGTAGTGTTAGAGAGTGGAGAGTGGAGAGTGGAGACTACGTTGGGGATGGACTAAATTAAAGCCTTGAAGTACGTAAAGACTTTTGATGAGGCCTAAAGACAAAAATGAGAGTGATAAATACTCTCTAATCCCCGACTACTCTCACTACAAACAAGTGTATATTTCCAAATTGAGAGAGAAAAAAAAAAAGTAACATATGGGTGTGGGAACAAATTAAAAAAAAGGATAATTTGCTTTCAAATGTCACAATCTTTTGGACTTCTCAATATATATTATTCGAGTCACGAATTTTATTTTCCTTGCATCCCACGAGCTTCGGCTCTGAGGTTCTTCACGAAAAATTGAGTGTTTGTGCCCCACTAAAGGCCCTACATTATGTACTCTTTTATTTTATGAGGCAGTGGGGTCTTAGGCTTACGTCATTGTCAATGCAAGGCCACATTGGCTAGTAGTTGAGGATATATGGTGGTTGCTAAAGAATATTTATGTCTCTTATGTGGTAGCATATGTAACTGTAGTCGTATTACGTGGTAAATAGTTGGCATCCTATGTCTGTTAGGCATTTTATGGCAAGGAAATTTAGCCTGATGGCATTCTCTAATTACAGCAGAAATGCTTTTTATATGATACTTGGTCCACATCAAGTGGTGTTTAGAAGTTTGAGTGTACTGTTAAAGCGAATCTAATTAGAGTTTAAGTGGATTCAGTGTAACTCGAATTCTATAATATATGTATATATAAAAAGAGTGTACATAAATACATTGCAAATAATATTATCTCCCCATATCAATTTGGAGTTTTTCTTAATTTTGGCTATATATTTTGATTAAGAATAAGTTGGATAGGACAATATTGAAATTAATGAATTTTTTTTCTTTCTGGTCTATTAGAATTTGGATCAATTCCTCATATGTAATGGCCAAAACTTAGGTTCTATGCTTAGTATGCCATTGCCACATATATTTCCTAATGAAACCCTTTATGGTTGCTGTCTTTACCTCTAACAACCCAAGATTATCAGAAAAAAAGGTGGTTCTAGATTTACTTATTATGGGTCCTTCAGTAATAATGAACAACTTGACTTAATATCAACATAAAATGTAAAGTGAAAAAAGAGTGCCAAGCAAATTAGTAAGAAGAGTGTTGCCAACTTGACCACATAAACATCCTGCCAAGTGCCAACCAAAGAAATGTTTAGTTAAATGGAAAAAAAAAAACGTGAACTTATTTTATATTTTTAACATAAAATAAATGAAATTTTTAAGGTATGTAAAAATTAAGATAAATATGAGGTAAGGTTCGGGTAAAAAATTATTCTTTCGCAAATCAAAATTTTAATAAGTTCTAGTTATTAAGTGAGTAAGCATTTGAGTTCATGAGTAAACATTTGGAAATGGAGTGTGTAAAACATTTTCCCGAGAAAACAAATTGCTTTTTTTTATACCTAGTACTTCGACTCTTTCTTGCTGTCTTTTCTTCCCTTCATGATATATAGCATGCCTTAAATTTTTCTCAACTCAGCAAAGAAGATGACCTAAACTTGTCTAAACTATATTATTTTTTTTAGATACTTAGAAAATATTTTTTATCTATCAATTTTTTCCCATCAAAATTAATGTTAATTTCTTTATTATTGATTATGTTTTTTTAGTATACATTCATGAGTTGTTCATAAGTTTAAGTTTATGATTTCTATATCCACCTAAATCTATGGTTATATTTTTCATCTAATCAATAGTTGCTCTCATTGATTTTTCATCTAATCAATCATTGTCTCGTTGAGTTTTCATCATTGAATAATAAAGAAAATTTGGAATTCATACCGTATGAAAATTTATAGTAAAACCTATTTGATGAACAAAAATGCTAAACAGCCCCAGAATTTTTAATTTGTTCGAATACAAACAAATGTGAGATGCGTTGGAGTGTGACCATACCCAGAACATTTTATATGCACTCTCCATGGTTAGTTTGGGAAATTTTGTTATAGGCTGATCTCTAGCACGATTCTTTGATAAAACATGCTTTCATATAATACTTAAAATATAAGAGCGCGTAATTTTATTTTTTATTTTTATTTTTCATTAGATATGTGTTTTATTATAATTATAAAAATATCATATTATTTTTATTATGTTTTTTGTTTTCAAAATTTTATGAAAGAAATGATAAAAATAACTAAAAATAACAACATATTGTTTTCACTATTTTTTTCATAAAATTTTAAAAATAGGAAACAGAATAAAAATAATGTGACATTTTTATAATTATAATAAAAATATATCTAACTAAAAATAAAAACAAAAAACAAACCAAACATACTCTACTGTCTCAAAGTAATCTTAGTTTGGTAGAATTTGGTTGTTTTCCAATAAGTTCATTGCCTGTATACTTGTATTTCTCAGTGTCATTTTTAAATAAAAAATGAGAAGGTAGATAGGTTGGTTTACAAGCAAGGTGCACCCCAATTAATTATTAGATACCTCTCAATAAGGAATCGCTGGTGAGAATCGAACCCAAAACCCTTGTGTTAACCTAACTTGATACTATCATAATAATTGAGCCAAATTTTCTTTGACATGTATTTCTCAATTTAGAAAAAAGTAAATGGTTGTGAATCAAATAATGATGACATATATAAAATTAGTAAATTAAAGTAGGAGATTATTTTGGTACCTATCTTTTTTTTCTCGGATACTCATACTTATGGTGAGTTATCAAACATTTCTTAATTATTATTTATATTTAATAAATTTTTAAATATATATTATGAAACTAATAATCAATAAATGCTTAATAACTTACTATGTGTACTATATATCATATCAACTACACATTAAAGTACATTCTAATTAAGGGGAAGAGCCAACCCTTAATGCTCAAGTTTTCTATAACTAATTTAGGTCATTTGTGTTAGGCTTGATTTCGTATTTTTACTTTTAGACAAAATTCCTCTTCGAGTAACCTTACGAGACACCTCTTACATCGGTCAGGTGTATTTAAAGAAATCCCTTGAGTGAGAGTATTCTAATTGATTTAGAAACTCTCCTTCCAAGGCCCAATCAAGTCAAATACACATCCCGCTTGTTCTTTGGAATCATTTGAAAAAAATAAAGACTAAAACCTTCTTTTGATTCCTGATTAATTGGCTCATTCTCAATTTAATTCTTGATAATTAATAAAAAATTTCAATCAATCTCTAAAAGAAATTCGCCTCTCCATGAATCCGCCTTTTTACAAAAATGAGTGAAAAAGAAAAGATGATGATACAGAGCACGCCAGCAGCAAAAGGATGATTATTGACGATAGGTAGTGAAATGGTGGTTTGTAACAACAGAAAATACTACTTGCACCCCTTTATTTTTATATCTTGCTTTCGAAAATATATAAAAATATTTTTTACATTGTTTTAGAAAATATAAGAGTTATTACATAGGGAAAAAATACTTGTACTAACCATGTGAGGTATGTGGACAATCTTGACCAATATAAAAAAGTTATAATGAAGCTAAGTGTTAATTACATAAGTATATGAGTGTAAATTTATACAAATAACATTACTCAATTACATATGCACGAACTAGCTTTCGCACATTTATAGAGGGGCTAGTACCTGTGTTTGCTTTGGAGTATAAATGGCATCCGAACTTTATTGATTTTAGAGCATGTTTGTATTTTGGCTGTATTTTGAAGGAATGAATTTTTATTTTGATAAGAAAAAAAGACACGTGAAATAATTTTTTTATTATAAGTCTTAACATGTACTGACAATAATTATCAGTTTATTGGTTAGCGGCAAGAAATCATGATTACGTTTGATAATGGTTTTGCTTGAAGTGGGAATTGAACTTTAACCTTTCAATGGAAATACTTTGATCCTCACCAATTAAACTAATTATTTAGAAAATTAGCTTTTTTCATCATAAAAGTTGTTTTCATTTTTTAGCAACATATTTGGATTATTAGATTAAAAGTTATTGATAATATGTTTGAGAAAACTTTTTTCTTTCAATAAAAAGTTGTTTTATTTAAAATTTATCTTGTTTGTTTAAAATGTATAAAATTAATTATTAATGAAGATTTTTTTCTATAACTAAAAAACAGATTTTTTTTTAGAAAAGTTTGTATTTAGAGCTTTTAATTATGTGATTATAGATTATTTCAAAAGCTTTGATAGGTAAATATTCTTTTTCCCTCAACTAAAAAATTTTTCAATCATTTCATATCTCTTTTAGTAATTTAATACATAAAAGCAATTCCTTTTATACAATTCAAATAAAATTCTTTATCTTAAAATCGATTATGAACTAACACATCCAAATATAAATTAATTTTCTCATAATCAATTTTTTTGAAAATCGATTATACATATAATCGATTTTTAACATAATCTTTTTTTCACAACTAATCCAAACACACTAATTTTTTACACTATGAGCATTTTGCTTATAATTTATTGTGATTATTTTACATTTATAGGGAAAAAATATAATTTTTTCCTCAACTAAATAATTTTTTTAATTATTTCATATCTTTTTTAATAATTTAATACATAAAAGTGATCATTTTTATACAATCTAAACAAAATTATTTTCCTTAAAATTGGTTATGAACTAACATAAACATAAATTAATTTTTTCATAATTGATTTTCTTAAAAATTAATTATACATATAATCAATTTTTAACATAATTTATTTTTTCACAGTAATCCAAACACACACCGACCACCATTAGCTACCATACATCATATATAAAATTAGAAAAAAAAATTTCAATAATTGTATTTTTAAGATAGTCAAAGAGAAATAGTAATCCCATTTCAATGATCTATTACATTCATTTATTTAAATTATGTAAAAATCAATTACATGTAACAAACATCCTAAAAATTATGACAGGCAAATAAAATTAAATTTTTTTAATTAATTTTTTAAATATATTTTTTTTAAAAAAATACCAATAAATCAGACACAAACTATTGAATGAGAATTCTACCGCTTTTTCATCAACAATATTATAAACATTAAATTAATTGGGGGTTGATCAAGCTGGTAAGCAGGCTTATCTTTATGGGATAGGACACAAGTTCAAATCTTAGTAAGAGTTGCTCTAGTTAGAAGACAGTAAAAACTCTTGTACTCTACGCTACTAACTGTAGATTAATCTTATAAGGGTCCAAAGAGTCTAACCAATAAGGATAATAATTTGAACTCACCCCGCAGGTGCCCATTCCGTCCCAATTCGCATTAAACCCACCCACAGCAGAGAAGGGGCGGGGCGGGTTTAAACTGTGTTGTAGGGTGGGGTAGGTTCAGGTTTAAGGTCTACCCTACTCACACCCCTATTATTTTATAAAGAGTGTGTTTCATACTTTATGTAACTTGAGATTTTTTATGCAATGAATAATTTTTTTTAAATAATTTATATTATATTGTGTATTATATAGTATATGAGGGTAGGATTCGAATTCAATTATTTTTTTTTTAGTAGAGTGTGGGTTTTCATTTACAAAACTCGCAAGGCAGGTTTAAGATTCCTTTTAAAGGTGTGGGGAGGGTTAGGGGTGGGCAAAAACTCGCCCCTACCCCCTCCTTCATTGCCAAGCCTACTAATTAATGAGGATATCGCGAGATACCACTCAACTCAAAGAAGTTGACCAGAAAATATATATTATAAACATTAATTTTAAAAAATTTAGGACTGAAAAATGCGTCAAACATATATATTCTTCAATATTTTGTCATCGATATTATTTAACTATTTTTAACTCAGAAATCAATCACAATTATTATTGAATATTTTTTTAATGATTTATTGACCTATATTATTTTAATTATTTTTATATATTTTTTATTGAGCATTTGGTCACAAATATTATCGAATATGTTGTGACTAATTTAGTGACTGACATTATTTTAATTATTATCTTTTAAAAAAATTGAGTAATAAATCGTTACAAATATTATTTAATATATATGACAGATATTATTTTAACTATTATTTTTTCCAAAATTGATCACCAAAAATCAATAACAAAATTCGTCCTTTTGTTTTTGCCAAATTTCATAATCATTTTTAACTATTTTTTTAACATAATCGATCAAAAAATTGGCTAGAAACTTTTTGACAACTTAGGAAAAAAAATTGACCAACGATATTACAAACTATTAAAATCACCCCAAATCGATCGAAAAAAATATTTTATAACCAATTTTATAATTTGTTGTGACAGATTTAGGCATTTAGCGTCCTGTCACAGATATAATGCATTTTCTTGTTGTGTGAAATAGTATAGCATCATATGACTGAGGACTTGTTAGACAATGTACAGTGTCTCAAGACATGTTACCATCAGCATCCAGATACACATCCCCTCTTCTTTGGCAACATTTCAAAGTAGGAACACAGATTATTATCACATTTCATATATTCTCATGTCCCTCTCACGACCAGGTTATAACTGGTAGGTAATCTATCATTATAAACCTTAGCTATAGCCACAAATGACAGTTTCAAATGGGGCAGTTTCTTTCAAAAGACACTCCTAACTATATAGGGCAACTACTTGTTCCCTCCCCCCATATCCACAAAATTGGCTACCTCTGTAAAGCATCGTCCCTAAAAATGTGGGTAGTAGCTACTGTATCTATATCGCAACAGTGGCATGCAAAGTTGGGATTTGGGAACGGATTCTATGGACATGAAAGTGAATACCAAATGAAGGGAATCAAAAGAACTGTTACTGCATCAGCTCTTTGAACTGCAAAAGTCCCTTACTGTTGCGGTAAGTGATGACCAAACCGCTCATTTTGAACTATGAGTATGAACGATTATTGAAAGGTACACAATGATTATCCAATAACTAGTTTACGGGTTGGGGGAGATGAACTAGCTAGTATACATGAATAATAATAACGGTTGAATCATATAGAATATGATGTATGTTTTATTGACTTTGAACTAAAGGGCACGTGTGATTCTAGGCTAGCTGTATCTTAGCAACGTTAGTTTTATTTCAATGAACTTGTCATTTAAGTAGGAAAAATTTGAATCACATTTGTCACATTAAAACGGTTGGATACTGTACATCGTGATATATACTTTGAAATTGATCTTCTATAATTCACGCACGCAGAATCAAGTTCGTTCAATTCTTTTCTTTATCTAAAATCTAAAACTAATAAAGAAGGATTTGATTTATATGTGAAACAGTGAAGATTAAAAGTGGAGTATTTGGAGAGAAATATGAGCAAAAATCGGTGTCTTTTTTTTTCCTGCCCAAATTGGCATGGACTTTACGTTTTAAGTGATTCATATTGCGTACAGGACTTTCTTCTTGTGTTTCTAATCGAGCTTGGTTGTCTCCTACTTGTTTGAATGCGACGCTGCGAGTTAGTTTGAACAAATGTTAACATTCAACTAAGTCTTTAAGAATTATCGTCAAATACAAAGTTTGATTAAAAAAAATATGTAATTCTTATTTAAAATAATTTAAACTTTTTTAACAAAAAAACATCTAAAGTGGTATTTATAACCCAAAAATGGTCTAAACTCTAATCAAATCCTAAATCAAATAAAGTTTCCTAAAAATAAGCTTATTAATGATAAAATCCCTACAAATAAGAAAAGTTCCCTAAAATAAAATAAAAATTCTTAAATTACAAAAAACAACATAATTTTCCTAAAATAAAGGAAGATCCTTAAAATAAAATAAAATCTTAATGTATTTTATGTTGATATGTAATGAGCCCTGTAAAAACTTTGCGTTTAGGCTTCTGAAACTCAACCCGTTCCAAGAACTCCTCTGCTACACGTTCTACATCAGAATGTTATATCTCAGTTATCACGCAACTGCATGCGCTTTGCATCGCAACTCTTTGCTCAGATGCTATACATCCACATATGGACTGGCCAGATATTAATATATTTGAATTAAGATACCACAAGATATAGCATGGCAACTACGAGCATGGTTGAATCTATTTGCTTATGCAAACTAATCAAAGAAAAACAAAGGGTAAGATATAAAAGTTGGCTTTTGTATTCCAAAGGATGATGTATCCAAGGCAATTAATAGCTATATTGCAATTTCTTTTTGATTTGGAGTATGATTTTGGGAGGCATTTGGTATGCCGGCTGGCTGGTATTTTCACACTAGTATAAGAATTTTAAGATCCGTTAAGATGATAGAATTTAAATTATAATTTAGAATTTTAATTTTAATTTTATTTCTGTTAGAATTAAAATTGATAAGAATCTTAATTTTTATATTTGGGACAATTAAAGAATTGAGACTTTAGAATTGTAATTTTGAACTAAATTAAATTTTTATTATTTAAATAATTTATCAAGAATTTATAAAGATATAATAAATAAATTTAAATTAATAAATAATAATTTAAAATTATAAAAAAAAGTTCAATAAAGCTTCCGTTGCTAGATTACAATAGTCGCAATAGATGTTAAACTAAAGGACGCCACTTGACGATAACAAAAGTGATTGCAAGACGTCAATGCCAGTGTTAGAGGAAGCGCGACGATTTGGCCATTGCACGTGCAATAACGATAATGATAGGAGACTGTTGGCAATTAGCACGTCGAAGGCGCAGTGGATAAAGTGACTGGAGCAAGCCAACGGTGACGTTGCCGAAGCATGTCAGTAGCGACGTTGCCAGACTATGTCGGTGTTGCGAATACCAATGGTTGTTCGATAATTTTTAACTTTTACCTTTTAATATTCAAAAAATCAAAAATTTTGGTATTTGAAATTGGAATTTTTAAAGTTGAAGCTAATAATTGAGAGTAGTATAAATTATTTATTTTTTAATTCCATGAAATTGGACTTAGAATTATAATTCTAATATACACAACAAATAAGACAATTAGAATTGGGAGGTCTAATTCTAATTTTAAGTTTCAATTCCAAACTCAATTCTGTCTGCCAAAGGAGACCTTAAGGAATTCAAAGAATTTTTTAAAAAATTTGTACCTAATATGCCAAAGATAGAAAAAGCCAAAACATATCAAATATAAGATATTTTTTTATCATAATCCAGATATTGTTAGCTAAGCGAGGGAGAATAGCGCTAAACAAAAGAAAGGGGCATATATTTTATTAAAATTTTATAGTATCGGACTATCACTGAATTAGAGCTTAAGTGGCTACTAAAATATAAGATGTTTCTTTAATTTTTTATGCTAAATAAATCTAATCTTTAAATTAACTTTTTTTTTTTAATTTTGTGCTTTGGTTACAAAGGAGGCTTATGACTTGGTGTACCAAAAAATGGCAAACTAGAGTACACGCAAAACGACCTAACTGAAATTTAATTCCAGAATCAAGCGGTCCCCATAACTTTCATATAAGATGTTTCTTTAATTCTGGTGCTAGATAAATCCAGTCTTTAAATAAGCTTTCTTGTCTTTAATTGTCTGCTGGTTGGTCTTAACTGAATATGGTATAGCTAGGCTAGTAGATCATATATTTATAAAGATAAATATCATAATATGGCTTAGTGGATATTTGGATTTGATTTTTTTTTTCAAAAATAGCTTTTCAATTAAATAAATTTTCTGTAACATTTTGATTATAAGATTTTTTCAACACAAAATAAGCTAATCCAAACTTAATTTATTGCCTTAAAAATATATGCTAATTACCAGGGCTTTTGGCCTAAAGATTATAATCCAGTCTTAAAAGGCTATGGTGTGTGTATTATTTTGGTTTTGTGGTAAGACTTTAATGGGGTTTGTAATTCATATATGTACCCATATTTAAAGTCTAATAAATATTTATTCAGAGTTATTATGCTTCGAGGTATATGTATTGTTTAATGAAAAGTGTTAATCACCCAAAATTTTATTTACAAAATGATATGTGTCATTTAGAACCCACGTTACACTTAACGATGAATTAATAATTCTTGTATAGAAACCCAACGTTTGTTGGATTCACATAGTTAAAATTTGTGTACTTGATTTTCTTTTTATTTTAAAAAAAACACACATCATTCTTTGATGAGTTCAAAAGCTTATAATTTTAGAGACTTTGAAGCTTAACGTTCATCATTGTGTTACCATGGAAAGATAACTAACTAGTAGTGTCAACACCGTTAAGATTCAATAGAACATTGTTTGAAACTACAGCGCAAAATGACAAGAAATTGAAATATTCTTTGAAGCTTCGGTCAACAATCGTAAGCCAAGTTAAACTAATTTGAAAAAATAAACACTCAAATTGGTTTAAACTATAATTTTCATTTTGTATTAGAGAAAAAAATAATATGATAATTTAATTTTTTTGCCGACAATCAAAAATCTAGTTTTAAATATCCATTTGCATATCTTGTTAATCAGGCAAATAAATGTGAAGACATTTGTAGGGAAAAAAAATCAATTTGTGTCGGCCAACAAAAGATTGAAGATAGACCATTATTCACATTCTACTATTTTAATCATTATGCAATTTTTTATTATATGTCGTTTTAAATTCTGAATTTATTTTTTAATTATAACATTTTACTTATTATTGTGTTAGAAATCTTGTTCTTCTGATTCCCTCTCTTAGATGACATAAAAAATTATTGGTCTACAAAACTTTATATATTGCCCATGTGGAATCAGATTACAACTCAAATTAATTATGCAAACATGTGCGAGTTGATAGAAGGAGAAAAGCTGTTTGAACTCAACAAATCAATAAAGCTTGAATCTAAACAACTCAAACTTTCTTCTTTTTTTGTCAAAGATAGTTATTTTATTGAAATCTGGGATAACTACCGGAGAAAAAGAAAGAAACAAAACAGGCATATACATGGACAATAATAACTAAAAATTGTCATAACAAATAACATTTATAAAGCAACAAACAAAAGAAGGCCCCACGAGTAACCCTTTAACGAAAAAAAAACATTTTAATCTTTTTTTTTATAAGCCAAACATCTAACTTTGTATCTCTGTAAGCATGCCTTCCTCATCTGTATCCAGAGTCTCCTTTTTTATTATGAAAAAAATTCTTGGGAGATATATTCAAATTTAAATTTAATTTGTTTAACACATCATCGCTATTAAAATTGCAATCCCCTTGAATTCTGTCTGCTAAGAATCTTATTCATCCATAACTAACACAGAATTTTCATATTTATTATTTGTTAATTCTAAAAGTTTTCTTTTGCTGCTTTTGCTAGAGATATAAAATTATTCTTGAATTTCTATTAAACAGCTTATATTTTTAAGATGTGGTCCTCGATATGATATTAAGGTGTCTGGGGAAGTGAATTAAAGTTCAATCCTTAATGCATGCTTCGGTTCTTCTAAATAAATTATAATTTCAACAAAATTTTCATATTTACCTCGCTTACCAAATGTTCCAGCATGTTGTCTAGGAGGGGATACTTTTGAGGAAGGAGTGGAAGGAAGATATTGTTTACTGCATATAAAGATCCACATATATATATACCATTTTGAAGAGTCATGTACCCCGATCTTGAGCTTTGAAAGAGTCAATCTTGTTGGCAGAAAAGAATTAGAGGAAACCATTCTTTGAACCACAACATCAGATATTTATCTTAATCTGCTTTAACCCATTCCTTGCTCTAGATATATATAATCTCACTAGAAGTTGATAACAAGCAAACAGATAGACAAAAAAACGGAAATTACATACATTCACTAGAGGAACAATAAAAAACTATGAACAGCAATCTTGACCCTCTCCCTTCTAGGGCTGGCAATGAGTCGAGCTAGCGAGCTTGCTCGTGGTTCGGTTCGTTAACAACTTAATAAATTGATAATTTTGGCTCGTTTGTTAAATGAATTGAGCTTGAACTTTCATATGTTCGGCTCATTAACTCGTGAGCTGGCTCGATATATGTATATAATCATTTTTTACAAATAATAATAATAATAATAATGCTTTAATCAAATGTATATTAACATTTTGTTTTATTTTTGTCTAACTAAATTATTTTTTTAAAAATAAATATATGTAAAAAATAGAAATTTTATTAAGATACAAATTTGAACCTAACTCATTGAGTAGTACAAGTTTAATTAATATAAGGCTCGATATTGGCTCATTAAACTTAAATAGCTCGTGAGCCTAAAAAATGAGCTCGATTTTTTCGTGAGCTGAGCCTGAGCTAGGCCTGGCTCGGCTCAGCTCAACTCATTGCCAGTCTTACTCCCTTCCCTAAATAGCTCTAGTACCTACTAGAAGAACTATAATTAAAATCACGAAAATTTTATATGAAAACGAATCACTTGAATAAAACCCTAAAAGAAGAGATTGCAACCTAGACAGAACATCGACACCCACTTTTTACAATGGTTATTGAAGAATTGCCCGTGGATATGAAGAAATATTCTTAGCAGTTGGCAAGTCACCACCATCATATTGGAAAAATTTTAATCTTCACCTTCTTTGTCAGTTGCCACTATTACCCTTACTATTGCTTTACCATCATTATCACCATTTCATAATTATTACCGTCATTGTTTTACGTTGGTATTGTGATTGTTGTTAAAATCAACATAATGATAATATCTAACTAAAAAAGGATATTTATGTACACATTTTATCTTAATCCATTAAAACCTCGTAAGAAATGCAAAGGTAGTAAAAGAATATTTTTTTCTTAAATTAAAGAGTTATTACCATAACTTAAACTTATGATGTCTACTTAAATTCTCATATATCTTAATCACATATAAGCTTTATCCACACAAACAAAGTACACACATAAATTTCGTATATATTATCAAAAAAATATTTATAGAAGAAAGAAGATTATTTTTCATTGTATAAATCACTCCAATGAATCGAAAAATCAATTTTAGATTTCGCTTTGGTGAATCAATCGAATAAGTTTTGGCGAAGGTGAGAAGTTTCTTGAACATTTTTATTTTTATTCAACTATTCCTACTTTCAAGTTATAAACCACTCTTACATATCCGCGTGAAAAGAAAACAATGGATAATTATTTGTTAGTATCATGTCATACGCTACATGCTAGTCTGATGTTGTATTACTGTTCTTTAAATTATTATTTAAATAATCATACTTCACAATAAATCATTATTAAAAAAAATTTATTTATTAAAAAATATTATTTCTTTCAATTCTCACTAAAGATGACAATTTGAACATGTCTTCCGGGTATTCAATTTGTTTCAACCCGCATGAAACTCGCCTCGTAGTAGGGCAAAATGAGATGAGTTTAAACTATATTACGAGATGAGACAAGTTTTAATTTAACGTCTACATGCATTTCTATTCTCTTATAAAAAATGTATTTCATATTTGATGTAGTTTGAAATTTTTTATACAATAAATATTTTTTTTTTAATAATTGATATTATATTGTTCAGATTCTATTTTTTTTTTTTTTGTCAATTAGAATGCAAATTTTCATTTATAAAATTTGTGAAACAGATAAAAAAGGATTAAAATTTTTTGTTGAGTACATAATGAGTTCAAGATGGGCAAAAGTCTACCCTTTCCCGCCCCCATTCCTAAGCCTAATCCTCATTCTGCGGCCGGACTGAAGTACACGGTAAGTTGTGGGTTAAATTCGTTTACCACTGTTTAACTGTAGCATAACACCACCCCTCCATTCAAAAGCCCTTTACACACTGATATATTTTGTTTCACAAAGAAAGAAAATAATAATTTTTAAAAAATACATTAAATGAATGAGGAATGGTACTTACAAAAAAAAATTTCTCATAAAACTCTTACAAAATTTCATAAAAGTCATTGAATTAAGTAAAAAAAATTAAAATAAGACTTAAACTTGATTCAATAATTTATATGAATTTTTGTAAAAAAATTTTTTATGTAAGTATCATTTCTCTAAATCAATACCAAATTAAAATATACTGTAATTTTTCATTAAGGAAAATGAACACCCTTTATGAGCAGTAAGTACATTTCATAGGGTTTTTTCAAAATACATCATCATCTTTGCTTCTTTAATACGTAGGATGAAGTCACGCACTCTGACTCATTGTGCTTCCCCTTTGGTCTATATATATGTACACACACATCCCTTAGTTTTTGTGCTCTGTCAAGCAAAGATCTTTTGATACCCATAGCCTCTGCTTTCCCCTGTTTCTCTTTCTCTCTCTCTCTCTCTAAAACCCTCTCAAACACAATGGAATTCAAAGTGAAAACCACAACATCTCCTCCATCAATCCCAATCCATGTTCCCACCATGCTCTCCTACTCTCCTCCCTCTTCATCTTCTTCACTTCCTTCCCAATCTCCCTCTCCTTTCCCTTCCCCCTCTCAGTATTCTCCCTCTGCTCCTCCACCACCATCTCCTCCTCTTCCACCTGTGGTGGCCAGCCCTTGTGCTGCCTGCAAGATCCTCCGCCGCCGGTGTGCCGAGAAGTGTGTCTTGGCTCCCTATTTTCCTCCCACTGATCCACTCAAGTTCACCATTGCCCATAGAGTCTTTGGAGCCAGCAACATCATCAAGTTTTTGCAGGTAACATACATCACTTTCTCTACATTCATCTTCAAACACTTGGTTTTCTTGGTGGGTGTATGAGTATGACCAGATTACCCTTCATTGAATGGCATTTTCTTAAAAGACAACAAAAAATTAGTTGAATTCTCTGATCATTTCAGAGAAGCAAAATCATGGGTTTTGGTCAAAAGTGGAAAGAAAAGTTAGCAAGGGGCATACCTAACTGATGGGCATGATGGGTTGTTTTCTAACCTCCTAACACATCAAGATTATGCATAATTCTATCTTCTTTCAACTCTAGCAACCACTATCTTTTTTTACCCCCAAAAAAAAAATTGCCAAGTCAAATAACATGCTCACTGCTTGTTTATCTTTTCCTTCTTTCTTTCTTTGGTGCTCCTCATAGTGTGACCGCTATATGGGATCACAGGTCAAAATTAGGTGCCCACATTTGGAATCTATCCACTAGGTCTATTAATTCAGGCCAAAGGGGCATGAAACACATAACCTGCATAGCACCAATTTTCCTAATTAGTCCAATTCTAATTACCAAGAGGTCAATTTGTAGTTAACTTAACCTTAAAATTGTATTTATTTTCAGGAACTACCAGAGTCTCAGAGAGCAGATGCTGTGAGCAGCATGGTTTATGAAGCAAATGCTAGGATCAGAGACCCAGTGTATGGTTGTGCAGGTGCAATATGCCAGCTTCAAAAGCAAGTTAGTGAGCTACAAACACAGCTGGCCAAAGCACAAGCTGAGGTAGTCAACATGCAGTGCCAACAGGCTAATTTAGTTGCGCTAATTTGCATGGAAATGAGTCAATCTCAGGACCAGCACATGCTTCAGCCTCAACCTCACGATGATATGAGCTGCTTCTTAGACGACAACAGTTTGGGTTCTGCTTGGGAGCCTCTTTGGACATGAAATTAATGAATATGTTTCTTAGATATATCTATTAGAGAGAGATTAATTTTGTTCCATATATAGCAACTGTTAAACTTTCAACCTCTTAATTGAGGGAAGAGATAATGACAAATCATACTGAGGAAATTTCAATAAAGTCAGTAATTAGTTATATGGTAGATATGGGTCATGGTGCTTGCTACTTCATTAGTCATTTCATGAGCCAAACCTTTGACAACGAAAAAAATGAGGAAAAGAAGAAAAACAAAATTGATGATGGTCTTCTCCAATATAATGGTTCAAAGAGAAAAGGGAAATAGAAAAAGAAAAAGAGTACAAGAGATGGCTGTTTTAGTTTTGAGTCAGCAAAGCCTTGAAACAGATCTGCAACAGTTTGGGTCACCTAATTTTTCTTGTTTTCTTTTTAATTGAGAAATGAAATTTTAAGCCTTTGTTATCAAACAAACTGTGGACAATATTAAAGTTCCTTTCTTATCTAATAACATCCAAACTCCAAATTTAACGTTCTTCCTGCAATAACTATACAACACTGCTAAAAGCTCCTTCCCCTATTTGAAGTTAGCTATTTTAAGAGTAAATTATATACTTCTCATAAAGTTTATCAACATTATGTTCACTTTCTCTTTTGTTTTAAAATTTACATATTAATTCGTATCTTAAACTTTCATTAAACAATCTTTTTGTTTAAACTTTAATCAAATACAAAAGAATCCTTGCCTTTCATGCGCGACACCATAAAAATAATCGATATTAATATAATTTTTAAATTAAAAATAGATGTACATAAAATTTAGGCAATTTTTTAAAGAATAAGTGTAATTTATTCAAAATTTAAACTATTGACAAAGGTCTCTAACCCAATTTTACCCGTTCATTAGGTTCCATGTTTTGTAAGTTGTGTTTGAATTCCATTAAGATGGACCATGTAATTTTTCCCTTTCCTAAGTAGAAAGACCCTGTTGCCACCCAAAAAAACATCGTTAATTCTTGTCACCGTGATGATATTCAAGTGTGTTTGATCCTCTCGAACACTCGGATCTTTGAAAAAAGTAGAATCCATTTAGTGTTATAACTTTTATGTTCTAGATAGGAACATAAAAGTATATAATATAACCAAAGACTAGAAATATAAGGCAATAAAATAGTGTATTGTGATTGATAATCTCCCTCTTCAAGTGGCATGAGAGTGAGTTTGATATGGTTTTTTTAATAAAAGAAATGTATTTTTATTTTTTTTAAATATCTCTATAAATTTTTAAGTATGTTTAAATGTAATTTTTAAAAAAATTAAAAGTTAAAAAAATCCAATTATCACTTATTTTAAAAGTTAATAATTATCAGTTAAAAAAATAATTATTAATATAATTCTCTAATAAAAATATATTTTATCTTTATTTAAAATTACATCTTGTGTCCTCTTTTTTTAAATATATCACATCATTTTTAAAATAATTGTTTGAAAACCTGACATTTTATAAGTGAGATTTAACTTGGTACGAGTTAATTCAAAGTCAATTGGAAGGATAATATACAACTTACACAATATAAAAGTTTACAACTAGTGACAACATTTATACTTTCATATGCTAGGGATTTATTTATTCCACATGTAAAACTTAACACACTTATATAATTGAATAATTTTTTTTCTAGATGTTGAATTTAGTCAATTCTACACAAGGTAAATCAATCATGTACAATTTCATGAAATTTTAAATTTAATTAATACTTTATTGATTTATTTTATTTTAATGTGTAACATATTTTTAAAATATAAATAAATGTCAACTATTAAATTTAATATTTAAATTTACAAGATTTGCATGTTATAAAAATTAGTTAATAATATAAGCAAACAAATTTTACATCTGCAAGTAGGTAGATTTCCACGCAACAATTTACCTTTGGCAATAACGCAAATACATGAGTGGGAACAGTTCTTTTAATTTGGAAGACATAAAAGATAAATATTTAATTTTAATTTATTGTTAGTGTAAATTTATTTTATATTATTATTTAATTATATATTGACACATTATTAAAAGAATTAAATTTTTTTAAATAATTATTATGATAGTTTGATTCTTTTAATAATTTTATTATATATAATTAAATAAGAGTTTATCAAAATTAAAGTAAAAAATAATAAATAAGATGAAACATTGCAATCATTTGGTTAAGTAAAACGCGCTTTGTTTGTAATCTTTCATTTTTCATTTTTCATCCTTTTATGATTTTTCTCGTTACCCAAAGAAACGCGTTACAAATAATTTCTGCGTCGTTTTACACGACCTTCTGTCATCTCACGTGCAACCCAATGACCCATAACAAAGAAAATAATAATAATGAAGAAACACAAACTAATAGCGTTTCATGCTTTATCCATTGTTTACATTTTACGCTGAAAGGGAATATATTGTTTTGACAGCCATGTGCCCACTGAGGATACTCCCATCTCTTCACATCTACCAAAAAACAAAAATTAAAGGTGTAAAATGCGCCCTAGCGATCTATTTAGCCCCCTCCGTGATGGAGAATGGGTTAAATAAGTTAAGTTAAAATTATTTATATTTAAATAAATTTTAAATTAGTTAGTTTGGTTTATCTCATATTAATTTGTGAGTTTAAATAGGTTAGTTTGTGAAATTTTTTTTTATTTATTTGTAAACTTTAAAGTAAATTTAAATTTAAAAAAAAATTTAAATTTAATAATCTCAAATTAAATATTGTATTACATAGACATAGTATTGAATACTTTAATCTTATTTAAAAGATTAAAAGAGAATTCAAATAAATAAATAACATAAATTTATGAAATTTAACAAATGTATTTGTATGTGAATTATGTCACTGTTAGTTTGTATAATACGTACATTTTATATTTTTGCTTGAAATAAGAATATTTAATTAATTTTTAAAATTTTAAATTAATTTTTTTATACAAATAAATTGAAACTTAAAAAAATTATGTGGGTGGCGTACGAGCTCCGCGAATTGACATATTTAACTCTAGGATTAAACGAGTTGATTCAAAATTACTCATACTTTTACGAGTCACTAATTTTGAAATTCAACTCAATTATACAGGTAAACAGATTGACTTAACGAGTTTGACCCTTTTCCACCCCCATTAACATAAAAATTTTGTTTTATTCTTTTACTAAGTCTTCCCATAATTTTTTTAAAAAATATGAGACTAATTTTTATTCCAACATTTAACGGCCTAACCTTAGTCATGATATTCAAATTGAAAACTCAGTCAAAGATGGCTTACTTTTCATCCACGAGGCAGATGCATTTATATTCACAGGCTGCCAAAATTCTTGTTATCAATATGTATAAATACTAGGAAAAAAATGCATACACAACTATGTACATACAAAAGAAAATAATAGAAAAAATTATAAAATAATTTTAAAAATGAAAAAGAAATAAAGACAAAAGTTAGAGAATGAATTGGATAGTTATAAAAAGAAAGTTGACAGAAAATGTGTTATATATATAAAAAAAAAAGGAGAAAGATAAAGAAAGTAAATCGACAACGTCATATTTTATTATTTATTTATTTTAGAAAGAAAATAATAAACAATGAAATAAAGTATGAATTTAATTTTAATTTATTATCACTCTAAATTTTTTTATAATATCATCTAATTATATATTATCAAATCATTAAAAGAATTTGACTATTACAATAATTACTTAAAAATTAAACTCTTTTAATGATGTACTAATACATTATTAGATAAAAATATAAAAAAATTTACATTAACAATAGATCAAATTTAAACTCATAAAGTGTTTGTCTTTAGTTTTAAAATTAATCAAATGATAATAATATAATATATTTAAAGGTTATTTTTAAGTATTTTTATTAAAATAAAAAATAAAAAATGGTCTATGTAGATTTATGTAAAATAAAAATACTCGGAAAACATTTCAAATATGTTAATGGACCCCATCTGATTCAGTCTATGTAGCAGCCCTGGACGGGAACAAAAGCACAACCTTGTGAGTTCATTTGTGGGCTGTATATGCGTGCTACTAACACTAGATTGTCACAATTCAGTGAACCTATCACTCTAACAACGAAAAAATAAAAATGAACAATAATTTAACTTCAATACTTTCTCAGCAATGCTATTCGACAGAAAGGATTTTTTCCAACAAAACCGCTCACGAATGCCGCAATATGCACTTTCCTTTTTTTTTTTTTGTACAGTTAAATTGCAATACAGTGAAAGCAAAAAAAATAAAATAAAATAAAATAAATTATTGACAAAACGCAA
Source organism: Styphnolobium japonicum (assembly GCA_023212625.1). Taxonomy (NCBI): domain Eukaryota; kingdom Viridiplantae; phylum Streptophyta; class Magnoliopsida; order Fabales; family Fabaceae; genus Styphnolobium; species Styphnolobium japonicum. Next base: position 11,008,924 of record JALBWW010000013.1, read on the forward strand.
ACTCAGTTATTTCTTTTTTCTCATACTTGACTACATTTTCTACTACTTATTATTAGAGTAGTAATTGTTGAAGAGAAAATAATATAAACTTACTTCACCTAGTCTGGTCATGTAAAAAGAAAATCAATAAAAGTTCTATTAATAAAAATAGATTAAATGAAATGTAGTCTAATTAAAAAGAACAGAGGAAGACATAATAAAATTATAGAAGAAACTATTAAAATAAACACTGCTCTAAACAAGTTTACTAAAAGACTAGTTTTTAATAGAATCTAATTGAATTAATTAATCCATGTGATCGAGCTCACTCTATAGGATAAAACTTAGCTGTTATTGTTGCTGTATTTTGCTTTTATATATAGTAAATATTTTGTTTTTATATATCTTCCAAGTTACTAGTTCATCTATTAAATTTGTGATTTAGTTTGAACTGCATAATAAAGTGATTTATTTGCATTCATAGTTTAATTGCAATTAAAATTAATATATAAAGTTATTTCTATATTATTAAAATAAATTTGACATCACAGGGTTGGTTTAATTGAGAGGATCAAACAACACTAACAAAAAAAACTTGAGTTCAAGTCTAGTTGGCTGTAAGTATTAAATAAAGTTGTTATTAAGGCTTGTGACATGTCCTAATCTTAAAATTAGCAACACCCCCCCTCTTAAATTTTTGTTCACCAATAAAATAAATAAATATGACATAATAAATAAATACAGTTATAAGATCACTCCATATCATAAAAGGAAAATAGTCAAAAGATTGATGAAAAATAAGGACTTTATAGCGTAACCCTAAGTCCTTATATATGGTCGTTTTCAGTACAAACAATTAAATTAATTAATATCCTTCAATTTGAGTGGGAAAAAAAAAGTAAATGAGAGTGAGATTCATCGAAGTTCATCTAAACTATATTTATCTGTTCTCTTAATTGAAAATTGTATTCATCTCTTTGTTTTGAATTTTTGTTGGAGCAATATCCCTTATATCAATGAATTTATTCCAATAGCATTATTCTTTGGATGCCTCATATTTCTAGCTCGTGGTGTACATGGAAGACTAGTATTGGTAGTAGGAGTCTACAGAGTTACAGTGACCAGGTTAGGAGCAAATCAATTTCGGGAGCAGAAACTGTTTGGCATGATGTGAACAAGTCTAAGACCCTTGCTCATACAGTTAGAAAGAAAGTCCTCCTTCATTGGCTCATTCAGTCTCTCTCTCTCTCTCTCCTTATAATGAAATTAAAGATAAAAGATCCAATTTACACGCCCATGTAACCTGTTCTTCTATATTCCTGACAAATTCTTCACAATTATCTATATTATATTCCTGATTTTCATTAAATGCTTGAGGTTGTTTTTGTTACTTGATTACATGTTTTTGTATTTTTCCAATTCAAGATTTGTTATTCTTCTACTATTTTTTTATAATTTTTTTTTGATTAATTAAGAATCAATTGTGAGAGAGAGACGAATATACATATCCTCTTGTGTACCAAAAAACCTTCAAATACGTAGGTTCTTGGATTATATATATAGTTTCTTGGATAACAATGTGCTGACTGAATATGTGACCGAAAATTGAGATGATTGGATTCAAATTAGTCAAGATATAGACTTGAATTTGCATACCTTGTATAGTATAAACACTGTATTCAGCTGTTTCTTTACAGTTTTCAATAGATAACAATGAACCCAGTCCCACTCAGAACTTTGCCAGTGCCAACCTCAGATTCAACAAATTCTTAGGTTCTGGCTTTCCCCAGCTGGCACATCAATTTAAACTAATCCACAATTCGGTCCACATAGATATCATTACTTGATATCTTTCAGACATCATATATTTAGTTCACTAAGTAATTAGATAAAATCAAAGTAATGACAAATAAGTAATAAGAAGATGGAGTTAGCGAATTTACTTGTTAAATAAATAAGATGCATGTTATGTTGGAATACCACCTCCTGTATATATGAGAACATTGAATTAAATAAATAAAAAAATAATCAGTATATTTGTCCTTTTTAATTACCTACTTCTAAGATATTATTAACACCTTGCATTTAGGTCAATTACTAATCTTTACCTTAAAAGAAAAGATAAAAATTCGATCAGTATTTTGGTAGGAGTAGGATTCTAGAACCTTCAATTCTTCACAATTCTAGAATGAGCTTGATATGGACGACTAGTACGGATTTAGATTTGTTAAATTTTTTAAAGAAATTGAATTTGTAAATTTGAGAGAGAGAGAGAGAGAGAGTCGTATATGAGATGCTGAATTTTTTTATTTGGTATAGTATTTTAGAAAACGTTCTTATGTAAAAGTGGTTCTTGAGAATAATTTTTACTTAGTAATCTCGTACTTTTCATTTATGTAGGGTGGAAATTCTACGTTCCCATTTATGTAGAGTAAGAGTCTTTCAAAGAAATTTTTTACATAATAAATGTATAATCTATTCCTAAAATTACCATTAAATGCTAGAAACATTGCTTACCCCCTTTGATATTATTTTAAAGATTTAATTTTAATTATTGTCAGTATAAAAGTTTCTTACACTATTATTTAATCATATATTATCACATTATTGAAATAGTTTGACTCGACAATAATTATCTAATAAGTCAAACATTTTTAATGATTTTTCAGCATATGATTAAGTAATATTGAAAAAAGATTTAATTTTAATCATTATCAATGTAAAAGTTTTATATTGTTACTCAATCATATATTGTCATATAATTGAAAGAGTTAGACTCTGACAATAACTATCCAAAAAGTCAACTCTTTTATGGTTTGTTTGGTTCAAAAGAGGGGAGGGGAGGGGAGGTGAGGGATTTTAATGAAGGGGAGGGGAAGGGAGGGGAAGGGAAGGAAGGGAGTTTAATTTTGTGTATATTTGGTTAGAGGAGGAGAGGGGAGGGATTTTAATGGAGGAAAAGTATAAATTTACCTTTTTACACAATTATAACATTTAATGTAGCATTTAATTTAGGAATATTTTAGTCCATTTTTTAACAAATATTCTCTCCCCTCCAAATCCCCCCACTGTTGGATGGGAGCTAAAATTGGCTTAGGAGGGATTTTACTCCCATCCCCTCCCCTCTACTTCCCTCTAAAAAATTGAACTAAACACATAAAATTTAAAATAATCCCTCGCCTCCCCTTCATTTCCCTCCAACCGAACACTATGTTAATGATTTTTCAGCATATAATTTAATGATAGTGAAAAATTTTACACTGATAATGAATCAAAATTAAACTCCATTTTAAAACTTAAACTAAATGCCCATATGCAAGGTTTTATAATTTTTTTTTGTAAGAATGTGGTCCCTGTAGAACACTATTGTGTCTTATTATCTTCAATATTTATTGTAAATTTCTTAAAATATTTATAAATGTCAATCCTAACTAGTACCAATACTAGTCGTACATGTGGAGAAAAGAATTCAATTTAATTAAGATTATTAATTTTAAGGACCATTAATAATAAATATTTCAAAAAAAGAATTAATAATCATTTATATTAATATCAAGGGTGATGCTATAAAAAGCTTGAGCAAGCAAACACTCCAGCAATTCATTACACAAAATTTAAGGGATGACCTTTGTTAGCATTCAAAATATAGATGGAGCCCACAAAAATAAATATAAAGTAGATATAGACTTGTGCGTTGTGCGAGTGCCATAAGATCTTGAATAAAGTTGAGATTTATACTTTCTTATGTTGAGATTCTAAAATGTGAAAATGTGATATTGTTAAGAAACCAAAGGCTCCACATACAAAGTGTTCTTCACTTGAGCAAATGAGGCTCAAAGAGCTGCAAGTCATTCATTTGAGTTATTAAGGAAGCTGATAGTAGTAGAACACATGAGAAAGGGGTTGAATAAAGTGTTATAAAAAACGAAACTTACTACAAAAGACTTAGATGCAAAACTGAAACAGTGTATGAGATGGATGATTAGTTAATATCAGTAAGCTTATCACAGGACATAAATGAAAATTGAAACAGAGTATGCACAGACAACTTAAAGTCAATCACACAATGAAAATATGCAATCAGTCAAGCAAGGAAATATAAAGAGAAGAGTAAAGAGATAGCTTGCACATGGATTTATACTAGTTCATCCCAATATGAAATCTATATCCAGTCAGCCAAGCTGATAGTTTTCACTATCAACCAAGTGTTCTTTAATTAATCATAGCCTCTCCAAGTTAGAAACAACAAGTTGCTCACTTAATCTTGCTCTCAGGTCACTTACCTATAAACTAGCTTACCAAGCTAGAAAACTCAACCACGTAAGGCTTTACAAAAGGTATGAAAGAAACTCTCTCAAGGAGTAAATGTGTTGAGAAGGCTTAGTACAACAGAGTAGGATAATTCTTAGAGAAATATGTCAAGAAATATGATTGCTGTTGTGTGTATGAATTCTTTGAAGGTGATGAATATATGTAGGTGCACAGGATTTGAACCTTGTAGCAAAAGGACGTTGTAGGACACTGTTCCAGTTGTCTATAATGTCTTTTGACAATATATAAATGTGTCTTGTCCTTTTATTATTTTTGCAAGAGGATGCATCATCCTTTCAAACTTGTCTAGTGTTATACCAACAAAAGAAGAGAATATTCCAACGGTTATAGCAAGTTTGAGGTTATCCGTAAATCATTTTGCAGCTTGAGTCAAGAAACAGGGGCAAATAGAGAATTCTGGGCTTCAAGCGTGGGCATGCTCATCTTTGTTCATGAAACTCCTCATCAATGAGTTCTCTAGAATCTGTTGACTGAACAAGCTCATTTTCATCACAAGTATGCTCGTTCTACATCTTCCAGATGATTTATTCAAAATTGGCTTTGGAGCTTCAAGGGAAACTTCTGATATTCTTCAACGGAATGATTTAGGTCCAATTTCCTCAAGCAGCAACATTTTTGTCTAATTAGTTAGCTCACGTAGGCAGAGACTCCTTATGGCCATGAGACATCTTGTACATTTGATAATAAATTGCTCATCTTTGAGAGTTTTTCATTTAAAGCTTTTAATAAATCTACAAAATATTCTTTTAACTAAGATCAAGTGTAAGTTATCAAAGGTAATAATAATATAATGTTTATAATCATCATAAAATCAATGCTAAAGAGAAATCCTTAGGCTAATATAGGTGTGCGTAATTGGAGGAAGGAAGAGAAGACCAAGAGAAAACAAAATGATTCTCAAATGAGTGGAATGCGTGGGAAAAGGAAAAGAATGTGAGATTGGTGACGTGGCGAGAGGAAATTGAAGGGATGAAGTTAAAGCTAAATCTACTAGCATTTGTTGTATGATGAGATGGCTTGAGGTAATGGATAAGGAAGAGCTGATGTGGCGACTTGAGGGAAGCCAACATAAATGACATGGTAGCATCTTAGCCCGCGAGCCATCTTAGCCCGCGAGCCAGAATTTGTATATTATAAATAGATAGCCATTTAGAAGATGAGGTGTTTGTGCGCTCAATTGTCTTGTAAAGCTTTCCTAATTTCAATGACCATTCAAAATGATCAATTGACCATTATGAATAAATGGTTAATTGATCTTTTATTTTAAATTTGTGTTGTTAATAATCATTAAAATTAATAAACCTATTCAATTTCCTCCCAAGGGAGGTTGGTTTAGCTCAAGACATAAGTTCAATTCTCGCTATCACCAATTTTACTTTTGTAGGCGTATGTGACTACTACTATAAGCAGGCCTATGACATATTTGACCTTGAAACGGAGTAACCTTCTATTTCCCTTAACTTTTTCCAACCAACAAAGATAAATAAATTCAATTTCCTAGAAATCGAAACTATTTGGCATAACGTGACGAAGTCTCTGTCGCTTTCCAAAAATAAATATGGAAGGAATATCTCCAATTTTCTCGCTCATCACTTTCTCAGCGCTCCAACATTTTCTTCTGTTGACCAAAAATATTATTTTCCACTATAGACTTGTATATATAGTGTCTTCTTATAAAGTGAAATTGGAGAAAAGAAAAAATTTACACTCACATATATAATTAGTTCGTTTAAATTATATTCCATTGACAAGCTTCTATATATTATTATTCCATATCTCTAGTTTTCCTCAAACACTTCAGATTGTTCATACTTAAGTCCGTCTAAATTCTCAAGTCGTATTTACATGAAGAACCCTTCAGTTACGTATATAGGTTTTGCTTGATATAATATAATATTATGCGATAGAATTCAAAGTCAAGACACAGATGACTTGAATTTGTACATAGTATATTGGCATTTCCCTTCAAACTTTTCAAAAGTGAGAATCAATGAACCCAGATGATAAACGACCCCTTGAACTAGAACCTTCCCATGTGCTTCGAAGATTCTACAAGTTCATGATTATAAGGTTCCCACCTAAACTCACTGAACACATTCATGACATAAAATAAAGCAACGATGAATAGCCAAGTGGATAAAATCAGAAACTTCATCGTACTAAGGAAACCATAGGAATGGAATCAATGTATATTCATAGTTCAGTTGTTGGATTATTTTAATTTGAATTTGCATAAATCAATGTTATTTTACTAAAACTCAGATTAATTATATGTCAAAAATATTGGAGTATATTGTTATTATTGTTGTTAGCCCAATCATGTGATCACTAATGATTGTTGGGCTTGTTATTATTGAGCATTTTATGTTATGTGGGTTAATGTGGTGGTAAAAATTTGTATTTTGGGGCTTGCTATGATGGGCGAAGTAGGCCCATATTTCAATGCACAATGAGAGGCCCTTATTCCTTTCTAGGGTTGCAGTGTGGTTGCCCCATTGAGACTACACACAAAAATTCAACACCCTAGGATAAGAGTAATTTCTCTCCTCACACACACCCCAACAACTGACGAATAAGGATTACTGCGTTTCTCTCTGATTTCCTTACATGAAGGCTATGAATTGTTCATCATCGTCCTATCCAGGTAATCCTTGAAACTAAACTGATTTGATAATTGTATGATTTGTATATGTTATGGCTTTAAGGTTAAATGATATCATATTATTTTAATTATATTTGTTTAAATCTTCTGATTTGTGAATAATAATTCATCAATTGGTATCAGAGCCAATTAACCTTAACCATGGCTGCACATACTTGTTAATTACATGAGATTAGAGTCTTGTTGGGTTGAGTTTATCATGCAGATTTTGTTCCTATGTAAGTCCACATTTTTTTTAATTGGCTTTCGTTTTCTCTGTGGTTCATGTCAATAAGACTGAGTGAGGATTATATTACGTTCCTGGAGGTGGGAACTCCCTTTTTAATCCTGGCTTTTTCAATTCAAAAGAACAATTAATAAAATAAGTTTAGGATTATTATAAGAAATCGTGAAGAATCAATTAAAAAAAATTGAAAAAAATAACACTTCTGTTTGTGTTGGATCTTGCTTTCCCATCACGTCAATCCCTGCTGGCTTGTGCAAGGTAGTGGGCTTAAGTTTTTTTTTCGTTTCCTTTTTGTGCTTGCTATTTTTCGTTTTTTTTACCTTGCATTTTCACAACTTATTGATCCATTACTTAGTTACCAATAAAATACTTTTGTAGAGATTGATTACATAAAAGCATTAGATTATGTTGAAAATAAGCTATGTGGTTAATTTTGTCATGATGGAGAGTTTGTGTGTTATTAACTCTCAGTATTATTGTTATTTAAAAAGTGATTATTTCACGTCAATTTTCCAGCAATGAAGTTCATCGAATTTTGTAAATAAAAATGAACATAAAAATTTTAGAGTTATACTATGGTTATCTAACTTTATATGAAAATATGTGGGTATTATCAATCATATACTATTTGGTTATATTCTTCAATGGATTCTTGATAGTACTATATTTTGGGGAATTATGTAAATTTTTTCTCCTACCTAAATATATTTATCTTGAATTTTTCGAAGCTTTAATATAGATTACATTGTTCTCTTGAAATTTGGAAGTGAAATTTTTTGTGTATAGTCCTTAATATAGAATTGTTTCATATTGAGTACTCTATCTTGTGGTACAATTGTGGTCGCTTTGAAATTTTTCAGTGTTTTATATATACTAATTAAGTAAACATGTGATAATTATAATTAAATACTATTTTGTGAATATTTTATTGTTATGGAGAATTTTCTTGTGAAAATAAGAATGTTGTATCACTCTCTTGACAAATATATTATTTTACTGCCAACAAAAAAAAAAGATTTGTTAATTATGCTCACTGTTGTTGTTGTATACAAACTTTGTAGGAATCTATTTAACTAAATTTAGACAAATTGAAATTAGTTATTTTGGTTGTGTATACTATTGGCCTCATTATGGATTGATTATCACTTTTTTTTCCATTAGTTAAGTTAGTTAAAATTTTATAGAAATTATATAATTAGTATATGCTTAACTATTATGGTATGAAAAATGTTTACATATTGGTAATCATAAACCCTTATCATTATATTTTGTCAAGATCTATTGAGAGGCTATACTAATAATATTTTATATTTTGCTATTGCAAATTTAAGATATTTTGATATGTCTATTATTTGTCATGTGATTACATTATGAAAGTGTTACTTAATATTTTGGCTATTGTGCAAATTGTAATGTAATAGCAAATATAATTAAGTAATCCTTGTGTGTATGTTATCACATGCTGTATGATTATAAATTAGAGTTCATTTATGTTAATTTTGTTACAAATTGTGCTCTAATATTTATTTTATGAGCATTCTATTGGGAGACCTATATGTAGCTATTTTAGTGACATTTCTTTGAGCTATTTTGTTTCATTGACTTTACATACAATGATGAATGTCATACTTTTTAAGGTTAGTAATTAAACCTTTATGATTATTAATTTGTTTCATAATTGCATAAGCGGGGAATATGTTCTAAATTTATTGTTTACCTCGTCATGCCAATTTTTGAAATATGCAATTATATATGAGAGTCTGACAATTATCTAAAATGATGTGGTATGTAAACTTGTAAACTCTATAAGCAGATTTGTTATTATTATAATAATTTCCTGTAATTATGATCTCACCTATCGTGGGAGTCAATTATAATGAGTTGAGTGTGCTTATTATATTTAATGTTACTATCAGATATGACTCAATTTTGACACAGGAATAATTTTTCCTTTTTTGGTATTGTTATGTGCATATAATATTACATAATATATTGAAACAAATATGATATTTTGCAATTTCTGTGTAAACTAAATTTTGAGTCACTATTTTATGATATTTGAAACTGTTTTAGACATTTTGAACAATTGTGTGCTCGCCTATCGCGAGACTAATTATGACAGTGTTATTTTAGTAATGATATGATTACATTTGCATTAGGAATTATGTTAATGGTGCACTTACCCTATCGGTTTGTCTTTGTTAATATAATTTCTAATGATTTGTTAGCATTAAATGTTATGTCCTTAAAGTTTTCAGTATCCTTTCGGTATTAGCTTTAGAGACATAATATTTTAATGTTGTGGGAGTTGCTTATGCATTGTAATTTGTGACCCTTAGGCCGGATTACAATGGCATAAGAGCTCAATTATAATTGTGTGCTCAATTCTGTTATGATATATATGAAATATCACTCATTGTCAAGTATTTTGGTTGAATTGATAAATTCATTTGTGCATATTTATAAGTGACAATATTGTATAACTGAATGTGTGTATCATCTTGTGAATCTTGACAAATGAGATAATTGAGCATTTTGTAGCAATCCAAAGTTATTTTCTAGACATGTGATTTTGGATGATTTTGCTTTTGCCTATCGCAAAGCTAATCAAGATAAGTTGTCATGTCAAATGAAATTTATTTTCTCAATTTCATTGGAATGGATTTGCAAATATTATTTTGGGTTATTTAATTATTTGACACACCTTATTGGTGTAATATTATTTATTATAATCTGTAATTTTAAATAATTTTGGATTATGTAAGTAATGATCATATCCTATCGGTGTGACATTACTTGACATAATAATTGTGTGATAGAGAAAGTAATTTGAATACTTAAAAACTTTTAAACACACTGTTTGTGTCTATTTCCTTGATGTGTATCAATTCAACTATTTTGCTCTATCAAGTGAGAGAGTATTGTATATTGTAATTCGGGACCCTTAGGCGGGATTGCAATGTAATCTGATGACTCTAGTTCAATTAATTGCCTTGTTAATTGAACATGAGAAAATCAATGCTTACATAAACATATTACAATATTTGAATATGATTTTCTCTTCCTTCTGTGTTTGTCGTCGCTTTATTGTTGGGACCTATAGTGAGGACATGATTAAGTCTTTTAAAGTATATTGTAACATAGTGAACTCCTTATATTGTGGTTGTCATATATTGTTGATAAACCTTAATCATTGATAAGGTAACATGTTGAAAACTTGTTAACCTATAATAAGGTTTGAAGAGAACTACTACCTATTGAACCTATTTTGAAATATGTATTGTTGCCGCAATTTTGTGACATTTTGACACATGTTATATGTTATTTGTATGTGCTTGACATTTCTATTATTTTGTAAATGCTCAAGCATTGTAGTAATTACTACTTTGAAGTAGTAGAACTAACTAAATGTTACTTCTCATTGGTTTTCTTTTTTAAAGAATTATACTTTTGTATTATCTAATGTTATGATCTTTAAAAGAAATTATCAATTTTGGTTTTGAAATATCTTGAGTGAAAATTCAGGGATTAAGTTGTTATCTAGGTTTTCTCATATGTTATGATAAAAATAATTTCTTATAAAGATGATTTTGTAAGTATTTATTTTGAGCACAAATCGGCATATTAATTACTTCAATTGATAAAGATCTATTTTTGTTGGTAGTGCACAATGTTGGAATGAATAATATTTGAATTAAACATATTGTACCTATGATATTACTATTTAACATTTTCCTTACTTGAGAATAAGGTAAAAGCTTATATGTTTACTTTTTATGTGGGTTGAATATATGAAATTGTCTATGGTAGATTAATTTGGATTAAATATTCTTTACATTTCATAAGGGGAATGTGATTTTGTAATTATTACTCAATTTTGGAGTGGTTAATATAAAATATGTTAAGTTTATTGAAATGCCTATTTTGATAAAGTCTGTTGTATTTTAGGCCTAATATTTGAGCAAATAAATACTTAAGTGCATGCTAAGTGGTTTATATATGGCTTAATACTGGCTTTCATGTATTGTTGTCTGAAATTTGATCTAAGGTGCTTTGTTTCTTTGCATTGTTTATTAATGCATGATACCTTAGGTAAGTGGGAGCAAGTTTTGTTGTCAATGTACTTTGTGCTACTTGTATATTGGTGACTAGTGTTGCTACTTTTATTCTATGTGAGACAAGATCTTATATTCAGTTATTTTTTTTATTTCGTAAAATATATGGTGATGCCTATTTTTTTAATTTAAGGAATACAATTATTTGAAGTTAATTTTTTTAAAAAATGATAGATTGTCTCATAAAACACACATATTTAGAAATTTTGAAATATGTTAAATTTGTGACCTTGTTGCCCATTAATGTGTAATCTTTTTGGTTATTATGTGAGTTAGAGACTTTGTTATTGATATGTTCTCAATAGTGGTTAAAAATAGGTCCTATGTGCTTCCGCTGTTGGTAACTTAGTTATATGCTTAAGTGTGTATTGTTTATTTATTACCTATGTTATAACACTTGAGTGATCCTGAGTGAGCTTTTGTAAACTTGCAAGTAATCCAATAATACGTGTAAGGTATTATAGATTTTTTATCTCACCCACAAGTGATCAAATCACTTTAAGTGAATTTTGGTATAGGTTACTCATTTGAGAAAATCCTTCAAGGATTTATATTTGTGATGACAAAGAGGAGTTGATCTGTTGTTAAGTATCAAGTGGACACTTGTAATCTCCTCAATTGTGGAGGCAGAGTATGTGGTTGGTAATGAAGTCAATTTCATGATACTCTGTGATTATCCAATTGTTTTTTGGTTAGACTTCATATTGTTTTTGATTTACGACCACATTTTTATGACTCTGCAATAATATATTTATCTCTATTTTGTACTTGTGTTGTTATAGAGAAATATTGCGAGTTTCATACTCAATTTGAATAATTTTATCACAAAGTTAAGTTTTATCCCACTAATAAAGATTTTATCATTAGAGTATTTTGAAACTTATGTGACTCTAATGAGATTGTTTATGTTTTGATATGTTAAATTAGTGGGAGTGTGCTTAATTGTTATTATATTATCTCGAGACATATTTAAACTTTTGTTGTCATATGTTGTCACTATGCACACTTAAGAATATATATGACTTATTGTTAGAGACATTTTGGACCCAGTCTCATTGTGTTGTGCTAAGATATTTTGTTGAATCTTAGCAAGAATCTTGGGCGGATGCTAGGGCCATTTGTTTTGGAATTGCATGATTGATCACAATTTTGGTATGCTCTTCCATATTCCACATCCCACATTTATCAGGTCACTGAAATATGAGTGTTTGATATATATGATGTCAGTGCCCCTATCGGGCATGATTTTCTATATTACTAAGCTACTTGTAGTTTCATTTTGGACCAATAATTGATGGTGCTCGCTCAATTTTGACATCTTATTGTGGCCACATATTGCGAATTAATCTGGAGTACTATTTTCTTTATCAAAACAAACAACATGACTTATGCTGTCCAAGTGGGAGATTGTTGGATTATTTTAATTTGGACTTGCATAAATCAATGTTATTTTACTAAAACTCATATTAATTAGATGTCAAAAATATTGGAGTATATTGTTATTATTGTTGTTAGCCCAATCATGTGATCACTAATGATTGTTGGGCTTGTTATTATTGAGCATTTTATGTTATGTGGGTTAATGTGGTAGGCTGTATTTTGGGCTTGCTATGATGGGCAAGTAGGCCCATATTTCGATCTTGTGATGAGGCGCTTATTCCTTTCTACAGGGTTGCGATGTGGTTGCCCCATTGAGACTACACACAAAAATTCAGCACCCTAAGATAAGAGTAATTTCTCTCCTCACACACACCCCAACAACTAACGAATAAGGATTACTGCGTTTCTCTCTGATTTCTTTACAGGAAGGCTATGAATTGTTCATCATCGTCCTATTCAGGTAATCCTTGAAACTAAACTGATTTGATAATTGTATGATTTGTATATGTTATGGCTTTAAGGTTAAATGATATCATATTATTTTAATTATATTTATTTAAATCTTCTGATTTGTGAATAATAATTCATCATCAGTTGCTCAACTCATCAAGAATATATACACCATTGGCTCATATTGCACGTGAGACGTGACAAATGTTCCTAAACCTCTAATTAATTTCGTATAAGAAACCATTTACGCTAGCTATCTTTGTAGTCTTCTTACCTCTTAGGTTGTCTTGTTACAAAAATTTCTCATGCATCCCTAATAGTCCAAGTCCATTTACTGCTTTGTGTCTGCCTTGGTCATGTGCTTCCCCCTTAGTACGGCAGCTTGAACTCCCAACGTCAAATGGTTAGAAAAAGAAATTTTGTAAGAATACTATAAACTAAAAGGAAGGTTAACTAAATTGTCCATTTAGTTAGCTAACAAAACTTGACCTGCAATGCCAGGGTTTTCTATGACATTAGCAGCCCACATGACCTTCTAGTCTTGGCTTCTTTCTCAATCTTCATCCCTAAATGTAGCTTTGTGTGAAACGCTTGAATTAGCAGAAGGGGTTAGTGCATTTTATACATGTATTATAGCGTTCAGATAATTAATGATTCTAGTTGTAGAAGAAAAATTAAGATATAGCTCCCCTAAAGTGGCATGCTACGACCAATTGGGCACAGAAGTGAGAGTAAGACTCATTTTATGTACGCATAGTTAGTTACATCTCCACTATTTGTCACTATCTACCCGTCAAAGAAGTACAACTAGTACCACTACTTGTTCAAGTAGGTAAATAACACATGGAGTCAAGAGCATTCTAAATTATTCAACCAACCAGTCTTAATTATATTAATATATGTAATTAATGGTGAACTCTATATATGTATGTGTGCGCGTGGAAGCACCATATAAAAAAGAGCTAATTATACTCTAGCTGGCTAGGGAAGGTGAAGAGAAATATCTAGTTCATGCTTGCAGACATTGACATGATTGTTTTCATGAATATGACTATCACATGGCTTTGCTTACACAAGCATACCCTTTTGAATATTTTGCATCATTGACAAGACTAACATCAATTTCACTTACGTTTCTTAAGAATCATAATTATTTCTTTATTAGTGAATATGTGATTATTCAATCTTAAATTCCTATATGACTAAATCAACTAATACTCATATATATACGAGATTTTAATTATCAAAATTCGTCTATTGTATTGGCAATGTCAAGCAAATGCAGCCTGTTAACCCCAGTTTTATTGGCTAGGGTGGGTGGATGTATCGTAGCTCAACAAAAATTTAAACCATTGAAAGTACATGGAAATCAGTTGCTATGGAGCACTCAGCACTTAATTTAAGTTGATTATGATATCTCCATCAATCTCACGGCATAAAAGAAAAAACAAATTAAGATGTCTGCATCCATCATCGACTTCATAAAAGGTTAAAGTGGGATAAGGAGAACGCAGCTGAGGTCTAAAGGGGCCAGTAAGACAGAGTGACAATATTTTATTTATTGACATGCCTTTTGGCTCTAAATGGCTGTGGAGTTTGAACCTTGGTCTCCTTAACGGGTTTCGGTTCACACTAGGATTGAAGTGGGGACATGACTCGTTTAATTTTCTTAGTTTCATGAACCATAGAAAGATACACTTTTAGAATGAAAAGGGCCGCCGTGTTCACTTTCTCGCTAAATATGGGGTGCTTGTTTAATGTTTGAGAAGTTGAAAATTTAGAAGTGGAAAATTTATAATTGAAGTGATTTTGATTACATTACTCGATATAACAAAATGTGAGACGATTGAAAGTGGAGTGTAACTCATTTATTTTTTTATCACATGTGTCTTGGTCATTCCTATAATATAAAACTGAATTAAAAATGATTTCCTTTAAAAAGGAAGTTTCTCCAGTACTTTTTCTTTTTGTGAGGATACCCGTATCTTTTAACAATTAGTGATTAATATTTAGTCATGTGTTTCACTTAGTTAAAATATAAATACAACAAATTATTTGTGTATTTATATTTTAATTAAAAAAAACATGTATCAAAATATTTGCCACTAATTACTAAAAGTACAAGTACTATTATAAAAATAAAGGGTATCAAAAGAATTTTCATATATATATATAAAGCAACAACGAGTAAAAATTAAAACATTTTACTCCAAGTCTATTTTTCAGTTTATTTTGGTTAATTATCATAGTAAAACATTTTAATATTATCATTTAATCATACGTTATCATATTATATTATTAAAAGTTCTTGATAACTCGTTAAATTGTTATTATAGTAAGAAAATTTTAATAATGTGATAATTACATGATTAGTTGGAAGTATAAATAAAATTTACACCGACAAGCAATCAAAATTAAATATTTTTGTTTATACATTCATAACAATCTACTTTATTTATGAGTTCATCTTTCATTAGGTCGACCCAACCCAATAAAAGATTATAGTTCAAAAGTACTTACCTGGTTATTTGTGTGAAGAATGTTGATTTTTAATCTGGCCCTTCTTAACTAAGGGTGCTCATAATCGAATCAAATTGATCTAAATTGAATAAACCAAATTGAAAAATCAAAAACCTAAAACCAATTAATTTTAGATTTGTTTGGTTTCCTTTTCACAAAAATCAATTGGTTTAGTTTGGTTTTCGGTTTACAAATCCAAACCAAACCAAACTCATACAGCTACATATGTATTTTTTTATATTTACATATCTATGTATGATTATATTTCAATTTGTTGTTGTTTCTATGAAAAAATTTAAGCCAGTTTGTTGTTTATATCTAATTAATAATGTTTCTATTAGAAACTTTAAGCTAATTTGTTGTTAATTTGAGCAATAGATGAAAAAAAGTAAAGTTGCGTATAAATTTTTTTATTTTATAAAAAGAGTGTTTGGCCAAAAATTGATTGAAATAAATCAAATCAAACTAATTATGATTGATTTTGTTTGATTTAATTTGATTATTAAATCAAAATCAAACTAATCATTTCTCATTATATAAAAAAATTAATTAATTTAATTCGGAGACTTTTTCTCTAAAATCGAATCAATCTCAACCACGAATACTCTTACTTTTAATTCGCGAATGACACTTTCTATATGTCTTAGAAATGAAATCATAATACCCTCTCTTCCAATTTTGTTTTATTTTTCTGATCTAATACCCTCTCTTCCATTATTTGCAAAACAAATGGAACAAAGACCCAAAGCAATTACTATACTATATATTGGTGTTTTGAAAACATGGATTGGATCACATTCTGGGCTAGCCCATTTACTACAACCCGGCCCATACCACGAAGCAGCATGGTGATAGCGGCGTGGTGTGGTGTGGTGTGGTGTGGTGTGAGAGTGAACGAAGAGCATCACTTTGTGTGTTTGGGAGAAGAGAAAATCCGAGGGAAAATGAGCGGAACAGTGAAGAAAGTTACCGATGTAGCATTCAAAGCCGGGAAGAGCATCGACTGGGATGGGATGGCGAAGCTGATCGTCTCCGAAGAGGCTCGCAAGGAGTTTTTCAATCTTCGTCGCACTTTCGACGAGGTTAACGCCCAATTGCAAACCAAGTTCAGCCAGGTTCAACCATTTTTCTCAGATCCTCATCATTTCCTACCATTTTTTCTCTTAATCGATTGTTCTGCGCCATTGAAATGCTTAATTGATCGTTTTTTTTTTTTGAATTTATTAGCGAACCCTAGCTTATTCGTTTTTCGCATTCTGCAGGAGCCTGAGCCAATAGATTGGGAATATTATAGAAAAGGAATTGGATCTCGTTTGGTGGATATGTACAAGGAGCATTATGAGAGTATGTTTTTTGAACCGATTTCATTATTCTTAGTGGTAATGATATGATTATTGAATTATAGGATTGATTCATTTCATCCATTTTGTTGAATCATTTTGATTGGATGTGTGCAAGTCGGTGACAAGATCATGGTTGTGCTTCAATTAAAGATTTTGGCTTTTTCTATTGAAATAAATTTGTGGTGATGGAAAAGGTCTAGAAAGATTTTTCAAGGTTCTACAGGAAGTTAGGAATTTTAAAATGGCTTTAAGAGTTTCAGGCAAGCATCAAAATATTTTTGATGAATTCAACCGGGTCCAGTTCTTGCACTTATTGGTACCATATTGTTTTGATTGAAAATAAATTTTTATTAGAGAGAAAGGAGGAAAAGTACAGCTAGGAGGGATGACAAGACATCATCCAAAATAGATATTTTTAGATACAGAGAGCATGAAAAAATTCAAGAAACAGCCATAAGAAGCCATAAACATAATCCTATCTGATAACAGGTTTAGGGGTAAAGAGACGCCTTTAAAGATGTGAGCATTTCGCTCCAACCAAATGCACCAAAGGAATGCATAAACTGCCGTGTTCCAACTCTCCATGACCGTAAACCAATACCGTTGTATATATATTGGACCTATTGGTTTTCAAATTTGTATGATATATCCAGAAAATGATGAAATAGCACAAGTACCTTTCTCATTTCTGCTTCATAGATCCACTCTTCATGTTCAGCCATATTTATTTAAGTACTTTCAATCTCCTAGAATTTAAGTGTGATTACATTTGGTAAAACCATGAAAATCAGTGACTGAACTTGACGTTTTCTACTTTGGTACAAAATACTTTTTTTTTATGATTTAAATTGTTAATTTAAGTTGACTCAAACATTGCATTATGTTTAATTATGGTGTCTCTTATAAGATGCAATTCACTCAAACTTACATGTCATGCTTCACCTTTTTTTAATGTCTAAGCATGGCTTCCGGCCTCTAGCCTCATATTATTTACCAGGATCACCTTAAATCACTCTCCTTGTTTGTTACAATCTTGATCAAACAATAAAGTAACTTGTATCAATCTTGATTTGGATTAGGGAAACCTCTTCCAACAGAAACATTTTTTTAGTAAATTGTGCTTAACTTGATTAATGGCAGATAGCTAGCCTTTGTCAACTTGATAACTGTGCACTGTTTGGCTGTTGCACACTACATTTTTATGTTTGTTTTCTTCAGATTTACTTATCAAAGTTTGGAAAAAAAACCTTTGAATCCCATCAAGGTGACAAATTGATAGCCAGATAGTGTTATTGAATTGGAAATAATTTTTTAATGGTTCCTGATGTCTTTGGTTACAAGACTTGTTTTGTTTTTATGTACCATTACTTCAACTTTTAATGTTTGGTGTGACTGTTTCTTTGCAGGCGTAGAGATCCCCAAGTTTGTTGACAACGTAACTCCTCAATATAAGCCTAAATTTGATGCACTAGTAAGAACCTTTGTCGAATCTTTAGTTCTTATCTCGGTTAAATTCTCTCAGACAAATTCATTTCCTTTTCTTTTTCAGTGAAAATTCATTACATTTAAGTGCTATATGTGTGTATTCTTGCTACAGTTAGTGGAGCTTAAAGAAGCCGAGCAGAAATCTCTGAAGGAGTCTGAGCGTTTGGAAAAGGAAATTGCTGAAGTACAAGACTTGAAGGTAATAGAACTCACCACATAGATTTTTTCAGTTCCGTAAAATTTTAAAATCTCTCACACTGTCATTTATTTTCACAGAATAAGCTTAGTACCATGACGGCAGATGAGTACTTTGCCAAGCATCCTGAGCTGAAGAAGAAGTTTGATGATGAGATCAGGAACGATTACTGGGGCTATTGATTATTCAAAACTTCGAAGTGTAGCAAAACATCAGAAGATGATGTTTTCCTTGCTGGTTTAATAATAATAACTACATTGATTACTTTGTCACTCAGTCCTCTTTTTCAATTGAAGGGTTCTTCATATACCCAATTTCAGAGTTGTCAAAATTTTTGGTGGTGTTGTTGTTAATCTCTTAGACTTCTCCCAAAAACACGGCTGTTGTTTTCAAGAAACTGCTGCCTTATGGTTTCAGTTCAGATACACCATTTCAAGGTATTGCGGTTTCCTTAATAAATTTTGTTTACCGGGGAAAGAAAGATTTGTCTTGATTCAGTTTAATCGTATTAGAGAACCGAACAGCAACTAGTCCCATGCCCTGCCCTGCCCTGCCCTGCCAGATTTGGCCCAAGTTGGAAAAGGGTTGGGTTTTATATTTGGATAATAATAGAGAATATAGACAAGTTTCAAAGAGACCAAATAAGGTAATTAATGTACAGAGCTGTTGGATTATTGTGAATATGTGTAGAAAAGTATTGATGTAATGTTTTTCTTTATATTCAAGAATGAATTTAATGGTAAAAGAAACGTGTTTATTTTCTTTTCTTATATATATATATATATATAGATGTAAAAAGATAGTTCATTTGTCATTCATAATGTATGTTCAGATAGTAAAATCAATTTGCTTTCACCAAGATAAAACATCAGTTTGCCAGAGGCCACTAAAAGAAGCAGCGGTTTTATAATATGCCAAACAAAATTTTAGTAAGTACTTATTTTGATTTTTAAAAAATATATGTGACATCATATTAGTCATTTCATAAATAGGAAGATTAAATTGATCTATCAATAATAATTAATGTTTCCTTTAAAAAAATAATTAGTATGATGTCATTATAAAAACTAATTTAATGACAAAAATATGGTATTGAATGACCAAATTGATGTTGCATATATATTTAGAAGACTAATTTAATGTATTTATAAATATATAATTAATTTAATACCGCATATATATTAAAAGATTAAAATAAATATTTACTCTTTCTCTCCATAAAATTACCTTCAAAGTTGAAATGACAATGTGATCAAATTTAGAATACACAAATGATTTAGCTTAGTTTATGTATTTCGTTGATAAACATTTTATAGAATTATGTAAAGATAATTTAGTTAATATTAAAGTATTTTTATGATTAGTTTGTGACAAAAACAATTAAACCAAGTATTATTTATAATTAATCTCTACTTTTGATTTATAAAAAATGTATTTTGATATGAGAAAATAGCCTGAATTAAATATGTAAATATTTTAATCATATTTATGGTATAATTTTAATCTGTTATTGTTTCAATTTGTATGATGTATTAAGTAATAAGTTAATAACTCATTTATAAATATATGTTGGGTATGAAATATGAGAAAGGTTAAGTATTTTTATATTTGATTTGATATTCAACAAAAAAAATTATGAGTATTTTCATGTAGTTCATATCCAAATATATTATAAAAGAGTTTTGATATTTCTACTGACAGCAAAACTGGCTACGTCACCTAAAATCTCTGGATCCAATTGCAAATAAAGCATAATCCAATATATATATATATGATTTAATTTTGATTGTTAAATTTTTTTTAAACAAGTACGACTCTAATAATTACATTAAAATTCATAATTTTTTTTTAGTGATGTAGTAATATATGATTGAGGGTTACTTTAAAAAACTATACATTACTATTTGATCAAAATTAATATATATATATATATATATATATATATATATATGACATATCTAGTGAGAGCACTATTTTATTATGAGAGATGAAGAAAATTTTTTGACCATTTGATCATCAATATATGGTTAAGATTAAAAGTTACTTAAAGGTCACATGACTACTTAAAAAATCACATGACTTTATGTTTTAATCTTAACTATATATGGATGATCTAATGGTCAAGTTTTGCTCTTCTCACTCTCACAATAAATCACTCCTCTCACTAGATATATATATATATATATATATATATATATATATATATATATTAAGTGATAGTACTATTTTATTATGAGAGATGAGAAAAGTCAATATTGACCAATAAATCTTACATGAATTCAATATTAAAAGTTACTTAAAAATCACATTATCATTTTAAAAAGTCAATGAGTTTTATGTTCTAATCTTTACCATACACGCATGATCCAATGGTCAAAATTATTTTTCACTCAATAATTTACTCTTTTCACTATATATATATATATTAAGAGCCCACCTGAAAAGTAGTTATTTTTTTTAGTCCTATATATTTTCTTTTTTATGGTGTATGAAGAATTAAACTTTCAACGATTAACCAAATCTCAATCTCATCCAACCACCTGAACTTAACTCAAGTTACAAGACTTTTATATCCACATCCCTTATATAATAAAAATTATCCACAGTTCCACACCTCTCATTCAAATAGAAAATGTGGTTTACTATTAAACTACAGTCTCAGCCACAAGAAATTATATACTAATACTTATCCTAAATAGTTAAAAAGGTTGAAATTTTAAAATCCTAAGTTTCAAAGTAAACGTTGAATTGCAATCCGCTCCAGTACTAAGTTCCAGCCACCTAGTAAACAAAATACTCATCATACATCAAGCTACTTCCTGGAAATGCACACCCAACACAAAGCATTTCTAGTTGTAGAAGTAACTTAAGATTATTCATTGATCAGAGGAGGTAAGTTGATTGTTAAAAGACACTCAGTGCTCCAACCAATTCAAAAAGAGATGAAAGCTAGATGTCAATGTACCACAAAAAAAAAAAGATGAAAGCGGACAGGTACAAAAGATTAAAATCTGTAGATGAAGAAATTAATTGAACCTTTTTTCCCCGTAGACAGTTTGCAAGTGAAGTACAAAATGAAGTAAATTTTAATCATGCTGCTACAACTGATAGACTCAAAAAGTACAAAATGTGTATTTCAGAGAAGCAGCAATGTTGGCAGATTGAAAATCCAGACATGAGCTGCAATAAACTCAGAAAAGGACTCAAATTCCATCTGGCATTTAGTTGCTGTATGACACAATCCCAGGGGCTGCAGCAGAATGTAGATTACACATTATTCCGAACTGGCCACCTTACCAGCTAGCTCCTCATTTTTATTCATAGCCTTCTTTGCTAGCTCATAACCTGCAAAGTTCATGGCACCTAGAGGAGCAATCCAAAAGAACCTGGGCACTGCTCCTTTAAATAAGCCAAGGGGTCCCTCATGGCGGAGTATAGAGAAGGCTACTATGGTCATTGACACAGACCGACCCTGTGCAGTCATCATTCTAGTTTTCATGACATCAAATGGCGTTGTGACAACAGCAGCCAAGCCACCAGATAAAGCTCCAACAGCAATTGTTTCCCACGGCTCCAGTTCCCGCCCTAGTAGTTGTTGGACAACCTTCAATCAAAATGCCAAGACCAACATGACATTCAGTATCCAAAATATTAAATACAAAATACCATTTCAGTATGAAAATAAAGGAGATTCACTCGTAGCCAAGCATATCATATAATGCAAAGTCTAGATGCAATTTTTTTTACTTCACTCCACCAATTGCCACATGGGGACTTCTTTAGTGATGGCATATTTTACCGCAAGAAAATATATACCCATACATTTAGAATAACTAAACAATAATATACCCTTTGCTATTGGTCATGACTTTGGTTTATGAGTGCTGTTATTCCCATAATTTCGTGGTGTAGAAGTTACATCATTTCAATCACTGCAGAGAGCCACCAAGCGTGGGCCCCTGTACAGGGAATCAATCCCTATGCAAGGAAAGTTGTTTAAAAGATGGCGTGAGGAGAAAAAAAGTGTGAAAAAAATTACTTACCTTAGTTTCTTATTGTGTTTTTTTACATGTGCATCCAGGCAGAATGCATTTACCAAAGTATAATTTTGACCGGCAACATCCCATGGCTTAAAGTAAGCTAGTCATATTTCAACTTATTTGAGATTTACATAATCTGAACATTTGCTGCTAATTTTTTGCAGTAAACACAAGTCATGCTAATATGACAGATTTTTCTTGTACTCCAAATCTCAGATACAGGCACATGTTAAGCATTATACCTACCTGGTTGAATATGATCATATGATAAGCTTTTTGCAATCCAAACATTTCTAGGATGTTAATACCAATAAGGATTCTTTAAAAGGAAAGAATTACTTAAACCAGAGAGGGAACCATAACTACTATTCAAGTAATTACATTTAACAATCTCCCAAAATAAATTGTGTGATAGTAAAGTGCAGTGAATAAACTGAATGACTTTCTCCATGAAACTGTCAAAATTCCAATATAGTCCTGCTTTCTCAAAGTTAGTCTTCTTAATTTGGATGAATAGAAACATCATTCATTTTAACATATACACGAGTTTCAAACAATTTTATAACGCATAAATCTCAAAGTAAAATCCATGGAAAAAACTCAAGGCCTCTAAAAGACACCAACGCATGCTGGATCAAGGAAACTACATACCTTTTTAGATTCAGCATAAAGCCCCATGCCAGCAACATAAAATGGAACCTCGCGACAAAGGGTAGCTCCAGTTCCACGAAAGAAACCCCTAAGACCATCCTGCTGCCAAGTCCCAACTATAGCCTCACCCACATTGTCAAAAAGACCAGCCTGCAACCGCTGCTTTAACACCTCACAGGGGATCCGCACAGCTGTTCCCAAAAACGTGCTACAGAATGATGATATAGATTGTACCTACATAAATGCCAATACAATAAGCTTTATAGATTTTTACAAAGTACCAACAAATCAGAGCCTATTAAACAACATATCGAACCTATTATCAACCACATAATGTAAAAATACACTTTTAAAGGTCAATCAAAGTGCACAAACCTTTTAAGTATTTAAAAATATAAATTGATATTTGAAAAATATCAATCTATTAGGTACAAGCACCTCAATTTAACGTGTTTGCACCATTTTAATAAAGACAAGGAGCTAAATAATTCAGCTTAAGTGATTTATTCACTTACTACAGAGGAACAAATTTTTTTTTTTTTAAAATTTATAGTAAGTGGGAAAGCAGGTAAGCTCCCAAGCATGAAATGATCTTGAAGAGCACAAGAAAATTCATTGCAGTAGTTTAGCTATATTCTCAAAGCTCAACCACTTTTCTCAATAATAATAAGTCTGACGCAACAGCTTTAACTAATTCCTAATTAGATAGTGCTGAAAATCTGAAAGACTGATTTGATGGGACAAGACAAAGACATCTGCATAATTAGCTGAATGCTAGGGCAATGAGGCAATTCACTTTAAATTCTCTGAATCCCAAACAATATTCAAGCAAAATGAAAGAGAAAGGAAAACGTAATCAGGAGTTGCTAACAGCAAATAGGATTTGCAAATTACCTGGAGTTCCGGTAGTGTAGGAGCAATATTTATCAACAGCAATTTACTTGCTTCAAATATCCCAGTTCGTAAGCCATGGCTGCATTATCAAAAGCTAGCATGAGCTTAACAGGAAAATAACACCATCATTGTTAAGTGAAAGCATTAATTAAGTATTAATCAAGAGAAAGGAAGGTGGGAGGGAAGAAACAAATAGAGGTCAGATAAACAACCTTGAAAACTGTCCAAGAATTGCAGGGATTGACCCCCTGTATAAACCCCGTGCTCCAATCTGCGGCAGCTTGGAAATGATTTCAGGGAAGGACAGGGTTGATGCTTGTACTCGAGTCTAACATACCAAACAAGACAATGATGAGGCCTCTCGAAGGTGCAAAAAAAATCAGACAGCTATAAGAGGAATACGGAATTATGTGCAGTACATGTGCAGACAAAAACATCAAACACCAGTAACTACAAAAACCATTAAGTTCAAGAATTTACCTTGATTGAATCAACTGGATGCATTAATGCACAAGACAGGGCACAAGAAAGGCCACCTGCCAATGCCGATCTTAGAACACTTCCAGCAGGAATTTCAACAGATGGTGGAACCGCAACTACAGTCGCAGCTTCAAACCAAATACTCCTGGGTGTATGACCATAACAAAAATAGTTACTAATATAGAGGATGAATCTTAATAATTGACTGCTGGTGGAAGTTGAGACAATAAGGAAATTAAAGTACTAACTGCAACACTTCTGCATTATATCTAATCTTGTTGCATAATTTCATTTGTCCTGAACATTTGCTTTAACTTTAGATAGAGAACAGTGACTACATCAAACCACAACAATTGAACACAAACAATCATTTTAAAAAAATTTGTAATGGCTATTACTACTGTAATGATGGACAAGTAAAAGTAGGCATAAATGAAAGTCGAATAGCTACTTTACTGAAAGATATTAATACCAACAGTACCTTACAAGCACAACACGTTGACAAGATAGTAAATGGCACTTATGGGTTCAATTAAAATGAAAAGCTTGCTTAATATCCCCAAGACAAACCACACGTTTGATAAACTATTGGTATTAACACTTGAACTGAACACATTTCAACTTTTTGTTTTCCTCTATAACTATTTATTTATTAAAAGGTACCAAGGACAAGGAGACACAACTTTAGTCACAGGAGGTATATAATAACACATCATTGTGAATTGAATATAAGGTATTCCCCCCATTAAAAAGGCTTAACAATGGACTTTGTATATCTAATACATATAAGAAAAAAAAATATTAATTCAAATAATCATATTTATCTTACCTAGGATCCTCTTGAAGACGATCAGAGGGAAGCAGAAGCATGAAATCGCGAAAATTTCCATATGAAATAGATCCTTCTGTGTCTGCATTAAGAAATCGCATCATAGCAACTGCATTGTCTTCATTTGCAGGGAGTCCTGCATTCCTTAATGATTCCAATATTTCACTCTTCTTCAGCGTCCCAGACTTGCTTAGACACAGAGAAGTATATGCACGAAGAATTGTTGGCTCTTTCTGTTCCATTAATGATAAGAACTGTTTCCAACCAAAAGACTTAGAAAATAAGTGACTTCTAGTACGGCTCATGAATTCATTAGCATATCTTCGTGGCAGCTTTCTCCTTCTCATTGCAATTTCTAGATCTTCCAGAGTTACTTGGCCATCACCATCTCTATCCAGCTCCTCAAAGAACCTCTTTCCTGTAAGATAATGACAGTGAAAATAAGTGTGAATTTTTCATTCCAGATGATATTACAAACAAAAGAACATACACAATCAAATAAACAGGAAACATTAACTAAATACTGCGAGCAAAGATGTCAGAAACAGACCAGTTAAAAGATATCTTACAACTAGTATCAAGTATAATATATGTCCCATGCAGGTCGGTATGACACCAGGGCACAAAACGGCTAAAAGATCTCAACTGCATAACACCTAGAGCCTGTATCACATGAAATGCACATGAAATATATTCTTTGATTGCAAGTCATATATGATTGCTCATTGCAATTTTGATCATGCACAGCTTGGATGCCACAAACACTAATCCAGAAAGAAAAACAAATGTTTCCTTTCTTCTGCTTTTTCTTTTCTGGTTATTCTAGGAGGATTTCTTATCCACCTTTTTTTAGTTCTCTTCTTTCTCTTAAGAAGAAAAAAGCTACAATAAGTCAACATACTATCTATAATTTTTTACTTGAAATGTTTGCTATGCTGTGCTAAGACAAAAGGCCTCATTGAAAACATCTAAAATTATAGTGGAGGCACAGAACTCTCAATTATAGCTGAAGCTCTACCCTCTAATCAGTCTTGTTTTTAGGAATGGGTTTTATCCTACATCAATTTGGTATCAGAGACGAATTTGATCCATGTCAGTTATTGCATCATGTAGAGCAAGAGTTACTAGCCTTGCCCAAGCCCTAGAGATAGCTGAGATATTGAGTGGAAGATTTCAAGATCAACCTAAAAAATTCAAGGATAAGTTTTCTTTTCAAGTGGACAGGTGATTCTGGACAAAAAGAGGTCAATTATAATGGTGCTTTGATTTCTGATTATTTTATTGTAATTTTCATAGGAAATAATTTTAGGGATTTTATTTAGTTAATTTAGGTAGTTTTAAGGTAACTATTATAGAATTAGAACCCTATTAGAATACTAGATGGATTAAGAAAGTACTAGAAAACTTCTTTCTTACCAATCAAGTTTTAATATACCTTTAAAAGGGCCTGCTTTCTAAAATGAGACAGCATATATTTTCACTTATCAATATATTCCAAGGTGTTTCCTTGTTTCTTGGTAAAATCCAAATTTTCTACCTAGTAATTTCTAGGTTGTATACTAGAACGAAACCTAGGCCCCTCTTTTTTATAATCATGAGATGCTGCACAGGTATCATATCTAACGAATCAACGATAAGATCTATGCTTGTGACCCAGTAGTCACAGGTTCTATTCATGGAAACAGCCTCTCTCCCCTCACAGGGGTAAGGTTGCATACATCTAACCCTCCCCACACACCACAATAGCAAGAGCCTTGCACATTGAGCCACCCTTTATATATATTTATTTATTTATTTTCAGAAATTATTTGACCGCCGATGGTTTAGAGTTTAGTCCCAAAGTCTTTTATCTGGTTTCATGTTTATTTATTAACTGGATCCCATGCTTGATAATAGTCAAACCATAAGATTTGAGGAGTTGACAATGAAATCTTCAGTATTTTGAGAGTGAGCAGTTTTTCTCTTCTTCTTTTTTCTTTGCAGAAAGAAATACTAATGGTAATTTGCCGCCAAGAAATCCAGACGAAGCCCATTTCTCTTCTGTCCTCCTTATTATAAGCAACCTTAGGCCATAATCCTGATAAAATGAAAGGGGGGGGGGGGGAAGCTAATAGCATTCAGATACTCTGTTCCTCAAATAGCCTAATTAATCTTAAGAGGGGGTTTTGTTAATCTGCCAGCAATTTAAAGCAACCAGTTTTCCAAGAATGAGCCACTTTTTGCCATTAATTCCTTGACCTTTACAAATTCAAATCTACAAAAACAAAACTTTGTTTTCAGGGAATTAAAGCCCTGTATGTGAAAGCCATAGGCAGATTTCTCAAACTAACATATTTTACAGTTTACTATAATTATATTACCCATCAATAACATTGCATCCCCAACCATACCTCTTGGAGCAGAAATTATAAGCTAATTGCCACTTGCAAATATCATTAAATGCATCATAAGACACATATAAGTCAGATCCTTTAACACTTTATCTGTACCTATACTTATTTATATTTGCTGAGAGCCTGAGAGAGATTCCTCCCATGTAGGCACATTGATATTGTCACAGATCCTACGCTGTCCATGCATGCCAACATACATATTATATCCATATGTACAGGTGTATGCTAATAAATGCATTCACAATTTTAAATATTAAAACTACACCATAATCCAAGGGATTCAATATTTTACTAATCAATAACCCAAGTTGCTATGAAGAGTTTACTTGTGTGTTATGCAAGCAAAATTAAAATTTTCTACCCTATTTAGGATGCCATACCTTCAGCCTCTGTGTATCTAAAGAAATCTTGTACAGAGAATAGTTTCTTCTTGTCAGGATGATCTTTAGATGCTCGCCCCAACTGCGGTAGCAGCTCAATCAATTCTGTCAATGAAACAGTGGAAAGTGTAGACTTTATACGCTCCACATTTGATAGAGGAATACTGAGTATGTTAGTGGCAACCTTCTGCGGGGAACTTGCTCCGGTTTCTTCCCTGTTTTCAACATTAGCACTGCCATCTCCCTCTTCTTTTGTGGAAGGGCTTTCTCCAACTACATTTGATGGCACACCACCCACCTTTGCAAACCTTAAATTTCCCAAGAACCCATTCACATCTACTTTGTGCCCTTCCAAAAAACTTGTGAGTGCATTCACATGACCAAAATCAGACGAAGAAGGTTGCAGCAGAGAATTTTTCCCACAATCTTGCATCCCATGATGAAGACTCTGAAGAGTCTGAGATAATTGATCAAAGACAAAACCTATAAAGCATTCAATTGAAACATGCTTTCCCTCCTTCCTCCTCACACCTTTTTCCCTAACTGTTCTAACAAACTGACCCTTAGATTCATTTTGCTTCACTTCACATGAAACAGTGGGCTTCATGCAAGAACACAACTTATCTTCATCACCCATTTTCTGAAACCTCTTCTTCCCAGATTTGAAAGGAACTGGCAAAGCCTGAAGAAACCCATTAACCAGCAAAGACCAAGTCACAGCAAACTGCAAGCAATTAGTGCAAGACCCATCTTCCTTAGCCACATCCTTCTCCTTTGACCCTCTCCCAAAAACTTGAGCTCCATTCCCATTCCCTGAATTCTGTGAAAACATACCCAAAAAGGCCTTCAAAGGGACCTTTATTGACAACCCTTTCTTCCTCTCATCACCAACCAAACACAGACCACCCTTCTTCTTCACATCACAGATCTGAAATTCACCACCTTCCCTCACATGGGCAATCAACCGAACACCACCACCATTACCCTTGTTCTTGGTCCCTTCCCAGCAATGCTCAAGATCCTTCGCCACCTTGCGAATGCCCACTTCCAATGGCGAAAGCGCTTCTTTCACAA
This sequence comes from Styphnolobium japonicum, assembly GCA_023212625.1. Lineage (NCBI taxonomy): Eukaryota > Viridiplantae > Streptophyta > Magnoliopsida > Fabales > Fabaceae > Styphnolobium > Styphnolobium japonicum. Next base: position 11,038,353 of record JALBWW010000013.1, read on the forward strand.
CTTGAACCGAATTGAAGAAAGATTCAACTGGGTCATTCGCAGACACCATTTCTGATTAACCCTTTGAAAAAGTCACAGTCTTTTTCACTTCTTTATCAGAAAGAACTCTTAAAATGCAAAAAAAAAAAAAAAAAGTTCCAAATCAGCGCACCCACACAGTTAAAGGAAGAAGTATATCAGATTGTTATCAAAATGGGGTTGAAAAGGGATAAAACTATTGAGCTCAGAAATGGGAAAGAACCCATTTTTGAGAAGAGAGAATCGATGAAGATTGCACATTTTGGTTCAAGATCAACTCCATTTTGGTTCAGAAAAAAGAAAAAAGAGATAGGTTTGTATGGTGCGGTGCAGGGAGCAGAGTGAGAAAGGGAGTGAAGGAAATTGAAGGGAAGAATTTGGATAAGATTGGAAGGAGATAAGGAGCATCAAGCGGTGATTTTGGACACAGTTTGCGTTGAAACCGATATGGGTGGCAGAGGAAGAAGAACAACATGAGTAGGAGAAAGGAGAAGGGGAGAAGAGAAGAGCAAAAAAAAAACGCCTTTCATATATTTTTTTTCTGATTTTATTTATTATTTATTTTTATGAGAAAAAATAAAATTATTCAATGTAAGAAAATAAAAAATTTATATTATTACGTATAAAAAAATTATTAAAGCACGCAATAAAAAGTTATGGAATGAGGATTACTCCTGTATATTTTTATTTATCAATACTTAAGAGTGAATTGTTAAAATATTTATTAATTATTAATTATATTTAATATTTTTAACATATATTAAAAAATAAAAAATTAATAAATATTTCACAACTCATCATAAATAACATACCTTAAGAATATATGATAAATAAAGAGATTTCACCAAATTTTATCACCCACTGTCAACATATTTGGTTTGCATTTTCTCAAGGGTGATGATGGCATGCGCACGAGTCATCTACCCGTTAGATTAAATAAATTCTTCTCGAGATGTATATCTGTATTAATTAAAAAAAATTAACAACAATAGTTTATCATAACACAGCCCTCTTTGTAAACGTTAATGTGCCTTTTCCCAATTATTGATACATGTTTATAAAAAGGAAATTTATTTTTCTTTCTCTTGGGTTTGAGACAATCTTAAACAAATAGATTATATATCTTTGAATTTTTCTTAATTATATTTTATTTATATAATTTTATTTTGTACAAAAATTTATAATAAGAATCTTCATGCAATTTATTTTTCTTTTAAGAATTTTAAGACACTGATCATAAATAGGTATATAAAGAATTTTAAAGGAGAATAAAGTAAAAGAAAAACTGTTTATTGTTTATGGATAATGGATGCTGAATGGATAATAACTGACGTAATGCATTGTAGGACTGGCAACTGGGGACCCTGCACTTTAGGGTCATTGCCCTGGCCCCTGGCCTTCTTGTTATTGACGATGCTATTATTAATTAACCAATTTAATCAAAATTATTTAAAGTAAAAAGCCAATGCTTGTGTAAATAGAAATCATTTTGATACTCATTTTTTATTAAATATTTATTAATTATTATTTATATTTAATAAATTTTTAAATATTTATTATAAAATTAATAATTAATAAATATTTAATAACTCATCTAAAATACTAAATTTATCAAAATATTATAACAATTCCATACCTAACTACATCCCTTGTTTTTTTTTTTATTAGAGAGTAAAAGGAATGTTCATATACTTAGCTAAAAACAAGATGGCATTGGTCGTATAAAAGCACCACTTGTATTTAAAAAGTTAATATATTGCAAGCATTAAAACATATTATTTATATTAGGCATTTTGAGAATATTTTTGAATTGCTTAGTTTATGCCAAGTGGTTTTATATTAGCCATCAAACTTTAACGCTTTGAATGGACTATTATAAATTTTTTGGTGGCATTTCTCTTCTGTAGTCAACCACACATTATATCCGGTGATGGATTGTGTACGTACATACTGAATTCCACGAGAGCTTCTAATGTTGTATATGGATGGAAAATTTTAAAAATTGTCTGAATTTAAAATAAAATGACAATGAATTTTATCAACTCCATCTCGTATATCTACAAAATTCTTTGTTTAGATATGAAGATGGTTATATAGGAATCACCCATCAATCTAATTTATTCTTTGTTTCCTCATGAGCCATCTTAAATCACCGTATCTATATTTTTTGTCTGCCATTCTCTTTCTTTCCTTAACACCAATGACAACCTCCTCTCAGTATTTTCTCGATAGAATTAGATAAGATAATTTTCCTGATCTCGCTTTGAAATGGCTATCTAGTTAGTTAAGATTCAATTTTATAATTAAATTTATGATAAAATCAATTTAGACCGATTATAATTTATTAAACTCGCTGGTCATTCATTTAAACAAATATTTCGTAAATTTCATATTAAATGTGGATTATTTTATAATATCATTTAATTTGATGAATCAATTTAATTATTAAATTAGTTGAATTTAAATCAAAATATTATTGATTTCATGTTCGATCAAATTTTAATATGATTACCTTCACTTTAGTGTTGTCTCAATTTTTAAACGAAAAATCTTATTTAACTTAAGAGTATTTTTTTTATACAAAATTACAAGATATTTTCACATTATTTTAATATGAAATTAATTTTTACTCACATAATAATTTTACGACAGCCACAAAGTACTTTAAGTGATATACAAACTTTTCCATATAAATAAAGTTAACTTACATAAAACTTAATTTATCAACAGAGTCATTCATCACAATTAATTTATAAGCATTTAACCCAAATGTAATTTGGTTTTGGATAAATGCTGATAGCAAGCCCTACTTAAAGTAGATTTGGCCGAATACAGAAAACAAGTCCTACTTAAAGTAGGCCCTATATATAGGTCTCACCTGTATCTGGCATGCATTCGGCTGTGTAATCATGGACTAAATAGCAAGTCTTACTTAAAGTAGTTTTGGACAAATACAGAAAACAAGTTCTACTTAAGGTAGGCCCTATGTGTCTAGCATGCATTCGGCTGTGTAATCCTGGACTAAACAGCAATACTTTTTTAAATTCTCGTGTAAATATTTTTGGGAAAATACTGAGAACATCAATAGCCCTGTAATCGCCTCAACGAGCTTCAAATTTAATTGGCATCAGTCTAAATTTGTAAAACTTGTGTGTAGTTTGATGTTGGATGTTCAATCTCCACTAGATGACCTCTTTTTCCTTTTATTTTGAAGTGTTTACACCTCTAATATAAGAAAAAATAAAATAAAAGTTAAATTAATTTTTAAGTTCTTATATTTTTCAAAAATTTTAAAATAGGTTTTATAATTTAAAAACTATAAATCAATTTCTATAATTTTAAAAATATTTTTAATTGGGTCTTATATCTTTAACGGTAGATTAAATTCAAAACCTTATTAAATTTATATATATATATATATATATATAACTTTTAAACCATATACAGTAATTTAAAAAATCTTAAAAGGTATACCTGGAAATTAATTTAACTATAAATAAATAAATAACAGCCCTATAAGCCCACATTCAAAATGGGCACCGCCCCATATTCGATGGCTCTCTCTCCTTTAGCCTTTAGTTATTAGGAGAATGACTTATTAGTATAGTTTAAAAAAAAATGTATTTTAATTTGTAAATGAAATTTATTAAGTATTAAATTAAATTAATTAATAAAAAAATTTTATTGAATAATTTATTTTTATTTTGATATTTAATATGTAATTAAATATATATATACAAATTATTAATTAATTTAATTTAATATTCAATTAATTTTAAAAATAAACTAAAATAAAATAATTTTTTCTTAAACATTCTCCCTTAATTTTTGTGCCATCGTAAAGAAGCCGAAAGCAAAGCTCTCTTATCGCATATGGGTAGGCGCAAATTGTGGCTTTGATCACTTCCTCAACCGCCAAGCACGTCAGCATAGGAGGGAGGGGATAATGGCCCATTGAGACTCAAGTTTGGTGATATGACCAAAAACGAAAGATATTTGGTGAGGCTGAATAGCAAAATGCATTTTAGGGTCCGAACTAGACTATTTTATCTATAGGTCAAAAAGAAAGAACCATCATTGATAGTTAAGAGTGTGTTTGTTTAAGAAAATATTTTTTATTTTTGTTATAATTATAACTTTATCACTGCATTTTCAATTTTTTGTTTTTCCTTTTTAAAATTTTAAAAAATAAATGATAAAAATAAATTTTTATTATTTTCATAGTTGAACTCATTTTAAGAAATGTTTTATAAAAAATATTTTCATTAAAACCCAAGCAAACATATTTTTAAGTTCATTTCTTATTTTCATTGAAAATTAAAAAAAGAAAACAAGCCAACCAAACACACTAAAAATTTAAGATTTTTTTTTCTTCAAAAAAATGGCCCTTTCAATATGAATGACGCTCCGCCCTTTTTGTGATTATAGTACAAAAACACTGCCGAAGAAAATATTCTCTTCAACTTTATCTTATTATTATTATCAAGTCAATTAAAATATATAATTGACACAGATGCATTGGATGATATAAAATTGCGTTCAATATGCCAATTATTAGATGCTGCAAAGCCTCTTTATTTTTGTCTCTTTTTGCTTGGTTAACTTGTTAATCGAACGTTTATAAAAAAAAAATTGTTAATTGAACAAGCATAAATTTTATTTATTTTTTCTTCATATTCATCATTTATATTATTTTGTATAAATATAGTTTTAAAATTATAATATCTTCAGTTGCGTGATAGTGATACTGAAATATAGTTTTATGTGTTGATACTCCTTTATCTTTTTTCCTTTTGAAAAGCATGTAAAAATTTCAAAGGTGGGGAGTTGGAAAGGAGAAAAGAGGTTGTAGAAAGGGGAAAATGACATAAAACAACCTTTCATTTACCGGAAGGTCAAATGTCTGATAGCAATGTCATATTCAGAGACAATATAATTTAAATATAAAGGGAAAAAATAGACATCATGCTTTAAAATAAATTAGGGCCAAATTATTGAGTTTCATTATAATTCAGGAATATATCAATTCAAGGCCTTAGCCTATGTAATCAAATTTGCTCTCTTTTTTTTTTTATCTAAACTATATTAACACTCATGCAATGCACGAAATCCATCTATCTATCAATTATTATATATAAAAGGAATTAATAGGTTCATTTTTGCTATGTGTATAACTTCTTTTTTACAAATGTCAGTTCTATATGGACATTTTGTTCCTCTTACTGTTTCACACGTGGATATCTGTTTTCCTTCCTTTTACAAACCTCTTTCTCATTTGGTTTTTTAATATCCTCATTTAGGTATTAATTATTATGTACTAGAGTGACAGAATAGTGTCTCACAACTAAAATAAGAGATGAGAAAAGAGGAACTGAATATACAATATTTAACGTGAAAAACCCTCAACAAATAAGGGGAAAAACCATGGGGCAAGATTAGAAAAATTTCATTATAGGAAGAAATTACAACACCTCTCTCTAAATATTAGGAGAGAACAACCTCACAAAGAATACAAGAAAAATATACAAGAGAGGAAGACAAGATTTTGGGATGATTATAACTCTTCCCATTAAGCTCCTTTTACATGAGGAGCAATGAAGAGTAAGCCCACCGATGTGGGACTTACTTCTAACAATTCTCCCACTTGAAGATTTGAGTGAGTCAATTATATCTTCACACCACTCTTTCCGTTTTGCCAGTCAATGTTGCTTACGTTTCTGATAGGCCATAGGAGGATTAACACCAAATAAACTTGTCAGCATTGATCGGCTTTGTCATCACATCTGTTAGGTTATCTTTGGTGTGAATCTTCTACATATCCACATTTTCTTCTTCTACTACTTCTCGAACGAAGTGATACTGGATACCTATGTGCTTTGTCTTGGAATGAAAGGCTGGATTCCTTGCAATGTACAAGGCACTCTGACTGTCACAATACACAATAGTTCTCTCCTACTTGTGACCGAGTTCCTCCATTAACCTTTGTATCCATATAGCTTTCTTGCAAGCTTGGGTAGCTGCCATGTACTCAGCTTCTGTAGTAGACAAAGCTATAACAGTCTGTAACTTAGATAACCAGCTTACCGCTCCTCCTGCAAGTGCAAACACATAGCCAGTAGTAGATTTTCTTTTATCAAGATCACCTACAAATTATGAATCAACATAACCCCTGACAACAAATTCTGATCCTCCAAAACATAATGCAACATTTGAGGTTCCTTTAATGTAGCGTAGGTTCCTCTTAACATTCTAATGCTCTCTACCAAGATCTGCCATAAACCGACTGACCACTCCCACTGTTTGTGCAAATTCTGGTCTTGTACATATCATAGCATACATAAGGCTTCCCACCGCTGATGCATACGGTACTCGAGACATTTCCATCCTCTCCGCTTCACTGTTAGGACTCATACCTGAGGATAATTTACAATTGACAGGAAGTGGGGTAGATATTGGCTTACAGTCTTGTATGTTGAAGCGACGTAAGACCTTCCTTAGATAATTCTTTTAAGAAAGTCAAATCTTCCTATCTTTTCTATCTCGGTTAATTTGCATCCCTAAAATCTTATTTGCAGGTCCCAAGTCCTTTATATCGAACTCCCTAGCCAATTGTGCCTTCAATTCTTGGATTCGATCTTTGTTGGGGCCTACCACCAACATGTCATCCACATACAACAGCAAAATGATGAAATCGTTATCATCAAACCTCTTGCAGTACGTACAATGGTCGGAACTCAGTCTGTTGTATTCAAGGCTAATTATGAAGGAATCAAATCTCTTGCACCAACATCTGGGCGCCTGCTTCAGACCGTACAGAGATTTGGTCAACCTGCAAACCAAGTTTTCTTTTCCTTGTTCTTCAAAACCTTTTGGTTGGAGCATATAAATTTCTTCTTTAAGCTCTCCATGAAGGAAAGTCGTCTTTACATCTAACTGCTCAAGAAGTAAATCAAATGCAGCACTGATCAATCAATTTGAGACACTTATGTTAGCTTTGTGTTAGGCTTTATTAGATGTTTATTGTACCCAATATTAGTATTTTAGATGAGTTTAATGTTGTTGGGCTTTATTGGGCTTTAATGCAAATATTGAATAATTTTCGAAAAGAGAGGAAGATTATAACAATTCTCACAAAGAATATAAGAAAAATATTAAATATTAAGGGGAACATCTTACTCTTCATGCAAATATATTCTTTGTGAGACTTGGTAGCATGAAAGTGTTTAGGAAAGTTCTGGCTATGAAAGACTTGGTATTTAAGTGTGTCTATTAGTGACCCACCTCCCTTTCTTGGGAACTTACCTGGTGCACTATTTACGGACTACGCCACTGTTCTAGTATACAACACTATTTAGTTGTATGATACTATTCACAGATACGATTACTATTCATACGTGTAGTTGTATACTTTTACAGTGATTGTTAACATATATTGGATTTGTTCTAGTGTACGGGATACGTACAATATTGTTCACGTATATGGTACTATTCACAGTGAAAATAATGTAATTCGGTTCAGTTTGTGTACAATCATTGCAGCAAAATTCGAGATAAAGAAGTTCAATGGGAGTAATTTCTCCCTGTGGAAATTGAAAATAAGGACAGTTTTAAGGAATGATAATTGTCTATAAGCAATTGAAGGTAGACCCACAGATATGACTGATGAAAAGTGGAAAGAGAAGGATGACAATGCTGTTGCCAACTTGCACCTAGCAATGGCGAATTCAGTTTTGTCAAGTGTTGCAGAGAAGAAGATTGCAAAGGAGATTTGTGATGTTCTTAACAAATTGTACAAGGTGAAGTCACTTCACACCAGAATATTCTTGAAGAGAAAACTCTACACTCTTCGAATAAGTGAATCCACGTCGGTAACGGATCATATCAACACTCTGAATACGTTATTTGCTCAATTCACAGCATCAAATTTCAAAATAGCAGAAAATGAAAGTGCAGAACTTCTACTTCAGAGTTTACCAGATTCATATGATCAACTCATCATCAACATCACAAATAACAATGTTGGTGACTCTCTTCACTTTGATAATGTTGCCGGTGCTATTCTTGAAGAAGAATCCTAGCAAAAGAATAAGGAGGAAAGGTCAGAAAGTTCAAAGCAAACAGAGACTTTGATGATGATGAGAAGCAGATCAACGAAACGTGGCTCTAGTGGGAGTCAAAATCATGGTAGATCAAAATCTCGAAGAAGGAAGAATCTTAAATGCTACAATTATGGCATGAAAGGGCACTCGAAAAAGGAATGTTGGCATAATGAGAAGAGTGGAGAAAAGAATTCTGAAGCATCAACCTCTCAAGGTTGTATTGCAAATACCTCAGATTATGGAGAAATTTTGTATAGTGAAGCAGCGACCAGTTCTAGAGGCAGAAAGAAACTCAATGATGTCTGGATAATGAATTCAGGTGCAACATAGCACATGACTCCACACCGAGATTAGTTTTGCACTTATGAACTTATTTCGGAAGGATATGTGTTCTTGGAAAATGATCACGCCTTAGAAATTGCTGGAGTCGGTACTGTCAAATTAAAAATGCATGATGATATTGTTCGCAAAATTCAAGGGGTACAACATATGAAGGGCTTGAAGAATAACTTATTGTCCATTGGGCAATTGGATGACCTCAGGTGCAAGATCCACACTTAAGGTAGAATCTTGAAAGTAGTAAAAAGCAACCTTATGGTGATGAAAGTAGAGAAGATCACAAGCATATACATGCTTTTGGGAGAGACGTTGTAAGAGGCAGATGCATCAGTTGCAGCAGCCAGCTAAGAAGAAACAACGATAATGTGGCATCGCATATTAGGCCATATGTCAGAGCGAGGCTTGAAAGTCCTTGCGGAACGCAATCTCTTGCCCGGGCTCAAGATGGTCAATTTACCTTTCTATGAGCACTGTGTGATAAGCAAGCAGCATAGATTAACGTTTGCTAAAGTAACTACTAGAAGCAAACACATACTGGACTTGATCCATTCTGATGTATGGGAATCACCAGAAATATCCCTAGGAGGAGCAAAGTATTTGGTGTCATTCATTGATGACTACTCCAGGAGATTATGGGTGTACCCAATCAGAAGAAGTTAGATGTGTTTCTAGTATTCAAGGAGTTCAAAGCACAAGTAGAGCTTGAAACTGGGAAAAGAATCAAGTGCTTGAGGACAGATAATGGAGGAGAATATATAGATGACTATTTTCTGGCATTCTGCAAATAAGAAGGTATTACGAGACAATTCACGATTGCACATACGCCTCAGCAGAATGGTGTAGCAGAGCGGATGAACAGAACTCTCTTAGAAAGAACAAGAGTCATGCTGAGAACAGCGGGATTGGCCAAATCTTTTTGGGCAGAAGCAGTCAAAACCGCCTATTATGTGATAAATCGATCACCATCAATGGCGATTAGTTTGAAGACACTTATGGAGATGTGGAACGAAAAGCCAGCTAATTATTCTTATCTACATGTATTCAGATGTCTTGTGTACGTGATGTACAACTCACAAGAAAGAACAACGTTGGATCCAAAATCCAGGAAATGTATATTCTTGGGTTATGTTGACGGTGTTAAGGGGTATCGCTTGTGGGATCCCACTGCCCGCAAGCTTGTTGTCAGCAGAGATGTAGTTTTTGCAGAAAATGAACTGCAAAGTGAGCAAACAAATGATAGCACTTCAAAAGAGACTGCTACAGTGCAGATGGAGAGAAATTCTCGAGAAGATGATTCTTCTGAAGTAGAACCATAGCATGAGGAACAATAACCAAATGAGGTCACTGGTGAAGAAGTTCGGTGATCATCACACCAAATCAAAATACCATCATGGCACTTAGACTATGTTATGGCAAGCCATGATGCATATTGTCTCCTAACTGAAGAAGGTGAACCGTCAACCTTTCAAGAGGCTTTGAGCAGTTCAGATGCTTCTCTATGGATGATAGCAATACATGAAGAAATGGAAGCCTTACATAAAAACAAAACATGGGTACTTGTTGAACTTCCAAAGGGTCAGAAAGCCATCGGAAACAAATGGGTATTCAAGATCAAACGAGATGGCAATGATCAAATGGAACGGTACCGTGCTAGATTGGTAGTAAAAAGATATGCTCAGAAAGAAGGCATTGATTTCAATGAGATATTTTCTCCAGTGGTTCGACTTACTACTATCAGAGTAATGTTAGTGATGTGTGCTTGACAAGAGGTTGTCGAGACCCGTCAAATAATAAAAATTACTGGTTCACAAAATAATTTGTAGTATAGAGAATGAACCGAATTGTCTCTCAATGATCCAAAAAGAATAAAGATTTAATCAGATCAAGATAATTAAAAGGGGGTTTTGATGATTTGAAAAGATAATACACTAGTTGAATTAAAGAAATGCAATTAACAAATTAACCAATCCAAGGAAATTTACCGATCTTGAGTTTAATTCATCATTGATCACAAGGAATTCACTTAATTAGTAATCATGTTCTTGGCCTTAGATCACATCAAGACACCTCAACATGATCCAAGAATCCTCTACTAGATAAGCATCTGGGATTTAATTAACCAAGTTAGATAAAGTAAGCATCATCCAAACATAGATTAACTTAAGATCGGGGATTTAACCAACTGTGCCTTCAATTCTTGGATTCGATCTTTGTTGGGGCCTACCACCAACATGTCATCCACATACAACAGCAAAATGATGAAATCGTTATCATCAAACCTCTTGCAGTACGTACAATGGTCGGAACTCAGTCTGTTGTATTCAAGGCTAATTATGAAGGAATCAAATCTCTTGTACCAACATCTGGGCGCCTGCTTTAGACCGTACATAGATTTGGTCAACCTGCAAACCAAGTTTTCTTTTCCTTGTTCTTCAAAACCAGTTTTCTTTTCCTTGTTCTTCAAAACCTTCTGGTTGGAGCATATAAATTTCTTCTTTAAGCTCTCCATGAAGGAAAGTCGTCTTTACATCTAACTGCTCAAGAAGAAAATCAAATGCAGCACTGATTAATCAATTTGAGACACTTATGTTAGCTTTGTATTAGGCTTTATTAGATGTTTATTGTGCCCAATATTAGTATTTTAGATGAGTTTAATGTTGTTGGGCTTCATTGGGCTTTAATGCAAATATTGAATAATTTTCGGAAAGAGAGGAAGATTATACCAAGTCTCACAAAGAATATAAGAAAAATATACAAGAGAGGAAGAGAAGATTTTGGGATGATTATAACCCTTCCCCTTAAGCTCCTTTTATAAGCTCTATGAGGAGTAAGCCCACCGATGTGGGACTTACTTCTAACATTAATGACAGCTGATTTTACCTTTCCCATTCAAATGTTTCGGTATTAATGGATTTGTTTATATCCCTACATTGAGTTTTGAATTCATTTGGTGGGATTAAGCTTTACTATCTGTTTCTAATATGTTTCTTAATTTTTATTTTGGATTCATTGCCGCTACAATTTTTGATGAGGTTAGTGGCTTTGAATTTGTATCCATTTTAATTGCCTTCAATATTTTCAAGATTTTGTGGTTGGCATATGCGTTTGATGTGAATTAAAAATTTTTGTGTGTTTAAACACTTCGTACCTTATTTTCTCATTGTTATTTCTTTATAGATGTTCTGTTGTTGGATATTATACATTTTTAATTCTTCCTCACTCTCGTTTGGTAATTTCTTCCGATGTTTGGCCTTTCAAGTGTAATCATTTTCATATTTATAGAACCAAAGATGAATTAGTTTTTGTATATCTGATGTTTCTTTTATGGAAAACTCATGCTTCTGTGCCACTTATAATTGAATCTAGGTTTTAATTAAACAAACTAAAGTAGGAATTGTCACCACAAAGTTTATTGAGAAGTTATTTCAACTGTTAAATTGGTATCTTAACATCATTACATAAAAATGAAACTTGTGCCATGTGAGAAAATGTTACAACAAGTGAATTGCAAAAGTGTCTGATTTTGAGAGCCGTATTAGACAGATACATGAAACGTAAGCCACAGTTATGTATTAATTATATATATTCTTTCAAATTGAGTTTGATTACAAAATAAGAGGTTGGGAGGGGGGCACATAATTATTGGTCCACATCATTAAATACAACCGCGAATACTTACTAGCTGATCAATGCTTTTATACTACTATTATTATATATAGAAGTAATGCAAGTGCTGTTTCAATTTACTATTTTATTGTGTAGATGAAGTTGGTGCAAACTGCAAAATAAAGCATAGCACGTCACAAAAAATTGCTAATGAAGATGATAAGTTGTTAATGCATGGGGCCATGGATTGCATACTGCATGCAGAGACTTGCACTCTTTATAATGTTCATATCTTTGACTATGATTTGTGAGTAGTAAGGGATAAGCAGGAGAACCAAAAATTCTTGCATCAGAATAATGGATTCAAATATGGTGTTCCTTTTTTCTGTCTTTTTTCCAACCTACCAATTAAATAATGATAATTTAGTAAAAAAAAACTTCTCTCTTAATTAGCAATAACTTCTTTTTTAATTGTTTTTTTTATTTAGTTGTCAACATTTAATTGAAAAACAAAAAAAAATGAGATAACAAATTTGATTCCTAGGACAACACCATGAACATTTAAGCATAGGCATAATCACATGTGAAACCCACAGCAAGTCCCAAGTGACCAGCCTTATCAATTTGTGTAATACTATGCATGTGCTTATACAAAAATATCTCGTAGGAGCTTCAATTAAGACCACAACAACAAGAAAAAAAAAAAACAAAGCAATTGAACACTAGCGATGTAAGCCTAAAATGACTGGCAAACTGATTTTTAATTTTTGATCACATCATCTCCCCAAACCTACTTTGACCAAAGAAGTGAACCTTTCCCTGTTTGACGAAATCTACAAACTGAGCCGGTCTGCATAACTTACACACACACACATATGGAAAGAAAAGGATCCATTAGAGTACTAGAGTTTAAAATCACATCATTCTGTGGTATACGTACAACCCACGAAAATATAGGGAAATAAACATATGACTTACAGAAGAGGTGCGAAATTTTCCTTGTAGAAAGAAAAATTAAATAATGACTTTACATAGACCAAAGTAAAAATGCTTATAAGTAACGACGTCAAATATATATTACCACAAACAAAAGACTTCTAAAATGTTTTGAACAGATATAGAAATTTCTCTACTCTATATTCACCGATTTTCTCTCTTATATACTAAAGACAAATCCTTTTTTCCCCAAGGTAAAAACACATATCCTTAATCTTATATATGATAATAATGATATATGATTTTCAGGTAACTTAGTATCATCATGTTTATTTAGTTAATTATCATTTTTCACTCATGCAAGAAATAGAGGAAATTAATAATATAGGTTTCGTATAATATGTCCAAAGCTATTAGCTATGTATGCATGAAAATTATTCAAGCACGTTATTAATTTTATTTATATATTCTTTTCTTCATTCAACCAGGGAAAAAAGGAACTATAAATTTAAAATACAGCTCCCGGCCAGAACTTGTGAAAGTTATAGAAGTGTTGTGAAATTCGTCAAGTTGATATTTATTGGGAAGTAAATACTTGAGTAAACAATTGAAATGATAAGATACAAATCAAAATCCTACTTGAAGATAAATACTACTTGAAGATAGTTCTTATCAAAATAGATTGACCACATCATAATATATATCAAAACAAACCAAACTAGTTTACTATGTCATATAAATATATACACTCATCTCTTAATAGCTAACTTTCTCCATTTTTAGTCAAATAATTGCCTAAGCTTTGGCCTGTGGGTGTTAACCATGGCCAAGATTGCATTATTCAGTGCTTTGTGTTTGATGATTTTCGTCATCTTTATGGTTGTTGATTACACCAAGCCCTGCTCCTCCCCAAGCCCTCACACCTATCCCTGCACCACCCAAGGCCCCCACACCAGTCCCTGCTCCACCCAAAGCCCTCACACCTGCCCCGGCTCCTCATCAAGCCCTCACACCAATCCCTGCTCCTACCAAAGCCACCACACCTGCCCCAGCACCACCCAATGCCCCCACACCAACTCTTGCTCCTCCCCAAACCCACACTCCAACTCCTGCTCCACCAAAGACCCCTACACCAAGCCCTGATCCTCCCCAAGCTCCCACACCAACTCCTGCTACACCAAAGGCCCCCACACTAGTTCCTGCACCTCCCCAAGGCCCCACACCTAGCCTTGCACAACCTAAGGCCCTGCACAACCCAAGGCCCCTACACCAACCCCTGCTCCTCCTCAAGCCCCCACACCAACTCCTAACACACCATGTCCACCATCAGCTCCAGCACCCCCAAAATCACCATCTCCATCTCCTCCGCCCAATGCACCATCTCCGTTATCGCCTCCACCAAAAGCACCTTGTCCACTATTGGCATAACTTTTTAAGTTACATAGTTAGTGTTTTCTTGCAGATGATTCTTTTTTTTTCCTTGTAATTTACAGTCTTCAAATAAGGAAGTAGTAGTTTAGATTTTTAGGTTTTACCAGGAAACAAAGTTCAATTTTCCATGTAATCAAGTTTTTATGTTTTTCAACTATGGTGAATGACAAATCCCATTCATTGTTACCATATTTCAATTTTTCCTTTGACAGTTTATGATATTCTTGTTTTGACATTTGTATTTAAGATTTTTTATGCGTTGCTGGATATTTTTAGCAAAATTAAGAAGTATACATTATTGCTGGATAGAAATAGAGACCTCTCCATCCGAGTTCTAGAAGCGTCAGGACTTTGGATTTTTTATAAATCTAGTTCTTCACCGGTTTCAAAATGTTTCCATCATTTGTTGTACTCTTGCATGGAGCTGCCATATGCTTCTTTGTGAAAGTATACAAAACTCGTTACTCTTGCAAATTCTTGTGTTAAGATATTTTCAATTTATTGTTAGATATTATTAAATTAAATATATGATATTTATAGGTCACAACATTATCATAATCATATCTAAACTATATCTCCTATTCTTATCAGGTTTCCTAAGAAGATATTATTAAGTAGTTAGGTAACTATCAAGTGGAAGATTTAGATTTGGAGATAATCATTATGTGATAACTTTAAGTGTTTGAATAATGACCAATAAAATAAAAGCTTATTGGATTGGAACTCTTCTTTGATGGAGAGAAATTTGGCCATTATAGAGACACGAGGTCTCTAGTTTAATAATCATGATGTGCATGATATATCGATCAAAGACATGCAACTTAAGGTGCGCATGTCAATTTAATAGTTATGGCTGGAGGTAAGTGTCTATTATAGTTTCTGCTATTATATTGTTGATGTCTGTATCGCATTATTTTGGCTAACATTTGTTACTTTCCATTCAGTTAAATAGCATATTATTTATCAATGAGCTTGTAATTCAATGATGTGATGATGTGATGATGCTTCAGTCGCTAAGATTGTGATGGATATTGTCGGTCGTTCAATCCTCCACTATACACTAATCACCCACTCCTACTTTAAGTTCTTACCCGTCTTATCTACCAAAAACAATAGCAATTTTTAATATTATAAACAAATAGGAATAAAAAACATTTGTTACTTTCCATTCAGTTAAATAGCATATTATTTATCAATGAGCTTGTAATTCAATGATGTGATGATGCTCGATGCTTCAGTCACTAAGATTGGGATGGATATTGTCGGTCGTTCAATGAGCTTGTAATAAAAAACATTTTTAATTTTGGCTAACATTTGTTACTTTCCATTCAGTTAAATAGCATATTATTTATCAATGAGCTTGTAATTCAATGATGTGATGATGCTCGATGCTTCAGTCGCTAAGATTGGGATGGATATTGTCGGTGGTTCAATCCTCCACTATACACTAATCACCCACTCCTACTTTAAGTTCTTACCCGTCTTATCTACCAAAAACAATAGCAATTTTTAATATTATAAACAAATAGGAATAAAAAACATTTTTGGTGCATGTTAGTGTCAATTTTCAAATAAAATGTCTTGGTTACTTCTTTTTTTCGGCCATTGTCTTGGTTACTTCATTGACACATTTTCATGACATTTGAAACGGCTTTAAGATATTTCATGACACATGAAATGGGTATGCAGGAAGATGAACAATGAAACATCTTTTTAAGAGCAGGAGCATTTTAGATTAATTATAGGAGAAATTACACCCACCTCTCTCTCACGAGGTTAACGTTTATTACACATGACATTTTTTTTATTTGAAACGTGATATCAATCTCTCTTAATTTATGTATTATTGTTACACCGGCTTCTCTTGTAACTAACATCCATTTAAAAATAAACAGTGTACTCATATCTTCTTATACATAATAACATTTTTGCTCCTATTATTAAAATAGTACTAGAAAAAATTACACCTACCTCCCTTGAGGTTAACACTTATTACATACGACACCCATCTTATTTGAGACGTGAATTCTCATTATTTTTTTAGGTAAGAAGTCATCAATTCCTTCACTTTAGACTTCATTATTTCATACGTCCCATAATTTTATAATAATATATTAATTAAATTTATTAAAAATAGAAAATTCAAGATAATTAATAAAATGTCTACAGATTCTCTCTTCCGTAATTAAGTGCCTAATAAATCTTTATTTTCTCTCACTTCTCACATTTCTATTATTCTTAACATTATTTCTCTTATTTTTCTTATTTCCAAAATTTATATTAAAAATATACAAATGTGAAGATAATTAATAAAATATTAACATATCATTTCACTTATTAAGTGCTAGTAAATCTCTATTTTTTTTATCACTTTACAGCAAAAATAAGTTTTTCAAAATTAAAATTAATAAAATTTTGTTTAAGAACAACAATGTCCGGAGTTTTTCAAAATTAAAATTTATAAAATTTTGTTTAACAACAACAACGTCTCAATAAAAGATTAAATATAGTTGTCAAACTGAGTTCCATTATGGGGCAGACTATACCTGTATTGCAGGGGTTCGAAACTCATTGAAAGCACTTTGTAATTAAGGTCAAGCCGACTCTTAAGGATTAATCTCACACCCAAGCCAACTCAAAAAAAAATTACTATAAGGTTTGAAATGAGAATTGCTGGTAGGAAAGCTTAAGGATGTTGGTGTTTAATTTCTTACAAGAAGCACAAGAAAAAGTTGTTTGGAATTAAAAGAATTTCAGAAGTAAAAAAATGAAATTTTGCTGTTATTAAGGTTTAAAAAGGGGTTTGGAAATGAAAGAGAAAATAAGAGAGGATACTTTTCTTTTTTAGGTTAAATGTGACATTTCATAAAAATTTTAAACATCATTAACTTCTCTTTAAATTAAGATAGGTTGGTGTCATGTTTCAAATAAGAGGGATATTGTGTGTAATAAGCACTCTAGCTTCAGGAAAGATGAGTGTAATTTTTCTACAAGGGTAAATGTAGTATTTCATAAAAATTTTAAACATCGTTAACTTCCATTTAAATTAAGGAGGGTCGGTGTCACATCTCAAATAAGAGGAGTATCATGTATAATAAATGCTAATATCAGAAGAGGTGGGTGTAATTTACCCTTACTTATATGATTAATTAAGGATGCATCCATTCTCCATATATATATATATAACATAAAATATGTGACCTTCATGTAAAACAATTTCACTAATTAATCGATGCATGATATCGTGCATGCTTAAGATTAAATTTTCTTATGGGCTACATGTCAATGATAGATTTTTTATTTTATGGAACCGATCCCATATCAAATGTCTTGTATTTGATTTCTGAAGAGAAATTCTTATGTACTTTAAGAATATTACACAATTTAACTAAAATTATAACATGTGGTACCGCATAATTATATATGTCTTTGAATTAAATTTAAAATATTATAAAATAAAATTTAAATCAAATCTAACAATTAAAAAATTATTAAGAATATTATTCTCAAGAATATCTAAAAATTTCTTGTTTGAGAATAGAACTAATATTGTCACAGACTGAACCATGGTCTAGAAAACAATTTACAATGATGACTACAAAGAACATAATCACGTATAAGATTACGAGAAAAAATAATAATTAAAAAAAATCATAATTTGTCATAAAACTAGTATCACCCCCATAACCAATCCTGTTACACAATATTATAATTAAATAGCACTGCTACATACAGTTAAGAAAAAGAAAAAGCTGTCGACACTGATAATGAAGACAACTGTATGAATAAAATGATCAGCCAACTTTTATTCTATCTTCCTCCTCATGACACCAACAACAGGGCTTCTGAAGAAAAAGTTGATAGAGGCAACTATCAAAGCTTATACCACCTTTTATTGAATCTTCTTCATTCATAATTCTATACTATGGGGCTTGTGCGCCAATAGCACCCCTACCTGCTCCCTCTTTTGCTCACTTTCACTTTCTCTTCAGTGATGGTAGCAACATTCTTATTGGAAACCATTCCCACCTTAATTGGACCAGAATGCCTTCTTGAACCAGCTGGAGAAGCTGGAAAAGAAAGCCGTTTCTTTGCAGAAACAGCAGCTCCTTTTTCAGGTGTCCCATTTCTATCTATAACAGATGGACTTTGCATTTTGGACTTGGCCTTTGCTAACTTTGTGGGTGCCGTGTAACTTGGAAAGGCATGTGAGCTTGCAAGGCTCTCATCATCTCTCACTGACGATCCTGCAATGCTATGCCTGCGGTAGCCTTCTGACTGTATGCTAAACATGCTTCTTGAGTCATCATAGCCACCCCAGACACTACCCTTTGGGGTTGATGGCTTTGCCTTTCCATTAGAAGATGACAAAGATGGGGCGGCCTTTGCAGCTGGTGTTGAAGGGGAATTGTGACTACGAGGTCGGCTTGCTTTTTGGCCAGCAGGGGAATTCTTACTATCATGATTATGATCACGGAGAGAATACAATTTGGTGATTTCCCCAACTGACATGGTTTGGCTTGCTGCACTCTTCACAGATGCATGATCATTGTGATACATAGTGTTTTGGCCCTCCCATGGCCGGGTAGCCATCCATCGCTCTAGCCAACTCCAGCCCCAGTGGGGATTGTTCGGATCCATAAATGTGGCATTTGCAGATTTTGAAGAGTTCTTCCACGTTTGCTGTTGGAGAAAGTATTTAGGTATGCATAGGAGATCATTTATATTGACCAAAAATCTTTAACCTTTCAACATGAACAAAACAAATAGATGTATATAGACCAATAGAATACAAGTCTATACGTGAATTTTCATCCGTTTTGCAGTTTACATTTGAAACAAAATTCTACATTACTGCCTTGGTAAGTGCATATGCCAAAGTTCACACTTTAACATACTATCCAAATCATGGTTGGGAACAGTATCATATTGGCCTGACAACAACTAGCTAACAAGTTCATTGGATAGCATAGCATATATCTATTGTCACCAAGTTCATTAAAAAATGTTAGTTAACTATTAATTTACAATTTCATGGGTAGACAAATGTAAATATGAATTTTTCTGGTCATACATTAATTCCAAGCAATGCTTATGAACGTTTACCTTATCTCTTTCGTAACTGCATTGCTCAAACACCTAAGCTCTAGAAACTCTGATACTTGTTCGTTGCAGAAGCATCACAACAGTGAGCATATTTTGGCTTTTGTATTGAATTAAAATAATTCATAAAGGTCCTAAATTATACGTTATTTTATTAAAAAAGAGGGGGGCTGGGAGGTCAATAAATATGAACCAATTGCCTAGTGTGGGAAAAACAAAATGGACTTATTTTTGCATGGGCTTACATAAGAGACTTCAAAATGTAGCTGAATCCAGAACTTGTTTCTCTCTGTTCCATTAAAATCCAAAATACAAAAACTATAAAAGAGGCAGTCTGCTACCTGATGTGATAATGCATAGGCCAAAGCTCTCTCTCTTCTCATAGCAGCTTCTTGCCTGTTCAACAATTTTGATTCAATTTGCTCCTTTGATTGCGAGCTATCATCCCATTTTTCTCCAACCTGCTGCACAAGTATATGCCACTTCAGTACAAATTTTAAAAGCAGTATTGATCATATATCATTCATTTCAAGCTTTTGTTTTAAGAAGAAAAATCACACATTCTTATCAAGAAAAACTCAACCAGAAATACATAACAGTACCAATGAAGAAAAAAGTCATCAAGAGCCGTAAACATAACATGAGACCATTTAATCTAAAAAGATCAGCAGAAGCATAACTTAAAATATCCACCAAATCCTATTTTCCCCGAGAACTTCGACCTTATTATTTGCTAATGAGTAGAACATTAGCATATTAATATTTTCATAAGTTTTAAAGGGGGTAATGAACAAAAATTACAAAAGGAAGGAAAATGGGAAATAATTAACAATTTGTCATAAATTGACTCACAAAACATTGACATAGTTCATATACCAAAAAAAAAAAAAACATTCACAAGCAATAAAACAGAGGCATTATACAGGGCACATTCTATGAGGAAAATCACAATTGCATCTGCAGATCTCATTGAAAGTCCTCCTTATAACATGCATTGCACCATAACCTGCATCATAACAGGCAAATACACATAAGAGTGCTTACAGCAGCTTGCAACTTCTCAAGTTCCTTCTCACGTTTCTGCTGCACTTGCCGCTGAAGAGCCTGGTTCTCCTCAGACATCCTAATCCTCCTCGTACGAATCTGAGATTGCAGTCGTGCAAGAGTTTGCATGCATTGTAAGGTGGTGACTGCTTGCCGTTTAACGGATTGGCCTTGCATCAATGTTTCCAACCTCACCAAACCTCTCAAGGCACGCGATGCTCTTCTTGCCTGAAAGAACCAAAACAAGAACTATTAATCTATTATATTTAAAAATCACTGAAAGTTGTTGCAGTATAAATACAAAATATCTCCATAATAAAAGAAACTGCTTTTGGAAATGCTATGAGTTGTAGCAGTATAGATACAAATTCTCTCCATAATAAAAGAACCTGATTTTGGAAATGCTATGAACCTTTCAATATAATTATAGCATGTATCAGGTCCCATATTATATTAACGAACCAAGATTTTTGTAGAGAACCATGAAATTAAATTCTCTGTGGTAGAAAGGGAAAAAGAAAATCCTTCTTGAAATGAATACAAGAAATTTAAAACTTCTCCAAATTAATGCAGCATGCTATATTGTATTATAACAATCCAGCAGACCCAAGTACAACAACTCCATTAGTTTATTTATTAAAAATAAGGTAAAATATTTAGATTTTAGATTTTAGATTATATAACTGCTTTCATTCTCTCTTTTTTTCTTTCCCATGAAAAGAAAGGACATCCATGTTGCAAATCCGTGAACAGCCTTCAACCAACATAGGATGAACAAACTTTATCCCAGAAAAGGATGCTGTGAACTTTTTGTGTGTGACTAATTGTTTGTGTAGCACTACCATTACTCTACTTCAATAGGATAAAATGTCCATACCAAATATCCACGGAATGCCGTCTGAATCTTGATAGCTGCTATTTCTTCCTTAGTCTTTCCAGGGTAACGCACACTTGTGAGACAAGCTACCTCTGCAGCAGCTTGAGCAGCAGCAACAGCAGCCCCTGCTGCAACAGCAGTGGCTAAAGCCAAAGAAAAAGCATGCTTGCTCTGTTCATTCTTTGCCTCCCTTAATTTAATATCTTGTATAGGTGGAAGAGGGGGAACAACAGCAATTGGTGCTACTTCAGATGCTGGTTCCGGATCCTCATGATGCCCAAAACATTTTATCTTCGACCTATGGTTTTTCTGCTTCTTAATGAACAAAAATAAATGTTTTGAATTAGAGTCTGCTCTGATTTCAGAAGTAGTAATGTAAAAGACATTTTCTTCTATTCTTGTCAGAGGTAATGTATAGCACATATTATTTAAACCTGATCTTTTCTGGAATCCGGGCTAAAAACTTTCTTCACTGCAGAAAACCAACTCCCTTTCCTCCCCATGTGCAGTTCCTTTACCTTGAAGAAAAAGAAAATGAAAATTAGATTTTAATAACAAGCCAAATAACATAAAATGAACAAACTTCATCCAAAAAAGAGAAAACAAAAATAGATTAGATGAACAAACTTGTGTTAAAAGTAATTAAATTCAGCACGCTTAAAAACCTCCTATATCAATTAATGCAGATTGAATTCCAAGCAAATAAGAGAACACAATTCCATACATGGAATTGTAAAAGGAAAGAGCCACAGAAACTTCAACAGAACGTCAAAATGGAGACATAAATGCTGGAGGCAGACGTATGACTAACATATTCAACAAAAGTCATTAACATCCCTATTCATGAAAGGAATAGAAACGGAAACTAATACACAAAAACACCACTTTAACAAAGCAATGACTTTCATCCAATTCATCAATGCAATGAACAAATGGCGAAGAACCCAGATAACAGAATTCAAAAAGCCATCAAACCCAGATCAAAAGTTCCAATTTTGAACACCTAGTTTCAAGAGAAAAATATTTATAAAAAAAAAAAAAAGATGCAGATTTATCAATGCAATGGACAATGGAGAACAACCCAGATAGCATAATTAAAAAACACATCAAACCCAGTTCAAAACAAGGAGCAAAAGGGACAAAAACATCAGAAACATGCCAAAAAGAAGTGGAAAACATTCCAACACCTTTGCATGAGAATCCCAGATCTCTCTCTACAAATGGGGAAGAAAAAAAAAACACAAGATATCTGAAGAAGTTGAGGCCCACGCGTACCCTGTGGAAGAGAAGGGACAGGGGAGGAAGGAAGGAGAAAAGAAATGGAATGGAACAATCACAGCAGGGATTTGGTGTCAGGATAAGTGGGCCCTACCAATTGTGATGATGACTCCTATTTTTAACGTTAAATATATATAAATAAATAAAATAACAGCGTACCCAAACAGACAAAAACTAAATAACAAATTAACAGCCTCGTTCGTTCCTTGTCTTTCTTACCCTTGTCTGGGATTTGGGTTTTACTTTTTCAAAAGGAATTAAAAAGAAAGTGCAACAGACAATGTTTATCTTTATCTGTATTTCTTTTTACTCAATAATAAGCACCTACTTACTTGTCGATTCTGTTGAGATATTTAGTAATGAAATATTTACATATAAGATGTTTAGATATGTAGGATTCACATATTTGACATAATATTGTTGATGTTTAGAGACAAATGTGATATTTTTGTTTGGCTGCACTTAATAATCTCAAACATTTAACTTTAGGTTTTTATTTTCTAAAACATTTCCTAATTTTGATAATATAATATAACTAATACCACATAATTTATCAAATTTTAACGTAATAACAATAATATTTATGATTGTTTAATAACAATAACATTTAACTGATCTCGTACTCTTCATACGTCATCACTGCTCTTGTAATTCGTCAATGTAAATTTCATTAAAAATTTTAATTTTTAATAATTTATTAATTTAAATTTATTTATTTATTTATAAAATATTTAAACAATAAAATTTTAATTTAGTTAATAATTTCAATTCTGATATGTAAATACACCCACTATTTAGATGAAGAATTGGAAATGAGGTGTAGAGAGATTGGACCCCACCTTAAACACCACAACTCTCTGGTCACCAGAGATACGCCAATAGGCTACAAGGTCATTGGCTAATAATTTTCTTTATTATATGTAAACATGATTTTATTAATTTGTAAGCATTCATAAAAACTAAATAAATTATGAAAACATTGAAGTTTCATGTCCAAACATTTAATATTCTCATAAACTTAAAAGACAATACATGTTCACACACAACAAAATATCTTAAAACGTATGATCATGTGTACGCAAATAGGGATGGCAATGGGGCGGGGCGGGAGTGGGTTGTAGCTCCCCGTCCCTCACCTCGTACTTATGTGGGTATCTATTTTTATTCTCTCGCGAGTAGATGAATACCCACGGATATTCGTAGGTACCTATAAAATTATTAAAATTAAAAAAAGAAAGAGAAAAATTTTAAAAATAATAATAATAAATTAAATAAATTTTAATATCATAATTTCTCATAATTTATCCACTACATACTAATTTAATTCAACAATTTTAAATACTTAAAATCAAAATAACAATATAATTTTCTTGAAAAACATATATAAACATAACAATAATATAATTTTAAATACTTAAAATTATATATCGGGTACCCATGGGGCCACGGGTATGGAGGAAATAACTCCCTCCCCCGCCCCGTTTAATAAACGGGTGTTAAACCTTCATCCTCCAATGGGTATTATCCACGGGTACCCATGGAGAATGAGGGAAATTGCCATCCCTATACACAAACTAAATATCAACATGAGTGGTGTTATTTTACATGAAAATTGTTTTTATGAAGGAAAATTCTTACTCTCTTTCGGAGGAAGTGCTTTATAATTTCATCCTCAAGGAGGATTATCACCATTTCATTATCAATGAGACCCATAATGTTAGTAAGATTCACATAAAATTAATGATTGTGATTTGAATGGATGAAGAAAAAAGCTTACACCTGGTCTAAGCAATAATGTCTCTTTTATGAAAGGCTATATATGTGGCACTGTTTCACAACCAATCTCTCTTGTGAGACCTACGGTAGTCAATTTCAACCTCTCTCGTAAGACATGTAACAATCAACTTCTCTCTCATATAAGTTTTTCATGTCTTTTATAACACATTTCGTAAAAAAAATAATCTTCCTGCTATTTATCATTGCTTATAAACATCTTATTTATAACATGTCATTATGAAAATTATATGTATAAACCTAATTGCCTAGTAATCTTCTTTTGAAACTTAATATCATCTTATTTTCATTTTGGTTGATGCAAAAATTAATTCGAAGATACTCTTATCATGAAATAAAAAGACATAGTCTCTTCTCCTTGATCAATTTATTAGTTTGTTTATTCACACAAGCATCATTATATTGTTTTCCTTATTATTAAATTAAATGGGCCATCTAACTTAAGTGGAATTGTATCTTTACTAGTTATCTTACTTGTGCTTTTGCACAAGTTATTTAGATATTTTTTATATTTTAATTTTTTTATTCAAAATGATGTTTTTATTTATAATTATTATTTTGAATATGTTAAGTTTACTAAGGATTTTTTTATAAATATATGAAGAAAATTTTTAAAATAAGTTTTGTATATTAGAAACAATGTCTTTTTCATTTTATTTTACATGTGTTTTGCACATATTATTTTATATTTTTATTTTTTATTCAAAATAATATTTTTATGTAATTATTATTTTGGATATTTAAGTTTACTAAGTATTTTTTAATAAAAATTATTTAAAATAAATGAAGAAAATATTGTAAATTAATTTATTTTAAAAGGAATGTCTTTTTTAATTTCACTATTCTATTTTTAAAATTTTAATTATATGTTTTGACAGCACTAATTTCATTCTAATATTGTTTTCTTTTTTAATTTTATTATTTCATTCTTTTCTATTAAAATTTAACATGTATTTAATGATATTATTAATTGCTTCTTAAGAAAATTTTAGATAAATAAAGAGATAGATAGATTATTTCGTTAACATCCAAATCAATAAATCATCATAGTCACCAAAGTCTTATATTTGCGTGCGTGTAGGGATGGTAATTTCCCCCATCCCCCATGGATACCCACGAGTAATACCTGTTAGGGGACGGGGGTTTAACACCCGTTTATTAAACGGGGCGGGGGTGGGAGTTGTTTCCCCCATACCCGTGGCCCTGTGGGTACCCGATATATAATTTTAAGTATTTAAAATTATATTATTATGATGTATATATATATATATATGTTTTTCAATAAAATTATATTGTTATTTTGATTTTAAGTATTTAAAGTTGTTGAATTAAATTAGTATGTAATGGATAAATTACGAAAAATTATGATATTAAAATTTATTTAATTTATTCTTCTTCTTTTTTTAATTTTTTTCATTCTTTTTTCAATTTTAATGATTTTATGGGTATCCACGAATATCCGTAAGTATTCATCTATTCGCGAAAAAATCAAAAAGGAATACCCACACAAATACAGGACGAGGGACGGGGATTACAACTTGCTCCCGCCCTGCCGCATTACCATCCCTACGTGCGTGAATAACCACAAGTTGGTCGTTATCACTTATCGTGAAGGAGAAAACAACAATTGACTTACAGCTAACAAATATAATTTTATAAAGATGATGAGAAATTTTATTTAATTATAAATAGACGCATTATGAGATTACATTTGAGTTTAAAATATCATTTAATATTTTATTGTTAAAATTAATTATATTCATATCTAAAATTATTATCAATTATGAAGTGGACAACAAATAGAGATGAATTTAGTTATAAATGGATTAAATAGGAATAGGAAGTTTGACAATAATAAAATGCACTCATATAAAAAATATTAAATTAAGAAAGTGTCTAAGATTTTTTATTTGTAATAATTCGTGCATTATCAATTATAGAATTTTATATTTAATTTATCTCATAATTATTTAGAAATTATTTATAATATACCAACTAGTAGAGAGATAACAAAAGTTACGACACAATTCTCCTCAAATTAATTTTTTATTTATTTAGTACAGAACTTGTGTACTTAGAACTTTTTTTTAGCACGATTAATAATATATGCCAACTGGGAGTGAGTTACACGTTCTGTATGGGTTTTTTAGTGAGAGCATTAACATTGATATCATGTTTGCATGTTGTCACCGGCGTTAAAGTTAGATTAGATAGTAAATTGAAAATGTTTTTAGTTCAAGTTAAATTGGTTCAATTGGTTTAATTGTCTAATTAAATTGGATGGTGTCATAATTATATATTAAATATATATATATATAATTCATAACACACATTACCAATAATAAAATATATAATAAGATTTTAAGGTCTTAATTTTTAAATCTCATATTACTCTCAGTTAAGTATTTAAGTGATTAAAAAAATTAAAAAATTAAAAAAAAAAAGATATGGCCGATCCGACCGATTTTTTCCGGTTCAATCCGGTCCAACCATAAATCTAATTCTAACATTAAACCATAACCGAAAAGGAAACTAATTCACAATTCAACCGGCCGATCCGGTCTAATTCAAATATCATTGGTCACAAGTAATACGAGCGAGGCATTTCTTATTGTTAGGTCACTCTCACGTGCTTACCCTTGACGTCTTCCTCCATTTATGCCATCCTCCTTAAGCAAATGAATTGATCAAATTCATGGTCAAGATTCCATCTCTACATTTCCTTTCTTTATGTGAGCTGATATTTTGTTTTTGTTTTACAGTAAGGATATTATAGGATCAATTTTTATGTGAATTGATATTAAGTTTCTTTTTTAACAGTCTTAAGGTTGTATATTATATTGGTCTTATGTATTTAAAAGAATTAATTCTCATAAATATTAGTTTAAAATTCAAACTCGAGTAGACATGAAGCACATTTCCTTAACCATACTAGGTCACCCATTAAGTTCTTTATGTGATAATAACATCTTTGATTAAATGCAAAGTTAAGTACATGAATTATATATATTGAATATATTTAATTTTTAAATATATGTGAGTAATTCATTTAATTGTATAATAATTTTAATAGTTCAATTTGTTAATTTTGTTTACATATAATTTGGTCTTTAGAAGACTAAAGATTAAATTATTGAAGGATTAAATTAGTCACTCGCATACATTCAAAGATTAAATTCATTTAGTACGTATAATCCAAAAACTAAATTATAAATTTAGTCTACCGTGTTTGGTGATGTGGTAATCTGCTTTGCATATAGCAACAGGTTTTATAAGTTCCTCCAAAATAATTTTGGGGTTATCACTTTTCCGATTTTCTTTAGGATATATATCTTATCTTCTGTTCTTGTAACTCTTTCTTCATAGTTTTAATAATATTTCTTCTTTAAAAATTAAACCAATAGTAATATATCAGTTATGTTACTCATCAGATTATTGAGAATGATTTGATCTGTAGGTTGAAGGAACACTTTTCGTCCGTGAATCCACATTAATTTGGCATCAATTACAATTTCAGGTTAGACTACGAGAAGTTTTAGCATTCTATATCTACTTTGGTTTCTTTAATATAGGACATCACTTGTGTTAAGACTTTTTCATATTTTTCTAGTGCTTCGAAGTTCTAACACTATCTTTGCCTGCGATTACTAAACTAGTTTTCACAACTTTTGACAAAGCTTCTCATAGTCTCTTGGCTTGAATGAGGTACACCTATTTCAAACTGAGATCAGAAGCAACAATTCTATATTATTTTTTGTCTAAGGAAAAAAAATTGATTTACTATCAATGCAAATTAAATTTTACACTATCATCATGTATTGATATCATTGAAAAAGTTTGATTTCTATATAATTGTTATTATAGTTAAATTTTTTAAATAATATAATAATACATGATTAATTAATAATATATATATATGTATATATAAGTTTTACACTGTCGGGATCAAAATTAAGTCTATTGTATACTATATTGGTACCAAAATAATTGGTACCAAAATAAGAGACGTATAGCTAGTGACCAGCGAAAATATTAGTTTACTTTGTACTAAATAAGTAGACTAATTTTATTTTATTTTTTACTTTCTGTTTAACAAATACTATCTACCCATCCCTTGGCTACTATGACAAGGGCTGAAAATGAACTGCCAAAAAAACTGGATTACTTATATAAAATAATATACAGTACATATATTAATTGTAACGCACAATTTGCTCCTTGAAAACACAAGAAAGATATTGATTCCCTTTCTCCCCAGCCTCCCATTTGTTTTCTTTGAGGGATATTAATATCAACTATGAACCAACAAGAACTGTCCCAGCTATCTCATTTTAACAGACATATACAACATTTCATGCGCATGATTATAAAAAAAATTTGTATTCTCTCATTTTCTTTAAGATCATGAGTCATGACAGTATATATTATATTATGAATTAGAAAGACACAAATTAGTTTTGTACATGATGGGTGAACCCTGCACAAATAATGATCAGTCATGTACAGAAAAGTGTCCTATACATTGAGACGTGGACTAAAAGGGTCAAATTTGGCTAGCTCCTAAGTCCTAGGCACGTGCCTTCCTCACATCTGCAAAATTCATACAAAGGCAGACTTTCCCATGTCGTTTGCAAGCTTACTACTGCTGCAGCCTAATCCAAAGGACCTCAACATCCTCCAGAGCCCTTTATTACGGTTCATCCTCCCCTTGCTCTTGACCTCTTCCTCATGCTCCGGTGCCGGAAACATTGTCGCCGGACCCCTCCTCCGGCTTTGCCTGCTTCTAATGTCTCTCAGTTCCACCTCAGTGGACAACCTTGGCATACCGAACATGAACAAAAACCATCTAGACTTTGTGGTAGACCTCAGCAGCGAGACCTTATTCCCTACTGATGATTTGTCACACGTGAAACTCTTTGAACCCTTTGCTTCTTGTCCCTTATTGAAGCTAGCATCACTAGATGTTACAGTCTTTGAAGTGGGTTTTGCTTTGGCACATGAGTTTTGCCTCCATGGAAGAAGAACACCCTTTTGGCTATTGCTGCTTTTAGTGTTGCTTTCAAAGTTCTGCCCTTTCTGGGGCACATGCGAAGGCTCTTTGAAGGGAATGAATTTACCACAAAAGACGATGTTCTCTGCAGTTGCGCAAGTTGAGGTGGTGAAGTCTTCACTGAAGAACTCGAAGAAGTCATCGTCGTCTTTGTTATCGGATATTATTGAGATATGTCCATCTTCTTTGAAGAAATCTTCCCATTCAGCTGAATCGCTGTGAATTGGAAGGTCACAAAGGGATAGAGCTTCTTCTTCTTCTTCTTCATATGGATCTTGCAGCAGAGTACTTGCTTGATCATTTCCTGCTTCTTGAACTGAGTAAAAATCATTTGTCGCCATTGATGCTCACACTAGAGAGAAACAAAAGGAATTGAGCATATAGATTGGAAGAATATTTTTCTAAAGGATTAGCTGCTTCTTGGAAGTCTGTTCAAGTTTGATAGGAGAAGTATGAAGGGTTCCCAATATATATATATATATATATATATATATGCAAGGGGAGATTTAGAGAGAGAAAGAGTTGATTGATATCGATTCCTTCTAGATGAATAGGAATAAAGAAATGGTTAGGGGGACAAGGTACTTAAATTTAGCTGTTTAATCATCTAGAAGAGCAGGTGCCAGAGGCTAAAAAGGCGCGGTCATATATATGTAGCTGCAAGTGCTTCTAGATGAAAGTAGGAAAAATGACGTATCGGTCATCTTAGTTAACAGAAATTTTTATTTGGTTTGTTTTAAAAATTAATTTAATTAATAATTTATTATTAATTAATTAATTATTTTATTTTATTATAATATTTAATATATAATTAATTATATATAAATTATTAATTTAATTAATTAATTTTTAAAACTAACAAAATAAAAATTACAAGCCCACGAAAGTATATATGAAGCTACCATTTCCCTCACTCTTTGGAATTTTCTTTTGTTTAATGGATGCTGATTGGGTTGTCCCCACATATCTGAGCTAAGTTTGTGTTTGGCTCCTAGTCAATACTTAGATTCTACCCTCATAGAGGCACTCGGCACATATAGCATAATACACTTCTGCTCATGCAGACGTACTTGGATTGTTTAGTTTTTTGTTATTTTGTGCTAAAAAATAAGGAAATAATTAATACTTGATTAGTCGTCTATGACTTGCTATGCAAGGTTAGATTATTATTTATGTTGCCTTGAATTTACAATTTGAAACTTAAGCAAAACATGCTTAGGAGTTTCTCTCTCTCTAACCACTTTTATCAACTATTTTTAATGGAACTCGATATAAATGGGTTAGATATATTATTTCAGAAAGTATTTCCGAGAGTGCTATTTTTCTAGTGCACTAATTAATTATTTAGTTGATTAGGTGATTGATTATGGCTAAAAAAATTAATAGAAGAGTGAAATAATTATGCTGTACATTCAGCTTGGTCTGGTATAAGAAACAAAACCTGGATCCAGCATAGTAAATTATGGAGTAAACATTTATTTTGGTCATTCAAATATACAAGTATGATTAATTTGGTCTTTCAATAATAAATACATCAAAATAGTCTTTTAATGTTAACTTTTGACATCAAATTAGTCATTCAATTTTATTTTTTGACATCAAATTAGTATTCTTAAAAGGCTAATTTGATGTTAAAAATTAACAATATTAAAAGATTATTTTGATGTGTTTATTATTGGATGACCAAATTAATAACATTTGTATCTTTGAATTATCAAAATAAGTATTTACTCTAAATTCTATTGAGAAGATCTAACTGTTAACTCTAATTGTTTCATACAAAGTTCGGAAATGCAAATCCTGAGAATTTTCGGCTGAGTGAAAATATTTTCTTTTAGAATTTAACTGTTAATTTGTTCAACCTTTGGCAAATGATTTTTTTTTTATGATGTTTCTCAGTCAAATGATATGAACGGTGTTTTTTTTAGAAGATATGTAAGTGGCTGTTTTGTAATTTGACGTTTAGCAGCTAGGTTTTGGGCGATGAGATTTAATTAAAAACTAGTCCTGATTTCATCTTTAATTATATTGTTAATTATGAGGTCGAGTGAAAAAAAAATCCAATATTATAAGCTATTATAAGTAAGGAGTTTACTATATGTGGTGGATTTACTTTTTTTTCCCGTATTATTATTAAGCTATTAAAAGTCCAAGGCCTTGTTAAGGGAGGGGAAGTGATCATTCCCTTTAATTTAAAATAAACTATTCCTCCTCCTAATTTGTGGGGAAGATTTGAGGTTTTGAGTGGTAAGGGTGAGAAAGTGATCATTTCCCTCATTAAAAATCTTTTAAACGAGGGTTTGAATAACTTTTTCCTTCATTTATCCTTTCCTTACCTTTCATATAAACATAAGAAAAAAATACAACCAGGTATTTTAGGACTTGTAGTTTTGATGCTTTTTCCCCCCTAATAGTCAAGATAGAAACACACTTCTATAATCACTTAGGTTTTTTATGCTCTAAAACAAAGACGCTCGAGGAGGATAGACTTAAGCGTGTTAAAGACACTAGTATATGTAATTACTCATTTGTTAATCTATTTTATTTTATTTTTACGCTAGATTTTGCAAGGCTCCTTTTTATAAGAAAAATTCAAACATTAAAAAAGTAACAATTTATAAAAATTCCTAAAAATTTAACCAACAAAACATCATACTTCGTAAGTTAATGATGAAAGCTCAATGATATTTAACTTGTTTGATTAATTTTTTGTCTACGGCAGTTCGCATTCAAGGCAATTTTATTAAAAGTTTGTGTTTTCCTCATTCCTTCAAACGCATGTTGGCGTTAAGGAAAAGGGGAAACAAAAGTCATGCTCTCATGGACAACAATGGTGAAGCAGTCGTCGTCCGCAGCACCTCCAACCATCGCTGCTTCACCAAGCTTTTCTCCAAATTGGCACCACTTAGCACCCCGAATCATCACACCAAGAGCATGTTTGGTTTTTTTCTTTTAAATAATCATTTTTTTCAATTAAAAGTTATTTTATTTAAAAAATTTCTTACTTATTTAAAGTGTGTAAAATTAATTATAAGTTAAGATTATTTTTTCATAATTAAAAACAGTTTCTTTTTTAAAAACTGTTATTTTAAGTTTTTAATTATTTAATTTCAGATTATTTCAAAAGATTTAAAAGAAAAATATCTACTTGTCCTCAACTAAATAATTTTTTCAATTATTTCATATATATTTAGTGATTTAATATATAAAAATAATTTTTTTAATACAATCCAAACAAAACTCTTTATCATAAAATCAATTATGAATTAACATATCTAAACTTAAATTAATTTTATTAAAATCAATTATATTAAAAATTAATTATACTCATAATTAATTTTTAATATATTTTTTTTTCATAACTAATCAAAACATACTCCAAATACAAAATTCTCAAGAAAATCCTTTTTGGAAAAAACCCACTGTAAAGAATCTTTGAACACCATTCATAGAGCCCTCATCTTTGACTTGGGTACGATGTCAATGAAAGAGGATTAGAACCATTTTTTAAAAATGATTTTTTTATAATAAAAAATGATTTTAAATGAAAGGGTTAATGGTTAAATATTCATCCATAAATATGTGTTAATAGATG
Organism: Styphnolobium japonicum; assembly: GCA_023212625.1. Taxonomy (NCBI): domain Eukaryota; kingdom Viridiplantae; phylum Streptophyta; class Magnoliopsida; order Fabales; family Fabaceae; genus Styphnolobium; species Styphnolobium japonicum. Next base: position 11,071,523 of record JALBWW010000013.1, read on the forward strand.
AGTTTGGTATCTACCTATTAAGGGCCCCGATTGTTACATATTAACAAAATTAATTTTGACTTTTAATAATTTAGAGATTAATTTTTTAGAAATTTTAAAGAAAAATAAAAATTATTTTGTATTCATTTACAATCATAAAAATTAATTTTTAAATGAGTAACTTTTTTATTTTTTATCATAAGAAATTTTTTTTAAAAATTAATAAAAGTAACTTCTCATTTTAATCATAAAAATATTTTTTTTAAACAAATAATTTTTTTAATAAACTTAAATAAATATAATTAAAATAATTAAAATAATTTTTTATTACAAAAATAATTTTTTATTAAATAATATATAACAAACAGACTTTAAATAAATCATAAATGAGTTAAAAAATTTAATAATTTTTAACGATTTTTAAATAAATTAATGATTTATTTTTCTTTACCCATCTATTATAATTCGATTTAAAACTATCTAATTCTCAATTGAAAAGTTGACAATTAAAATTGAAAGCGTGAATGACACATAAGATAAAGTTAAAGGAGATTTCCTTTTACCAAAAAAGGGGAACTTTCAAATTTTCACTGAAAAAGTTGGAAGAGGCAATGTTCATATTAAGAAATATCTTCTTCGCGTATCTTGAGTTGGCTAACATTCACCGCCTTGATCTCTTCTGAAAAATATCCTAGATGTTAATGCCACCGCCACGTAGGGCTAGGAAAATAGGCCTAAACCTATGGGGCAGCTAGTCTAACTTGCCGGTTAAACATGACAGGTCAAGTTAACTAGGGAATCGGAATTATTCTCATATTCATTTTTTTGAGGATATCAATACATAAGTTGATTCTTGTTATTTATAAAAGAAGGGGATTTTTCCGATATTTTTTTTTAGAAATCGATATTTAAAATAAATTATTTAGTATTTATTAGTTATTATTTATATTTAATAGAATTTCTAATATTTATTATAAAATTAACAGTTAATAAATGATTAACAACTCACCTTGGGTACTAAACCCATCAAGATACCATATCAACTCCCACAGAAAAATTCTTGCATAAGTCTAAAACTTACCACTTTATTTTTTATACACACTCACAAAATCTAAAACAGCATATTAAAAAAGGACCCATATTAAAAAAAGACCCATTGTGGATGATTTTGGCTTGGATTTTGTGAGTGTGTGTAAAAGTGAGGTGGTAAATTTTGGATTTATGCAAGAATTCTTCTTATTTATATTTAATAAATTTTTAAATATTTATTATAAAATTAATAATTAATAACTCATTTAAAATATCATACACATCAAAGTACCATAATAAATTCCATAATTTAAAAATAATAGTTTGAGATTTGAATGCTTAATGGGTTCATTCCATTTAATTCACAATTCTAAAAGGATCGATTTAAGAATTTTATTCCACACACTTATTTATTAAACGAGCTAACTCAACTAGCTCAGTCAGTTATTATAAGTTATAACGAATTTGTAACACTTTGAAATGAGTTTGAACCTTTTGCCCAATCCTATAAATTCTCTCTTGTTTTGGATTTTCTTGAGAGTATTACATTACTTTTATTAATAATAGAGAATTCTATCTTTTTTTTATGGAGTTTTTATACTTCTAACTAAAAAGTATTTTTTTATAATAATATAAATAATATTTAAAAATTAAATAAGTTTTTTATTACAAAATTATTTGAAGATAAAGAAACTTTTTGAGATATGATAAAACTCCTCATTAAAAACACAACAATTGACATTATATGATGGAAGAATTAATCCTAAAAACTATTAATAAGGTATATTTAATCTTAAGGGATATAAAAAGTTTAAATGATTAAGAAAGACCATTCAAATTTTATTTAAGAAGATGAGCCATTAGATTTCACTTAATGGACAAGGATTTCTTAATAAAAACCCTTTTGGAAGACAATATACGAATGCCTAATTGTTTTTATTGAGTGGTCAAGTATTTTCATATAGTGGATAACTAATAGTGAATAAAGTTCTAAATTTACAAGAAGTTTGGAAAATAATATGCAAACAACTATTTCTTTTTATTGAATGGTCAAGTGTTACTACAGAGTGGCTAACAATAGTAAATAAATTTTTAAATTTACAATAATCGATGTCTTCTAGCATTGTATTAGACTGAATGTCCACTTTTGAATTTGAAGAACCCAAAAATGAAAAATAATTAATTGTAAATTTGCAGTTTTGAATCAATATAGATGTTAAATTAAAACTAATGAATTTTGTTACCTTTCATGTTAGCCTATAGCCAATCTTGAACATACATCAAAGCCTTCAATGTATTTGGGTGCAATCTACTACGATGTGGAGTAAGAAATCGGCCACTAGTACTAAATGTTGACACTAAAGCAACTGTGGAGATAAGAATTGCTAGAAAATCTCTAGCAATCATTTGCAAGGTTGGGTATTTCAACCTATTGGTCTTCCACCAAGCTAAGATGTCAAATTCTTCATCTGAATTAAGCAACACTCGCTCCTCTAAATAGTAGTCCAACTCTGACTTTTGATTCATATTAACAGATTGCTACTTCCTAACATACATTGCAAAGTTTGACCTCCAATTTTCCCTTCTTCCAACAACACGTGCCTCATCCACATCTATCACATTTGGCCTTGAAGATGAAGCACTAGCCTCCTTGCCCTTGGTCTTACTATGATACTCAATTACCAAATCTTCGCAAGTAGTTTTCACCTTTGCTATTTCAAAAGTTGATTCCTCTCTATAAATTTAGGGAAAAAGTAATTTAACAACATCAATTTATATTTAGGATCCAAAATTGTACCTATAGTCATTACCACATTGATCACACCCCAATACTTGTCAAATTTGACAATTATGATTGAAGTTATTTGATGAATAATGAAATTAGGGCAATTAAGCCACTTTCTCAAAGACAATCTAACTTCACAATTTTTTAAAGAGTAAACATTAGAAGTCAAATACAAAATACCAGAAAATAATTTAGTTACACTATAAAATAACTTCAACCTTTGTCAAATTTCTTTTGTCATCTTTCAATCATCTTCACTTGGCAAAGATTTATATTGATGCTCATGTTGTGACAAGTGATGAAAAACATCTTTATATCGTATGACAGCATAAGGCATCAAAAAGGTAGAATTCCACCTAGTTTTGCAATCAATAATAAGCTTTTTAACATATGGAATACTCACTTGATCACATGTCTCTTTGAGTTTTTTTTTTCTCTTAGGGATTGCTGTCCAAAAATTAACATTTTCTCTAACGTTCTCAATAGCATCAAATATTATAGACAAACTGTCCTTGACAATTAGATTCAATATATGAGCACAACAACGCATGTGAAATAATTGACCATCCAAAATGAATGACCTAAGTGAAATCTTATTTAAAATACATTCAATCATAGCATTATTTGTAGTACAATTATTTATAGTCAAAGTGAACAACTTTCTATCTAGATTCCAATCCATCAAGTATTGAATCAAGGTATTAGAAAGAATTTTGGCAGTATGGGGAGTAAGAACATAAATGAACCTGACACATAAATGAAAATTTCAATATTACACAGTAAGTTACCAACAAAAAAACAAAAAACAATAAGAACAATTGCAATGTTATTAGAGCAGAATTTAGTGCCATTACATCACAATTCGACTTTGGAAGGTCCACGAATCATCAATGTAATGAGTTGTGACAGTCATGTAGCCTCTATTGTGGTTATCAGAAGTCCACATATTAGTATTGATTGCAATTCGACTTGGATTCTTTGACAACAATTGCATTGTCTTCTCTTTCTCATTATCATAAAGCTTTATAATGTTATTCTTTACAGTGTTACAAGAAGCCCCTTAAATAAAGGCTGAAGAGCATTGCAAAAATTTTTAAAACCCAATTGATCAACCACAGACAACGGATACTTATGGAGAATGATCATGTTAGCAAGTTCCTTCCTTGGCATATATTGATTAAATGAACAAGTTTCAACAACTACAGTTTCATCCCCTCTTTTATAAGGTTTGATAAATGCTTGCCTTATATCTCGAGTAGTTTAAAATTTACAAATCTTGAAGTGCTTATGTAAGTATGACGTTCCTTGCTTTGGCTCACCCAAGAGCTTTGCGCCACAATAATTGCAAATGGCTTTCCATTTTCCATCTATCTTTTTGTTGCTGAAGTGATTCCAAACAATTGAAGTTTGTCTTATTCTTACAAATGGCTTTCCACTTTCATTTGGAGCCAAGCATTGAGTTTCATTTGGAGTTGTTGTATTATCTACATTGACCATAACATCACATGATTCACCTACTGCTGGTGTTTCACCTATGATAGGTGATGGAACTTGTCATTATCCATAGGAGTAGAAGTTTGCTCGATAGACATTCTACAAAATTAAATACAGATGTTAGAATAAATTACAAGTATTATAATGCATGAATTAAGCCTTTGGTTAAACAGATAAGAAAAATATAGGTTAAAATATAATTTTGGTCCTTATAGTTTACACTTATTTTCAATTTAGTCCTTATACTTTTTTTCTTTGTAAATCGTCCTCATACTTACAATTGTTAGCAAAATAGTCTCTGCCGTTAGATCCAGTTATGACGCCGTCAGTTTATGTTTTAACGTGGAAAATGAAGGTTGAGGTAGCACCGTTTTTGTCCACGTCATCATCCCTAACATTAATATAGGGACCAAATTAAAAATAAGATAAAACTATATGGACTAAATTAAAAATAAGATAAAATTATAAAAACCAAATATATAATATACTTTAAGAACATTTTAACTTAGCTATTTTTCTTTTCCATTCTGCATAATATGTAGCCTTATATTTAGCAATCATTATATCCCTAAGCACAATCTTACCACTATAAATTTTTATGTTGGCATACAAGCTTCTAAAGAGATAAACATGCTCTATTCTACTAACAGATAATTATCTTTGCTTAAAAATTAGTAGTATTTTTTTTTGTTATACGTAAGAATATCATCGAATCAGCTTTCGTGTCAACTGTAACGTAGTCTCTCCTTGACGATTAAGGGCACATCCCACATTGACATGGTGCATTTAAGATAATTAATTGATCTAAGCTTTGAATTCGAGTAGTTAAGGTAAAAAGCACACATTGTTATACCTTAATCATTAGGTCAACCACATTGAGTTAAAACTAGTAGCAATTACATAAATATAAAAGACTAAAAGTATATTAAAAATTAAATTAAGCAAAAGGAACATAAGAACGCTAAATGAGATACCAACTTGCATTAGTCTAAGTGGAAAGTGTTCGGTCATCAAAAGCATTTTGTCCTGGATTCGATCATTGGGGTAGTGTATATGAAAAAAAATGCAGTCGGGATGGTCCCCTCTTCTGGCATCTAACAGTATCTTGAGGGATTAGTCTTTCGCCTTCCGGGTCGGGAGATACCATAGGAAACCAAAAAAAAATGGCAAGTTTAGAGTTTTTCTTTTTGTTGCTTATTCATTTTACAATCTTTAAGAATATATAATAACTTTTATCATACTTAAAGTTAAATTAATCTCATGGTATATATAGACAGTAAACGCATACTATATATTTAGTCCTTATAGTTTTATCTTATTTTTAATTTGGTCTTATAATTTTCTCTTATTTTTAATTTGGTCCATATACTAATGTTAGGGATGATGTCACCTCAGCCTCTGTTTTTCACGTCAAACCATAAATTGACGAAATCATAAATAAGTCTAACGACGTAGACTATTTTCCTAATGATTGTAAGTATGAGAATTTATTTACAAATAAAAAAATATATTGACTAAATTAAAAATGAGTGTAAACTATAGAGACCAAAAATATATTTTAACCAAAAATATATTTAAGTGAAATTATTCTTTTTTCTTTCATTTGTAATGAATGGAGACCAAAGAAAAAAAAAAAGAAAAAGAAAAAACCAAGCAATGGGAAACTAAACGCCAAACGGGTATTGTGACCCCAACCGTCTGAATCAACAAGTGATGAGAAACTAAGGATTCAGCAGTACTTTAAAGGAATGCCCATGCTGAACGCAGGGCCATAAAAAAGATTAATTTAAAGAAAACTAAAATCACATGTCCAATTTTTGTCAATCAACAAAAGTTATAAGGGAAAATGATAGTAAAATAAGGGAAAAGTTATCGACTTTAACAACAAAAAGAAGAAAAATTTAATAGACATTTAAAATCTATGCTTGTAAAGCTCAGGAGGACAGTAGCAAACTACAGTTAAAAGGTGTGGACAACTTGGCTGATGTTGTAGAGCTCTTTTTGCTCGAATGGGTGCATCCGGTTGGGGTTCGTTGATGTTGGACGCTGGAGAAGATAAAATTGTCATGCCTAGTTAAGACGAGTATATAATAATTTTTCGAGGGGTGAAAGTGAATTGGCGCCACAATAGCAGAAAAAAGAAGGACAAAACTGAAAATACGATGAAAAGGGTAGGCACTTCCGTAAATATGAAAAAAGAGTTAGCGTATATAATCCCTCCAAGTCTAATCCCATTAGTCCATCATTTCACTTATCTACGCACTCTCTTACTCTCTACGGGCTAGGGTTTTAGCGCAGCTTTCAGAGTCTCGTCTTCGAGGTTCTCTCTCTTCTTCTCTCTCCTATGCTTTCCTTCAATTCAATCATTTCCCATGTTGCAGTTCGTGAATTTTGTTTTTCTTTATTCTTATCATCAATTCCTACTTGTTTAGTTGAACGATTCTTCGCGCTGTTTTGTATCATTTTTTTTTTATATTTGATTTGATGATTGCTTTGTTTTTATTTGATTTGATAATTGGGTGTTGTGAGAATTGTGCATGTTTGAATCAAGAGTTGTATGCATGGTTATTGATGAACAGATGAAGCTGAGGATTTCACTTGGTGGGAATAAAACATATATGCATGTGAACATGGCAAATATGTACATGTATGAATCGTGTATGTGGGTATTAGTTTTTGGGTCATTCTGTGTTTGCTTGATGATATAAGTGTCGAGTTTGGTTTGTTCTTATGTGTTTGTATTTGAGTTGAAGTACCCTGCTTCTGGATAGGTTTCTCATGTTTGTTTTTGGCAGATCCTTCTTGTTCCAAGCTTAAGGCGTAATGGCACATTAACATTGTGGTCATTGGCCATGTTGACTCTGGGAAGTCAACTACCACTGGACACTTGATCTACAAGCTTGGAGGTATTGACAAGCGTGTTATTGAGAGATTTGAGAAAGAAGCTGCTGAGATGAACAAGAGGTCTTTCAAGTATGCTTGGGTGCTTGACAAGCTTAAGGCTGAGCGTGAAAGAGGAATCACAATTGACATTGCCCTGTGGAAGTTTGAGACAACAAAGTACTACTGCACTGTCATTGATGCTCCTGGACACAGGGATTTCATTAAGAATATGATTACTGGGACATCCCAAGCTGACTGTGCTGTTCTTATCATTGATTCCACTACTGGTGGTTTTGAAGCTGGTATTTCTAAGGATGGTCAAACTCGTGAACATGCTCTCCTTGCTTTCACTCTTGGTGTGAGGCAAATGATTTGTTGTTGTAATAAGGTATATGATGTTTAGGATTTGTAGGACTTTATCACTCTGCACTCTAGATCATTACATTTTAATATTTCTGTAAGTAAGTTATTAATGTGCCCATGTCTGTGGTATTTTTGTAACAGATGGATGCCACTACGCCAAAATACTCCAAGGCTAGATACGATGAAATTGTGAAGGAAGTCTCTTCCTACTTGAAGAAGGTTGGTTACAACCCAGACAAGATTCCCTTCGTTCCCATCTCTGGTTTTGAGGGAGACAACATGATTGAGAGGTCCACAAACCTTGACTGGTACAAGGGTCCAACACTTCTTGAGGCCCTTGACCAGGTCCAAGAGCCCAAGAGACCATCAGACAAGCCCCTTCGATTACCCCTCCAGGACGTCTACAAGATTGGAGGAATAGGAACTGTTCCTGTGGGACGTGTTGAAACTGGTGTCTTGAAACCTGGTATATTGGTGACCTTTGGTCCTACTGGACTGACAACTGAAGTTAAGTCTGTGGAGATGCACCACGAGGCTCTCCAAGAGGCCCTTCCTGGTGACAATGTGGGATTCAACGTTAAAAATGTTGCAGTCAAGGATCTCAAGCGTGGTTTTGTTGCCTCAAACTCTAAGGATGACCCTGCCAAGGAGGCTGCTAACTTTACATCCCAAGTTATTATCATGAATCACCCTGGCCAGATTGGAAATGGCTATGCCCCTGTTCTTGATTGCCACACCTCCCACATTGCTGTCAAGTTTGCTGAACTTGTGACCAAGATTGACAGGCGATCTGGTAAAGAGCTTGAGAAGGAGCCCAAATTCTTGAAGAATGGAGATGCTGGTATTGTGAAGATGCTTCCCACGAAGCCCATGGTGGTTGAAACTTTCTCTGAGTATCCTCCACTTGGTCGTTTTGCTGTGAGGGACATGCGTCAAACTGTGGCTGTGGGAGTCATCAAGAATGTTGAGAAGAAGGATCCCACCGGAGCCAAGGTCACAAAGGCTGCACAGAAGAAGGGAAAGTGAATTGTGCAGGCTGGTTTATCAAGGGAAGTCTATAGCTACAATAAATGTTGGTTTCTTGCTCGCAGTACTTATATTTCTTGTCTTGGTAACTGGTTTATCGGACATAGTTTCAAGTCTCCACCATCGTCTTGCAACTCTTGTTCCCAGAACTGGGTTCTTGATCGGCGGTGGCAAGGCTATTTCTTTTTAAGTTTTATGCATGCTCTATATTCTGGTGTGTCTTTGTGAGAACACTTCCATTTTTGTATGGAGCAGTGAGTTTAAGGACCAGTCCTACACTGCTGATATGGCTTTTGAATATCAAACTATATTTGTGTTCTACATCTTGAGTTTAATTCTTGAGTTTCTGCTGGTGCATTTATAGGGTGGTACGTGATAGTTTTTTGCCAGCTTGGCTGTGAATGCAGGTAGCATTTATGAATCTAGCTGTGAAAGTATGCGTATCCTTAGGTACTATAGTTTTTAATGGTTTTGGTGCTTATTGGTACTTTGCTTATAATGTACGGGCTCTTTTGTTGTTCTGTTGCCCAAATTCTCAATAATCAACGCCAGACAACACCCAATTATTATTCACTAATTACTGAAGATCAGTGTGGACTTGTTCCATCTCTTGTGGAAATGTAAATGACAGTATTGTTAACTAGTGGTTGACAATCCAATATTGGTGTTTCCCTTGTGAAATGAATAAAATGATTGTCCCATTTTAAACCTTGAGTGTATAACCTGTAGAGAAAATACCTTGATAAAACCACCATTAATAAACAGGCGTACAAAATTGAATCTGCGAAATGTCTATTATTGACTATTATTATCTGTATAAGGATTAATACGAAGTTTTGTTTCTTTGCCATGTTCTTTTGTTTTCAAAAATCCAAACTTTTAACATGCAAACATTCTAACGCTAATCATGAATACAAACAAATAATTGAAAAACTATGTCAAATCAAAGGAAACTAGTCTCGTAGATTTGAGTAAGCCTTGCTGTGTTATTTGTATGCACTAGATGTGAGACAGCCAAAAGATCATTGAGCCAGAAAGATGAGTATAGTACAATGATGTCACTATGTGGATTTTCTCATACTGGAACTAGTAAACGAACTTAACTCCATATACTTGTGCAGTTACAAGATATGGTTCAAGTAGTTGAGATGGTGGAAAATTGGATATAGAGATTATAAATTTAAGTTATAGTAACTATTCTCTCCTACTGACTAATTTTGTTGGTCCTTTGGGTTTAAGAATCATCATTTGTGGCGTATTATGGCTGCTACGCTCTACAAGTGCCTACACTACTAATTGCTCTACAAGTGCCTACACTACTAATTAATGTATTATGTTTGATGTCAAAATGACCTTGTCGTGAAGGAGAAAAGATTTAGGGCTCGTTTGAATATGAGAAGATGACTTTTTTATAGATTTTTTCAATAGAGCTTTTTTTAAAAAAATATTTTGTATTTAAATATAATATTTAAAAAGTATTTTTAAGTATCAGAAGAAATTTTAAGTTTGGATAAAAAAGAATAGAAATTTTTTTTTTATATAGTAAAATGACTGAAATAAGCCAATCTCAAAAAATTGATGAATTATAATGCAAAAAAATCATGAATATTTTTTTTATCTTTGTTTTGTTTTACAACTCTACATTTGGGATTATCCTTGGCCACATACAACATTTGGTCAAGGACAAAAGCCTCAAGAAAACTTTTAAAATCAAATATTCAAGCATGTATAAGGAGAGAAATGCGAGCTTAAAATCAGCACATTACTTGCAAAATCCAATGCTAACGAGAATGAACACATTGAGTCAAGCATCTAACATTATGAGGATGAAAATATGCCAAAAGCTTCCTAGCAATAATGCATCCACACACTCACTCACTCACTCACTTGCGCAACACATACACACACCCTAAGATGAGATGAGGTGAAGCTATGAGATGAAATGAAGCCGTCAATGAAAGAGGTCTTCTTGAATCACATAGCAGGGTAAAAAGAGAGGACATTATATGTAATTTTTAATAAAGGCAAAAAATATTTGTTATAAAATTATATTAAAAATTATTTCTCTTTCTTAATTTTTTAAAAGTTGAAAATCATTAACTTCCAAAAAAAAAAAAATAGTAATTGGACCTTTTTTTAAACTTCTATTTTTTTTAAGTTGCATTCAAGCACATTTTAAAACATGTAGAAGTATTTTTTTTAAAGTCAATCCATCCGCACTCTTAAAATCATGTAAAAATGATGGATGGAAAATGAGATTGGAAAAAATAAAAATAAACTAAAACTTAATTGCAAATTATAGGATAATATTGTTACAATTAAAACTAGAATGACCAATGACCATAATCAATGGTGAGACTATTGACACTCACAATTATCTACTCACACTCCTATTTAATTACTTACAATTTTAATTACCTAAAACACCCTTAATGCTGCTCTTTCATACTTAAACTTTTCTTTTATTTATACTTTTAGTTGTTAGTTAGCTGTCATATACTTTTACTATTTTTTTACCAACTTGTGTTAGTTCAAGTGGAAAGGGCTCAATCATCTTAAACATCTTGTCTTAGGTTCAATTCTTAGGGCGGTGTGTATATAAAAAACACAGTTGTTAGGCTCTCCGCTTCACGTGCTTAATAGTACCATGTAAGATTAATGTATCATTTTCAAGATGAAGGGATACCTTTGTTTACATAATAGTACCTTGTGGGATTAGTCTCTCGCTTTTCAGACAAGGGAATACCTTTGTTTACACAAAAATATACTTGTACTTTTAATATTTATTTATCTAATAATTAATTCTAAACCATACAAAATCAAAATTTATAATATTCTTATTGACAATTGTATTTAGTTTAAAAGTGTTTAATCAAACAAATTAAATATGACCGTGTTCACTACGTTAAATATTGTTTTATTTTTAAATGTTATTGTAAATCTTACATAATTTCATTTTCATTTGTGATGTCAATAGAAATGAATTTAACCAAAATTAAGTAATTAAAATAATTATATCTAATATTACTTAAATTTAACTGAAATACTTTTTTGTTACCTTAAAAAATTCATGCCACAAATTTAAAAAAAAATTATATTTTATATTAATATATGAAACTATTTATACAATTTGTTACTTAAAATTTCTTAACTAATAATGATTTATTTATTTATTTATTCATACATAAAAATATGAATTTTATTAAATCTAAAGAACCAATAAATAAATCAGATAAAGAAAATAATAAATGGACATTAAAATTGAGAGAGTAAATGGAAAATGTGAATAGAATGAAGTATCACTTAAAAAGGAAACTACTTTATTAAGGATATTTAAGTTATTATAATAAGTATTTAGAGAGGAGTGTCAATAGACAAATAAAAGTGCTAATAGCTCTACCCAAAATCAAACTGAATGGACCAAAAGTATTAAGCAATTTTTTAGGTAAAGATTTCTTATTTTTTGATATGGAAAAACATTGTAATCTAACATATAAGACAAGAAAGAAAAAATTATATTATTAATTTTGGATATAGAGCCAAGAATTTAGGGTACATGCTCAATTATAAGTAATAATTTTTGGCCTAAATTGAATATGGATTCTGCCATGGCATATGCATGTTCAAAGAAGGTCATAATCTATATAAGAGAATTACTAAACCAATATAATTGTTCTTATAGCTCATGTTAACCTGTTATTACTGGTTTGAAGATTATTTCAAGAAATATATTTGAAGAACTTGGTGATATAGAATGCTTTAAACACGAAGAAAACTTCCATGTTTCGAAACCGGACTTATGAAGGCTTGAATTCTAGAGCATAAACTTTGAGAGTTTCCTATCAGTTTCCAAAAGCTACCTTAGAAACATGGAAGAGAAACAAGGAACGCTTTATCTCATTTCAAGAAGGGTGCTTGTTGAGTTACCTATCAAACCAATATAAAATAAGAAAGCACCCAACATGTTTTCTTTGAGAATAATAAATGGAAAGCAGAATTAGATGCTGAATCGGTGTGGACGAAAAAATGAGCGAAACAAGAGTTACAAGTTTAAGAAACTAGGAGAAAGAGTGCGTGGGAGAACTTACAATCATCCAATTTTGTGAATTTCATTGGATCCACGTCTACAGAACCTACAGAATTATCTTTTTGTGTTGCTGGTTATATATTACGTGCATGATTATATGCTTTGTTGAAAGAAAAATAGTTTCTCGATAAAACATTTTGATTATTTTACATGTCTTCTTGCTAACTTATGGCTTAGCAACATTCAGTCTTGTGATTAGTACTTTTCCTCCTTACGGTACAAAAGTGGATTAAGAGCAAGTTAAAGAAGGAGCCATGGTTCTCAAAATCCCTTTTGAAAGAGCAAAATAAGAAATGAGCTTCACCAAGAAATGTATGGTTGAAGTGGTAAATGATTTGGATCTCTAAGAAGATGTCAAATATTCAAATCATAAGAGTCGTAACATAAATTATAATGGTTAATTTGGTGCACTTTCATATAATTCTATGGTTAAGCTTATTAGTTAATAATTGTTATTGCCTAGACATGGTAATCACAATTTTACAACTTTATTAGGCAATCAATAACAAGTAAGATTTTGAAACTTTTGCATTTATAGAGAGAGGTGAACTCCACATGAATTATAGTGGTCAATTTGGTGCACTTTCATATATAATCCTATGGTTGAGCTTGTTAATTGTTATTGCCTACTCATGGTAATCACAATTTTACAACTTTACTAAGCACTGGATAACAAGTAAGATTTTGATGCTTTGTATTTATAAAGAGAGGATACTTTGACATGCAAGACGCAAACGCTTGTTCGTGAGGAAGAGAAATATTTTCCTTCAATAAAACGCTTTCGAAAAACATGCCAACATATGTTTGTGATGAAGAAAAGCTGAAACAAACACACACTTGGCCTAGTGTATTTGTTTAAAATGGTGGTGAACTTCAACATGCACTTTACATCTTTCAAGGTATTTTTATAAGAAGCAATTTTTTTTTTTTGCTTCTCTCAATGCCCATTAATGTTTATGATATAGGTAAAACAAACATACTACTACTAGATCCGCTAACCTAAATATGAAATTAGTATTTGCTTGTATAGCTTCAATAGTTTCTTGGGTGATTTTTTTTGATCTTGCGTGACATTTTTTATCTCTTCTCTGAATTCTTAAATAATTTATGATTATTTAAGAAAAATACAATTATTGGAAGGATTTTGCCTTAATTCCTCTCTTTTTTCATGGTTGCACTTTACGAGAGTTGCAAGAGAAATACTCAAGGAGATTGACTAATGGTTAGGGAGGTGTGTTAATATGGTTCGAATCTTAGGTTAACATCTAGAAAAAATTAATTTCCTTAAGTGCACTAAGTTGATGTAGGGGTGCACTTTTAAAATCTTCGAGAGAGGAGCAAGTTAACTCAAAAGAAGAGTTATAAGAGAGGGAAAAAAGGCGACTACACTTATACACTTTAGTAACTAGTAAATACATGATTAGATTAACTTATTTTATATTCGAAAAAACTTAATTAAAAACTATTAATTAAATATTTTTTTAAAACAAAATTATGAACTCAATAAATTAATTCAAACACACTAAATTTAATTTTTTTTCAATTTTTTTATCAAATTTTTATATCAAATAATTATAATGTTACAATTTATTATTTAAGAAATAATTCATAACAAATTTTATTTATGGATTAGTGTAACTTAAAGCACATTTTTAGAATTTGAATTTTTTAAGTGAATGATACACTCTAATGAATAAAGTACAAAATTATAGCCACTAATTAAAAAAAATTAAAAGGGTAAACTATCACGCATCCATAATCTATTATTTAGATATTTGTATTTGATCTGAACCACATTTTAGTATATCAGATCAAATCTTGAGCTAGCCAGGACCTAAAAAACCTAATTAATTATTTAATTTCTGCAAATAGATAAAGTTAATATTATTTAATTCATCTAAATGCACTAAGCTAATATAATAATGTACCTTTAGAATTCCTATATCTTTATGTTAAAAAGTTTAGCTTATTGGATTATATTGCATTTTTATAATTCAAGAGTAAACATTTATTTTGATGAGTTTAATTTTTATTTATTGTCGGTGTAAAAAAATTTTATATTGTCATCCAATCATGTATTGCCAAATCAGTAAAAGAGTTGACTATCACAACAACTACCTAGAAAGTCTAACTATTTTAATGATTTGGCAACACATGATTAGATGATAATGTAAAAAAATTTTACACTGACAGTGGATAGAAATTAAATCCATTTTATAAAGATATAAGTATAATTAGTTTAATCTTTTAATAATTGTTGATATCAAATTAGTCATTTTAATGTCAAAAAATGACATTAAAAGATAACCAATTTAATGTAAAACTAAGATTTAATGACTAATTTGATGTAAAAAATAATATTAAAAATCAATGAATGTTAAAAGGTTGATATTATATAAATATTTTGTTATATTCATTGCTAAAAGATTTAACTAATTACATTTGTATTTGTTTATTTTTAATTCAATTCAATACAATTTTTGTATGGAAAAAAATTAAAATTAGAAAAAAAGTATTTACAAAAATAAAAAAAAAGTTGCTTCACAGTTCATCATACCTAGCGAATACAAAGGAGAAAGAAACAGGGTTGGTGTCAGAGCAGGAGACACCACCTGATGCGTGTGCGAGAGAGAGCATTTGAGTATTGAACTGAAGTTCCACTACTACACCCACTGTGGATCTTCCCCTCTCTTTGCCTCCTCAGCTCTCAGTACATTTTCTTGTTCACAGTAATCTCTTCAATTTTCCATTTTTCCTTCTCCATCTTATCTTATAAAGTTTTCATTTTTATTATAATTATTGATTACCCAGATCGTTCAATTCAATGCTTTGAATTTGAATTTTCTGGGATTTGTTTTTTCCTGCAATCCCAGTGGAACCAGTGGTGCTTTTAGTATGAGGGTATACCCAGATTAAAAAAAATGTTCTTTTGTTTTTTGGTTGCTGCTTTCCCATTTGCTCTGATGATTGTTTGTTTTCTGCTTGTCAAGTTAAAAATTCCTTCTGAAACGATCAAGTGGGAATAAGGAATTTGGTGAGCCAATTTTGGTACTTTTGCAGGACTGTTTGGTATATTTAGAATTAGTGTCATCTGGTGGGCCAAGTCTTTAAGAATTTCTAGCTTGAAAAGGAATTGATGCACTTGTTGGCCTTGATTTTCTCATTGAGATTTTCTGCATCGTCTTTTATATCTTTGGTTTTTCTTGTGTGAGTTGATTTTGTTGCATGCCCTTTTGTTCTAATTTTGATTTTGCTAAATGCCCTTGTTCTATGAAAATTTCTTTGAAATGAATAATCAGGCATTTGATTGTATGAACTTGGAATGATCCTGAATAGAACTCCCATTGTAGAGACTAGAGAGATATTATAGCTGTACTTCTAACTTTGTTGTCATGCAATATTATCGTTATACTTGTTAGATTTTATTACAGAATTATTTGATATTTGATATGGCTTTCTATATGCTTGATTTTTGTAGAAATCATGAAATTTGAAAATAGTTTAGGTGTTTTGACAGCCTATCATCTTTGCTTGTTGTAATAAGAATACAAAAGCAATTATGTAGTGTAGGTACTAGGTTGAATTTTAAAGGTAGTCATGGATGTGGTTTACTTGTCTTCCCAATATTTTGGTAAACAATTGAAAGTTAATTTTATTGTATTTAAGTAATTCTAAGAAAGTAAGCTTGAGATGTAGGCAAAATGCAAAATCCAGATGCAAATCAGCTTCCTGAAGTGGATTCGTTGCCAGATGGGTTTGTTGAGAGCACTGCAGAGCCTCTTGCTCCTCCAACTCCAACTCCTGAACAAGAGAAGCCGTTAAATAGTTACAAGGAGGATGGTTCCTCAAACCTTGGTCATTCTAATGAATTATCCAATGAGTTGGGGGTAAAAGAGTTTCAAAACAACCATGGTAAGGAAGATTAGTGAGCAACTAAAAACTTTTCATGTTCCTTATCTAAAGCATGTACCTTTGATGCCTCAGACTGCTCAGTGGAGGTTCCCTTTAATAGCTGTGTGCAGCAGACAGAAGGTACACAGATTACTCCTCCTCTAGCTAATTCTGTTTCTGAGGCTTCGCTATCCAGATGCTGCGAGGTAAAAGAGCAACGGCAAGGAGAATGTCAAAGTTCAGATAAATGTAATTATCCTTTGCCTCAATGCCCCTTTTTTTTGTAGATGTTGTAACTAGTAACTAAATTCTAAACTGCAAATTATTTTTTCTTATCATGGGAATTGCATGAATAAGATCTTGATCTTGACTAAAGACTGGTTTTTTTGTGACTCTCTACAATTGGGTGCTACCAAATTTTTCTTATGGTGCCAATGATTTTTCTGTTGAGGTTTTGGAGTCTTATTCATGGTGATGATGTCTAAATATTGTTCTTTGGTCTTTCATTTCTTCTCTTTCTTCATTTTCACTCTAATGATTGATTATTGTTCTTCATAATAGAAAAAACTTGAGCTTGCAGATTATTGTCCAATAAGGTTTTATTTTTTGGAGGCTGAGGTAGGATTATTCAACAGTTGAAATGTTTAGAGAATTGGTTGATTGAAGGTTTATTTAGGGTAGAACAGAGATTGTGTTAGACCCCCACTAATGAAAACATATAAAAGAAGAAGCAAAGGGAAGCCAAGTGCTAAGGTGTATGAAAGACTGACCAAAGGAGGATGTAGAGGAGTATGGCTCAAGGGGGCTGAGTGTGCTGAGGGAGCTGGGAATGTGACAAAGCAGGGTTTAGTTGAGAATAAGCAACTGGACAGCTGGCAGCAAGAGAGTGGTGGGGAGGATAATTCTGGAATCATACCAGAAAGTGAAGAGAGAGAGAGAATAAAGAGGGGGAAAGGGGAAGTGAAGAGGTAGGAAAAGTGTGAGAGTCAATTGAGAGGGAGCCTCTTTTTAGGCTTGTAAGGGAGTGCTCTGTGAGCATCGGTTCTTGGGTGTTCTAGCTTTGAGCTTCTACCCAGCTACCCATCTGGTGTAAGAGCTTATTCCATTTCTGTTTTTGAGTTTCTCTCTTGTAGTTTCTTTCTGTTTCAGTACTGCAAATACATAAATCAACCAGAGGTTCACATTCTGGTTGAGGAAACTATTTCAATTCTAGTCTCATTCCCAAGTTATCTATCAGATTGTTTTTACTTTTTAGCATCAGAATGTAGGCAAACAGAGAGCTAAATGAGGTCTACTTCTGGGCCGTGGATTATAGCCATGGGCAATGGCATCAGATTAGTCAATTTTGATACAAGATCAAGAAAGGATGAAAATAATTTTGAAAGAGAATTTCTAGACATTGAGGTCAAATCTCTAACGTTAAAGATATTTGAATTAATGTGATTAGGGAGAGTTGGTTAAAATGTTTAGATAACCTAGGTGCAATTCATACCTATGATTCCTTTACCATACCATCATTTGTGGATATACTATCTTTATCAAGTAAGAAAGCACATTTCCTTGATTATTATCCACCAACTGATGTATTTTAATTAAATTAAAAGCATCTTGTCTTTCTCTCTCTTGGCATTCTTAAATGGTAATTATTCGATGATAGATGTTCCCAGTGAAGAACCCATAATCTAGTCCACCTTTGATTTTTTTTTTTAAGTGGTGAAGGTGACATCAAAGCAAAAATTCATTGGCACCATATAATGAGATTTGTTTAACCAATAATCTTTGGAGACTTGGATAATCTACTTCTTTTAGGACTTGGAATCTCAATTGGTGTATTAATAAAACACTAAGTAACATAATAACATATACATTCTTACCTTGAAAATAATGTTTCTTCTTATTTCCACTGGCGGAACTTCTTTGGGGCATAGGGGGCAGCTCGCCCCCCCCTCCAAATTTTTTATTTTCAAAACATATATATGGAGGATATGTGCTGAATTATATCACTATTAGTCTAAATTTATGCTACTTTCTAGTTTTGATGTTAACATTGTTAGGCATGGATTCCCTTGAGGTAGCTGCTGTCGGAACAAAATAGTCTTTTGTCTAATCTTATGCTTCTTTCATAGGCTTGAACCCAATCTAGCTTGTAGACAATGCTAAAGTCATAAACTTAGGAAATGATCCCCTACTTTCATACTAGCAATTTCGTTTATGGTGGTTATAGGTAGATAACACTAAATTAACAACTTCCTCACACCTTGTTTATTGTTGTCAAAAGATGAAAAAAGTTTTTTCCCATTTTGGAATCTTTGTCCCTTTGTTACATACCAAACTTTGAAGGCTTATCAAAATAAGAAGGAAAATATATATGTTCTCATTTTTAAATGTCTTAAATTCACCCCACCTTCTTTTCTTTTTGTATTTTTTTTTTAATTAAAATTTCTTATCCATCCATATTTATCGGCCCCCCCCCCCTGGTGAAACAAAAAAAAGACCAAAATTTTGAGGCAAGTTCTGCCACTGCTTATTTCTTTCTAATGGACTGGCCATAGGCACATAAATTATGGAACGGAACTGAAATAAGCATATAGAAATAGTTTTGGAGGGTTTCTTTAAGAAAATTGGTTGAATTAAAAAAATTCTTTCTGAATTCTGAAGGAATTAGAACTAGTACAAATAATGGATAGTGGGACTGTTGGAGTTGATAATGGATGGGTTGCTTATCCGAATAATTCTCAATGGAAAAATAATTTATTAAGAGAAAGAAGAGAAGTACAAAGATGGAGGATAAGAACTTACCCTAAATCATTTACTTAGGGATGCTATTTATAGATGTTTCGCTGTGGCTTCTGTTCTTTATTAAGTAGAAGTATGTATCCTGCAAGACAATGGTATTATCATATTATGTCCAACGCGAATGTTTATATATATCTATATTCATATTTTAATATGTTATACAATATAGACGTAGATATGACTAACTGACTATAATAATTTCTTCTTATGTTATACAAATTTCAAATTGTCAACAAATTAAAATCATACCTCTTAATTTCTAAAGGAGTTGTGTTTCAATTATGAGCTTATGATTTATTCTGCAAAATGTTTTGGAGGAGGCTTGCTCTTTGTTGACCATGCAGAGAAATTGGGGAGCTCTTAGAGTCAATGCTTTTCTCTTTATTCATGGAAGCAGATTGAATTTGCTAGACAGTGTTGGCCTCACATTCCCACTTGGTCAACAAATTTTACTTCTTTCCTTATTCATTTATGGATTTCCCTATTCTTGACCTTTTTCTATTTCTTAATTTCCCCTCTTGAAGATTAGCAGAATCTTCTCATCATGTTTGATACATGCATGACTTTTAAAATTAGATGTTTCCTTACTGATGTATATTTTTTTAGCTGGATGTGACTTAAACTTTGAAACTCTTCTTTGTCTTTAGTATTCTAGTTCAAACAGTCTCCTATTGTGTGGATTAGGGTATTCCCTTTGTTGTATAGCCCCAAGAGTAAATTTGGTTTATATCTTCTTTTTTTGTTTAATTATCCATATCCCCTTTCTTAGGGCTAAAGATCTTTTCCATCCAAAAGCAAATTGAATGAGCATGATTTTAAGAACTTTTCTGTTGGACAGATGAACAAGAACTCTTAAACTAACATTTCTTTCATTCTCTTGCACTGCTGGACACTATTACCCATACTAAATAGCTTCTAAATGATTGGTATGATTCTGTAAACTGACACAATCAATTGATTGCCTTGCATGCTTGAGCAAAGAAGATAATTATTTTACATACTTAAATGAAATCAGTAAATTGGGTTGCACATGTCTGTAAACCTATAAAACCACATGCTAACAGATCTCCATGTTGCATTATTTATGTCTGCTAGTTCTTCTTTCTTTGAGTATCTGACATGGTTTTGTCGCCCTTATTGCTAATTGCTGTTGCAGCAACTGTTGAACACTCGGAGACAAAAGCAGTACCTCCAAAGGATGCATGTTCACCAGAGATTGTTGATTCTTCCAAAAGCAGAAAACCAGTTAGTAACTTAATTCTATTAATTCCCATATATTCTCACATGCATTGGTACATATAAATATATCTGTCCTGCTACATATTTATCGCTCTCTCTCTCTCTGGTCCCCCACCCTTTGCCTCTCTTTTAAATCTCTGCTATTTATTTCGGACAGTTTATTAAACATGTCTTTGACAGTTCAACTGTCTTATTTTATTTGACTAGCAACTTGTTTTTGTTTTTCAGGCTTTAGGTTTGATAGGACTAACTTGGATTGGATAAAGTTTAGTGGAAATAAATAGCAGAGTGATCCTTTTTTATTTATGAAAATATTAAATAATTTGGACTATTTTTCCATGCAGATTGCGAGGCTGTGACTTTGTAGGTCTAATGTACATCCTGTCATTCAATAATAGTGATGAGGATGAGTTGATTGATTCTAGAGTTGTTAGGTTACCTTTGTGGGGATGAGATGGACAAGTATTTCAGAGTTTTCTGTCAATGTATAATATCTTTGAGTTTGTAAAGAATATCCATTAGGACTACTGAACAATAGGGAAGTCCTATAAAGCTTTAGCAGCTGTTTGGTTTGTTTAGAGAAGTGTCTTTATAAAGGAGGTAAGTCAAATACAAAAGAAAGACCCAGAGAATATAAATGTAATTAGGGCTAGATTAGGTTCTATTGAGTAGAGAATTCATATGGAGGATTTTAATTGTTTCACAAGAAACCATATACTAATTTCCAGACAGTTTGGGATTAAGGTTTAGGTTGAGTTGAGTAAGAACATCAAATCAAAGCTTCTGTGTTAGTGTTACTAGTGTCCTAATATACTTGCCATGCACACCAATTTTCAGCTTGGTTAACGTTCAGGAACCCTTGTGGCAAAGCTCCTTTGTTCATATTCTAAAAGCTGTAGACTTTTTAGCATTATATCAATATTAAAACTTAATAATCTCTAATTATGCTTAGATTCTGTGAAAGACTTACTGCCAGAAGATTCTCTAATTAATCTGGTGCAATTTGAACCTACCTTTTAAATGAGCAGAATCTTTAATGTGATTGATTCACCCTCATTCCTTTTACAGTCTGAATAAGAATGTGGTTTTGGATATTTCTAATTTTCTAATAAGGAAAAATGGACAGTTTTGCAGTAGTCATATTTGAATTAAAGATGTGATTGGTGAGCACTTTGCAGTGTATTTATCTCATTTTGGTCAATATGGGAATATTTGTTTCATGTTTCCTTCTTTCTTTTTGCATGTCAGTCATATATGAGACTACATTCAGGAAAGACTGAATAGTTGAACTTCTTAATTTCCCAGGAAACTGGTGAAAAGCGTAAGAGTGCAAAGCGTACACTTAAATCAGAAAAGGAGCTTTTAGAATTTACACTGAAGTATCAACAAGTGTTGGCAGAAAGAGATGCAGGTATGTTGCAATGAATATATCTGACTTTGATTACTGAACGTTTTGAAATATGCCCTATAAAGCATTTGTGACGTTTCTGATCCTGTTATTGGAGTTCTTACTTTATACCTGTGTGCATTAATACTAGGGCATTCAAGGGATTTTCACTATACTAATCTATTACCTCATAATTGAGCACTTGAATGGTATCTTCTAATGGGATTGTATTGTGCTCTTTTGGTTTTCCTTCTATATGTATTATTTCTATCATATGCCAATAAGTGTAATCAGCAATATTATTTCTCTAAAAATGACTATTTAAACATGTTAACAACTTTTTTCTTTTGGTAGTTTGGGTTAGGTTGGAAGTAGGGGTAAGCTTTTGAGTTGTTTTGAGAAACACTGTTTGGGAAAATGGTAAGCTGAGAGACATTTTTTGTGGAATCTTAAATAAATGGCAGGGTTAATCTGTAAGTATATTGATGCTGATTTTTGTTCGTTGACTGTTGCCCTTCTTTTTGTAGCTCTTGCTGTCCGAGATAAGCTTGAGTCACTGTGTAGGGAGTTACAACGTCAAAATAAAATGCTGATGGTATTTTTCTATTGCACTGCTACCTCTTAAACTGATCGTATAATGAGTGTGTGTGTACATATATATTTTGAGATGTAGAATACCTCAAATATTATGTCTTTCTTATACACAGTTGTGATCTGTTGATTGATTATGCAAAATTTACTGGGAAGTTAAATCCTCTGATTGAAGCTAATTCTTTTTCGTTAAAAGTTTTATTAGAGAGAGAAGTAATAAAATAGGCAGGAGGATAACATATCCCCTTAAACTGAGAAGTGAAAAACTAATTTAAGCCAACTCTGATCCACTAGATGCATTCTCTTTTGGTGAAACACTTGGTCATGGGTTTTAGTTTCCATTAAGTCACATGGAAAGACGACTCTGTTGTCATGCTTTGCTGCTTGAAGTTAGTTAGCCCATGACAGGGTTGTGTCATCCTTCTCTCTACTACCTTGAGGAAGCACTTGTGGACACTGCTGCTGGTGTCCACAAGTGGAAAGGGGCTTATGTTTCTCTCAGGGGTTGAATTATCCTTATTTCAGGCTTGTCTTTCCAGCATTCCTATCTACTACTTATCTTTGTTCCGCATCCTTGTGGGAGTTGCCCCTACAATAGAAAAGATTATTAGGAATTTTCTTTGGTCAGGTGCTACAGATATGAGACGTGATCATCTAGTGAGTTGGGAGGTGTATTGTCGTCCCAAGAAGGAAGGGGGTTTAGGTCTTGGTAATTTGGTGTCTAAGAACATTGCTTTGGTAGGTAAATGGCTATGGCGTTTTCCTTTGGAACCTCATTCCCTTTACTTCAAGTTATCCAAAGTAAGTATGGCTTAGACCAAAATGGGTGGGATGCCAATACAGCAATCCGAGCTTCTCATTTTAGTTCATGGAAATTTATCTCACATGGTTATGCTACCTTTAAGTCTTTGCTTTCCTTGAAGGTGGGCAATGGTTCTCATGTCAACTTTTGGGAGGACCATTGGGTAGGAGACTTCTCTTTTAGATATGCTTTCCCACGTCTTTATCATCTTTCTTTCTTCCTTACACAACTCTACTATCCACAATTCTTAGTGTTCAAGATTCTGTCTTTTCTTTGAATTTCCACTTTTTTCGTAACTTAAATGATATAGAATTTTCTGAATTGGAGTTTGTTTGGGTCTCCCAGACTTGGTTATTTGTCTTCTAACCTGGATAAAAGGAATTGGTCTCTTGACCCTTCTTGGGTGTTTTCATGCAAATCTGTTTTACAATTCCTAACTCATTCATATAGAGCTAGTTTCCATCTTGATAAATCCCTTTGGAAGTCCAAAGCTCCCTCTAAGGTCAAGTTTTTTATTTGGACTGCAGTGCTTAATAGAATCAATACTAATGATATGTTGCACGTTCGTAGGCCACATAAGGCTCTTTCCCCTGATATGTGTGTTATGCATGGTGCCTGCTCAGAATCAATTCCTCATTGGTTCTTACATTGTTCTGCTGCTGTTTTCTCTTTGGAATTCTTTGTTCGGCCCTTTTGTTGAATGTTGGGTGTGCCTTAGGTCCCTAGACCAATTTTTGATGATTAGCTTTCATTGTTCTGGTAGAAATAAATAGGCTAAATTTTTGTGGCAATGGGCAATCTATGCTACACTTTGATGCATATGGTTGGAGCGCAACTCTTGAATCTTTAAGGATTTTTCTTTGGCACAACAGCTGATTTTGGATAAGATTAAGCATTTAACTTCTATTTGGTGTAAAGCATATGGTCTTTCTAAGGGGGCCTCCCTAACAGATATGTTGAGGGATTGGGTAGCTTTGCTCCATTGATGTTTTCTTTTTTTCTTTGTTATTTTGTGTTTTATTCTTACATTAAGGAGGATCCTTATCCCCCAAACTCTTTGTAATTTCTTCTCTGTCTTAATGAATTTTTTCCTTTATCTAAAAAAAAAATAACACTGCCATTGGTGTCTAAAGGAGAGCATCCTGACCAGGCCCTTTCTGATGTTGGTTCCTTAATGGGTAGAGGGGGAAGGGACTCTGATGGTTATGTGTTAGGCCAGCAATTACTAAAGGGTATTTTAGTGACACTGGATAGGGGTATAAAAGGGTACGTGCCTTGTAACCAACTGACCACTTGGCAGCTGGGCTATTAGGATGGTGCATGGGGTGAGGGAGAGCTGTTGGGGAGTAACTATATAAAGAAGGAAGGAAGGGAAGGGGAGAGGCAGGAAACAAGTGAGTAGAGGGAATTGGGTGGGAGAGACCAGACACTCTCGAATTGCCTGGGATATCTTGTATTTCCTTTTCTAGTTCAGAGTTTCTTCTCTATTTCTGTATACATCAGCCCCACCGATTCTGATATCTTATTGATATCAGTTCAGGAAAGGACATATAACAAATCTGTTTCTGCTTTCTTCTTGTGATCTGATTTGGTTCCTATCATTATGCCTTAGCTAATGCTACCATGACCAGCAGTACCTTCCTAGCATTTTTGGTTCAACTTCCTAGAAAAAAGAATTCATTAATGGATGCAAGTAAGGTATTTATCCTTTTTTTCAATTTGCATTTTTTTTTGGGAGTGTGTATGTGTGTCAGTTAGGCACCAATCAAAAGGTGGTTATGGCTTCTGCTTGGGAAATATGATAGTAAATAACAGTAGAAAATCATGTATATGGGTAGGGGATCAATGTTTCTTTCTTAGAGGCTTTTCCCTGTCTATGTCATCTCTGATCTCTGTACTTTGCATACAACAACAACAACAAAAGCCTTTGCCCACTAGGTGGGGTCGGGTACATGGATCAAATGACACCATTGGACTCTGTCAAAAATCGTATTTTTGGAAAGGCCACTTAGATCAAGGTATTTTTGTAGTAGTTTCACTTAGGATTTTCTTTGGTCTTCATCTTCCTCTATTTATTCAACTATCCTCCATTTGATCAACTCTTCTCACTAGCGCATTTATTGGTCTTCTCCTCACATGACCAAACCATTGTAGGTGAGATTCTATCATCTTTTCCTCAATAGGTGCTACTCCAACTTTCCCTTGAATAAATTTCTGATCTCTGTACCTTGGATAATTCACCCATTATAAATTCTATTCTATTCATGGTCCTAATTTTACTTGGGATTTTCACTTTCATAGAGACTTGACTAACAGAGAATCTAGTGAATTACAGTCTCTTTGCTTTTACTTGAATATATTCATTTCTCTACCAATTCAGATAAGGTAGTAAGGACTTCAGATTCTTCCAACGTGTTTTCTTGTAAATCCTTCTGAAGTTCAGAGCTGGATGCATATATATATATATATATATAATCAAAACTTGTAGCCCAAGTAGCTCAAGGCCCAAGTTTACTTTTTTTTGGAACAATCTTTTCGGGATTCTCAGTCAGCAATGCATTTAGTGCCCCTCCATTTTGGAGCAATTCTTGTTGGTTTGTTATAAAGGTTTTGATAACAACGCAGAGGCTCAAATTTCATGGCAGTGTACAGTGTATGCAGTCCTGTTGTTTACCTGGTTCGAGCAGAATGCTTGCATCTTTAAGGGTGTGTCTCTTTGTCCCTAAACTTGTTATGGGATGGGGTATTGTTTTTTACTTCTCTTTGGGGTTCTGTTCATGGCTGTTTCAAGGGAGTTGCTATTTCTGATATGCAGAAAGATTGGGCACCCCTGTTGCATTCTTGAGTTTTTCATGTTCCATGTTGTATCTCTTCTTTTCATCTTAATAAATTTCTTTTATAAAAAAAATGTTCTATGTTGTATCTAGTTTTATGTTTTGGAGGATATCTAGTCCTCCCCTAGTTGTACCTCCCCTCTTTTCTCCCTAATAATATTTTGTTTTCTATCCATAAAAAATGTTTTAAAAAGGGCTCAATATGATAATTTTTCTCCAGTTTATTGTATTATATTTTTTTTGGTCTGTTTCAAAACTATCATGACATAGTATGGTCATGTTCTTATTGATCTTACTTTAAGATGTACATCTTGACTCTCTTAATGAAAAGACTAAGATTCACAATCACTTTATTATTTTCAGGAAGAATGCAAACGTGTATCAACTGAGGGGCAAAACTTGAGGCTGGACTTGTCAGCCAAGTTTCAAGATGCTATCAAGGTTTGATCATTGTCTCTAGTTTAGAATGTATGATCTGAACATAGTGTCAATTGGGTATACTTGCATTTTTTAACTTCTAGTAGAAAATGCGGTCATATGTGATTATGGAAACTGTTGTGTTAATTTTGTAATTAATTGTAATGCATTAATACTCACCGAAAAGGGTTGAAACTTTGTTACATGAGAAGGATATAGACAACATCACCTAAAGGCACAAATAAAAAATTGCAATAAAAATGAATTACTACAATAGTACAATTTAATCCTTGAGCAGAGAATACAGGATGGGTTGCCTTTCACTGGAACCAGGATTCTTAGTTCTCCTTATCATCAAAGATATGATTTCTATTCTCAAGCAGCATGATCTATGTCAAACGCATAGGGGCAGCACTCCAAAACAAGTCTACCCTTACCTATGCCATATACCCATTTCCAGCAAAACAAGAAATCTGGAACAGATCTAATTAAAGTCCAATATACACAAGAAAGAGGAAATACCAGCTCCCATAAATATCTTGTTAGATGAAAATCGAGCAATAGATGATATACCATTTAGATCAAGCAATAGGTGTTATTTGGTATATACGGTTGGAAGAAATTCTTTTCTTTTAAAGGATGCTTCCTTGTTTCTAGACTTTCTATTGGATAAGGTTATTTTCTTGGCATCTATTCAGTGCCTTGCTGATGATTTTTTCATGTCAATATCCCTGACAGATATGTAGAGGGGTTGTTGCACAGTAGTGTTGGTTTGATGCACTTGTTTGTTTTTGTCTTTCTGCTATGTCTTTTCTTTGTATATTTGTTAAGGAGGGGATACTTTATCCTCCTGTTTATTTGTACTCTTTCTTCCATTCTTCTCTAATAAAATTTCTTTTTTTCTATATAAAAAAATCTTGCATGATAAATGATCCCTAGTTGGTGCAAATGGATATAACTTGAAGTCTTGAATGCTAAAGGTATAGAAAAGCTATGCAAAAGAGCAGGTGATACCATGGACACTTATTCCTAAATCTAAACGTCTTCATTAAGGTTGGGAAACCCATGATTTTCACCTCAGGTTTTCAAAGAAAAAATATCGTTTTTAGCTGGCCCATGGTTACAGCACCAATTATCATGTTAAAATGTGCTGAAAACAATCTCAAAGTTACTGTATCTGTTCTTCTGTTATGGTTCTTCAACAATCAACTGATATTGACACAGAAATAATGCTTCGGGTTGGGAGAATATGTTTGTTTCTTATATCTCAATTGACATTTTGGTGATTATATGCTCTAATTTTTCTCACCATTTCATTTCTTTTTCCTGCTTTAATTTTGTTTTTCATTTAATGTTAGTTTCTCTCTGCTACAGGATGTGAGCAATAGGCTTGAAGAGCGCAAGGATGAGTGTCTTTCTCAGCTAAAGGAGAATGACATGTAAGACTCTGAAAAGTTATGAAAATATAATTTTTTGGTTAGCTGCCCCCATAATATGTCTCAGAATGTATAATGTTCATGTCTATATGTTAAGCATGTGTTTACACACGTATGTGTGTGTTTTATTTTGCCATAATGTATTTTATCTGAGTCTTATGTGTTAGCCATTACTCTGCAATGCTTGAGTGTTGAATACAAATCCTATTATTTTTGCTAATTAGTTTGTTTGGGGTGCATTCTTTTCCCATCTGTGTCATTGCTCTGCTTCTTCCTGTTTTTCAATAAAATTTGGGGAGACTCGGGATATGTTTTATTGCCTACTGCTCTTGGATGAGGTAGTCTTAAAGAAAATTTATTGGCTGGCTTGTCCTTATTATGTAAAATCTTCATTTCCATTCATGTCTGATATTTTTAGTCCATCTCTGTAGATAGTCTGTCTCCATCAATTTTGACTTTGATATTCATAAATGCTATTCAGGAAATAATTTTGCTTGCCACCTTTTATAAGATTTTGATCATAGCACTCTTACCTTACATCTATTCTGAAAGAAAGACCTGGGCCTGCAAACTTAACTCTGTGTATGTGGATAAGCCGAATCTGGTCCTTGGTCCATAATTTTGCAGGCTTCATACTGAGCTGCTAGTCCGGCAGCTCTGTTTTTCCTTTTGTAATTTAGGGCTGGCAGATGGGTAGGTTATGGTTTTTCTGGCCAATAGTAATGGGCGGGTTATTATTAACCCATTGGCCTGTTAGAAACCCATGGGGAAATCTTTAAAAAAAAACAGAAAATAAAAGAAATGAAAAAGAAGCAACCTGCTAATTTCTTGAAAATATATTGGAACCAGGAAAAAATTTCCAGCCATACTCCTTGTGAAGGAATGCCCAGAAGGGTGACATAAAATAGAGATATTTCATATAGTATGCTAAGAAATTAATACTATTCAGAGTCAACAGTGTCAAACTTTTTGAATTAGAAATTTTATGATCAGATAATATTCAATAGTAATGATAATAGTGCTTTTGTTTACACCTGTTTCATCCCCCCTCCCAGTTTTTGCTCTGTTCTTGATTCATCATTTATTGTGTATTTTTTTGCTGCACGATACATTTTCTCTTTTCAAATTTCAAATAGAATATATAAAAGGCTACAATATTGGTTTATTTAATGATCTTATAATAGTATCATGCTGAGCATAAAATAAATTGCCTTAATTTCAATGCAGGTTAAGAAGCAAGCTAAAGCAGTTTGCTGATCAATATGAACTATCTGAGCAGCAACATGCCCAGAAGGTGATGTTTATTTTGTTCTCTTGTGGTTGACATTTCTGATATAGTCATATTTATTAATTTTTGGAACTGATATTAACTTTAACAATTTTGTATTTGAATGGACAGTTGAAGCAAAAGGCATTGGAACTTCAGCTTGCTGATTTAAAAATTAAGCAACATGAGGAAAAATTGTTTCAGGAACAGTCTCAGATAAAATTATATGCAGAACAAGTATCTCAGTTATTAGCAACCGAAAAGAATTTACGTTTGCAGCTGACAACTGATGGAGAAAAGTTCCAACAATTCCAGGTTTGATTTGATTCTCTTTTTTGTATCAGTCATAATTTCAATTGAAATCTATTTTACTACAATGTGCTCATTGTTTGCATAAAGGTCTGGTTTGTTACAATATTTGTAATTAGTAACACATTGATGTGGGGGTAAACAATTTGTAGATTGAGTCTTACATCAATGATGACTTTGGTTTCACATCCTCTAGGTCTTGAATTTTTTATACTATGAATAAATATTAAATAATTTATGGATTCATATATTTATAATTATTTGTGTTGACTTATGTTTTCCAAGCTATTAATATCTTTCGCTAGTTCTTTATCTTTTCTTTCAGTCAACCAGTGTGGAATACCCGTTCCTTTCCCTAAAACCCTTCCCTCACTTAAGGCAGGACTTGAGCCCAGGTCCTTCACTCACTGCAAAGGACTTTTCCGGCTGAACTAGCTACCACCTTCTCTAGTTCTTTCCCTAAATTCAAACCAACTGAACCTTGTCCTTGGTTATTGCCCTGCTCCATCTCCTGTAATGAAAATTGTTAATTTGATCTTTCCATGCATGCTATTTGTAGATCTTTATTTTGACTGATTTGACCCTCCTTCAACCGATCGGGTTTAGGCATGTCATGATATCTTTGAAGTTATCTTGTGTCTGCAACTTTGCTTCTTTTTTGGGTTTTTTTTTTCTTTTTGGTTCATGCATTTCTGCTTATGATTTGAAACACAGTGTGGGATATATGATTGCTTTACAGTTTACATGCTTATACATTACTATGACTGCATGTTCTTTAACATGCATTGAATTTCAGGAAGCATTGGTAAAGAGCAATGAGGTTTTCGAAACCTTTAAACAAGAGATTGAGAAGGTAAAATTAATTTCTCTTAAATATTTCATTTGTTCAGTAGTCATGTTTGCTGAACCATAGCTTACTTGGATGAGTGTAATTCTAAAGTCCTCTGCATTTTCCTTTTATTGTGGTTGTAACAAACAGATGGCAAAATCAATCAAGGAACTCAAGAAGGAGAATCAGTTCTTGAAGAGTAAATCTGAGAAGTCTGATGTTACGCTCATAGAGTTAGTCGATGAGGTACATAGCTTGTGTTTTCCTGTTTGTTCTTGACCATTTGTCATTTACCATTCAAGCACAAGGACAGAGATTAACCTCCCCCTCTTCCATACACTCATGCATGAAACACAAATATTTAATTTTTAGGAAAAAAAAAGAAGAGGAAGCCATTATAAAGGTTTTGGTAAAAACACGAAAGCAAAATTTCTGTGGCAGGGCATAGTTGATGCAGTTTTTTGGCGCATTTGGTTGGAGCAGAATGCTCACCTCTTTAAGGGTATCCTTGGATTTAAGCCTGTTATGGGATAGGATTATGTTTATGGTTTCCCTTGGTGCACTGCTCATGGTTGCTTCCATGTAGTTTCCATTTCGGATATGCAGAGATTGGGCAGCCTTGTTGCACTCTTGATTTGTCATGCTGCATGAACTCCTTGCATTATGTGTAGATGCCAGTTACCTTGAATATACTGATTCTCTCACCTGCTATGTTCACTTTTAGGTTGAAGTTAATAGACAACCTGTGAATTTTTTTTCTCACGCATTAGTTGTCATTTGATATATCAACTTGACTATACTTTTCAGCATTTTCCCATTTCCCCCCATCTTCCATGTGTAAGAACCTTTAGAGCCCTTGAAGCTGTTACTGATAGATAGGTGTGTTTTCACACGGCCATCTCAAGTTCTCAACCATTCCCTCCCCTGCTATTTTTCTCTTCAAGAAGGCCCATCTGCCTATGTCTTTGTCATATATGCAGACTTGTGTCAAAATTTTGCTTTTGAGTGATACTTATCCAGGTCTTTGTTTGGCAGAGCCTACACAAGCTGTTTACACAGCTGCAATTTTACAGTCTGGCCTAGTTTCAAATATTTGTTGTGGTTGTAAGTTGCTATTGAATGGGGAATTGGTAATACCATTGCAAAATGGTTCTACAACTGGTTTTGTGCAAGAAAACAAAATATTTTAAGGTGTAAATATGGTTTTTGGAATATTTAAGGAAAAGCTACTACTTTTATGCTTTACTGTAGCCAAGTGGGAAAGTCTGGGAACCGCAACTTGTGGAAAGAGAACATATCTGACCATCATTTTCCTCTGATGATCCCACCTGTCCCCATGGCTGTGCTAGAGACAGACAAACACACCTCGAAGCTATATCGAGGAATCTTACTCAAGTGGTTCTGGGGAAATTCATATTTGATTATGGGTGAAGACATAAAAGTATCCAAATTCAGTGATGGGATGATTCCAATTTTGGTGGGGGATTGGGTCGGTACTAAGCTTTTAAAGTGTGATGGAACTTTTCTAAAATAGTTGGGACAGATGAAGATAGATGAAATAATAAATTGATGGGGAGTAAATATGATAAGGTAGAAATTAGGAAAGTTGGGAATACAGGCCAATGGAGAAAAAAAAAACTTTATTTGTTCCTGCCAACAAACTTTATGCATTTTGGCATGGTTATTTGGTTTATACTGTCTTCAGTTAATAGAAAATATTGAATATTGTTGTTATTATTTAGAAAATATTATTTGTAAAAGCACTTATTCCATAAGATAAATTATTATTGCTTTTAATCCTGTATCCTGATTATGGGGTGATCCTTTACCCTATGTATGGAATCTTTAAAATGAAAGAATATTGATTTCATATATAAATGATTATTTTATAATATTTCGTAGAATGATATTAGTTTAAGAATTCAATTCATTTACTAATCATTTTGTGTGTAATATTTCATTATTTATAAATTCTACCACTTTTAATAGGATTTGTATATAATTTTATTTCAAATGAATTTTTTCTAAAGTTGAAAGTGTTCCAAACATTGGGTTAGAGAATTGTGTTTCTAACATAACTAATACATATTGTGCAGCTATTACTACACTTAAGCAGTGAACCTCTGTTTGGTTCAACTCACATAATTATATATATTGGAATGTCTTTTAGGAAAAAAAATAAACAAAGAAAGAATTAATCCCCTTAATAGTTTATAGAATCTCAATCCTTTTGTATATATCGGCATTAGGCTTGTAAATAGTCTAATGTTTCTTTTCACTTTTTATTTATACTTTATTTAACATTGGACATTTTCGTTCCTTAAGATAAAACAACAAGGGTCCTTGGGGACAAATAGCACTGCTTGGAAATTAGGCATACTTGTATTCATTGCTCATATTGTTAATTTCCTATTTGTATCATCCAATAACATTAAGAGTTATTGTTTATTGACAAAATATGTGAAATTTTGTTTTTCATTATCTGAGCAGCGTGTGCGCTTGAAGAAACAACTGGAGAAAACACAAAATCAGAAACAAAGGCTTGAATCATTATGCAGGTCGCTTCAGGCAGAAAGGAAGCAAAGTTACTCTGAGAGCAAGAACAACAACACAGTTCCAGTATGATGAAGAGCTGATTCCAAGCATTTCTACAAAATAACTTCTGGAAGGAAATGTATCATTCTAATACCTTGTTTGTATCTGGCATGGCTTGCCGCAATTTTATAGTTGTGATTTTTTTGCTTTAAAATATAAACAAGATTTAAAACAGGGTACAACATCCATTTTATTGACCTTGTCGTTCTTGCTTATATAGTGCAGTCCCTCTCAAGGTCAGCATTTGAGTCTTCTTTGTTTTGTTTTCCCTTTTTCATTTTCTTGCTTTTCATGAACTTTAGAATATCTTGTGTTGTTTTCTAATTTTCTATTGGGATCTTCTGACTCTTCAAATGTTTTTCTCAAGTATGATATGATTAGTTGTAAGGAATCTTGAAATGTGCCTTAAACACTTACCCAACCTTTGTGTGTGCCTGTCTTAGCTTTCCCTTTTTGTGTTATATGTTGTCTAACATTTTTTTTCAAAAAAAAGTGTTGATTGCGTGTAAAATCAGAATGCTGGTATAATACCTAATAAATAAATAAATTATTGCAGGGGTTGTTCTACCTCACTAAATGCCACGCAATTTCAAAGAAAAAAAACCTTCAAATTAGTTGTCAGAAAAGCTATCACACTTCATAAATTAGTGCTATATTTTGTGTAACTTTTACAAATAAATGTATAACTGCCGTAGTTATATAATTTTGTAAAGTTGTGTAACTTTGTTCATAAATTAAGTAAATCTTTTAGAAGTACACAAAGTATAACATATTAATAAAATTTACGCTAAAGTCTTATCATTTATCCAAAAATGTGATAAATTTTGTCATAATTAGTATAGTTTTTAAAGAATTGTTTATTCGGTATGCATTATTCATGAAAATGAAAATAAATAAATAAATTATGCATGCCCCTTATTGCTGGTGTGAAATCAAAGTGTTTGGAGGTGTGGGATCACACTCTACTTTGGAAAAAACAAATAAAAAATTACTTTCAAATCAGATTATAATATGAGTAAATATTCAATTTGGTGTGTTGAAGATACAAAAGATATTAAGTTGGTATTCCAATGATTGTGAACATTAATTTAGTCTCTTAACTTTTAAAATAGATATCAAAGTGGTCTTATTATGATGTTCTATCTTGACGTTGATATTAACTATCTAACGTGGTACGTTTTCATCCTTGTTTGATCATTTTTTATACAAGTGATTGTTCAATGTGAATCAATGGTGCTAATCTAGCTAGCATGGTTGTGATGAAGTGGTGCCATCATTTGAAATCCCCAAAATCATGAAAGTTATGAACCCTAAAGCCCTCTATCTACGCCATCGTTTCCTTAGTAGTCTCAAGTCATCTCTCTATGGTGTTTTCTCGTTCCAAGATTCATGCTTTTAGATTATTGGGTAGCCTTGTTGCTCTTCCCTTCCTAATATGTCTCTCGAGAGCATGTATACCAAATTGACATCTCAATGTATTACTTGGGAAAAAAATTGGGCTAAATAATCAATATGGATTTAGGGATAGTGAAGATTTTTATGTAGAGTTGGAATTAAAAGGTCTTATTTTGGTGGGTATTTCAGGACACGATTAGGGAGTGAGTTACATGAGGGAAAAAGAAAATCAAAATGAAATGCTGCATTTTAGGAGAGCTTACCAGTTCCTTAAATTTTTGCCACATAGGATTTATAATATCATTTAAACTTACACGTCATCATACATGTTATCCTTCAACGTGAGAGCTTAATAAAAAGACTAATTTGTATGTATGTTTAACATAAATTAACGTGTAATGAAAATTTGTTTCAGGGACTAAAATGAATCTAAGTGAATCTTTAGGAGACCAACACATTAACTTTATAATTCATCATGTCATATATAATGATAATTTCCTTGAAATAATATTATATTTTGTTGTAATTATTTAGTTATGGAGAGAGATAATTCAAAGTAATTTTTTAAAACAAAAT
Organism: Styphnolobium japonicum; assembly: GCA_023212625.1. Taxonomy (NCBI): domain Eukaryota; kingdom Viridiplantae; phylum Streptophyta; class Magnoliopsida; order Fabales; family Fabaceae; genus Styphnolobium; species Styphnolobium japonicum. The sequence continues at coordinate 11,106,534 of JALBWW010000013.1, forward strand.
GAAATATGCACAAAAGTAGAGTATATCAAAAGTAAAATGCAAAATAAAAAAAGCATATAATTTCGAGTTATGTGCAATTTAATCATTCAATTTTAAAAATATGGAAGACTCGCTAATTCTTTAATAGAGATATTTACAAAAGATTCCTTTGTCCAATAAATATCCTTTTGAGTAATAAATAAAATTAGAAAGAAAATTAAATTTTGAGTTCATGTATAATTTACCTATTGAATTTTAAAAAAATGATCAAAACATTTATCCATTCTTTATATATGTCAAAAAAATCTTGTGTCTAAGATGCATTCGGCTAATAAAAATCATCGTGTAGACATTATTAACTATTAATTATCTAATTAAATATAAATTTTTTAAAAAACAACTAATGACATTATTAACTATCCATTGTTTATACATATAATTTTGTTTTAAACTTTGAAGAAAAGAAAGAGTTAAGTTAGAAAATTATTAATTACAGGTCCAGGTCTCAGGTCTTTTTTATATTTTTTTAAATAAAAAAGACACTTTCTCTGCTCTGATTGCAAAGGGGGAGAGCTTCTTCTGGGAATCGGAGATCTATGAGTATCACCCGTTCCCTTCAGTTCCATTTTCACCCAATAATGGATACCCAGAACCAAAACCGGGTCGGGCTCGTGATATCCAGCACCGAATCCATCCGGGTTTTCCTATCCGGAGCCTCCAAGGACCCGAATATCTCCGATGAACTCCGACAAACATCCTCGGATCTCTTCTCCCAATCCGAGGTACCCTACGCGCCACTTCGTGCTCTCTGGATGGACTCTGATCCTTCCACAAGACCCGACTTGACCCGTCTCTTCTCGGGCACCCAGTTTGTGTTCTCTACCCCTAAACCCAGAGAGAAGGTCAAATCCCTGTTTCCATTCACTTCACCTGTTACAACTGTGATTCTAACCCACTTTTTGTTTTGTTTTTTTTTTCTTCTAAATTTTCTGGCCCCAAAATTTGTTCTTTATAATGTTTTCTCATACATGGAAGCATTTCTCAATTCAGTTCAGCTGCTACAATTATGGTTACCCACTTGCTTGTTCTTAAATTTTCCGGCTCCAAAATTTGTTCTTTGAGATATAAATCAATTCAATTTGACAAGAACTGATATATTAATATTGATGAAGTTCTATATAAGTAATTATTATTTTGGCCCTTTGGTGTGAAGAGTGAAGAATTGAAGGCAAGACTGAAAAAGTTGGAAGATTTAGCAGAGAGGAATGCGTATCAAGAGCTTGTGAAAGATATTACTCCAAGAAAGAATGTTGATGAACCATTCTCTTCTTACAAGGATCAATTAGGGTTTGGTAAAATTCTTGTTCACTTCAATCTATCTTCTCTGTGGAACTGTAATTTAGCATATCAATCAAGTTATGTGACTGGTAGCTCCTTCTTTGTTTCATTAATTTAATTATTGGTAAATTGAGAAATAAGTGCTTTCATTAGTAGCTTGTCTCTTCAGAAAATAAAAAATAACATGGATCAATTCGAGTAGTTCCTTATTGAAGCTGTTCAAGCTTTGGTTTGTTAACTTGCTCGTTGAGCTTGAACATCCTTTGCTGGCTTGAGTAGCTTGTTTTGCTTTGCAATCTCATTTTTTAGTACTTTATTTTGTTGCTGAACCAATTATGCCATACATTGTAATGCAGTTTGCCCAGAAGTTTTGTTCAGTTTTCAAAAGATATTAGTATTACTGCAAAAATGTGATTTGAACTGTAGTGAGTTGTTGTGTTTTATTGGGTGCTTATATATATATATGTGTGTGTGTGTGTGTAAAAACATAATATTTGTATTGAAATAGAAAGAAAAAACACATATTTGGAGGTGAAAAGGAGAGATTCCATTTTATTGTCTTTCATCCTTCTTGATCACGTATTGAATATTTGACACTTCATGCGTTGTTACTGACTCTGGGTTTATCTTATTTTTATGCTTATCAACTATATGTAAAGAAATATTCTTCTGGCATTGGTAATGAGATTTTTCTGCCCTGTTTTTCTGTTTACAAACGTCTTACTTTTTTGTTTGGGCTAGGGTATTGGTGGTACTGATCTATTATGTGCAGCTATCTTTGTTCAATAACAGATTACAGTAATTGTTATATACAGGATATTCATAATACCAGAAGTTTTGATGGGTGAAAAATTGGAGGGATAAGATTTTAGGCAAAAAATTGAATATCATTTAAATTCACAACTTCACATATGCTTTGTTTAGTTCACTTTTGATATCTGTACCTTTCCCAGGATAACTTAATAATTTTTTAAGACCCTCATGATAACATATATCGATTTTAATTACTTGCTACTGTCAGTGAAGAAGACAGGCAATTTTCTGTGTGCTTCCAGTCTTTCCTCGGTGATTGGGAGTACTGATATAATTATATTACTAAAAAAAAAATAGTCCCTTTAATATTCTGTCTATAAAATGAAAATAATGAAATCGAATTTAGATGACAGAAATCTGTACAGTCTTTTTTTCCCCTCTTTTCTGTAGGCATGTGCTTTGCCAGATTTCAGCATCTCTAATGTCATATACTGTTTATGTCTGCATATCTCTGAAGTATCTCTATTTGATTTTTTTTTTTCCATTCTTGAACTTTTTCAGGTTTACATGTTGTGGTTACCATGTTTACTGGCTATCTGCTCGGATATGCAGCATTTAGAGCGTTGTTTAATCACAGTCCTGCCATGGTACTGTCTAAAATCTGTTTTTCATTATTATCCTCAAGTAGTTTAGTTATTAGCTCTCATCTCCTCTTCTTCTCCGTCCTTCCTTTCTTATCTTTATTTTCAGAATGCTGCTGGAGGAGTTCTCGGGTTGGTGGGTGGCATGCTTGTTGAGACTTTTCTTTTCATTATTAGAAGTTCCAATCCAGATATCAACAAAACAAGAAGGTCCAATCAAGAACCTAGATCATCCTTTTCCACATCCAGGCTCAAGAAAAACCAGTAGACTTGATCAGGTTGTAAAAATGAGCCAACAAAATTATATAGTTTTTTAGTCCATTGAAATTGTAAACTCTGTTCTAAGTTATAAATAACTCAAAAGTGGCTGTTACTTGATGAATCAACATGGCAAACCTTCCTTGGTCTTTCTTCTGCAAAGGACACGAATATCGGCTCTGAAAACGGCATCTACCTTGCTTTCCAAGAAGTTATTTGTGCCTATTTGGATTCTCATAAGTACTGTGGTAGTGTTATGCTTTGACCTCAACCTGACATGATATGAACACCTTGCCACCCCTCCCAGTACCACTAAAGAAGTAGCAATTCCTTTTGAAATGAATAGCGCTTGCTAGTCCTATCATAACTGACCGAGTATCTCATGATCTTTGGCCTCACAAGATGTAGCTGGTGAGGATTATGCTGGGATTTTTCTTTCTCCCATTTGTTGGATTGGATTGTGAGTAGGAGGGAGGAAGTGTGTTAACCGTGAAGCAGAATATGTAATGCACCCTTAAATTGTGCCTTTTAGTTCTGATAAGCAATGAATACATATGGTCCTTATACTGATTCCTGTTGTTGTTTCTTTTCTTTTTCTTTTTTTTGTTCTACGGAGGTCCATTTGGACCTAAGGAGAATGGGAAATGGGAATGTGGGGAATTGAACTTCCACCACATAACTAGTAAAGTTCAAGAGAGATACTGGTTGATTTACGTTTGACCAATGATTCCTGTTGTTTCATTTAGTTCTAGAAGTTGAACAATGGAGCACTGTGCTTCCTTCTGTTGGTCTAAGATTTTTAATATCCACTGCCTCTTTGGAGTGAATTATTACCCCTGCCTATTCGTCTTTCTCTTCGGCTTTCTTCTTTTGCACCACATGGTTTCGCCCTTTCGCAGATATCGTTTCATCATTTTTTTTTACTTCTCTATAGATTATGTCATTACTCATTAAGTTTGTGTAATTCTTCTCTAATAAAACTCAAATGCTTTCCACGTGCTGACAATTTTTAGGTCTTGCTTTTGAATTTGTTGGAAATTTAATTATGAATTTTTCTTTTGAGTAGTGGGATACAACTGTTTCGTCAATAGGAACTCAATACCCATTTAATATTATTTATCCTATTTGTGTGTTAGCCTTATATTTTTATATAATAATGGTAATTACACAATTTTTGGGCACAATTCATGATACCTCTTTTTGTTACCATTAATGGAACATAAAAACAAAAAAATCAATTGAAGTGCATGAAAAAATATCAACCTATGTAAGCGAGCCTAATTGAACTGGTAGATATAAAAAAGAATATGCTTAGTCTAATTTGGTGGGCTCCTGGAGGCATGGTTGACCATCAATTTTATTTAGCACAAAGAAAGTCATTTTTGAATTAATTTTTACGTCTGAGATTAAATTTTTTAAAAATAATATAAAATATACATATTTATATTAACTTAGTACATTTAAAGAAATTATTTAATTTTCTTTAAGTGCAAGTCAAAGGTCTGAACTTTGAACTTGAGTAGTTAATATAGGGGCATACATCTTTAACTACACAACTTCCTTGGGTATGACCATCATTATTAACTCATCTTGAGCACAGTTGCATCAGTGTATGAACTGTGAAGAGAAGAGGAGAAAATAAATAACATTACCTGATAATATGCTGAAGTTGTCCTGCATTAAGTATGCTTTTAATACGTGGATGAGAGCTTAAAGCAATGGAGGAGAAATTCTTAAGCGCTTCCAGAGTAAGAGATTTCTTTTATTACCATTAAATATGTATCATCTCAATTATAACATTAAACGCAATCGAGTCCCTCAAGCTTACCATTTGGTAACATCATCGATGAACTTCAATTATTGTAGATAGAAAAGGGTGCTTCTTTGGCACGTGAATCACACAGAATACCTTTTTCATGATAATTAAGTACATGGAATTAGTAGAGTACACCCTTAGAAACTGTATATTGGTAAGTTATTTATAATATTTATTAAATGAGTTATGATATTTTTTAATAAAAAATTCTTGTAACTTTTTTCTGAAAAGTATATAACTTTTACTTCTTTTATAAAAACAAAAGTAAAATTAAAATTTTTAAATTCAAAGTAGAAACTTTTACACTTGTAAATAATTATCAAATTTAAGATTTTTTTTAATAAAAATTATAAGAGTTTATATCAAAACATTAAAATTTTGTAACTTTTTAAATGTGTTATAAGTGATATATTAATATATCAAATTTTCAACGGTATACCATTAAAAAAAGGCCTAATTATATTAACAAGGTACTCTTCCAAATATTCTATTTCCTTTACCTTTTCCTGCTTGAGGCTGTTGCCTTCTTCAATAGCACTCCAGATTTTTATTTTTCTTACTTTTATTTGTTTATGTTGATAACCTATATCTAATTTTTAGATTTGGCTTGTTTTCACGTAAATCTATATGTTTCTATCCCAGATTTGCTCTCTTCTTAGTAGATCTTGAGTTTAGGTGTATGTTTTAGCAGTATCTTTATTGATTACATGGTAAGGGTATTCTTATATTAGTTTTTATGTTAACTAAAATTAAATTTATCTCTGAAAGATCTTAAGAGTGCACCCTACATTGACTAAATACATTTAAATTAATTAATCCTTTCATAGAATATTTAAATATATTATGTCAAGTGGACAGCTTTTTACCCTTGTTACAGCACAATTAATATTTTTCTCTATTATCAAGATGACTTTGGCATCGTTGTCCTTGAACACGAACAGTGAATTGTATATGTTTATCTAATTTTATTAGATCTAGTAAGTGTCGCTCGACAATTTTATCTATAATTTTTTTGTATTTTTTTTAAAAGAAAATATGTTAACAAGATGTTTGTTTAAACATTTACTTATCGATTATTAGTTTGCTAAGATATCTACTGAGCTATTTAATTTATGGGTAAATTTTTTTAAAAATAAACTATTTTAGCTTAACTTTACTTGTAATTTGCTCCTAAAGTTTTGGTTTATGTAATATATTTCCATAATTTATTTGAATGTACAAATTAAGACTTCCATTATATCACCGATAAAAATTTGTAACAGAAAATGTTGTAACCAAAAGAAAAATTGTAACAGAAAATGTAGTAATTTCAATAAAAAATAAAATAAAAAATAGCAATCAACTGTCGAAATTCATTACCAACTTTAATGGCATTATATCATAAGAGGATAAGTTACACATTTAGATAAATTATGAGAGTAAACTGTCCTGATTAAAAGTTTTAAAAATTTGCATATAAAATAAAAATTTTAGAGAGTTGTTTAAAACTTAACCTTAACTTATTTTTAATTTTATAATAAATGACACAAACCTCCTCGCTCTAAAATTTACAACACTTAAGCACATAGGAAAGTCAATCTAATTCTCTCTTCTTTTAAATTTTACGTTTGTCTCAATTTATTTAACAAGACGTTGAACAATCTGGTTAACTTGATGAGTAGCAAACACAAAGCTAGCTTATTAGCGAAGAAAAATTACAAAGGCAATTGCCTAATATCATGTAAAACTGTTTCCAAGCTCATACAAATTAGATTTATGTAGTTGAAGATCCAACACCACTCCTTCACAATATGACTCAATCATAAGATACTCAATTTTGTGAAATTCATATTATTAGCCATTAAGCCTTACAGGGTAAAACATCATATGAAAAAAAGGTGTTCTAAAACAAATTAAAAAAATTCGTCTAATACTAATTTTTTTAATTCTCAATTTAGCCCTTCACAAATTAACTTTCAATTTAATCCCTCATTTATCAAAATTAACATCAATTTAATCTTTTATAAGACGAATTTGAGATAACTTTTAATCACAAAACGATTAAATTAAAGTGAGTTTTAATAATAAAATACTAAAGTATAAAAATTGATGTGTCCAGACAAAGTTGAGAATTAACATATTAGTGATAAACAACCAAAATAGAATTTTTGAAAACAAAATAATAAGTAGGAGGTGTGAAAGGAATCTATCTATAATTTGATGAAATCAAAGAAGCACAGACAGCTACCAAATGGTCCAAATCCATAGCAAAACCAATTCCAACTCCATCTCGGGTTTGAGACAACCCCAATTCACCAAACTACAAAACCAAATTTCATTATAAAATATTAAATTCCAGACCAAAACCTCAAAATATTCAACTTGGGTGTTGATGAGAAAAATTCCACATAATAAAATATCAAATTTTTACAAGAGTATACCCCAAAAGAAAATATCAAATTTAACCGATACCTCTTAATATTCAACTTTGGTTGGGTGTACCTTGGCTTGTGCATGACACAGCCATAATTGACTTTTTTTCTTTTCTTTTTTTCCCTTCCCCTCTCTCACATCTAAAACAATTTTAAATAATAATAATAATAATAAATCATTATTTGTTTTTTTGGAAACATCATCGATGAACTTCAAATCTTCAATTATTGTGGAGAGCAAAGGGTGCTTCTTTGGCACGTGGAATTACTAGAGTACACCTTTTTCACGATGATTAAGTACATGGAAATACCCAGTACACCCTTCTTAAATGTATATTGGTAAGTTATTTATAATATTTATTAAATGATTTATGTTTTTTATTTTTATAAAAAATTCTTGCAACTTTTTTTCTGAGAAGTATATAACTCTTACTTCTTTTATTAAAAAAAGGTAAAACTACAATTTTTAAATTCAAAAGTTTAAAAAATTTACAATTGTAAATAATTATCAAATTTAAGTTTTTAAAATAAAAATTATAAGAATTTATATCAAAACTTTAAAATTTTGTATGTTTTTAAATATATTATAAGTGATACATTAATATATCAAATTTTCAAAGGTATACCATAAAATAGCCTAGCCTAATTATATTAACAAGTACTCTTCTAAATATTCTGTTCCCTTTGCCTTTTCCTGTTTGAGGCTGTTGCCTTCTTCAATAGCATTCCAGATTTTTTTTCTTGTTATTTTTATTTGTTTATGCTGATAACCTCCATCTATTTTTTAGATTTGGCTTGTTTTCAGGTAAATCTATATGTTTTCGTCCCAGTTTTACTCTCTTCTTAATAGATCTTGAGCTTAGGGGTACGTGATGCCAGTATTTTTATTGGTAACAGGTTTACGTTAATAAAAATTAAGAAAGGAGTTAAGTCATTTTAAACATTTTGTTCCGAGTTTAATTCTTAAAATGGTGTATATAAAGAAATCACAGTTAAAAATAGTCATTATTTTATATGTCTGTCCGTACTCTGTAAAATTAGTCTATTATCTTTCGAGCGAGAAAATATATATTTTACAACAAAACAAAAAACTCTTTCTAAACAATTTTAAAAGTGTACTTTCACATTAATTTGATAAATTTGTAACAGAAAATGTTGCAACCAAAAGAAAAATTGTAACATAAAATGTAGTAATTTCAATTAAAAAAATAGCAATTTACTCTATCAACTGTCGAAATTCATTACCAACTTTAATGGCATTATATCAAAAGAGGACAAGTTACACATTTAGATAAATTATGAGAGCAAATTGTCCTGATTAAAAGTTTTAAAAAAAATAGCATATATAAAATAAAAATTAAAGAGATTAATTTTTTATTCTCAATTGAGTCCTTCACAATTAATTTTTAAAATTTAGTTCTTCATTTTTCAAAATTAACATCAATTTAATCTTTCATAAGACAAAATTGAGATAAATTTCAATTACAGAGAGACTAAATTAAAGTAAGTTTTAATTAATAAAAAACTAAATTAGAAAAATTGATGTATTAAGACTAAGTTGAGAATTAACATACTAGTGGTAAACCAAAATAGACTTTTTGTAAACAAGATAATACGTAGGAGGTTGTGAAAGGAATCTATCTATAATTTGATGAAAGCAAAGACAGCTACCAAATCAAATAGCAAAACCAACTCCAACTCCAACCCGCCCTTATGGTTTGAGACAACCAATTGACCAAACCACAAGCCCAAATTGCATAATAAAAATACCAAAATCCAAACCAAAACCTCATAATATTCAACTTAGTTGTCAAAATTCCACATAATACAATATCAAATCTCTACAAGTGTACCCCAAAAGAAAATATCAAACCGAAACGTCTTAATATTCAACTTTGGTCGAGTCTACCTCGGCGTGTGCATCACACAGCCATGATTGACTTTGTTTTTCCCCTCTCTCAAATCAAAAGCAAATTTAAATAATAATAATAATAATAATAAATCATTATTATTTTTGGAAGAAGACAAAGAAGAAAGCACGTTCTTTCTTTTTTTCCTCTTCTTCTTCTATTGTATTGTATTCTTCTGCTACAGCATCTTCACCTACCACGTTCTCATTCCTTGCTTCTTTCGTTCTCTCTCTCTCTAGATTTCTCTGCTCGGCGTGTGTCTCGTGCACTCTTGGAAAGGTACCCATCTGCAGATTTTGATTGTTGCCTGAATGCTGTTTTTTTTTCTTCATTTTCTCGATTATATGGTGCCGTGTTGTTGCTGATTGATTCTATGTTTCTACAGTGAGGCAATTTTTGGATCAAATTTTTCATCTCTTAATTTGGGTGATTCGTCCCTTTTTCTGTAATGAATTGATTTTTCTTATTATTTTTTCTCTTTGGGGTATTATTGTAGAAAAGTTTCGATTTTTCCATCTGTTTCGAATTTAATAGGCAAATCCTTAAATGGGTTTTGAATTATTGTGCTTTTTTTTGTTGATTTTGTAAATTTTCTTTTCTGGGTTGTGTTGTGGGGGGTTGAATCCAGAAAATTCATTGAATTTGCCCTTGAGTTGACTTCTGGGGAGGCAAACGATCAGAGCTGATTGAACCTATAGTGTTGTGAATTAATGCACTTCTGGGGTTGCCTTTTTTGGGTTTGATTCAATGGCAAAGGGGTGGGGAAGTGGGGGATAGTTGGAGTCTATGGTTCAAGTCTTGACAAGTTTAGAGTTATTTTCTCTTTACCTGGAAAAATCAGGAAAAAAAAATGAAAAAGAATTAATTTCTTTTTAATGTTGCTTCATCATATGGGTTTAGTATTAGGTTTTGAATACTGATGTGGACTTTCATGGGTTTGTGTGCCTAATTCTTTGGTTTTCACTTCTAGAAGTATTTCAGAAATTTAGTCTGATTTTAAATGTTATAGTCTAAGATTTCATTTAATTTCGTTTGTCAGAATTATGAGAATTGAGCTCACTGAATTTTCCACACCTTAATTTGGTTTTACACTTCCATCAACATCTATGCTTCATGAATATTTTCTTCTATGTGAATGAATGCACGCCCTTGTAGTCATTGTATTCTAAAACTAAAAGCTGTTTCTTTCCTTGCCTAAAACACAGTGTTGCTCATTGAACTCGTATTCCAATGTGCTTTGAGCGATTTCTCTTCCCCATATTTCCATGAAAGTGTTTCTTATTTATGCTTTCCTACCTTTTGCAGGTCTTCCAAATTTGAAGCGAAAGAATGGACTTCTTTACTAGAGACATAAACGAGGACTCTATGCTTAGATGTCCATTCTTGAGGAACATCAATGAGCCTACTAACTTCTCATTCTCTTCACCCTTGACTCTCCCTATGCCTGTAAGTTTTCCTTTTTAGTTGACATAATTATCTATGGGTTTTGCTGTCACCTAGCATGTTTATTGAGAATGATATCTATCATATCTTGTTCTTACTTCTTTGATCAATCTACCCTGTCGGGCCAAAAAGATGTGTATTGTAAACTAAAGCTTCTGTTTCATGAAACAAACTATGCATTTTTCTGAGCCCCATAATATCATATTAAATCATCTGTAATATGTGGTACTGGCGTGCTGGGATTTAGTGCTGCAATCACACCATTTGCCTGTGCTGTTATTAGACTCAGTAGAAATTGAGGCACTTATAAAATATCTCTCTTTCTCTAATACAGGTGCGTGGGGCTAAAGGTCCAATTTTTGAAGATGGTCCCAATTTTGAATTGGCATTTAGGCTTTTCCATGGGAGTGATGGCGTAGTCCCCCTATCTGAAAGATCTTTTCAGCATTCAGAGAAAGTACAGCCTGAGCCTCCCACATCCCAATTCAATCCTTTAGCTGCAAAGGCAGCAACTATTAGTCTATCATCATTTGGATTTGGCGGGCCTTTCAGTTTTGATTCATTTTCTGATAAGTGGAACAACCAGAAAAAAAAATCCAAGTCATCAAAAAAAGAACCTTCTTCACAGGTATAGTACATTCAATCTGCTGTACTAGCCACTTCCAAGTCATTTTCCATAGGAAGATTCTCTAATCTCTAGTGAAGGTTTTAAATTATAAATAACATGTTTTGGGCCTATTGACTTGAAATAAAAGCTGCTTGGAATTTTATCAAATGATAAATAATGATTTTCATTTTCATATTACAGATGAAGAGAATCACTGATTGTTTTTAAGCATTTTTTTTAAATAGTCGAACTAGCTAAAAGTAGAACTTTCAATCATGATTGGAATTACTTTCAGTGTCCCTGATATGTGCTTAACTGATATTCAGGATAGTTCAAAGCATGAGGCAAAAGGCAATGAGTGGCTGCAAAACGGGAACTGCCCAATTGCAAAGTCATACCGGGCAGTTAGTAATGTCCTTCCACTTGTTGCAAAGGCTATTCAGCCTCCTCCAGGCATGAAATTCAAGTGCCCACCAGCAGTAGTTGCAGCCCGGGCAGCTCTAGCACGGACTGCATTTGCGAAGAACCTCCGCCCTCAATCCCTACCCACAAAAGTTCTCGTGATTGGGGTGTTGGGCATGGCAGCTAATGTTCCCTTGGGTATATGGAGAGAACATACTAAGAAATTTTCACCCTCATGGTTTGCTGCTGTCCATGCAGCTGTCCCATTCATAGCAGTTCTAAGGAAGTCTGTCTTAATGCCTAAATCAGCTATGGCTTTTACTATTGCAGCATCAATCTTAGGCCAAGTAATTGGCTCAAGAGCAGAGAGGTACAGGCTGAAGGCAGTTGCTGCAAGAAAACTGTCTATAACAGAGACCTCTGATGTTGGTTCAGCCCAGTTACAAGTTGTTAAAACAAACGATAGGCATTGCAGTGATACTATGGACTGGAATGCAGTTTCTCTTCAGTTGGCAGGGCCTTCATCAACAGATGTATTTTGCTGATGTTTAATTTGTTATCTGTGTTCTGCTGTGAAATACTCTGTTCGCTGAGTGTGTAATTTGTCATTCCTTTTTTTGTGATCTCCTTTTTCTCTCTGTGAATGCCTCAGTTGGCAAATAAGGAAATAAAAGTATGAGTATGTTATCTGATTTAAGTTTTTCTCCTTTTCTTTGTCTTTTATGCCCTATTTCAAGTATGCGAAAAAAGAAAAAAAGCCTATACAAAACTAGTGTAATAATGTGTGGGGCGTTACATGCATTTTTCATTAACTAAAAAATTTCATGGACAACGTTCATACAATTATGCTCTGGCAAAAGAGAGAGAATGTGAATGTGAAAGTTTTGCAATGCAGTTTCTCCTATTATTAATACTCAAGTAGCAGAAATTTGCAGGCATTTGAGTAGATAAGCAGCTAGGTGAGGCTCAAACACATGGCAAATGAGTTAAGAGGAGTTGACGTAAACAGGAGCTTTGACTATTCAAGCATAGATGTTACTGTCTGACTTATTCAATGCAATAACACTTTAGTTGAAAAGTGTGGTTGGGTGATGGGTGGATCAACTGCCCTCGCCGATGCCACCACCAGTTCACAAAATTTATTTGGAAAGTTCTTCCATTTGTAAGGTTCAATGAAGTGTCTCAAAAGGATTGAATGATTTCACCCCTTGCTCATTCATCACATCAGAAATTAAATGTCGATGAATGTGTTATTATTTGATAGTCTTCAACCCAAAAACCAATCCCAATTAATATATGGGCTAAAAAAAAAAAAAGATAAAATACATATTACCTTCTTATAATATAGGTATTTTTTTAACTTGATCCTTTAAATTATTATTTTTTGTCATTAGACTCCCTTTATAATATAGTTTAAGTTGAAAGTGTTATTTTAGATGTTAAATTAAATAAAAGTTAAAGTCTATTTAAAGGTAATTACTTAAAAATTTTGTTTATTATTAAAAACAAGATGTATTGGTGGTCAGGTTACAATGTTGATTAAGTAGGTAAGTATGTCAAGACTATTGACAGTAATTGGGTTGAAATTGCTTAAAAACAAGATCAACTTTTGAGATGTGCAGATTAATGCTTGGGGCATGATAAAAGTTTCATAAATGATTGAGGTATATGCATAAATGATGTTTTACTTTTGGGCTAATAAAATAGGAATTGAAACACAGATAATACTCTAAAAAGAGGTTTTTCATTTGTTTTAATAGATAAAATAACTTTTTCAACGTGAACCAAATTAAAAAAGAGTTTAATGACAAAAAAATACTTTAAAGGAAATAAGTTAAAAAAGACTTATATTATAAAGAAATAATGTATATTTTACTCTTAAAAAATGATTTGAATATTTTAAAGTGAAAGATACATTTTAAAGGATGAAGTATAATTGGTAACTGTGGATGAAAAATAACTTGTTTATTTTTCCTTTTCCACAACGCCATTATGCTTTTGAGGGAAGGAAAACCATTTACGCTATGCGAAAAAAAAGATACCCTTTGTCTATCTACGTTAGATTTCATCCGAATCAAAACACTGAGCTGAATAAAAGTATGAAAGTGTGAAAATAAAAACCTTCTACCAAAAGAAACATGTAGGAGGACTCATCTGCACAAGTTAAAATTTAGGAATTAAATTACAAATGAGTAATTCACACTTGTACATATTTTATTTACACAAATCCTTCACTAATTCCAAGGTGAATTTATTTGGACTATTCATAAGGAGTTATAAAATAATGGGATCTAGGTTTTCTGTAATGAATTTCATGGAGCATTGTGAAGGTTTTGCGTGAAATTTATTTGTACAAGTATTATTATTTTCTCTTAAAAAAGGGAAGAAACAATAAGAAAAAAATAAAAATAAAAAAGCGTCGCTAGTGTTTCTTTCATCGTGAACCATCCCACCTTGTCCAATTCAGTCCGTTTACCACAAGACCTTGGCTATTGGTTGCCTATTGATCTCAAGGTTAAGAAAGTGAATTTTTTAAGTACGTGTTTACAAAGTGAATTTCATAAATATAACAGTTAAATCATAATGTGTGTGTTTGGTTTAATTTTTAGAATATTAAAATTATGATTTGGATAAAAGCATGAAGAGGTAATCTTTTACTCAAATCATGACTAAACATGTTAAATATCTTATCAATTAAATATTAAATAAATGAATTATTGATGTTAAAATCAAATAGAATCATTTCAATTTTTTATACATTAATTTGTTTTTTTACTATTTCAATTTTAAACATAAAAATTGGTCTAATACTGGTAAAAAAAAAATCCACCATGTGTATGAACTTTATGTAAGAACCAACCATAAACTAAAATTGGCATAAAAAGTAGCATAAGAGAAGAAAAAAAATGTACAAATTTATTATTCCAAATCACTTGTTAATATTGTTATTATATTTTCTTTTACGTCCGTTATAAATTTTCTCACAGTAATTGTATTTGATTGGTTATAAATTTTAAAATGATTGTTACACTAAGAATCGATTTTATTAAATATTTTTTTTCACAAAGACTCATACAAATAGTATTACGAAATTAATTTTAATAAAATGAAACAAAATAATTTCTCAAAACAAGAATAGCTTGCTGTATTTATAAAATTACAATAAAACAAAATTTAATAAATTTAATAATAAAATTTAAAAAAATAATAATAATTCTTAATTATTAAAAAGTATCAGTATTCTCACAAAAGTTACACGGATCAAACTAAAGGACCGAAAAAACTAAACATAGTAGAACCACGTGCAGAGCACGTGTACATGTTTCTAAAAGGTTGATAAGCCAAGTAAGCGTTTCCATTCCAATTGAATTCGGAACCACCACCGCCGTCGGAACTTTTCAATGGCGGCGCAGGCGAGCCGTTCACCGCCGCGTTATCCTCACAAATTCGGAATTCCTTGGCCGGAATTCAACGACGGCCTCTCCTACGACGACGTCGTTCGACCCTCCGATGCTGGTTCTCTCTCTCTCTCTCTCTCTCAACTAAGTTAAAGGAAAAAGCAAATTGGGGAAATTATCTTTTTTATTTATTTATTTATCTTCTTCCATCTATGCATAAATTAAATGGATATTAGATTTGAATTCAATGGTTTTATGTGGTATGTTGATATTGCAATAATTTCAGGGTTGACACTGATAGAGTTGTACTCCAGCCAGTACAAGAGTTCTGCTCCCTTACAAGGGTAATCCCTAAAACAAAACAAAAAATTGAAACTTTTCTTCTTTTATATGCTTTACACATGAAGGATATAGAAACAAGGAAACTGGGTTTTTCTTTTTCTTTTTTTTCTTTAAACTCAAAGCAAATGGTTTCTTCCAGTGCATCTTTCTTGGGATAGAATGGTTTCTTGTGTTTTTTCCTCTCTCTTAATATGATTCTTCTCTCATCTGAAAAAAAATATGTTCTTCCTTTCAATATTCTATTATTATTTTGGAAAGAAAGTCTTCTTCAGTCCCCAACGTCCCCACAAAAATAAATAAATAAATAAAGATAATAGTTTGTGCTGATTTTTTTTGTAACAGTTGGTTGCAGCGTATAAAAAGTGAGCAGGTTTGATCATCAACAAATCTGAAATAGTTGACTACATGGAATGAATCTTCTGAATGGCTGATTGTGATATTAATTAATATGTCCTCTACAGATAACAGTTGATGGAAGAGTTGTTACTGATCCCAACACAGTCCTCAGGTTCTTTGATAGAAATTTGTTATCCTTTATATATACATGGTTTTTATTCCATTATATGATGTTTCCTAACTTCTTCTATTAGAGTTGGCTCAAAGCTAGTCTATCATAGACTTCCATGGAAGGAACCTGATGCACCACACATGCTTGAAGTTTTGTATGAAGATGATGACATGGTAACTGTTACTTTGTGCATCATTTCTGCTTGTTTGCTATGACAGTTTTTGTCTGATCAATTATGTTAAATTGACAATTTGAAATTATTTTCATTGCTAGTGGTGCTTTAGAATGCTAAGGGTGAGGTCCAATTGACATTCAACTTGTGTGTTACTGTAATAAAAATTACATATGTTTGGTTCTTGAGAAGAGGAGGGAAACAGAAGATAGAAAGTTGTCTCTTAGTTAAGTTGATATTTTAACATGAGTAGTGAGTACCTTCAGACTAAGTTATTCACAAAATTTTTGCTTCTCCCTACCAAAATAGATTATTGCAAGTACCGGGCAATTAGAATGTCTTAAATATTTGCGCTCTTAATTGGGATGTTGTCTATTTTAGTTAACATGAACTACTTATTATGAATTCAGATTGCTCTAAATAAACCTTCTGGCCTGCAAGTTCTGCCTGGAGGTCTCTTCCAGCAAAGGACAGTTTTAACGCAGCTTCAATGGCAAGCCAACAAGCAGGGTTCCTTTGTAGCACACCAAAGGCCTCATCCTGTTCCAGTACATCGCCTAGGGAGGGGAACTTCAGGTTATACTGAATATTTCTATTGAAATGTGAAAGTTCTAGATTCTATCTGTTGCTTAGTATGCTTTGAAAATGTTACGTGCATGAACGGAGAGGTAACTTACAGAAATCTAGGGAGGAAAGTAGTTTTAATGTAAAACTTTGTTATCACTTATCAGTTGTGAAAAGTTTAAAGCCCTTTACTAATCACTATGATAGGGACTTGGTAGTATGGGATGCCAAAAAAGTCCCACATTGGGTAGTATGGGCTGCCTAGTGGTGTATTTAAGTGGCTTGGTTCTTCCCCCTTAATAGCTAGCTTTTAAGGGAGGGTTCCCCAAGTTACTTAAATGCTTATCAATTGGTATCAGAGTTGGTTGTCGGCAGCACGGAAAGGGCTACCTGTGGAGGGGCTGACCGGCGGAGGGGCTGACCGGCGGAGGGGCTGACCGAAAAAGTCGAGTGAAGCAACGCCGAGTGAAGCGTCACAGAGTGCAGCCGCCGGGACGTCGGCTGTCCAGGGGCGGTGCTGTTGATAGGGACTTGGTAGTATGGGATGCCAAAAAAGTCCCACATTGGGTAGTATGGGCTGCCTAGTGGTGTATTTAAGTGGCTTGGTTCTTCCCCCTTAATAGCTAGCTTTTAAGGGAGGGTTCCCCAAGTTGCTTTTAACAAGATAGAATGAAGAATAGCTTCTTTATTGATGAATTCCTCCTCCGTATGAATAACAGAGGAAGTAGAAACAGAAAGATTACAATTGATGTGACAAAAGTAACTATCACTCTAAGGACATTCGAGAGGTCCTTACTCTCCCCCCACCTTTCCACTATTTTCTCTCCAATCGAATGCCTTCCCTTGTGTCTCTCTTTCTATTTATATCTATTCACAATTCTTCCTAACTGACTAACCAATTAACAGCTATTAAAACAAACTTAGAAAGGAATAGCTTGTTAAAGTACAATACGACTACTTATTCAGTTGTGCTCTCCTACTGCCTGTTTATTTTTTCTGGTGTATACCCTCTTAATTAGAGGTTTGCTGACACACTACTTTCTTGGTTGACTGTTTAACTACAAGTGGCAATAGTATTCGCGTAGTTATTACTTGCAGAGATGTTATATTAGTATGACTAGATCCTTTTCTTCTAATACCCTTCTAATGTTATAAATAACTAGCACATGGCACTTTCTAATTCTTCTATGATTGATTGATTGCATCACAGGTATTTTATTATGTGCAAAGACTAAACCAGCTAGATCTCGTCTTGCATCTTATTTTGCTGATGGAACATCTCATATTGGAGGAAACAGGTTAGGAAAGAACCATCTCTTTTGTTGGTTGCATCTGCTTGTTTTACTATTAAAAAATTTACCTTGTAGCCAGCTACTTATCTTAAGTCGAAGACACTTAAATAGAACACAGAAAAAAAGTAGTTTTAAACTTTTAAAATTGAAGTTAAGATTTCATACTTAGTTACCTTGTTTCACTCATCGTATTCTGTTATTTACGGAAGCAGAGATACAAACAAGGAGCTTAGGAAGATTGCAAAGATATACCGAGCACTTGCAAGTGGGATAGTTGATAATGATAAGGTAATATACTGACTTTTTTTTTCTTTTAATAGATAATGTTAATGAGGGCTTTTTGACTGCATAGGGTTGTAGACTCCCCCATCACACCCCCCTCCCCCCCCCCCCCCCAAAACAAAAAAAAAGAAAAGGAAAAGCACAAGAGGTTAAGAAAGCATAGATATTTGATAGCGCCTATTCATAATGAATAATGATAAGACAGCTACAAGAACTCCTCTCAGTGATTTCTAAATTTATTTATACTACAGCCTACAGGAGATCTTTCACTTCTATAAATTATATTTTACTGTCATATATGCTTTTTGAAAATAAACTAAAGTAGCTGGTGTGATTATAGTTGTTTGGAGGCAGTGTGTGAAGTTCCATGAAAACTGAATTTATTGAGTGTTAGTTTTCCAGGAATAAGACTGGCAATTTGGTAAGATTGAGACATTGAAGAGTGAGGTTTTTTTATGTTTTGGACTGATGATTCAAATTTTTGATAAATTTCAAAAGAATGTCGATTATAGAATCCAGGTTGGCTAGAAAATTGTGAGGATTCTTTATCTTATTGTCACTGTCATGATCATTTTTCTTCTGGAAATAGGGATGTTTGTTCCTTTTCCCATCACCTATCCACAATTGTTTTTATTTTCTTCTGGAAATAAAGATGTTTGCTCCTTTTCCTATCATCTATCCACACTCCACAAATGATATTTGATATAATAACAACTGAGTTCCCATTGTATATTGTTTGTTGCTTTCTTCTTGTTCATTTTAGTAAATCTGTTCAGAATGATTCTTGAAATGGTACTAAGTACTTTATTGAGCACAGTTCATTCTATTGTTCTTTGAATATCAGTCATGCCTCTACCATATGTTTGATATAAAGGGACTATTAAGTGGTTAGTTTATGCTTATTTAGAACCTTTTGATGCTCTGTTTATGTAGTTGGTAACTATTCTACAGTATTTATTAGACATTGCTTGTATAACATGAAGGTTGTTTTGCTTCACAGGTGACTATTAATCAGCCAATTGGAATGGTAAAATATCCTGGTGTTGCTAAAGGGTTGTATGTTGCTTCTCAATCAGGTTAGTTTTAAATTTAATCATTAATGTTTCTTTCACATGGTTGAATCCAGAAGGAAAGCCATGCCCCTTTGTTACTTTCATGTTCTCTTCTACTAATCACCATCTTTATTGAATTCCCATCATCTGCTTTTGTTATAATGTTTTCCTTTTCATCATAAAACTGCTCTCTATAACTTTCTTCTCATTATTTTCTGACATTTTGTTTCCATTGGACCAGGAAAGCCAGCGCTCAGTGTAGTGGAGATTTTAGAGAGAGACATACAAGGAAACAGCACATTGGTCCAGGTAGCTGAATTTGATGTTCATGAACATTGTTTCCTTCTTCTGAGTCAACAGCCATGTAAACTTAGGATCCTAGAAAAACATGGCATGTGATAGGGTAAAAGAAAATAATTAAACTATCTACTACCACCATTTATCACTAAAACATTAACGAAAAATAATCATTTTAATAAGTTATCATTTATAAAATATAATAATTGATATAAACCATTGGCTTAATTCAAAACTGTGCAGCACTTCTCTGTTCTCAGACATTGTACAGTATTAATTGATGTCTTAGCAAACTGCATCTAGGAATAGTCATTCCAAAATTATTCATTTTTATTTCAACTTCTAACCTTTCAGCTACCCAAAATTGCACTTGTATTCATCCCTTAATGATCCCTTTTAAGAGGCAATAGAAGAAATAAAAAGGCTACTACAAAATTACAAATCCAGACTCTTTAGTGACAGTTTTCTTCTCAACTTCTCTGGGAAAGGCTTGTCTTTATGGCCTCATTAGGGGTTTTAAGAAGGAAATTAGGCCATCTGGCTCTACAGGATTTTTTTTCTTAATGAATTCTTCTCTCAGAAAAGAAATTACAAAGCAGTTATTAAAAAAATAAAATTACAGAGAAGTCTATTGTTTAGAACAATAATAAAAGAAAGACTGTGTTTCCATCTGTCTTACTATAAAGTCAAACTGTATATTCATATAAACTGTCTGCTCTACCAACTACTGTGTATTCCAGTTTACATGTCATGTTCATCCTTTCTTATTTATCAGGACTATGTGTGTCTGTGAGAAGGGGTGGGAGGTCAGGGAGGAATTAATTTCTTACAGATGCATAATGAATCATAATTTCCCATTATTAGAGCCTATATAATTTTCCTTGTTACCAGCCAGATGTACAGTGAGAGCAAGTGTTGAAACCCAACGGAAGCATGTCTATGATAACAACAGAAAAGTAAAATTTCTGAGACTTTATGCCACGTATGATTCTAGAGAATTATTGGTAACTATTAGTTCAAAATGTTGGTTGTTTTAATGAGCAAAATGAATGACTGTGACAGCACTTTCTGTGAAATGATGTAAATTGTCCTCCGCCTGTCCAAGTATCAGTGAGGGCAATCAGGTAGAATGTTAAATTCAGATCATACAGTGTCCCTTTTCTACTCTTCAGAGCTCTGTTGCAAGACTCTGAATGTGGTTATTGTATTTCAATTAATTGGACATGACTTTAAATATTAGCATCGAGTGCTCTAAAGTCAATTGAGGGGAGGATATTGTAGTACTGAAATGGCCATGAATTGTGGAGTAAATTTGCTGATGCATGGCTTTTAATGGACTACACTCTTACTTTGTTATATACAGCAAAGATGAATTTCTTTAGCACATTGCAAGACATTTGTCGCTTGGTACTGTTTGCCCAAACGTGGTTAGCCTGTTAGTAGAAAGTTAGCAACTTACCATGATGAGATTGGCCTGTTAGCTAATAAATTGTAAGCCCCATTTTAAATTTTTTTATCATAGTTGAAAACCCACCTAGTGGGATAAGGCTGCTTGTTGCTGTTTTAAAAAAATAATATTGCTGCCTGTTTATTTAGGAGGAGGAAGGGCAATGTATTGTATGTTTATAAATTGGTGGGTAAAAGGTCTACATGAGCATCCTGGGCAAAGCCAACTATAATGGTTTGAAAAATTTTGGATTGTTATGATTGTGACAGCCTTATAAATTCCTCTGATTGGCTTGTTTAACAGGTTCAGATTCAGTCTGGACGGCCACATCAAATCCGCATTCATCTTTCTTTCATAGGGCATCCTCTGTTAGGTAAACATTAAAGTGCTGAATTATTTATCGTGCTTCATATGAAGAGAAATAAAGTGAGATTTTCTTATAAGATAGATATAACAATAAGAGAAGGTAGTTAGATTACAAGTTTATCAATATCTACTCTTAATACATGTTAACCCTTCAAACTTCAATGGCTAAAATACACTTTTCATCCCTCAACTTCAAGTAAATTTTAATTTTGCTCCTGAAATATATCTTTTTCTTCAATTTATCTTCAAACTCTAAATTTAGCAAAGCGCATGCCAATTTAATAGTGTTTGATGGAGAATGAAATGATTTTTCATTACCGTTTCAATTTGGCAATTAGGGTTTATGATTTGGGGGTTTTTGAGTTTATCAGTTGGGGATTTTATCCTTTGTTTAATTAGGGATATGATTATCC
This sequence comes from Styphnolobium japonicum, assembly GCA_023212625.1. Lineage (NCBI taxonomy): Eukaryota > Viridiplantae > Streptophyta > Magnoliopsida > Fabales > Fabaceae > Styphnolobium > Styphnolobium japonicum. Next base: position 11,128,225 of record JALBWW010000013.1, read on the forward strand.
TAGCTTGTTGCCTGTTTGGTCTTTACTTTATTGAAATCAAACTTCTCATACAAATCCGTCTCTTCAGAACGTAGGTTGCACCTACACACCTTGAGGATTGCATATTCTCATTTCTAGCACATGTTGAGAGAATAGTTGGACAGCATGTTTCCATTCATTTTTTGACATCTTGAAGCTTATACAAATAAATCAGTCTTTGAAGGCATGCACACTCCACACTCCTATTCCCGTGTAATATGCATAATGAGATGAGGCTTGTGAGTCTTGTCCTAACTACATGTGTCTTCATTCAACCTGAACTAGTATGAAAGTATGAATACCCTAGTCTTAACTGTGTCCATATATTCCCTATCTCCCACTGTGTCTTAGGCTTTTCCTGTGGTTTTATTTGCAGGTGATCCTCTTTATGCTGTTGGTGGGCAACCTAAATGCTTAGATTGTGACTTTGTGGATGAGAGTTTTGCCGAAGATGGGTAAATGCTTGTATTTGTGATATTTCCATTCATTTAACACCATATTCTTCTGTATAGTTACATATTATTTCAAATTCTCTATTATTTCAAATTCTCTGTTATGCAATGATCTTTGCCATATCTTGCTTACAAATTAAACACTACATACCTTCATAGAACCCAAGAGAATTTCTAAGTACCATGTTATGGAATGTAAATACCTTACCGCTTCCTACCTATCAACCAACATGTTTAAGGACATCCCAGCTGGTTGCTTTCATTCTTTCTTTTTTACAGCCACTATTTTTGTAGAACACTTTTTGTTTTTTGGGTACTCGAAGTGCTTTTCTTTTTTCAATTTTTTTATATAGGAACACTTGGGTGTTTGTAAATTTCTATCTTAGGCATATGATGTATTTCAATAAAATGTATGTCATGTTATGTTGAGGACAAACACCCTCTGCTAGAAATAAGCGTTCAAATTAAACTTCTATATTGATATATTCAACATTTGGAATTCTCCGATATCTGTTTTAATTGGCATTTAATGACAAAATATAATGGTTAATTTGAGCATCAATTCTCTTATGCAAAGTAGGATTATCCCTTGACTCTTTTAATTCTTGTCTGTTCAATATGTTGTAATTAAAATATTTAAGAAAAGTAATAATGTTGATTTGAATTTTGATCTAAGTTTCACATTGCTGCTCACTACTGTATAGGGGTTATCAGAGGCCTACCAAACCTGTTCCTGGAGATTGTGGGTATTATTTGCATGCACATCAATTGGTTCTTTCTCATCCAATAACCAATGAGGTATGTAGAAGTATTAATATCAAATATCAATTATCATTTGAAGTATGGCTTGCTTTATGCCATTCAGCTGCATGGTTTCTTCGTGACGTTATATTATACGTGGATGCTTATATAATAATTCTACAATTGAGTAATAAGTAGATTCGTTTTTTGCGTGTTATGCAAATTATTACTGATATACATAGACTTGTATCCTTGGTTTCAGTCTCCAAATATGAAAATTTTCATGTGTACTTGCAGGTTATTGAAATCATTGCACCCCTTCCTTCCATCCTCCAGACACCAGAAGAGGCTAAGGAAATTGCTATTACACAGCATACAACTGCTTAAGCTGTAGCAGTTGGTTGGCTCTGGAGAAATGGAAAGATGCAGTTTGAGAGAATACCGATGTGGAGAGGATGCATTGAAGAAGATGCTCGACAGTTTGAAGATAACTGTTTCCTGTAATACATTTGAGCGAAACTGGCAATCTTGTGATTATAGCGAGTTAGCAATGAATAATTTGTAACTAAAACTTGTGAATGAGATTCTCTGCAAACCACAGCACTAGGAATGTCTATTGTGTAAATCGCATGGCTGTTTTAAATTCAGCCTCAAACCCAGGATACTTTTATAGCCACACATATAGCCAATGAATTTGCTAGAACTATGAAATTCTAATGTCATATCTTTTTTAGGAACTCGAAAGATAGACTACACATTGTCACATATAGCCTGGCAGGTGGAAATCGTATCCACTGTGCGTAATGTTCTAAAAACAATTTATACCGTAAGACCCCTGTAATACTAGAGAGCATTAATCTATGTTCCCGTTGTAATAAATTTGCGTTATAATTCCATTCAAACTCATGTTTCTGCAAGGATAACAAACCAAGAGAGACAATAGTGCTGTCATATTTTGCCAGCAATGCTGGTATTATTTTGGCCTACAAACAATATCCCAAAGCTAATTGAGCTTCTCCTCTGTTTGGATAGAAAATGTTACTGCTAAGATTTAGCCTGCATGGACCGGAATCGCCTGCTTTGAATACCTAACAATACGTTAATTATTTAAGTTCAGTTAAAAATATTTGCTACAATGAACTGTTTTGTTGTTGTGGATCTCTCTTCACGCAGACAAGGTTAAGGCCCCACTCAGATCGCCTATCAAATCTGTGACTTGACTTTCACTTGATTGGGTCGTAGTTTCAGTCTGCGCTATACAGAATGAAAAGCCTTGCAGCTGACTAACATAGGTATAAACGTCTGAGTTAAAATTTAGGTGAGACAAAAAAATAGGTCTTCTATTTTAATCTAATTATTTGAGGCTGTACGGTAGATTTCTTCGTTCGTCCCAAGTGGAGTAACTGTCAAACGTAAAGACATCTGCCAAAGAGACCACTCCCTATAGCATGAACAATGTCATGTCAGGGTGGACACAAGACAACAGTACCTAAAACATTCACTGGTACCAACTCTAGCACCTCCCAACTCTAGCACTTGAAGAGCTGCGGCCCAGTCTCACATAGACGAAATAGAAAGCAAAATCATCGATTCTATTCCTATTTTTACTAGCAAAAAGAGGAAAGAAAGGAAAACAAATGAAAGTTGGAAGTAACCATATCAGAGCCCATACCAAGACACCCTATTATCTTCTCTGGTGAATTAGTACCTCCAACGGAATCGTCAAAACTTGAAACTATCCAGGCATATCCAAACAGCCATGTGATTGTCAGAATGAGAAGTCATGGCGATAGGGGATCCAAAATGGAAATGGCAATGGCAATGGCAATGGCAATGGCCCCTCCTAGCTTTTTCAGAGATTATTTCTGTATTTCCATCAAATACAACAAATACAAAGCTGCTGCCATATTACAAGCACCTAAATATTTTACCAAAAAGATGGGCTTGAGAACCATTAAATCGCCCTATCACTGTATTGAGCAATAAGAAAAACTATTATACAGGGCGCGGCAAAAAGAGATGTTTGCCGCTGAGCACATCTACTACCTGCCTAAGTCCCCTTTCCCTCCCCAAGATTCATCCTCTCTCGTGATACTCCCAGTCTGACCATACTGGTCAGAATTGGAATAATGCATTTTGATTGCTGCCACAGGATCTGAGACACTACTGCGTGATCCTCCCACAAGAATCCCCGGTCTCCCAACACCATTCATTCCCACCATTCCCCTCCCCTGCTGCTGTAAACTTGAGATTGCTTCAAGACCATTTCTCTGCATCTCAGAGAACACATCTTGGCGGTGCTTTACATCTACCATAAATGGCTGCACTTTTGGACCATCCCTACTTCTAAACATCTGATAATCAATCACACCATTGCTGCCATTGACTTCTCTAGTTGTAAAAGTAGGTGCAGCATTCAGGTGCCGTTCATTATTCTTGGCAAATGCCTGCAATGACTGTTGCTCCAATTTGGCAGAAGATGTAGGATAATTACTGAAGGCAGCAGGATATTTTGCTAGCAAGATGGCAGAATCAGGCAATGATGAGAAACCAGTCTGTATTCTGTTCCCATCCCAATAACCATAACTCCTCATGGGAACATTTTCAAGGCCCAGATAATCATTACGGTCATTACGATCAAACTTCAAAATTGTCAAATTTCCATCAGCATTATGATGGCCAGTAAATTTCAGACTAGAAGACTTGCTGCTAAACTTAGGATGATGGGTACCATTTTCTTCACTTCCCTTGGTACTCAAATTAGGTTTCTGGGTGGATGAAGGATTGGTTAGTATCTTTCCAAACAGTTTCACATCATTGCTGGATGTTTTTCCTGAATCTGACGAATGCTGTAACCGTGTTTTGGGATGATCATCGGCTTGTTCAATCTTTCGGGACAGAAGAGGCAACTCACTTGCTGAACTGCTGCAACTCATATCCCCATTCACTTCTTTCTTAATTGGTACTTGCAAGGGATAGCCCTGGAGGATCCTAGCAGCCTCAACATGGTCCAATAAATTCCCAGGTAGAGGAAGGTGATGGTCGCCATTGCTAATGGAATTATAACAGTGCATATCCCTACATCCCTGAAAATCACAGGTAGAGGACAGTCGATCTTGGCTAGTGGTTTTCTCACATTGAACATCAGCAGCAGCACTATTTTGCAACAATGAATTTGCAGTTGCATGAAGATCCTCCATCGACAATGCTGAGATATAAGGCTTCCCAAGGGACGTGTGGTGCTTATTTTCAGTATCAAAACTCAATCCTGAACAAGAATTGCCCACAGATGAGAGTGAAGCATTTACTGTTGTACTTGAATCTTGCACTGAGCTTTTCAATCCAACTACAACACCTGTATCAGCTTCATGTTTATCATCTCTATCATCAAGACATCGGGGTGAAGACACTCTTCGCCCCTCCAACTCAATTCCAAGACCCCCACAAGAAACCTCAGAAACCAGTCTATCCTCAGCAACAGAATTACACTCGCATGGTTCGATTATATCTTGAGTAGAAACCAATCCTGTAACTGCACCTCCCAGTTTATTTTCTTTACCTTTTCCAACATCTATGCTATCTGACATAATTATAGCTGCCTGTCCAATGACTGAGCCAGACTTACCAGAACTGTGCAAGACAACTTCACTACCATCAGAGCCCAGTTTAGACTCACCCATAATTTCACAAGCATCAGAAACCACGTTTACTTCTTCATGCTCTACTTCTGTCCCATTTATTTCCTTAGATTCATTTAAATCAGCTGACAAGTTCCTGGCTTCCACAGTATTGGATTCATCATGGTGAGCGTTCATGACAGACGAAGGCAGGTCCTCATCTGTTTTAGTGCCTGACTTATCAGTGCCAATGACCGAACCTGTCCCTACAACACATGCATCATCTGTGTCACTCCCACCACCATTTGCATCATCATTCACTGGTGATCCAACATTTTCAGGTCTGGGGCACATGAGATCCAATCCAAGGCATCTCCGAGCCTTGCTAAAGAAAACTTTGCACTGTTCTTGGGACCTTGTTCCTACACACCGTGCTATCTTCGTGAAATCCTTACCAAAAGATGATACAGCCCGAAGAAAGGCTGCCTTCTCCCCATCTGTCCAATCAGTAGGATCCATTTCCCCACAGCTCTCATCTGAACAAGTTTCATCATCAACATTCTGAGTAACATCAGGCATCACAGGTTGTTTGCATAGAGGGTTCACTTTCAGGAACTTCTTGTCCTTGTTACCTTCTGCAGGATCAACTGAACTTGTTATGCAGGAACTCATAGCCTCAGATGAAAGAGAACCACATATACCAGCCAATACATCAGCTGCATCAGTGTCTCTTTCATCCCTGAGAATGTCAAAACTGCTTGATCTTGCTATGATGCTACCCTCACCCCTTGATGTTTTCACACCATATCCCTCCAAAAGTAAACTTCCTGCACGCATTTTTTTATTACGGGCAATGTCATCCGCCATCACTGAAGCTGCACTCAAAATATCAAGTGAGGCAGCATTCACTTCACGATTCCATTTTTTACTTGATGCCACCAAGTCAGTTTTAGCTGAAAATGACTTCCCTAACTTGCCAACATTTTGCTTCTTAATTTTCTCAAAACAATCAGATTTATGATTTTTGTAGTAGAATTCGACACAGTCAGCAATTGTCTTGTGGTCAAGGAAAGAAGCAATTTTCCGAAAATCCTTTCCAAAGGCAGCAAATTTCTCCAAGAAAATTTCTCTCTCTCCTGATGTCCAAGGGTTGATCATAGCCCTTTCTTTCTCAATAGCCAACGGATCTTCAACCAGCCCATTACTAGATATGAACTTTGAAATCATCTTCTCCTTCTCATCCAAAATTAGTGCTGGCATCTTCAAGGTGTTTCTGTAAACTTTAACTTGGGAGTCTGAAAGCAGTTTGCTTGTAAAATCAATTATCTTAGATGTTGGAACCAAACTTTGATGATTTCCACCTGCAGACAGTGACAATAAAGAAGAAGCATAGTTATCATCACAACAAAAAAGCTAAATAAATTAAGAATGAAACAAACAACTACAAAATATAATATCATGTATCAACATAAAACATCAACACAGAAAACCATTCAGCATTAAAGAGAACACAGGACAGAAAAACCACAGCAATCATCCTGAAATTTTAGAGACATGATTATAACACTAGACCGAAACAGAAGCTTCAAGGGGATAATTTTTACCTCTCGTATTGACAAATTCAAATTGTTATTACGAAATAAACCTTGGTTCACAATCAAACCTCTCAAGCAATTTAAACTGTCACCATGCAGTTCAGAACCCAGCCAACAATTTTGATTGCCAAACTTTAGAAATCAAGCTACCCATACGTCAACGTATGCCAAGCCAATAACTTACTAAATAAAACTAAACAGGTATGTTAACAAGTGAAAGGTAACAGCTAGTATCATGTCAAGCACCCAGTGTAGGAGCAAAGTCAATGAAGAAGCCTGATCCTACCAGGCCTAGTATCAAAAACAGAAAGCCAGGTATGTATACTATCCGCCATGACCAAACACAAACGAAGTTACACAATGACATATCACCATACTTGATTCACATCTGAGTGTCTCATACAAATCCAAGATAAATACTCAACAATTAATACAACACAGGACAGTAAATTTACCAGTCAACTATCTTATAGGCTGTTAATTCTAGCTTAAACAAACATCTAGTAGTAAAACTAGCCAGAGATCATCTCATTAGCCCCAGTACTTCAGCATCATATATCTACAATCCAATCCCTGTTCAAACAAAATATATTCAAATTTTGAAAACACATCATTGAATTCACTGGGGAAAAAATTATTCAATAAAGAAATATTACCATAGCTATCTAATTTTCTCTTGATGCATTTTTAGATTGATTGCTCGCCACAAAGTCAATTTGGCTGATAAAAAGTGCCAATAGCCATGACTAACACTGGCAGATTTTAACCTAGATATCCAAGCCACATACAAATTATGCATCAAACTAAACCAGAAAACAAGTGCTGGTTCATAGAGGTAGCAGCTACTTTAGCTCTACTGCAAACTCCTCCATAGTAAGGGCGCATGGGAGCTGCTTTGGGATTGGTTTCAAGTGTTGGCCCAAACCAAACAAAGGTTGGTCGGTTCCAAAATATAGGAATCAAACCAACAAAATTTAGAGAAGCAACCAAGCCAAACCAAATTGGACCAGGTTGTGGTTTGGTTTGGTCCCTTTGTTTCTTCATTAAACACATCTTGCTAAGCATCTCTTAAGATACATTAATTTAGAAATTATTAAAAGGCATTAAAATGTACAATAACATTGAGAGACTATTCACCTTAACATAAATAAAACCTAGATACTAAAGAAGACTATTATGCCCCGCCCGCCCCAACATCACAAGACTATCATGCCCCATCGTTGGGTTGATCAACCTCATGGAGCTACATATTTTATTTATTTATTTTATAAAAGAAGAAATTTATTTATTTATTTATTTTATAAACAAAGAAACTAATGGACAGAACAATTACAAAATTGTGGGGTAAGATATCCACAATAAACCAAGCAGCCAAAAAAAAGAAAAACACGGGTTCCCCAATTCCTATGGCATATATACCAAAAAAACTCCCCAAAAGAATCCATGAGCTGAAAACAATTTGAAAACAATAATCAGATCCTAATTATTGACTCTCCAAGGTTCTAAAATCAAATCTGAAAACATTTGAAAAGGATTCATAAATCTCTTATTCTCTTAGAGAGAGCATACAAGCATGCTTTATATTAACAAACTTCTTTTTCTACACTAACAATAATCAGTCATTATTTCTTTTATTCTCATTGGCAAATGCCTAAATGACGTAACTCACTAGAACCGCTGCCTATATCCTAGTACACTAAAAACTAAACAACAGCAAAACACTAGAAAAATCCAGTGGTTGTTTCACATGGTACCAGCATAAAGTTGCAATAATCAAATATGAATTTAAGAGCATGTCAATCACACAACATGGCTGACATAGAAGTAAAATTTGGTAAATTAACAAAGAAATCCATTGGATTAGTAATCAACACAAGTCCTCCTTCTTCAAGTATTGAGCTCACCAGGAGAAAAGTGTACCAAGCAAGCAGCATGCATCATCACACACAGGATACAAGGTATCAACATCATCATGAAAAAAAAAATTATACTTTTTAAAAAAAACCCAACCTACAATAGAAAACTAATCAGTTTTTTTACACAAAGCATTTCTTGCCAGATGAAATCAGACTAAAGCATAATCTCCTAAGCTGAGCTAATTATGTAAAGAAAAACAGAGCAAAATCACTGGCACATGTTCTGCAGAAAAACTGTGAGAACGATTCATACCAGGGAAGGGAAAACGAAAACGACTGGAGGATCGATTCTTCTGATGACCACTACAAGTAGTTCGCACGCTTACTTCAAGTCTCTTGTGAGATTTTGGGCGGCATTTCCTTATAGACAGTAAGCGCATGTCTTCTTTCCACATGTGATGCAAGGCTTTAAACTTAAGTGTTATAACTCTCTCCTTAAATCTTGCAAACCGCTTTTTCTCTGCAAATCTTTCCATCATGGATGTACTATTATGAGAGCATGAGTCACTGCTAGCTCCTATATTACCAATCTTACAACACTCTTTTGGCAATAACTTAGAAAATATTCCACAAGCTCTGTTTGCAGATTCTTTATTGGAAGAAATAATTGTATTATATAGAATATCCTCAGTGCTAGAACATAAGCTTGCACCAGAGGTAGCATCCATGCCGTCTTTAAACTCCATAGATGTATTACCATCACCACAAGCAGATACACTAGCATCTTGCCTAGTAGTACAGGGAACTAAGCACTTCATGGCTGTAGACTGAATAGCATCCAAGTCCCCAGAGAAATTATCATATCTCCCGGTATCACATGAAGAAACTGCTTTAATCAAAGGCAAAGGCTCTACAAATTTAGATGTTGCTGTTCCAGGACTATCAATATCCTCTTCCTTGCCATTTTCATGAATACTACGTAAATTAGTTGAGAGAGGCATCTTCTCCACATTGGGGTCGTCAGAAGAAACAAGTTGCAAGGGCTCTAGCCGAGTGACCTTGTCAGAGCCTCCAACATGTTCTTCACAAGATTTTGCATTGTTACCTACCAGGAGGGAGCCCAATGCTGCTGGACATGGACATCTATCCCCAGATTCGGATTTCAGTGACTTCAGTTCATTTTCAAGTAAATCAATTTCAGATTCAGTCATCTCCAATACCTTCGAAATGTCAGCTTTCCATATCAGCAACTTATCAATTGCAGTGGACCTCACAAGACCAGAATCCACAGAAATCGGATCATCAGATTGTACCAGCTCAATAATTGAAGAACCCAAATTAGTCAAGGAGTCAGTATCCAACTTCTCTAAATTAAAAGAAAACCTCTGCAGATGATTTTGAGACCCAGGGCCAGGTGAACCACTCAAATTACTAACATCATTGTCCACATTTGTAGCCTTTCCAAGTAATTTATCATCCACACCTGCAACAAGGTGAAACTTAGGTTTTGGCAAATAAATAAATAATACATACAAGGGGAAAAATTAGTATACATAATACAACAACTACAGTTTGATTACTATTAGGGGACAATTGAGGGTGAAATTAGCTTCTTCTTTTTTCAAAGCTCAGGGAAACATTATCTCATAATTATAAGGAAACAAAGAAATGGGAGAATTGTAATATAGAATATCCTCGTAAAAAATATTTCTAATTAAGAATGATTAACCCAAAAAGTGATTAACAGTATTCAAAGATGGTTAATATGTTGACTTGATTAATCATTCTTTTGGATAATTCATCCTAAAATGGAAATATGTTGACCGGGATATCCTAAATTGTAATTCTCCCACAACATGTCATGCTCTTATCCAAGTTTCCTATTTTTCAAAACAAAAGCCAAGGTGCAAGAAATGTTCAAGAAACATTATCTCAAGATCATTCAGAAAATGAAGGCAGCAATACAACTATTGAAATCTCAATTCTTGTGAACATTGATATATCAAGGAAAGATAACCTAAACAGATTTTAAAATTGCAACTAAAAAAAAAAACCAAGTTAGTAGAAAAGAATAGTGACACAGGAATAAATTTGCCTCACCAGATAGCAGAGTACTATTCACCAAAATTCTATATGATATCGCCAGATAAACATCATAGCAGAGTATTATTCACTACAATTCTATAAGATATAGCAAGATGAACACCATGATGAGTCAGATGACTCAGATGTAACTTCACTGTGAATAGTAAAGACTTCAACGAGTTAAATTACCATTTTTTTCTAATACACTTCCACTTAAGGGTTAAAAGGATTAGAAACGCCAACAGACAGAGTCTCACAACATACCTGGTGAAGAACTGCAGGCAAAAGAAGATGGAGTTGCAGGAGATGCACAGTCTGAAAATCCTGCAACTTTCGGGCTTTTATCTACTAAGCTGGGACTGAGGAAATTACAGGGTTCCATATTACTAGTTGACAAGACTGGGCCATATTTGTTTGCACTTACATCAGGCCCCTCAACTTTTTTCTTCTCATACTTTGCAAGTCCCTCACCCCATTTTAGCCTAGGCTTCTTCCTAGAAGTTGTCTCATCAGATGGCGCAGAAGATGTCACATATGCAGCAGCTTCCCCTGGCAACTCACTAGCAGTTGCATTTTTGGGTTGCAACTCAACCTTCGCTTCATAGGAATCTGCCCCTCCAATACTCCTTGAGCTACTTGAGTGACTAAAACCAGAGCCTCGTGAAGAAAGGCTTCCAGACCGGGTCCATTTAAGTGGCTTCCAGTCAATTGAACCCAAAGAATTCTCTCTATCACATCTCTGGCCTGTGCCCAACCCATTGACACCACCCATCTTATCATGCTGGTCTTTCAAGTGATGCTGATCCCAAGTGTTCACAAAATCAGAATGCGGATGAGAGGAATATGTTAACATGTCATCAACAGACCTCTGGTCATTATTCACATCTGGTGGCCTCCTGGACAAATTTGGAGAGCCGTTGGCGGTTTCCCACGAATGTCCTCTCCAATCTCTCTGGCTGAAGGGTCCTCTATTTTCCCTACTGCTCCTGCCATATTTTCCATCCCCTCGTGTAACCGACGGCCGACCATCTTCCTCCAGCATCTTGTCACTGGACCGAGAAACGGCATACCCATGACCAGATTCTTCAGAAAACAGGTGCCAACCACCCTGCTTACCATGACCTTCAGAAAACATTTAAACAAAAAAGGGAAATAGAAAAAAAAATCAACACAAGCAAAGTATATATTCTTACACCCAGAAAAGAAAAAGAAAAAGAAAAGCATAGAAAATCTTGCCAAAAAAAATCACCTCCTTAAAGTAATATTCTGATAACAATAACTACAGACACAGATCTTCAAAAATCAACACATGGTTCACTGCCAACAAGATTTCAAATAGGCAAAGAATAATAAACCAAATCATAAACCACTAAAAAAAAACCTATTCTTTTCCAAGAAAAACAAAACCTAAGGTAACACAAAACGTATCAAAATGCTTAATAAGCATAGATTTGGAGACAAAATATTAAGAACAAAACGATTCAAACTCACCTGGTGGTCTGCGAAACTCGGCCGATCCCCAGCGGTTGAACTCTCGATGATGAGACGAATCTCTCCATCTCGCCACAGACCCTATCGATTCAGACCTCTCGTGCTTCCTCTCCTTGAAGAAGTCCTTTCGATCCCAAGGCAATGGTTCAGGCGGCATGAAAACCAACCCAATAGCATGGGCAGCCACGAGAAAAGAACCCTATTCACCTCACAACAGCACCGAAATCAAAACAAATCCACACAAACTCCAACTCCAGATCCTACGTTCAGCCACCAATTTCACAACGCCGCACACCAAATCTAGGGTTTCCAAAAAACGCCGATTCGAAAGGTTCCTTGTCCACGCAGATCGAACAAGAAACCGCACGCGGCAACCAAATCGCCGCGCCGCACCAATCTAGGGCTCCCACGGCAACAACAAAAACAAAACGAAACGAAACCTCAGAAAAGCAGAATCAAAACCACACGTAAAACGAAAAACCTGCGGGATTTCACAAGGCAAAAACAAAACAAAAAGAAGAGAGAACAGCTTCAGAGATGTTGATTCAGATCGAAGACGGCATCGATAAATAGTGTGGAAGAATAAGAAGAAGCCATGGATTCGAAGTTGAAGATTCGAGGTCTATCTCTCTCTATCTCTTGGGCTTCAGTTTCTCTCTCTGAAAATTTTCTCGGAGTTTCTATCCGTTTCTCGGCTGGTGGAAAATCTGCGTATGGGCGAGAAAGTGAGAACGTGAGACGATAAGGGACAAAGGGAACCTTGAGAGAGAAAAGTAGACAGAGAGAGAGAGAGAGTAGTAGCGGATCTCAACGCTTCTTATAAACTATATTTCAAACTCGTTTCAAATCCGCTAATAAATTATTTTTTATTTTATTTTATTTCGAATCTTTCACTTTTTTTTATTTTATTTTATTTTCTGGTTATTTAATTATTTTTAGCAATCAACTTTTTCCTTCTGACTATGGCATGCCCATTGTTTCGGCCGTTATTTACGGGAGTAGTAAGCATCCTCCTGACGTGACGAGATTACCCTTGTGATCTATAATATCATAAAAAATAAATAAATAAATATTCTGTGTTTTTTTAATTTGAGTATCTATTTATACTGCGATGCACGAATTTGTTAAATTAAATGTGTATAGACTTTTAAATAATAATGAATTATTTATTACAATACTTGTTACATAAGTTCCTTAATAAGATTTATATGTAGAAAATTATTCAATCACTTTCTAAATTAATTATATCATGAAAAAATTATAAAACTAATAAAAATAAATCTTAACATGAATAAATAATATATCTAGTGTGTTACATGTAAATAGTTAAAAAAATATTAAAGAAAAAATAAAAAAGAGGTTTATTAAAAAAATGATATATAATAATCCTATATGCTCAAAGCATAAAATATGCATAGTACTTTCATGATCAATTTCAACTGAATTAGATATTGGAGTAACTTGATAAGAACTTTTTACGTTACATGTTAGGGAATCAAAAAAGACTTTTGAATCATTCTGTGTCACAAACTCTATAATTTGTCTAGCTTGAATATGTCTCCCTAATCCTATTATTTGGCTGCATTAAAATACAATTTAGATCAAGAGACAATATAAATAAAAAATGATAAAGACATTGAATTAAGGGGAAATGGTAAAAAGATAATTAAAATTTGAATTGAATTTTCACCCTAAAAATAAGATTGAAAGAGATATTTTAGTTAAATTAGAATTATAAAATAAATAATAATAATTACATATTAATTACCCTTATTTTCATATAGGTAATTCTAAAAAAATTGTTATTTAATTAGAAGTTCTAGCATATCTAAATAGTGAAATTTAAAAGGATTAAATAATTAAAGTTATCAACCTTAATTTTAATTTAATTCAAATTCTTATAATAAAAAATCATTCAAGCATTGAAAATATGTAATTATTAGTATTTATTTTAGAATTCTACAAAAAAAATTGTTAGTTAATTAGAAGTTCTAGCATATCTAAATTGTTAGTTAATTAGATAGACTAATTCATGCATGTTAAAAGAAAATAATAGTTATTTTGATATTTTTAAATTTACATTTTGGTTTATATAGATTATTAAACAAAACTATCTAGAAGAGTTTAAAATATATATTTAATTCAAAGCACAATATATATATATATATATATTGTCTACTTAAAGATATCTCTATAATTATACATTTAAATATATGTGAGTTTAGGTATATTTTTGTTAAATTTTATATCTATATAAATTAAATTAAATCATTTTGTTGTTGTGATTAAAAAATTATGAATAATATTTTATGAATTTATCATGATCTCCTTGCTTATTTTTGTCTTTGAATCTATGACTAAAAAAACAGGAGAAATGCATTTAAAAATTAAATAATTACTTGCTTTAGATGCATGTCATTTAAACCCATTCAAATAGTAAGATAATAGGAGAATCATAATCAAATATATTAGATTAAAGATAAATTAGTAATTCTTTAAATTTTAAGATAAAATTAAGATTCAAAATTGAATTTCATTACTTATCAAACAAATAAGATAAATTATTACCTACACAAAATCAAATTAATTACTATTTGAATATCAGCATCAAAGTAGCAAGAATCAAATGAGTAGGATCAAAAAGATATTTATCATATTTAAGATCTAAAAAAGATCAAATATTAACAAATTCTTATATTCAAAAACATATTTGATAAGATTTAAATAAATATAATATTTGAAAATATTATCAACATATATATAATTGTTTTTAGATAGACTAATTTTTTAATGTAAAAAGAAAATTATAGTTATTTTGATATTTTTAAATTTAAATTTTACTTTATATAGATTATTAAACGAACCTATCTAAAAGAGTTGAAAATGTATATTTAATTCAATGCACAATATATATATATATTGTCTACTTAAAGATATCTCTATAATTGTACATTTAAATTATGTGACTTTAGGTATTTTTTTTTAAATTTTATTTCCATCTAACTTAAATTAAATCATTTTGTAGTTATGATTAAAAAATTGTAAATAATATTTTATGAATTTATCGTGATCTCCTTACTTGTTTTTGTCTCTTAATCTATGGTTTAAAAAAACAGGAGAAATACATTTAAAAAGTTAATAATTACTTGCTTTAGATGCATATCATTTAAACTCATTCAAATAGTAGGATAAGAAGATAATCATGATCAGATAGATTAGATTAAAGATAAATTAGTTATTATTTAAATTTTAAGATAAAAATAAGATTCAAAATTGAATTTCATTACTTATCAAACAGATAAGATAAATTGTTACCTACACAAAATCAAATTGATTACTTAATATAACTGAAATTTCAGTATAAAAATAATTTAAAATATCAACATTAAAGGAGCAAGAATCAAATAAGTATGATCAAAAGTATTAACAAATTCTTATATTCAAAAGCATATTTGATAAGATCTAAATAAATATAATATTTGAAAATATTATCCACATACATATATTTGCTTTTAGATAGACTAATTTGTGCATGTTAAAAGAAAATGATAATTATTTTGATATTTTTAAATTTAAATTTTGGTTTATATAGATTATTAAACGAACTTATTTAGAAGAGTTGAAAATGTATATTTAATTCAATGTACAATATATATATATTGCCTACTTAAAAATATCTCTATAATTGTACATTTAAATATATGTGAGTTTAAGTATATTTTTGTTAAAATTTATTTCCATCTAACTTAAATTAAATCATTTTGTAGTTATGATTAAAAAATTGTGAATAATATTTTATGAATTGTACATTTTTGTTATCATCATCTTCTTGCTTGTGTTTCGTTTTTTAATTCATGACTTAAAAAAAAAAAAGAGAAATGCATTCAAAAATTAAAAAAATTGTTTGTTTTATATGTATGTCATTTAGACTCATTCAAATGGTAGGATAATAGAAGAGTCATAATCAGATTAATTAGAATAAATATTAATTAGTTATTATAAAAATTTAAGAAAAAAGTAAGATTCAAAATTGAATTTCATTACTTACCAAAGAGATAAGATAAATTATTATCTAAATAAAATCAAATTGATTATTTATTATTTAATATAATTGAAATTTCAATATAAAAATAATTTAAAATTTGAGTATCAAATGAGCAAGAATCAAATGAGCAAGAATTTTGAAGGAAGAAAACACTTATATAAGTAACATGTGTCATTTATCTAAATTTCAAAAATCTTATTTTATATAATAATATATAGATAAGCAAACTCTAGAATTAACATATATCTAACACATGGCCATGTTCATATTTTTACTTTTCTCACTTTCTACCTGAGTGACTACTTATTTATCTTTTTAACGTCTCTTAACTACCAACAAGTTTTAGGTATAATGATAATAATATGTAAAGATATCTTAAAAAATAAAAATCTTTCAAAATTATATTATTTGTTCATCTCCCTTTATTAATTATTTGTTTGTAAGACATTTTACTTTTTCTCTCAATTTTGACTTACCAATTTATTTTTATAATTCATTTATGCTCATAATTAAAAAATCTTTTTTGTCGTACACAAAAAAAAAAATTCTTTTTTGTCGACTATTAGTTCCAGCATAAGGCACATTCTTTTCTTTTCTTACTATACTTTTTCCTAACTAACCATGGTTAATTTTATAGTTCATTATTATTATTTTTATTTGTAACCAGATCATATCATTTTACTTTTTTTGCATAGCAGTAGCTCTCAAAAATTCTCACATAACACCTATTCTTATAACTAATAAAGACATGGTGTTCATTATAAAAAAGTCGAGTACACTCTTTAACCAAACAAGACTTAAAACAGATTTGTTTGTCTACTCGCACATTATGCTTGTCTACATATAATTTTGTTGAACTATAACTAGATAATGAGGAAAATATTAGTGCAGATGACTTCAATGGTGTTTTTGTGCCTTGTTTGTTTTCATTGTGATGGATTATAAGCATTTCATTTTGATAAAAATAAAAAATATAAATATAAATTCTTATTTACCTTAATTATAAGAATGTCACCACTTACTTAAAATCTAATTTTCACTCAAAGACTACACTCCACTCTATTTGACTCATTAACTAATCCCTTGATAACTTAGTTGTATATAGAATTTTTGTATGGAAGTTACATAGTAATTGATGTGGTTAAAGCAAACATAACTTTATCAGGGCATTTGTTTCGCATAATATTTTTATGAATTTTTATATGAGAATGCCATATTCTCATGTTTAGTATAGAATATAATTAAATCTTCTATTTCCTTTTTATGTTCTTCAATATAAAAAAATTGATAACTAAGCAAAAAAAATGCACATATTTCTTAGTACAAAATAACTTCTCTTTTAGTTAATAAATTTTGTTTTTGCTTAGTCGTCAAATTTTTTTTTGGAAAATAAGCTTGGAGATAGGAGAAGGAAACCAAAAAATTGGATCATGTTTAGTGTATAGGATCTCAAAAAACATTTCCATGTAAAACTAATTTATAAGTAATGTTTTTTGCCCAAGAGCACATGTGGATGAGGGTTTGCAACATTTTCATAACATGTCATATGAAATGCCCAAAATGCTTGCTTCTCCATTGCACACAATCACAAATCATCGCTACACCATCACTACGACAACCAAAGCCATTTCCAGAAATGTTTTAGTTGACAAAATATTGTAATAATCATTCCTATAAATGCTATTATCTAGAATATTTTTTTAAAACTTAAACCAAATGCCTCACTACCTATATATAATTTGGACGTAAATAAATTGGACACAAAGAATGTAAAGAGAAATGATTCATTTCCTTTCGAAGTCCCTCATTTTTGTTCTTCAAACCCTAACCCAAATTAAGTTCATGGTTCAGTGATGATACACCCTTGGTTTTTGCCATCCCTAAATTAGGTTCTCACACTCGTTAGATTCCTTCCATTAATGGATCGATATCCAAAGTCACTTGATGTTCTCTACATCATCAAAGGTGAAATGGAGACCATTTTGATTTTATTGGTCTAATTATGCATTATAATATATAGAGTTGATGACTGTTATGATTGTCTTTGGTTTCAAGTAGCCGGGCTTTTCTTCATTGTTGTTCACTTTAAGTATGCCAATTTCTTCTATTTTGAGTTATTGACAACATAAACACATAAAAGTTATAATTCATAGACTTAGTCAGTGATGTCTAGGAATTTTTGAATGTTGATTTTTCATGTTGAAAACAAGGTGACATATTTATAATTATAATAAAAATATATATCTGAAAATAAAAACATAAAACAAATCAAACACTCAGTAATAATTTTATGATGAAGATTATGAAATTTCTTCTAACAGTGTTAGTGTTATTAGTAGCTTAGGAGATAAGTCGATGTTCGATGGTTTTAAAAGTGATTACTTGATTAAATGGGTTGGAGAATTAGAAGTCAAATAACTTATTGGTTGATATTTTTAGCTTTGGGTCTCATGAGGAGATATCATATATTGATAGTGCATACAAAGGGAAGATGTTTGAAGGGGAATGGCAAATTAAATCTCAAATTACACTAAAAGAATGGTTGTTATTTGGATGTGTTTATGATTTTAGGGATATCCTTGAGAATTATATGATACAATAATGGTTTGAGATTGTTAAAACTATAAATAAGATGAATATGTTCACAATTATGTGTGTTGGTAGAGGTCATGAGTGATATATTTATGTTAAGACTAACCCAGATGATGCATTATTTGAGACAGAGAAGTGCAATGACATGCATACATGTGTGAAATAATCAATTAACTCTAATGCAACATCAATATGGATTGCAAAAAAGATGGAAAATTAGTTTAGAGCATGATTCAAATCTCAAATATAATTCAATAGTAAAACATATGTTAAAATATGGATTGAAGTGAGTCAGTCACATTTTTATAGAGCTAAAATAAGAAGGGCTAAGGAGCAAATTGAGGGTACACTTGTCAAATCCTATGCAAAATTAAGGAAATTTGGTAAATTGTTGAGAATGTGTTAAAAACATTCAACATATAGGAGATTACTTAATACATTCAACAACAAACATTTTCTTATTTTTTTTGGTCATAACATTTTCTTATTTAATTCATTGAATGAAAATACTTTCCTTTATATTATATTATTTAGTATTTTATTAAATGCAAATTGTTTCTTTTAATATACATTTATAATTTGAAATGATTTTTTTTTCAAATACACAAATTCAATACTTACCATTAAAAATTTCAGCATTAAATATTCAATAGTAAATCTTTTAATTTTATTAAACACACCCTAAAATATAATCTTCCAAAAAGGCCATTCCTTAAACTTTTATTTAAAAGTATTGCAATCTCTCTCACAGAAATGCTCCAGTAAATCATTTTGCAGGACCATTAATATATGTGGCACAATTTCATTTTTTTTTGTGAATTAATAAATCAGTTAGGTGTCTATTTTTATTTTTTATTTTATAAAAAATTGATTTTAAGGGGGAAAAAAACTATAGCGAAAGATAAAAGAAATAAATTTTGCTTTTTTCTAAAACAGTACATTTATCATCGATTTTCTTCTAGAAGCTGATGGTAAACAATTGCTTGCATGCAATTATCATTTATAATTTTAAAACTTTAGAAAATTATTAATGTTTATATTTATATTTATAACAAATTATTAATAACTTTTCCAAAGACAGATTGAGCAAGCTTGTGTGCCCTTAACCAAAAAGTCCAATTCCTACCATGCTTACCACCAAATCCACTGTATGGCCCCCGCCCCCCAATTGAATCGTTGACCTTATAGGAAAAAACTAAAAAGGCAACAGGAAAGAGCTAGAACCCAACAACAAAAAGAGGATCTACAATCTTTAGAAAAAAATAATTTATAAAGTTATTTAAATTTTATAAATAAATTTTAATTTGACTTTGTATAAATGAAAAATAAAAAATAATATTTTTTTATAATAATAAAAAATAATATTTTTTTATAATAATAAAAAATAATATTTTTTTATAATAATAAAAAAATAGTCTATCCACATCCTTAAATAGGTAAATTACAATTTATTTTTCTATGATTTAATACAAAATTACTTTACTCCTTGTAGTTTTAAAAGTAAAACTTTACTTATTGTGATTTGTTATGTTATTATATAATTATACTGTAATTTTTTTAAAGAAAAACATGTGTCAAAATTGTAAAAAAAATACATAAATATATATTTTAAAACGTTTATTGAGAATATGAAATATTCAACTGTTAAAAATATAAAGAAAAAAAATAAATCCTACATAAAAAAGAGAATAAACAAATTATCAATAATTGTTCATGTTACAAAGCAATAATGTTTTATTTTTATTATAAAAAAAATAAGTAATATGTACAACTATACTTAGAAATTTTATTAATAATATATTTTTAAATTCTAACATATGCTTTTTTGGTTAAAAAAATAAATGAAAAAAAAATATAAGGTAGTTAAGTGATAATAAAATTAAAAAATTAAAATAATACTTTTAAAATCACAAGAAAGTAAAGTAATTTTAAGTGAAAATTATTGGGTTAAAATGTAATTTAGCCTCCTTATAACTATAAGTACAACAACATATTGATGGCAAATGGCAATGATGTGCTTTTGCCACTGAAATATGCACTCCACTTTGGAGTCAATGCACTTTACTAGATACTACGGATCCCGCGGGTTCAATTGAAATCGGATTCACCAATTTTAGACAGGTTTGTTTGGTATAAAATTGGTGACACAATCATTCAGAATGAGAGATTTTAGCATATTTGACTAAATAAAAATATTTAACAATTTTTTCATTCACTATGGAAAACTTCTTCAATATGGATAACCATGGCCAATATGCTAGCTTGAGTTTTCTTTTTTTTCTTCTTGGTTATATGACAACGTCAATTTAGTTTATCACATTATTTGATGTGTATTTTTTATTCAAATTTATAAACGTGTAACATAACTCTTTAAAATTTTTCTAATAGAAAATCCTTAATTATTTTAATTTAATTCAAATTTTGCAAGAAAGAAAATATTAAAAATATAAAATTATTCACAAATTTTCATTTAATAGTATGCACTGTTAAAATAGTTAGTATTAAATAAAAAATTAAGAAGTGAATTGGGATGAGAAATTGACCATCACGAGAAGGGACAAATCCGTAATTAAGGCAAAAGTTGGAGGGCATTTTGTGGGGAGACGCACCCTTTTTTCCCTTCCCGCCTTGTGCGTCGGAGTCAAACCATAAACGACAAAAAAGGGAGATGGGAGTGAAGGCACGGGCATGTGGAAGCGCGTGAGATCGAATTTAGGGCTCACGTGGCGAATCTTATTCGGCATCTTCCGTAGGGGTCGCCGATATTCCATTCCTCCTTCCACTTTCTTCCAGTGTACTGTGTTTATGTTAATTAATACCCGGTTGCTTGTTTTATTTCATAAGCAAAATATATTTTTTTATTATAAAATAATAGTATGAATAGATTATTTCAAAACTATGGGATGCAGGTATATTTAGAGAAATATAAAGAAAAAGTATATGAGTCTCACAATTTTAAAAATTATAAGACTTATGTCATATATTTGTTTTTCTCTAACTACATATGCAATATAACTATAACTACAGGTGATCCAAATATAGTGTTATAGTATTCTCGAGTTTCAAAAAGAATAGGTAGAGGTTCACACGAAAAAAATATATTTTCAAAGATTTCTTCAATCCTCAGCTATTTTTTGAGTGTCAAAAAATTTCTCTGAAAAAGAATGAACATGGATCAAGACTGTCGGTGAAAGGATTTCACTGCACATGAGAGATAAAAAATAACAATGAATTTCTAGTTAAGCCAACCCATGTTATAACATAAATAAAATATTCATACTAATTAAATTGTTTTAGTGCTAACGGGAGTTGGTTTAGCTCTTAAAAGATCAAAATATTTTGATTAAAACCCCTAGGTTTGATTTTTATTAATGCTAGCAATTTTCATGATAGATAATATGTAAATATTGTTGTAAGTCTTTATTAAAGTTAGTGATATGCTTTGATTTTAGAATGAAATAGTAAACCTTTTTTAAATTTTTATGTACCAAAAATTAATATTGTTTTAGTGAAATATTTATTAATAAACTATGTTACTCAAATTCTTATTATTTTTTTAGAAATTAATTTTTTTATTTTTATTGAGGATTGAATTTCATTTATTATCTACTACTAAAAATAGTTTTTAATCACCAGACATGATTCTACTTATAAATAGAGTTTATGTGACCAAATTTTACTTATAATGCAGTGATTCAAATATTACTAAAAGTATATTGTAACTAGGAATGCTCGAACAAAATATTTAAAAAATGTAGGAACACTTAATATTCTTTAAAAAAAACAAAGCATTTTTTTAAAAGAATGATCATATAGAAAGAATTGAACCCAATTTCAAAAAAGAAATTAGCAAGTACTAGGTGTCAAGAAACTGGTCAAATTAAATATTTGTACTCTTGTCCATTTTTATCGGGTCTTGATGACTTGATGACCTAAGAATGATAGAATCGGTGAAGCTCAGTATCAGCAAGTATACTAGTGATATTTTTTTTTTATGATAGTGTGTGGAATTTCCTTTGGTATGATTGTGTGTATATATCCATAAATAAATATAATATTGTAAAAAGAGATGATTTTTTTTGAAAAAATATGTGTGAGTACTGAGTATAAAGAATCAGGTAATAATGTAGGAAAAGAAAAACGAATTTTTTTCCTTCATAAATTGTGGAGGAAGAAAAAAGAAAACTCAATTCTAGTACTTAATTATTGACAATTAGCATGAATAAGAAGTTAAGTTAGTCAACTTTTATGGATAATTAATTTGGGAATTTTGGGTTTTGTTTTATTTGTTGAGATCTGGAGATGAATGATGAACATACTGAGGGTTGGTTTGTTTGACATTTGAACCTCAAGATGTTGATCTGCCGATTCATAGTTTTCGATTGACATGTCAAACTTCGGCCATGATTGATTTGTGGGATTTAATTCTTCAGTCTCACTTTTGTTTTATTCTGAGAGCTTTTGTCTGCTAGAATTGTTGAAGAAATATTTTAAAATTATCAAAGAATCTGAGTCTATTATAAATATTATGCATGAGTTTTCCTTATTTTTTTACAATCAAAGTATATTTATAAAAAATAGTAAGATATATATTAGTGAATAATTAATACATTATATTGAACAAGCTTTCTTCCCGTGCAAAAGAGGAAAAGCATCGTGCACAAAAATATACCTTCACTGTTCTTCATCATTGAAAACAGTAATTCTGTTATCAGAAGGACCTTAAAATCATTTTTCTTCTCTTTTACCATTTGACGCCTGTAGTAAGCATCAAGGTTTTAGTACCTGTCACACAAATATTGAAGCATTCAAAATCATAAATCCATTTCAACAATGCAGAACATGGAGTTTACTCATGAAACAGATGAATCAGAGGACAAAAAATATTCCCAGATAACAAAGAATATGTAAGTGGCCATAGATTATTTCTTAATTTAAAAAATGAGCACAAATGTGTTCTGTACAAACAAATTGAAATAAGTTAAAACTCTGCAGAACCTTTACTTTTTTGCAAGGGAAGGTAACTGCGTGGTGATCCTCCATTCTTTTCACTTCTCTTCTCCTTTACTTCTTCCTGTAAAGCAAAAGGGAACAACTTTGAATCTTGTTATGCTAAAGACCCCAACTAAAAGCACTGATTACAACGAGTCAGTACTTAAACTCAAATTTATTTGAATTTTACCACTCCTGTTATCATTAATTCTGAAATGGTTCTCATAAAATTTTATTAACCTTCTCCAATCTTTTCAAACAAAACAGACTATAAACATCAACACAAGAGCCTACAGGTTGAAGATTGTCAAAAGGGGAACCAATCAAAACTATATGTCTCCTATCAATTTTGAATTATTGCTTTCTATATTGCTATATTAGTTAGTTCGAATGATTCTTCTGATATTTACTTTTTATTCTCAATTTCATCTAAGTTCATCTCATGAAAATGTTCGTTGGATTTCCAAGCTAATTAGTTTACTTGTCGAATCTAATTCATATCTATAGTTTATAGCAGTACTTGTTTGGAAATTTGTAACTTTGATATCCCTAACCTTTTCCCAAACTTGCTCTCTGCATGTGTTTCAAAGTTTCACACCAAAGTTTTACAGGTCTTCCTTCACATGTCTCTTACTTTTCACACCAGACTTGGCATATATCAGCAACTAGTTAACTTGTCTTTTGATACCCTTCATTCACCAAGCATTATCTTCGTTTAACTCTTGAACCAATATCTATGTGTTAAAATTTAAAACTGAAGATATCATCCTTTGATTCCTCACCAACACAACAATTCCTTCATTTTGGGACATTACTCAACCAAAACCTCATGATTTCCATATTAACAATTGTTTAACTCTTGAATTGATTTGGTTTGCTACTCCCTCCACAATTTGAAGCATTTCTCCCTAGGACCAAGTAAACATCTTAGAGAGAGAAAATGAGGAGTAGAGAGAGAATTTCCCCCCAAATTTGAAAGTTTACAGCGTGTTTAGTTTTAGTATGTTTGAATTGGAGTTTGAAATCTCTCAAACTATAATTTGAACAAAAACTTATTTTTTGTTGCTTTTAATCAAACCATGATTTTGAGCTTCCAAACTCTAATTCAAACATACATTACAGTTGAGTGGAGCAAAACAAGCATTTGATAAAATTGAACATGCTTTTAGTATTTTTTAACGTGTTTGGCTACTGACTAAATTCTAATCAACGTCACGTTGAGGCAAAAACAAGAAAAATCTTTTTTTAGCAACATGCATCTTGTAGCTTTCATAATTACTTTTTTGAAATGCTATTCTTAAATTATTAAAATAGCCTCATTTATGCTATTCACATAAAAGAATGATTTGCCCATTAGAAATTGTAAATAATATGCGTAAAAATGAATTTCAAAATTTTAAATTGTACTGTTCATTACATGAATTTTATAATTTTAAAAATAATAATATTAAAATTTTAAATAATTATCATGCACAATTATTATGTGAATTTTTTTTACAAGATTTAACTAAGTTTAAGTTTAAGTGATTTTTAATAATTTTATGTTTAAAAGTGATTTTACTTTACACAATCTAAATAAAATCAGTTCTTCTAAAATTACTTTTCAAATATCATTATCAAATGTAAACCAATTCTTTCAACATCAATTTTTTTTCTTTGAATCAATTCTTTTATAATCTAATTCAAATGAGCTCTTATTCGTCTTCTTATAATAAACTGGTCAGCTGATTTGATGCAGCCAGTTGGTGGGTTCAACCGTTCAAGAGAGGGAACCAATCTGCCTATTCCTTGTTTTCTGCAAACTTCATTTCAATCGGTCAACTATTTTGTTCTTGTCTGTAACTTTTTTCCTGTTTTTCCCCCCTTCTAATGATTTCTTACCTTGATAGTTCCACACTATGTTCAAATTCCTCTTTTTTCCCCCATTTCCAAATTTCAAACCATCCATATACAAAGATAATTGATTGATAAACTTTTTATAATATGCTAAATCAGAAGATAGTCAAATGGTTGAATCTAAGAGAATGAGCGAAAAGTATTTGTGACTAATCTAATTAATAAAATAGGGTAATTATACACATAAAAGTTAAAGAAAAATATACACTTTTGTTTTTTCTGGCATTACATTCATATGTTGTGTCAATACTTTTATGCACAAATTCACATAAATCTGACTTTTCAAAATATTTTTTTTGTCTATCTAGTTATTTATTAAAATACCATTTTTGACACTCTAATATATTTTTAGGGCAGGTTTGATAAAATTAAAGAGTTCAATATTGAAAATTGAAAATTGAAAATTGAAAATTAAGTATTAAATTTATTTTTATGAAAAAAAATTAATTTCAGTATTAAAAATTTATTGAAAGAAATTATTAGCATTTAATATGGTGATAAATAAGGCTAAATTAAAGAAATTTATTGTCCTTTAATGATTCAAATAAAATACTCCTTCCGTCTCAAAACTTTGGTAGTTTTAGCATTTGATTTTTGTCCCAAAACTTTGGTTGTTTTAAAAATCCAATGAATAATTAAGCATTTTTTTCCCAATATACCCTTAGATTAATTAAAAGTATACATTAATTATATTTTATGTTTATTAGGTAGCTATAATAGAATTTGCATTGAAAAGTGATACTTTCATTACAATGACACCAACCATCTAAGAGATATTAATTGATGCATGACTAAAAGCACATCAGCCCATAAAAGGGGGTGCATATGCAAGGTACAAATTATCTATCAAAAGTGACACTAAGTCTTAAGCATGAATTCTCATGTGGAGCATGAATTCTCATGTGGAGCATGAATTGCATAAGTGCAGAAAAAATTTGCAATTGGAAGAGACAAAAAGGAGAGAGTTGAAGACTCGTTTGAAGAGAGAGTTGAAGACTCTTTTGAATATGATTCTCAAGACTCAGCTATATCCAAATATTGTCAAACACAAATGTATAGGTAGAGAAATTTTTTTTGGTGGCAAATACAAATGTATAGTTAGGGAATTTTTTTAAAGATCTTAGAAAGGCTCTAAAATTGGTTACGGTATTAATACTCCAAATTTAAGAATATGGAAAAAAAATTAATGTGACATGGAAATGCTCTAAGAACATGGAAAGGTTTGGATGTGTTGTTTTGGAGTAGTCGAGATTAATAATTATTATGGGAATTTGGAAAATAATTAATGACAAAAAGAAGCAATAATTAAGGGTATTTTAATCTAAATTTATCTCAATTAATTATTTCTTAACCTATGTGTCAAAACCTTAAACAACCAAAGTTTTGGGACGGAAGAAGTAACTATTAAATATATTCCGTGAAGTCTAATATGTCAACACATTTCAATTAAATTCATATTTAGGTTATATTCAATAAAGTGTGTCCATTGCACTATCATTTAATTATTTATATTGTTATGACATGTTTGATAAAATTAAAAAATTTATTTTAAAAAAATTGAATAATTGAATAATTGTATTAAATTTATTATTATTGAGACAACATTTAATTTCAGTATTAAAAGTATATTAATTATTAATAACATTTAGTGCGATGATAAATAAAGCTTAATTAGAAAAATAATTGTCCTTAAATGATTTAAATAAAGTAACTATTGAATATAAATGTGACCTTTAATATGTCAACACTCGCTTAAATTCATATTTACATTATTAAATGAACAAATAAAGAAAATTATTGAATTTCATGTGAGTTTGTGAAAACAAAATTGATGTGATATTAAAATTCGTAAGTCAATTACAGGGTACAGGAACATATATGAATTATTATTTACATTCTTTAATTATATTTTCTTTCTTGATAAATTATTATTCGACACGTGACTCAGAGTTTTGTACTTTTATGTTTTTGCTCACCGACACTTGATTAGTACACTAAGTACTATTATTTGACAATCATACTTTTGGACGAAAGCATCACCTCTATGTTGGCGAATTATACTTACACTTAGTTTAAATATTATTAAAAGTATTTTATGATTAGGATTAAGCTATAAAAATTCTAAATAGAAATTAAATTCATACTTAAAAAGTATTATCTTAAGAGCTTTGGCTGAGACATATATCATTACTCTAATCTTAAAATAAGATAATCTTTTTTTATTTTAGGTTTTTTTTAGGTCTTAAAATATAATAGCCTCTAGGCATGTTAATTCTGGTTGGCCGAGCCCATTTGTCCCAGCCTATGTTAAGTGAGGTCAATTTTAGTGTGAATCTAGCCTTATGCGGGTTGCAAGCTGCCTCACGAGTCATTCACTATTATTTTTATTTTTTTGTCTTTTTTTGTGTTTATAATAATAGGTTATAAATAAATAAAACTTTCACATCAATTCAAACTCGCAAATGCCACATAGACAAATTAGATTCAAGTATATCATAATTATATTTAGTATCAACAATATAAACAATGAAAATTTACTATATTATTTTTTGCCTAAACTCTTTATGATATATCCATAAAACATCTCTTAAATCATAAATTAGTTAATTTAAAGAACTAGAACAAGCGAACATTATATACAAATAAAGA
Organism: Styphnolobium japonicum; assembly: GCA_023212625.1. NCBI lineage: Eukaryota > Viridiplantae > Streptophyta > Magnoliopsida > Fabales > Fabaceae > Styphnolobium > Styphnolobium japonicum. The sequence continues at coordinate 11,156,254 of JALBWW010000013.1, forward strand.
AAAAAAATGATTGATATGTATTTATCAAATTTGATTCTTCTTCTTTTTTTTTTAATCCAAAAGAAGCTAATCAAATATATACAAGAATGAATAAATAAAATTCAATAACATATCACAAGTGAAAAATTTCACATTGTCGGGCCAATGGACTGGACGGACCTACAACTTGGTTTGAGTTGAGATTTTTTTAAAGCCCAACCTTAGTTTTTTGTTGAGTTATTTGGGTTGACCCATCAAACTCAACCTATTTTGATACCCTAATAACCCTTTTTACTTTAGTTTTGTTTTTTTTTAAAACAGATAGGAAGCACAAGTTGCCAAATTCTTGGTTCATCCAAACATTAAAAAATAAAAAATAAAGAATAACTGGGAAGCAAACATTCATTTTTTTTATAGGAAAAGCTTAAGGGGAGGAAAGATGATCTTATTTTAAATTCAAGATATGAACATGATACTTACAAATAAATTATCAACAAAAGATCACTTATAAGAACTTTTTGTCCATAATATTCATATGATCCAAAATACAGTCTATAACAACTACTACCTTATAATGTCATATTAAAAAAGATTATTTTAGTATTTATATTTATTTTATGTATCGTTATTAAAGTGAATTGTTAAATATTATTAATTATTATTTATATTTAATATTTTTTTAAATATTTTTTTATTAAATTAATAATAAATAAATAAATGACAACACTCAACATATAAAAAAGTTAATAAATTAATAATTAATAAATAATTAATGGCGTTAGAGGAATACAAGCCGTGTCAAATTTTCTCACTGATTGGGCTTAAAGTCTTAAACCTTACACAAACAATTGGTTCTTTTAGATATTGTAAGTAAAAGTTGTCAACCTTTTATTCAAATGTGAACTGGTGAATGGTGATGGTCCATCTCTATCTCAGCCTCAAAGCTGGAACTTTCAGCAGTCCCATGTGCGCCACTGAACTGCTCAGTCAACTGGCCTGATACAAACATATGCATTATTATGCAATTCAAGATACAGAAACAGCAAAAAAAGAAATTCAAAGCATTGATGATTGAGTGGACGACCAAGAGCATGGCGTTAAATTGCCTACAACTCATTTCAGCCAGCTAACTACAATCATTGGGGTTCTGTTATAAATGACAATAGTTTTAAGTTTTAATGAATGTGTCTCTCTCTGTCTCTGTCTCTGTCTCTCTTAGCCTCTTTCTTTGTTTTTTTCTCACAAGAACTCTCTTTTATTATCCCTGTAAATCTGCTTTTGGACCAGGAGATACTTTTCTACATCTTGGTTTGAATCTGGTTTGGTTGAGTGGGGAGTGTCACTTGCATCAAATCTCTGGCACTAGAATCTAGATCTTTTTCTGGGACTGTTTTGGGATTTGTGTTTCTTGGTTTGGTTGGTCTTTGTAGTACATCCATAAATTCCATTGATGCTCTCATTATTATTCTCTGATTCTCTTGTTTTTTTTATGGTTTTGAGGTAAGCAGCAAAAAGGCTAGGAAACCCAGAAATATTCTAGTGCTTTTTCTGGGTTTTGCTTGCCTTTGTCATAACACTCTGATTGACAGAAACATGGGTTGTTTCCAATTCTATGTTGTTTTGCTTTTGTCCATTTCTGTGGGAATTTGTTCAGCTTCTCCTGTCGAAGATCAAAAGAGAGATAGGATTACCCAGCTGCCAGGGCAGCCAACAAATGTGGGGTTTGCTCAGTACTCGGGCTATGTTACTGTGAATGAGCAGGCTGGGAGGGCATTGTTTTACTGGTTGATTGAGGCACCAGCTAGTCGTGGACCTGGGTCAAGGCCACTAGTGTTATGGCTTAATGGTGGACCTGGATGCTCCTCTATTGCTTATGGGGCATCTGAAGAAATTGGTCCTTTTCGTATTAGGCCTGATGGGGAGTCACTTTACTTGAATCCTTATGCTTGGAACAATTGTAAGTGAAATTCCCATCCCCAACAGTTTTTTTTTTTTTTTTTGCAATATATGTATGGTTTTTTATTTTTTTTATTTTGGGTATTGCAGTGGCAAATATACTATTCCTTGATTCTCCTGCTGGTGTTGGTTTTTCATATTCGAATAAGACATCAGATCTGTATACCTTTGGTGACCAGAGAACAGGTAATGTATTTGTAACATTTGTAAGAGTAGTACCACTACTTGCTTATGCAGGATTTACTCATCATGCCAGTTTTGTTTGATTTTAGCAATAGTAGTTTATGATTTTGACATGCTTATGTGTATCCGGGATCTGGGTTTTCTGTCTTTGCAGCTGAAGATGCATATACATTTCTTGTTAATTGGTTTGAAAGGTTTCCTCAGTATAAACATAGAGAATTCTACATTTCTGGAGAAAGTTATGCAGGTGCTTCTATTCCTAAGGATTTTGGTTCCAGAATTTTGAATTGCATGCTTTGTACGATGATAACTTGTTCAATTTCTTAAAAATTCTTTTCAGGTCACTATGTTCCTCAGTTGGCTCAAATTGTTTACCAGAAAAATAAGGGAATCAAGAATCCAGTTATAAATTTTAAGGGATTTATGGTGAGATTGTAAGATTCATGAAAAAATGATACCTTTTTAACCTTTTATGCCAATGGAGATATGAATACCTTGTTATAATCATCTAACGGGTGTGATTTGTCTCTGGTTGCTGTCAGGTAGGAAATGCTGTTACTGATGATTATCATGATTATGTTGGCACATTTGAGTACTGGTGGGCCCATGGTTTAGTTTCAGATTCCACATATAGGATGCTACGAATTGCCTGTGATTTTGGGTCCTCCCAGCATCCATCAGTGCAATGCATGCAGGCTCTCAAAGTTGCAGTTGTGGAGCAGGGAAACATTGATCCATATAGCATTTATACACGGCCGTGTAATGATACTGCATCACTCAGACGCAGCTTGAGGGGTCGCTATGTAAGCTTTTTTTTTCAACTTATTCAATTTACTTTTTCTGTCAACTTATTCAATTTAGTTATAAACATGATGTCTAGATGCAAGTCCTCGCATGCCATTGTAGTTGTAAGTCAGAATAGTGTACTTTTGAATGAAAAAAAATGCTATGATTAGGTTCTATGTTTGTATCGCCTGTTGAGAAGTTTCTATCAATATTAACTCCTCCAGAATGTTTTTTAGGTAGTCAAAACTCAAAACGTTTATGAAATTCTGGTTGTGGTAGAATCTCTGAAACTAAAAATAAATAGGAGGATGCTATAGAACATTGGGATATCTGTTCCAACCTCTGCCTGAGAGAACCTGCGAAGCATGCTAAATGAAAATAGCACATATTGGCATTCCGAAATTTTGCAATGCAATGGTTTTCGATCCTGAACGCAAGCAGTTAGATGTCATTTGCCTTTTGATCTTAAAAGAACATATGTACTTAGGAGTATATGAGATTATAGTCATTTTCCCTTCATCCCTTGACTGATTTTTCAGTTAATTTTGGCACTGATTAGGAGGCTTCATTTTGTTGTTGTTGTTGTTGTTGTTGTTGTCTTCTAGTGACATTTTTCCTTACATGCCTGTCTCCTCCCATCCATCTTTCTGTGCAGTGGTCAGCTGCATTTAAGCTATTAGATATCATTTCTGGTAATTTCCCTGTAGTTGCTTTGCTCAATTCAGGCATACCCACCCCCAATAAAAGGAAATGAAAGATAAGATAACAAAGAAAGAAATAGCAATGGAGGCATGGAGATCCTTTGCAGGAAGTAGGTTCTGAAATTTTCTGCTTTGTCATGTAACTCTGGTGCAGCTGATTTGCTCTTCCTTTCAACATTCAAAACCTGTTGAATAATTTTTTGTGTATAAGTTTATTAGTTTCCTTTTTGGAGTCAATTTTTTAATTTGGAGATATAATGTGAAATATATCATAAAAAGGGCATTCAAATGTGGCAGACATTTCCCCCTGCAACCCTTCTGGCAATTTCTTTGTTTGGCTTGTTTGGTTGTTACTTGACAATGACTGTAGATTATTATTTCTAAGTCTAAATAGGTGTTTGAACTTTTCATTACTTATTTCAGTGTTTAGATGTAGTACTTGTAGTTGTTCAGATTTTGGTCACTTCTCGCAGATTGTTTCATTGATTTTTTTCTTCTTGTTTTCTTTTATTCCTCTTATGTATGGCTTCCAAACTCAGCCATGGATGTCTCGAGCATATGATCCCTGTACTGAGAGGTATTCTGACTTGTATTTCAATCATCCAGAAGTTCAGAAGGCACTTCATGCCAATGTAACTGGGATCTCTTATTCATGGAAGACATGCAGGTATATTATTTATATGTATTTGCGATGTTTTTATGAGACCTATTCTATTAGAATTTTGACTAAAAAGGTTTTTAACAGTGATATTGTTGGGAACTATTGGACTGATTCTCCACTATCTATGCTTCCTATATATCAAGAACTTATTAATGCTGGTCTCAGGATATGGGTATACAGGTACCTGGCCTTTCTTTTCATCTCCCATTATTATTCTGTGAAGATGAAGTATTTCTGTTATTTGGTTACTCTAATGCTGATAAATTGCATTGTCTAAAAATTAATAGGATATCATTCTACAGTATACAAAATAGAAGTGTACTGTTCTAGAAATTTTTAGCTTGTGCTTCTCAAACGGCTTTCCCACAAAAAATCTGAGACGAAAATTAAAAAGGAATGAATGCAAATAATCATAAACATATAAAGCAGCCTGAGTCTATCAAGTCTTTACAAAAGTTATGAGTGCTTGATTTTAGATGAATGGGTTTGGAGTGAGATTTATGTACCCAATTTCCTTCAAAAACCCCAAGGTTCCCAAATGTTTTTTGGTTTGCTTATTGTGTTGATGATGGACAAGTTCAAAAAGTGGAATTCTTCAGCCAACCCAGTCAGCTCATAGGGTAAAAAGTTTAATAGAAGTATAATTTTGTGGACAAGGAGGGCTGGCTGAAACTCAGGTTGGACTGGCTGAAACATATAGAAACTCCTCTGGACATTAGTTGATTCCCCATTTCCCTAAGATGAAGTTCTCTTACAGTCTTACTAACGTTAGGAGATATAGCTGATTGGCTATTCCCACATGCTTAGATGGAGTATGCAATACATAATTTAGCCCAATAGGCAACATTTCTTATATCCTAGCAAATATCAGAATTCAGACTAGACTTTGGGTTTCAGGGTAGAATATCCAGTAATACTAGCTGCCTTTGACTGATATAGAACAATAATATAAGATCTTCATCATGTAGGACCATTTTTGTATGTCTTCTCCATTTATTAATTTAGGATCTGTTGTGCGTACTCTTGCTTGCCTCTGATTGCAATCTCTGGCATCATTGAGTTTGTTTGTATTTGACCATTCCAAGGTTGATTGCGAATGTATAACTGACTTGATTTATTAATTCCTTCCTGCTAAAAGAAGTGCAATTGTACTAATTTTTAATAAATAATTTGTACGTGGAAGAGGCAGCTTATTTTCAATATATGTAATCCTTTATTAAAATTGATTAGGCATGTCATGTTGTGGGTGAAAATTTTCAAAATTCTGCTATGTAAAGTCAAATGATAATTATATTGTAGTTTTGACAAGCACTAGGCGCTTCAGGGCAATGGTGGATGATTCACGTTGACATGCTAAAGTCAACAAGGAGATGAGAAAGTGGAAAAATCAATAATAGGCATTCATTGCACCAAATGACAACAATAATAGATCCTAATCCTAATCCTGTATCTGGGGTTGACTGCTTAATCCTTAACCAATACTAGTTGTCATCCTCCATTTGACATTTGTATTCTCTTTCATCAGTAAGTTCAATTTAGATTTTCCATCTACCTCATTAGCCACCTTGTCTTTGCTTGTTACTGCCAACACTTGGCCTCTTTGATTCCTTGTTGCGTTTTCACCTTTGCACATTTGGGCCTTGTTCTGTAACCTATTTGGATCATAACTAGACATTTTCTTTATCACCATTTTTTTTATATCTATTCTTAATTTTTGAATAACATAACTTTATTTCTTAAGCATTATGCCAACACAAAATGAAATATCTTTATTCCAGAATCATTTTTAGTGTCAACTGCCATGTATTCAATTCAACATTCTCATCTTAATTTTTCTATTTCTCACAATGCTCTGTTCACATTCCACATTTTGCGCTATAAAAGGATATTGGGCGAATCCCAGACCTACTCTCAGTGAAATTGCTCTTCAATTGTAATATTCAGCTTAGTTATTTCTTTTATTATCCCATATTTTGTTGTCTAGAATTGAAACAGGCCATTTTTATATTTTTGGATGCAGTGGAGACACTGATGCTGTGGTTCCTGTGACTGCCACTCGATATTCTATTGATGCCTTGAAGCTACCTACCATCATCAACTGGTATCCTTGGTATGATAATGGCAAGGTTGGTGCTAACTTGTATGAGTAACAACTCGTCAGTAGACACTAATTGTGTTGTTTCTCTCATCCTATTAGTATTATCTATCTGCTGAGAATTTCTTCTTCTGTGAAGGTTGGTGGCTGGAGTCAAGTTTATAAAGGGCTCACATTGGTTACAGTAAGAGGAGCTGGACATGAGGTTCCGCTTCATAGGCCTCGTCAAGCATTTGTTCTTTTCAGGTCATTCTTGGAGAACAAGTCCATGCCATTGCCAAGTTAAACCCATTTGTTGTTTTGCACTTGATGAATAATCACACAAGTATAGAACAATAAGTACCATTCTTGTACCCTAGGCTAATAATTAGTACCATTCATATACATGCAACGGGCTGAGACAGAATAAGGAATGCATTCCTCATGAGTTCCCTCGTGGCTCTCTGCCTGGAAAATTGATAAATTTACCAATAGTAGTTCTTTTTTTGAATTCTTATTGAAAATGTGATTATTTATATGAAATGTTATTCTTTACAAGGTTTCCATTGTGCAAGCCTAATGCCATATCTTGTATACAAACTGCTCTCATTGTATTTTTTTTTTGTTTTTGTTTTTGTCATGCGATGTGATTGCTCACATTGTTCTTTGTTTTTTCGTTTTCTCTTTATTTATTTTTTAGATTTATGCTCATAAATAGTATTGGAAAGTGCTATGTAGGGCTGGAACTTTTATGCGCTCGGGTCTCTACAAGCACAATTTACATTATTTATTTAATTATAATACACACATCTCAAAAGATATTCCAAAAGTTCTAAGGCTCGAGCATGTAGCAGCAATGTCCATTAGTATTTACATCGCATGAATTACACCAAACATATTTACAAGCACCCTTTTGAGAATGGATAATACAAAGTGGAATAAATTCACATGAACACACCACAGACGAATTAACCTAAGATGCAGTTACCAATGAGTTAGGAGATATCCTTTCATAGAAATAATGTCTATGGTAGGCACACTCACATCATATGTGGGACTCACAATAAATTTTATGTGGGTTCCACTCATAGTTGTAAATGTGCCCAACATAAACAGTTCCCATTAAATTTTTTGCATTAGTTAGTTCATTCATTCAACCCAACATGAATCTATTCGTTCAGTTAGCTTGGTCAATTAGTTCGCTTTGACTCAACTATGACTCAATTCGGTCTTGAAATCAGCACAGTTTAACTCTAATACGAAAATAAATGATAAGGACAAATGATCATTTTGGCTCAATGACCACGGAAAAAAACTTCCACATTAGTCACAATATTTGGTATCAAGCCACCGCTGGAAGCTCTTGGGTTCTTTCAAATGCTTGGCTGTAGTTGAATCGATATTGGGGAAAGGGCTTTTGTGTTGGTGCATGGAGGGAAGAGTTCATAATTAAAATTCACTTTGCAGAATGACAATGATGTAACAAAATTCATGGAGTTTGCAAATAAACTTTAATTACGAACTGCCAATGTTGTATTTAAATTAACACGAGGGCTGCAAAATCACAATATTTCTGCAACTCAAGTTTTATACATATCTATATTAATAATATTCCAAAATATGGGCCATTTTTTTTTTGAAACAGACTAACTTATCCTAAAAGTTAAGAATTTATACTCGGGGGTCTTTTCTTAGGCTCTTTTAATTTTTTATTTCTTGAATAAAAAAACAGAACCATCTTATTATAAAGCTTGACATTGGAATAGTGAATAATAAATTAGAAACATGTGGCTACTAGATAGTTTTTTTTTTCTTTTTCACATTTTAAATAAAAATATACCAAGACAGTAATATATTATATGGATAGTTGGTTAAACTTATTGAATATTTAATGTTAGAATAATACGTACTTGAGAAGTTTAAATAATATAACCGCAACGGGTAAAATTCTGTACTATTTTACCATTGAAGTTTAAGAAATTTTAGCAGATAAATATCGGTTTTTAAAATCGGACCGGATCGGTCAATCCGACTGTGATTCGAGTGCCTAACCGGTCTGGTTGGTCAAAAAAATCATTTTAGCTGATGAACAGGAAAGAATTGGAGACTCAGGTGAACTGGACCGGGTTTTTGAAAATCGGCCGGTTCTCCTTTTTTTTTATACTTTTTTTGAATTTTTCATTACTTTTTCATATTTTTAAATTAGTTTTTTAAGAATTTTTTTCACATTTATATCTCAAAAGTCATAACTTTTTATTTATTCGTTCGATTTGAATGCATTTTATATCAATTTTACATAATTTTTCAAGATTTATGCAATGAAAAATAAACAAATAAAGTTAGACCAACTGATTTTTAATAAAAAATAATTATTTTCATAGTTATGAGTATTTTAAAAAGAAATAATAATAATAATATTTTTAAATAAAGATTAAACTCTAATTTTTTTCTTTAAATTTCTGTTACTTTCAAAATAAGGTTATTTTAATTAAATATAATAATAAATATTATCATATATAGTTACTTTTTATTATTCATATTATTAAATTTACTTATATATATACATAATTATGTATATAATTATAATTATAATTATTATATCATCTAATTTAATCGATTAAACTAATCAAATCATAATTTGAAAGTGTCACCAATTCAATTTTCAATTCATTCCTTTAAACATTGATAAATATGTTAAAAATCAAGGGACAATATATAATGTAGAAAAAGTAGGACACAATAATATATCAACAAGATAAGGTGCTTTGCTAAAGTATTATTTGTCATTGACGAATCAAAGCTTAGAGACACCTTTTTTTATTTTAAAGAGAGAGAATTAGGGTACCTACCTAGTGCAGCCGAAAAGACACATGGTACGACATTAAGATTAGATGAGTGAGCATGAGAAAGAAAGAGCATCCGTATATTATAATACTATTCTATAATACCCATCCAAGAATCGCCCAATTCTGCTTCTCGATCTTGCTTCGTAGTGAAGTCCAAATGGGGTCCACGAGTCCATCACCCTAAAGCATCATATGTAATTACCAAAAAGACCATCACATGTTCTAAATTCTTTGCTTGCCTTGTCTAAATGCACATGGAATTGATGCATCTGCAAATTGTTTTATGACATCAACTATGGATAAATAAGTCAATTGTCACTAGAATACTTAAAAAGAAAAGGCGGGAAAGAAGGGGGCTGCCTGCTCTTCCGGGACTGAAGCATTCCACTGGCTTACCAAAAAAGAAGGGCAAATTTGTCACTCTAAAAGAAAAAACAACTTCCTTAATAACTAAGAAGTACAATTTCGTAGTCATTATATTTTCACATATACTTCAACTAAAGTCTGTGAATAGACTAGAAAGCAAGCAGTGCAAAGGAGATAGAGATTTTGAAATTTCTGGAAGCTTTCTGAATGGCATAAACAAAGCAAAACGAGTGCCTCCCACCCTTTTTAAAGAGAAAGAAAGCTGAAGACACCACAAGGATCACAAGAAGCAACCAATAGATAAAAACTCGAGATAGAGTGAGAGATATGTATCGGTTCAGCAACACAGTGATCGGGTTCTTGAACTTGTTTACACTTTTAGCATCGATACCCATAATTGGAGCAGGTCTATGGATGGCAAGGAGCAGCACAACCTGTGAAAATTTTCTTCAAACCCCACTTCTGGTTATAGGCTTTATTGTGCTTGTGATTTCACTAGCAGGCTTCATTGGTGCTTGCTTTCATGTGGCTTGGGCACTATGGGTGTACTTGGTGGTCATGTTGTTCCTTATAGCAGCGCTGCTGTGTTTGACTATATTTGGTTTTGGTGTGACTAGCCGGGGTGGTGGGGTGGAAGTGCCTGGTAGGGTTTATAAGGAGTATCGTCTTGAGGATTATTCACCATGGTTGAAGAAGAGAATAAAGGATCCTCGTTATTGGAACACTATCAGGAGCTGTATTTTGGGGTCTAACACTTGTGCCAAGCTTTCCTTTTGGACCCCTCTTGATTATATGCAGAGGGATATGTCTCCAATACAGGTACAAATTTAGCTTAAGTTTCTTTTAATTTGAAGGTTTGTTTAGGCTTTCCTATTTTAGTGTTTTCCCATTATCTTCCTTTTGTTTGAAACAAGGGTCAATACTTTGAGGATTCAAATATTGGGTGTGTTTTATTTCTTTACCTTGTACTTGTTTTTGATATGGGGAAAGGAGAATTATGTTTTGTGCTGTAACCTTTGGTTCTTATGCAAATACAGTTTTTTAACAACCAAAAGTTGTGAGCTAATTAAGTGAAAAGCTGACCTAGAAAGCGATGATTTCAAATGTATGGTTGTACTTTTTGGTGTTTTTTTTTTCTTTTTCTTTGATGCTGCTGGTTTCAGATATATTCATTAATTAGATTTTTTACTGCAATTTTTTTAGTACAGTCGTAACAAATAAAATATCATCTCAATTCATGCCCTCAACCTTGTTTTCTGTTTTTCGTGTTCTTTTCTGTTTTTATTTTATTTATTTATTTTGGTGTTCTTTTCTTTAATCTTTTCAATTGAGAGGGTTACTCTATGTCCCTCAAATAAATTTTTGTTTCTCTCTCTCATATTTGTGGAGTAGAGTGAACTTTCTTCGATTCACGGTACTAGACGAGAAACATCAATTTCCTATAATTATTTCATTGGAGATCAAGATCATAAATTTACTTCTCTTTGCCGAGTCGTGATTTCACCCTTTCTGTCTTTGAAAGCATATTATACAGCCATGGAACTCATAACTCTCATGCAAGTACTTTCATATCCCTTTATGTCCCTTCTAGATATAATAATGGTATATGTTGTTTGACTTCCTCTTTTTTCTTCATTCTTCGTTATTATGGAGTGAAGTAATTTATAATATATAGAGCAAAGTTAAGTGGTTTATAATGAAATAGAATGAAAAACACTTTGTATTATTTAAATGTTGAAATAATTGTGAAGATGGGTGAAAAGAAATATAAAATTTAAAATAGCCCTTATAAAATAAAAAATGAATACGTGATTAAAAAAAAAAAGTAATTTATTACTATTTTTAATTGTTTCTCTTTCCTCCATCCCATCATCCCCTCCAATTTGGGGCCTTATTAGGAATAGATTTCCTCTCCAAATTCCACTCCACTATTGCTAAATAATTTCCCAAACAATGGGTATGCATGATAAATCACCCCCCTCATTACTATATAACCCTTTACTCAATAGCTAGCTACCAAACATACCACAAATATTCTTAAGGCTTGGTGCAATAAATAACAAAAGTAACCCTTATTAGGTACAAGGGCATTTCATTCCTGTGGCCTTTCTTGTCAAACTGATCAATGCTAAATCATAGTTGTGGTGTGGTGTTATGCAGTCTGGATGTTGTAAACCACCAACTGCGTGCACTTACAACATGGAAACAATGGTGAGCCAAGACCCAGATTGCTACAGGTGGAACAATGCCCCCACTCTGCTCTGCTACGAGTGTGATTCTTGCAAAGCTGGTGTACTTGAAGACATGAGAAGGAATTGGCACAAGCTTTCTGTTCTTAATGTCATCATGCTTGTGCTTCTCATAGGGATTTATTCCATTGGGTGCTGTGCTTTCAGAAACACAAGAAGAGCTGAAACGGATTATCCACATGGTGAAAACCGGATGACCAAAGTCCGACCCAGATGGGATTACTATTGGTGAGTCAAAAGAGTGTGAAAAGTTTTCCACAAAAATTAGGTCATGACCGTCATGTTATTAATGCATTTTCCCTCCATCCTTCCCAATAAGAAAAGTTAAAAAAAAAAAAAAGGAAAAGAGAAATCATGTCTCTTGATTTTGGAAATTCAACTTATTAGGCTGAAAATTTATTGGTCCAAATATAACTTTCATTTTATGGTCAAAAGATTTCAAATGCTTTAAATGGAACGACTGTTTTTTTTTCCCCCTTCTCTTTTTTGATAATTTAATTGGAACAACTTTTACTACATGTTATTGTAGAAACTTCATACAAATCTGAATGGTAAAATCCTGCACAACCTATGAAGATGCCCGGTCCAGATCTTTTGACTGCTATCTAATGCTTTTGGTCTGCTTTTTCCCACAGGTGGAGGTGGTGGCATGACAGGAAAGAACAGCTTTATTAGCTGAGAAGCTCTACCCTCCATCTTTGTGCTTGGGTGTTTCAAAGATGGGACAATTCACTGGTTTTCTCAGTGAATGGGCGCCTTTGTTTCTACCAGCTTCCTAATTGGCTGCTTTTTGTACAAAGCTTAATTTTACTTTATCTCAAAGATCATAAGTCATAACAGACCATTACTTTATTTTTCACTTTATTTTGCCTTTTCTCATTAGTGGATATTTTTAATACATAAAGCAGGTTGAATTATATGCAACTGGATTGGATAGAATACGCACCCTAATCCCAATTGCTTGGCTCTTCTTATAGATACTGCCGCTAAAAATTAAAAACAATGCAAAAAAATAAAAATAAAAATGCAAGATGGAATTATTACTAAAAGATCAGTACCAAAAAACAGAATAACTAAAAGATTGTTATGGAGATTGGTTACAGTAATCCAAATCTCAAATATATATTTTTATTATGCAAACTCCAAGTTTTTTTTTTAATATTTTTTTCTTGGGTCATACTAATGAAGCTTTCAAGGGCTCGGTTGTTATTATCTACCCAAAGAAGAGAGGGGACCAATTCTCGGGCCTCATAGGCCCTGACTCGATATGGGAGTTATGTCTAGGCTCTAGCCTATCCAGCCAGACAAGTTAAGCTCAATAGTTTACGCGCTATTTTATTTTTTTAGGGATATCCTACGAGGAGTTTTGTTAGGAGAATTTGTTGATTATTCTTTTATACTGAAAAAACTTTTTTTTACTGGCATTATTTCAAAACTTATTATTTGATTTTAAATTATTTCAAAAGTTTTGAAAAAAAAAATATCTCTTTACTATTAATCAAATAATTTTTTAAATTTTTTTATATTTTTTTAGTGATTTAATATATACAAATAAATTTTTTATACAATTCAAACAAAAATTTTTATCTTAAAATTGTTTATGAATTAACATATCTAAACATAAATTAATTTTTTCGTAATTAAATTTTTTAAAAATTAATTATACATATAATTAATTTTTAACATAATTTTTTTTATAATTAATCTAAACACACTAAATCTAAGGGGGAGTGAGAAATGAGAATGGGAAACATCAAACCCACGACCATGTGAACTACGCTTCACCGATAATAGTATACCTTTTTTTTTTTTGGTTCTATAGAAATGTCCTATTGAACATATGGGGAAATGATAAATAGAAATAGGGTATGAGATCGAACTCTTATTACATAACCTCAACCTTTTTGTAAAGATCTGAGTTGAACTACTCTCTACTGGTATAGCTTATCTACTTCTAATCCATTCATTTTGTGTAGATTAAGCTTCAATTTTGCATCTTGATATGGCCGTTGGTCATAAACATACTTAAAGGCACGGGCTTTTAATACATTAAAACCATTACGGTTTCTATAAAGTTATAAAAACTTGCTTCTATATAAAAAATTAACTCCAACAGTAATTGTGTAAACACACACAATTGAATGGAACCAATTAATGAATTAGCTGAACATTTCATAAAGTTCATATCATGGTCGAGCCAATGAATTAGTCCATAACTAGAACTTAAAACCTTTTAGAAAAATGATCTGTTTAGTCGGTTTAGAAAAAATAATTTTTTATAAATTTATTTTAAAATTTAATTATATTAACTAATAAATTATATATAATTAATTAATAATTTATTTTTATTTTAATATTTAATATGTAATTAATTATATATAAATTATTAATTAATATAATTAAATATTTATTAATTTTTAAAATAAATTTATAAAAAATTATTTTTTTCAAGCTAATTAAATTGGTTATTTTATCAAACTCCCCCCCCCCCCCGCGGTCTAAAATAGAGCTTTCCAACTACTACAATTTGATGAGGTCGGTCATAACGTCCAAAAGTTATTGTCAACAAATTGTATTGCAATTAAGTTGCAACTTGGTTAGAATCCAAGTAGGAAAACGCTCACGAGAGGGAAAATGACTCTTGTTCCTTCAACTTGGTCTTCAATTCATGCATTGAACAGAAGCAACAACCATTTGTACCCAAGAAGTTAATGCTGTCCAATCTGGCGGCAAATGGAGTGGATAAACATTGCTACGGGGGTCATATCTATAAGCATAAAGTAGCTGTAGTGGGGCAGAATATGAGTATGCAGTTGTCGAATATTGTGTCCATTGAACTGTTGAAAAGTATAACCCATAATTGTCATTTTTAGTAAGAGTTTGATTTTTATTAACAATTTTTAGTAAGAGTTTGATTTTTATTTATTGTTAATGAAAAAAAAATTTATATTGTTATTCAATTATGTGTTGTAAATTATTAAAAGAGTTTGACTATTATAATTATTACCTAGAAAGTCAAATTATTTTAATGATGTATCAATACATAATTAAATGACAGTATAAAAAAATTTTACCCTAAAAATAAATAAAAATTAAATCTTTTTAATAATATGTTCTATGTCTATTCAACTTGGGAATGGATATGGATTTGGGATATTTTGTGTTGAAGGGCTATCATAAACTTGGTTGCCAATTCATAAAGGCACATCCATGTTATATATTAATATAGCATATTTTCTTTATTTTCTATTTTAATTTTTTATCAATTTCATCTGGAAGTAACCTAATCCCATCAAGTTGTCAGAAGGTAGTTAATTTAACTGACAAAATGGGGCTAAACCACCGTACTAACAAAATCAGGATAAAATCATTGGTTTTAAAAAATGATGGTTTTCTTTTGATTTATTTCTTTGAAAGCAACATTGATATCAAATCCCTACCACAGAAGTCTGTGTCAGTTAAATTAACTGCCTTCTGACAACTTGGTGGGATTAGGTTACTTCCAGATGAAATTGATAAAAAATTAAAATAGAAAATAAAGAAAATATGCTATATTAATATATAACGTGGATGTGCCTTTATGAATTGGCAACCAAGTTTATGATAGCCCTTCAACACAAAATATCCCAAACTGTGGTAGGGATTTGATATGAATGTTGCTTTCAAAGAAATAAATCAAAAGAAAACCATCATTTTTTAAAACCAATGATTTTGTCCTGATTTTGTTAGTACGGTGGTTTAGCCCCATTTTGTAATGCAATATATATATATATATATATATATATATCTTTAGAGACGAACCTTCTCAGGAAGTTATTTTTTATCATAAAATATACTTTAAAACTTAAATAACTCAGTATTAATTTTGTATTATAAAAATTAATTCCATCTATCAAGGCCAATCTTTGAAAAAGTATATAACTTTTCATATGATAAAATAAGATTAAAATTCTTTTTTGGTCACTCACATTTGATTTTATTATTAATTTTGTTTCTGATATTTTAATTTTTTCAATTTAGTTCATAATATTTATAAACTAACTTCAATTTAATCCTTTCATTTATATGTCTCTTATCTACTAAATGAAAATGATAATGTATCATTGTTATGATTAATGTGACATCATTATTTTTTTCAGTGTAACATTCAGTTAGTAGCTGAATGTATTCTTTTACCTAAAAATGACGTTGTTAGTTGGAAATTGACTATCTATTAAATAAAAAAGACATCATTTTTTAGTGAAAGAATCCAATCAACAACTAACTTTGTGCTACATTGATAAAATAATAGTGTCACGTCACCCTTAATAGTGACATATCATCATTTCGTGTAGTGGATAATGAAAACACTAACAAAGTGACCAAATTGAAGCGAGTTAATGAATGTCAAGGACTAAATTGACAAAATCAAAATATTAGGGATAAAATTGAGAACAAAATCAAATGCCAAGGACGAAAATAGGATTTTAGTCATAAAATAACTACTTTCTTATCATAAAATGTGACTCAATTGAAAAATTGTGTTTCATGTGAGCGAGTTTTACTTGCATTGCATAAGTTTGAATCTCACCTCATAGTCTTAAAAAAATTAACTAATTTTCTCTTACATTTGTATCACCCTTGTGAAAATTTCAATTCAAATAAAAGGAATATATATGTATACATTATATATAGACATAATTTAAAAGTTATTGCTTATGTAGAAAGTGTTTGTTCACATATAAAGAAAAGGATGAGGATCTTCTCATGTTACTCACTAACATGAGAGGGTCATATTAAAAAGAGAAAGATACAAAAACAAAATAAGAAGATCATGGTAAGACCCATCAATATTTGTGTAGAGTTCATTAATTTTATTTTTGTGTTTTTCTCTCTTTAACATGACCCTCTCATATTAATAAGTAACATGAGAGGATCTTGATCCTATTTCAATGTCAGGACATGCCACAAGCCTTAATGAAGACTTATAGTAATACTTACAGATGACATACCAATAAATGATCAGTAGTAGGAATCTAACACAAAACCTTTGATTCCAGTTTAATCATATCAATTGAACTAACCCTTGTTGGTGATTATACTAAACTATTGACTAATGCTATTAATTAAGTGTTAGTTATATTGTTTTCACATAATATTGTGCAATAAATTATTACAAACTAATAGAACTTAAACAAAATAGAGAAATTCTAATGTGCTATGAGAGAGATATTTTTTTCTTTTGTGCTATTAAATGTATACCACCTCATTTATGTGGGGCATCATTTTCTGTCACTTTAACTTCATTTTAAATGTTATATAGGAATGTCAATTTCTACTCGTACATGGGGATCCCCGCGGGGACTGTCCCATTCGGGGCTCCGCTAGCAGGGAATTTTTTCCTGCGGGGATGGGGATGAGGGACAAAATCCCCTCGAAGGTGATTCAGGGATGGGGACAGGGATCATACCCCCCTCCCCCTGCGGGGTCCCCGCCCCGAGTAGATTACACATATACCCCTTATTATATGTACTATATATCATAAATACTAATAACATTTTAGTCTTTTCATATTTTTTTATTTAATTTGAATATTGTGATTGTATTATTTCAGTTTAAACTTGTTATGATTTAACTTTATATTTAATAATTTAATTATATATATATATTTTAAATTTTATTGGGTTTTAGTTTGTAATTTTTTTATGAACTTTTGATATCCTCGCGGGGATCCGTGGGGACAGGGATAGGGCAGGAATGCTCCCCGCGACGGGGATCAGGGATGGGGATGGAGGAAATTTGGGAGGCGGGGACGGGGACGGGGAGAGTACTCCCCACCCCCACCGTGCCCTATTGACATCCTTAATGTTATAGCTAAGTTGGTACATATTCAATGGTACAGAGGAAGAAAAATTGCTTCATCCTGGAACACAAAAATTGACATCCTTAATGTTATAGCTAAGTTGGTACATATTCAATGGTACAGAGGAAGAAAAATTGCTTCATCCTGGAACACAAATTTCTCAACAAAGTTTTAATTAGCACAAAATTTAAGGCCTATCTAAAGGTGGTTTCACCACATTATTTTGATTTTTAATAATATGAATCACAATATGTATAAATATGATTATATTTTTGGACGCATCAATGTTTTGAAAATTGAACTGAATTGGTCGATTGGTTGGATTAAGAAAAACTAAGAACTTTTCCTTTGGTTGTTCTAGTCACATCTTTAAAATCGAAAATTTTAAAACCAGTAAACCAATATTGAAACCAAGTGACCCATGCGGACCAATCACGATTTTTGCGATTGAATTTATTTAGTTTTTTTATTATTTTAATTTTGTTAGTTTGTTTTGACACAGCCTCAGAACTCGCAAATTTTTAATACTGTTGGATTTATTTTTATCATTTTATGATTGTAGTGTTGTGTACTTCTATAATGTGTTGACTTATTGTATATCTCATCTTGTTAGAGGTATTTTTCAATGTTTTATTTTTATGGCTTTATATATATATATATATATATTACGCATTGTCATATATTTCTGTATGTGCAAAATCCTAATTAAACTTTAAGACTTTAAACCTCTCTCTTTACTATTTCAACTGTCTGTCCAAACATTGATATGTGCAAAATTTTATGCTATATACTTTGACGTGGGAGAAAACATACCTAAAGAATGAAGACATAGGAGTCCTTATGGTGACTAAAATTTTGTAAATTACAATTCTCTTCTCCAAGTATCTCCGCTTTCTTGTTCACTTGTGACTTGAGGACAAGAGTTCAGGGGCATTAGACTGCAACCCAACTTGAACTATCTGCAAAATAGCATATATATATATATATATATATATATATATATATATATATATATACTTGAATTCCTTGGCATATTACCTACATGTAGACTCATGCATTAACAATTGTAACAACTTATATCGCTTCAGTTCTCTTTTGCATTGTCTTCACCAGGGTCCCGATTATAAAAGGAGACCCATTCGTCAAGCACCGAACCAATTATAAACCTCAAGGCTAAGAAATTATAAGTCTGAAAGTTGCTGAACCCCATTGTTTCAGCTCTAACAACTATGATGCTATTATATACAATAACTAGATTAACACCAGTGCATCGAATAATATAAAAATTATATTATATATAATAAATAAAATTAAAATTAATATGTCTTCAAACTATTATCCAAAGAAATTATGGTTAATCAAGTTCAAAACAATAATTTGTTTGATAAAATAAGATACAATATTCTCAACCACATATTGACGGAATATTGAGATAATCATTGAGAAAAAAATATAAAAAATGAAAATACTATCATAATAAAGAATTCTATGTGCTTTAATGATAAGATCCCTTATAAGATTCATTATTAATTTATAAATTTTGACAAATAATAATTGAATTTAGCAAAGATAAAAGAAAAATAGTCAAAAACATAATAAGAAATTGTGTTGTAAATACTTATTATTTTCATAGCAATAATTATTTAATTAAATTGTGTTGAAAATTTTGCGATTAATAAAATTCAATCTTTGATAATTAGTTGATTGACATTCATAATGATATTGAGTAATTCATGAAATTGATATTGATTGATTGAGATATTTTATTCATGAAAAATAATAATTTTAGAGATAAATAATAATAAAAATAATTTAAAAAATTAGTATAAAAGCAAACAATTAATATAAAAAATTGAAATCTCATACATCTCATGTAATCGTTTAATTGTGAATAGTATGAAAGCAGTTGACTTTATATTTTAAAATTATGTGATATATCACATTATTAAAATTTATATTTAAGATAATTACATTAATTCTATTTTTCAACTTATTTAACAATATTTTCAAATAAATCTATAATTAAAAATGAAATATGTTATAAAAAAAACTAATAATAATAATAAGGTAGCTTAAAATCACAATGATTCTATTTAAATATGTGATTTATTGTAATAAAAAAATAGTATACTAATAACGTAATTACAAGTGATGATATGAATTTTATTTTTGAAAATTTAAAAAAAATTATATTAATAAATTATCCTTAAAAAAGATATGCTAATAGATTAAATAAAAATGAAGATGATATGAATTGTAATTTTAAAAATAACACATTGATATAATCTCCATTAGGATTTTTTTATGGTTAAGTAAATATTTTACCATTAATAATTTCAATTTTAAAATATAAGAAATAAATACATTATTGTCAAAATTTAAATGAAACTAAATCAAATATAATTGAAATTTGAATTTGAATTGAATGTTAACTCTATTATTCAAAATTATCATTTATAATTATAACTAAAAAACCTATGAAATTCAATTTTTAATATTAATTTTGGGAGCTATTAAGGAGTTGACATGCACATTAATTGGAAAGAAATTAAATATATAAGAAAAAAGACTCATTTATAATTGATATTTAGATAAAGGGTTAAAAAAATTTGAAGGAAAAAACTTGTTGTATGAGTAACATGTAACATTTGTAGAGATTGAATGAAGTGTCTTTTATAATATCATATAAAAGTGAAATAAGTAGTTGATTTCTACTTGGTTTTAGTTATACTTGCTAAGTTCCTTAGAGGTTATTGTGTCAAAGGAGTACCAACGCGTGGAGATACCTAGGAAATGGGTTGAGATATAGACTATTTTCGTTTTAAATTATTCCAACTTTATGGTAAATTGGTTACACTAGACTACTTATGTACTCAACATATGAAAGAAATATCATACAAGAGAGATGACTTGGACATTTCATATTTTGCGTTTTTTCCCCCTTCTTGTATGTGTATATAGATTTTAAACATGTGATGTTTTAAAGCTTCACTATGTAAAATGCTGAATCGCTTGTCTAGTACGAGGGAAATTTCCAATATCTGCTCATCATACATTTAAATTTTCGTATGATCATTATAAATAAACAATATAATTGTGTATTTTTGGTCATTGATTAAAAAAGTAATTTTTATCTCGATGGAGTGTAACTCAACATATCTCTCTTGGTCTTTTTTTATGAGTTGTAATTACGTGATAGGAGTTTGATTCCCTAATATTTCTATTTTTCATTCTTTCACAAATATCCTCTCTAGAACAAAAAATAAAAGATAAAAGTAATTTCACATATTAATGATAAAAAAAAAATTATGCTCTTTTAAGTGTAAAAGCATATTTCTATCCGAAATGTTTTTTTGTAAATAATTTAATATTACTATTTTAGAGTCAAAACTAATGTTTAAAAAATTAGATCAGACCAGCTGGTCGAATCATAAACCAAATTGAATCAACGAACCTGTTGAACCAGAGTTGGTTCTTGAAAATCGACTAGTTCTTCAAATATATATATATATATATATATATTACTTTTTTGAATTTTTTAATGCTATTTCATATTTTTAATTATTTTTTTAGGGTTTTTTTTTCATATTTATCTCCAAAAAGTCATTACTTTTTACTCGTTCGTCTGATTTTAACCCATTTTATATCAATTTCACATAACTTTTTAAGATTTACGTGATGAAAACTGACCGGATATAGTTAGACCAACTGATTTAAAAAAATCATTATTTTCATAGTTATAAATATTTTTAAAAGAAACAATAATAATAATTTTTTAAAATAAGGATTAAACTTAAGATTTTTTTTCTTAAAATCACTGTTACTCTCAAAATAAGGTTATTTTACTTGAATACAATAATAAATATTATCATATGTAGTTAATTTTTATAATTCATATTATTAGATTTACTTATATGTATATAAATAATTATGTATATAATTATAATTATAATTATTATATCATCTGATTTAACCACTAATTTAACTAATTGAATTAATTAAATTATAACCCAAAGATCTTACCAATTCAATCTCTAATCTGATTGTTAAAACAATAGCCAAAACGGTATAAAGCACAAACTATGCCTAGTAAGTAGGCTAGTAAAAAAATCCATGCCATATTGGATACGGTATTCTCACAATCGAGGATTTCTAGATTTCATTGATTTTTTCGTTAATAGAAAATTTCATGTCTTCCATAGACCTATGGCACAATCAAACAAAGACTTTGCAATCTTTGCTGCAGTCAAAATAAGGCCATTAGTCCTCCAACTCATTGTCACGAAGTCTTCAACCTTATGAACAAAGAATTGCTTCGTGAGCGTATCATTGTTTAGTATATTTTGACTTTTTGTTTTACAAATTTCAACTGCTTACTTGTGTGTAACGACTTTGGCACTGTTCAAAACTTCCATTATTGGCTTGTCTGTCACTTTTATCAATCATCTGTTAATCATTCGTCGAAATTTTTTTTGTAAAACAAATAATTTTTTTTTGGGTTTAGAATAGACATCTAAGGCTCTGATTGTTTGGAGAGAAATCAGAGAGAAAGAATTAGAGAGTAGGGAAATAGAGAAGAAATGAGGCACCCAGTCCTGTTTGGTTTGGAGAGAAATAGAGAAGAGAGAAATGAAATGGTGGGTCCCACACAATTTTAATTTCTTCGCAGATCTGCGAAGAAATAAGGAAGAAATGTCATTTTGGGCTTCTATTTGGCTATTGTGCCCTTCTTCTACATCCTCTATGGTTCTTCTTCTTCGGATACTTCTGCTATGTCCTCCATCTTCAGCTTTTTCTTCTTTGTTCTTCCTTCTTCGTTTTCTTCCTCTAACCTCTGCTCCATTTCTGCCCAGGTTCTTCTTCTTCGTTGTTCGTTCTTCCTCTTCCTTTGTGCCATTGCTGCCCACATCCGACATGTCCTCTGACTCCATCGACAGACCTTCTCTTGTCATTGCTTCACGGCATTCACACCAGATCCAAAGGCACACCACATCAGATCAAGAAAATCGAAAACAACAGGTATGAAGGGAAAAATATTTATTGGTTGATAGATCAAGCCCATAAGGCAAGTTTTCTACACTATGATGCTACAGCCAATGTTATATGTTTGTTATTTGAAAAGGAATATTTATGGTTGAGCAAGTATATACTCTCCTCTTTATTATTATTTTTTGATTTTTTTACGATTAGTAATAAGTTATGCAAAATGAGGTTGAGGTTTGATCTCTTGCATCGAAATGTTGTTAATTTGCTCATGCTATGATGGTGTTAGATTGAGTTAGATTTCCATTCCTTTCTTGATTACGAATGCACTAATTTTCCTTTGATAAGGGACTGGATATTTGTGATGAATTGTGTTATACATGTATCTTGCATTGAAACATTTATTCAACATTTGTTTGGTTGTGCTACATGTGGGAAAGGCTCTTTTGAGATTGTCATATGGAGAAAGTGACAAATCTACATAGTGTTGGAGAAGTCAGCAAAGATGACCAAATCAGAATAATAGATGAAGTCGACTTGGATGAAGATGAAATGATTGATATTGGAATGCTGGTTGAAATGCAAATTTTAAATCATGCTCAAAAAGAGATGGAAAGGAGGCAGCATATTGGTTATGTTATCTTATTATGCTATGTTGTCCATGCATTGCATTTGCATCAACTGTTGTCAACATGTTTGCGTAGCCGAGTCACTGATGTCTCTCCACAAAGAGAGCATAGGTGTCGTGAGTTAATGAGATATCTAATGCATACAGATAAGTGTCGGGACATTATACGCATGAGGCCTGAAGCATTCATGCAGTTGTGTCAAAAACTAAGAGGTACTGGTATAATAAAGGATACTATACGGTCTACAGTAGAAGAGCAAGTGGCAAAATTGTTACATATTATAGGACATAATGTTAAAACTCGTACTGTGTCCTTCTTCTTTCATCGTTCTGGAGAGACTGTTAGTGGACACTTTCACAAAGTGTTGCATGCCATCCTTGCATTAGGGGAAGAATTTTTAGTCCAACCATCAGGTGCGGATGTCCCACCACAAATACTTAACAATAACAGATTCTATCCATTTTTTAAGGTATCATTATAATTTATTTAGTTATAGTAACATTAACCCTTTGAGTACATCCCATACATAACGAACTAACTAAATCATCTATGAACCAAGGATTGCATTGGAGCTATAGATGGTACACACATCTGAGTGAAGGTTCCAAGGGCAGATGCCCCTCGTTTTCGTGGAAGAAAAGAGTATCCCACGCAAAATGTTGTAGCCGCATGTAATTTCGACATGAAATTCACATGTGTGTTAGCCGGGTGGGAAGGAACAACATCTGACTCTAGAATATTAAAAGATGCTTTAACTAAGGAAGATTCGTTAATAATTCCTGAAGGTTAGTTGAAAGGTTTATATAATATATGTACAAAGCGTGATGTATTAAACCTATTTGGACTTAATATTTGAATTATAATATGTATATAATTTTTGTAGGAAAATTTATCTTGGGGATGCAGGATTTATGCTAAAACGGGGGTTACTAACACCATATAGAGGTATTCGTTATCACTTGAAGGAGTATTCAGCTTGTGGCCCACAAAATCCTCGAGAATTATTCAACCATCGACATTCTTCACTTCGAAATGTCATAGAGAGAACTTTTGGTGTGTTAAAAAAAAGATTTCCCATTATAGCCAGTGGCACTGAACCACATTATTCGTTTCAAATGATGATAGGCATAGTACTTGCTTGTTGTATACTGCATAACTTTTTAATGGGTGTGGACATTGATGAATCATTAATCGCTGAAGTTGATCGTGAATTGCTTGAAAATGACATGGATAGATCCCAAACACAGCAACGTGATGAGGATTATAGACAAGGAGCACTTCTAAGGAACAACATTGCAACTGAAATGTGGAATGCATATCAAGCTTAATGTAGTTGTGTCATGTTTCTGAGTCAATGTAGTTTGCTGGTTTCGAATTGTAGACAATAATTGTGTGTTTGTATAACTTTTATTTTTGACATTTTAGATGTTGTCATGTACTTGTTTCATTTGAATAATGTTATGGATTAATTTTTTTTCAATCATCGATGATTCGTAATGAAAAATATGATGGACATTACGTTATCTTGTTTCTATTGAAAACAAATGTATTTATAGGTTGACAAAATGGAAAAGGGTAAGGGTCAAAGTGCAGAACCTAGTCAAGGTGGTAAGGGAATGTTAAGGTGGACCGACGATATGGATCAAATATTATTGAATGCTTTGATGGAGGAGGCTAATAAAGGAAATAGGCATGATGGTGCGTGGACAACGAAAGCATACTCTAATGTCGTAGATGCTTTGCGGTCTCTTGTTTCTCCATCCATGACAAAGCAACATATAAAAAATAGGATGAAAATGTTGAAAGATCATTTTACTGAATCATATGATCTATTCGGTAGTTTAAGCGGATTTGCATGGAATCCGACGACCAGGAGGTTTGAGGCCGAGGAAGAAGTCTGGGAAGATCTTATAAAAGTGAGTATCATTTTTTCTTGTTTCAGCCAGCATTTTTGGTGCCCCTTATGTTATTTACTTAAGGTACATTATACTAAGTCTTGGTCTGATTAATGATAGGAAAAACCGCATGCTTCCAAGTGGAAAACCATGCAAATTAAGCATTATGATGTTTTGAGGGAGCTTTTTGGGTCTAATCGAGCAGCGGGCAAAAGCGCCACTACTTCTAGAATTAGATACAATCGATTGGAAAAGGAAAAGGATAAGGAAACAGAAAAGGAAACCGAAAAGGAAAAGGACAAGGAAAAGGACAACGTTGATCTAAATGACGAGATTGATGATATTTACATGCCTGACCAATATTGCAGTATGTTTGATGACAGGCGAGAAGAAGCCCCCAATGTTGACTCATATAGTCCAGCTTATGGGCAATCAAATCAGTCTACCGGGACTTTTGGTTCTCGGGGAACAAAGCGTAAGGCTTTAATGACTGATTTAGTGGAGTCTCAGTTGGATAGAATGACGAGTGGAATTGGACTCATGGCTGATGCATTGAATAAGGGTAATTGTATTTCTGATCAATTGCATGACGTAGCTAAGCAACAAATAACAATAGCTGAACAACAAGTTGCAGCTATTGAGAAGCGCAATGAAATCTTGCAGCATAGTAGGCCTCGAGTGTATACAGGAGCAGATGTTTGGGATATGTTGTTTGAGTTGAATCTGCTGGAACAATATCGTTTGCAGTGCTATGAATTTCTTTGCAATGATGACAAAAAGAAGGAGTTGATTTTTGGTGTGCCCCCCCACATGCGCCTACAGGTCCTGTTTCAAATAATGAATGATCCTAGGCGCCGTTGATGCCATTTGGTGTACTATAATTGTGTTATGTAATTTATCAAGTATTTTGGAAAGAAATAGGTAGTAGGGAAGAAATAGACAGTATGTAGTTCCCACTTATGGCAAAAGGCCGTAGATGCTATTATCTGTGTTGATTGGATGTTGATATGGGGATAGGTGCCATCAAGGAGCAATACTTGTGGTTTAAATGGCTTTTGGAAACTGTAACCCAGTTTAACCCCAACCTTTGTAGCTTAATGTTGTAGTCCGCTGCTAGTTCTGTAACATGTAATTGACACTCTCATTTGTATTATAAAATGGTCTATCTATGTATGGTTCTTCTAGCTCCATCTGTTTCACTTCTTTGTTTTTTGGTATCAATACATAGGTGATTAGCATGGTTTATTGATCAATACATATGTATAAAATTAATGTGGAACAATTTGCATACAATCACAAAGTTAATTTCATTGCCAATAAAAAGTGTAGTCCTATATCATTCTCAAACCACTAATTTTCATATGTTTGTTGTAAATTGATAAATCTGCATCAACACACTCATCGCTCAGCGAATGACAATCCTCGCTCGGCGAAAGTGCAAACTGGAAAATTTGCGTACTCATCGCTTAGCGAAATGAGTTTCTCGCTGTGCGAAATTCATTGTGGTGCCTACTAACTCTAATCGCTCGGCGAAGATCATATATCGCTGAGCGAACCCCACTAACCGTTTCCTCCCCACATACGTATCGCTCAGCGACGTATTCACATCGCTCCACGATAGATTAACCTAGAATTTTAACATTTTAATCGCGCAGCGAGGTATATATTTCGCTGTGCGAATTTACATGTCGTGGCTTCTGAATTTTATCGCGAAACGAAACACATACCTCGCTAAGCGAATTTTAGTCCGGTTAGCCACTGTGTTTCATCGCTAAGCGATGAAATAAATCGCTGAGCGAAATTAAGCAAATTACTCTTTGTTGATGGCCGCTCAGCGTCCTATTATCCTCGCTACGCGATAGTAAAACCTGGAAATTTTGCATATTTGTTGCTCAGCAAGGTGGTAGTGGCGCTTAGCGAATTTCGATGTGGTGGCTACTGACTTGTATCGCTCAGCGAATATAATAGCTCACAGAGCGAATTTAAGTCACGTTAGCCACTGTGTTGTATTGCTCAGCAATGATGTTAATCGCTAAGCGATACTACTCATATGGAATTTGCTGTGCTCCTTCACTGAGCGAAAATGGTCTAACGCTCAGCGATAGAGCTTTATTTATAGTTCGCGGAGCGCGCTCATGCATTTGGTTCTAGAGTTGAGTTTCGCTCCTTACTGCCCATTTATCCATCAACTCCTCCCAGGTATGTATATTAACTAGTGTCTTGTATGCTTTGGTAAAAATTACATTACTCCACACCTTGTCTACAATGGGTACACAATTTTGAAATTCTCATGCTTGCATTAACCTATAATGTTTTCACATGTGTTTGGATATTGATTGTGCTCGATCAGTGTTCTCTTCTAAAAATGTCGGACTTCTTGTTCCTATTACACCATTACTAATAAGTCTCATTTGATTATTGTATGATTGTTTTGACAAGGGACCAATTCTTGGTTGTGACATGCATATAATTTCTAACATAACATCTTATGCTCACCAAGTGTTTGGTGTAATGCCCCAATGGAACCATGCCTCATGTAATTTGTGCTTTGCATGTTTAATCATGATTATGCCTACTTGTGATTAAATTTGGGGTATGGTGGATGTTTGATTCGGATATATTGCTTATGAGTTGCACCGTTTCATTGCTTATGTCAGTGAAACAAGAATGACAAAGGTGTGACCCGTTGATCATGAGTGTTTCTAAGTCGTGACATGTGCTCTAACTAGGGCTTTGTTTTCTTGATTTATGAGAATGTTATTGTGGCCTCTGTTTTTATTGTTCTAATGCCCTGTACTTGCCATGGCAGGTACCATGACACCTAAACCTGCTCAAGATAAGAAAAGGAAGCGACCCGTCTCCAAATCCTTTGATGCAGACAAATTCAAGTCTTTTGACCATGCAAAGAGGTTCCAAAAAGTTGTGTGCCACAAGAACATCATTTAGGAGAGAGCCATCACCTTATTTGATGATGAATTCATGGATGTTCAGCATATGATTCAACAGCGGAATTGGGGGAAAGTTGTAACCTTTCCCAAGGATTCTTACCCCGACATAGTCCGCGAATTTTATGCCAATGCCTACCGAGCTACTGATGACGCACCCAAGTATGTGAGCTTTGTGCATAGGAAGGAAATCCGCTTTGACAAACGGGTGTTGAATGAACTCCTTGAAGTGGATGACGTTTCCCCATGTGCTTACGAGCGACGGACTCGGCGACATGCAGATACCCAGGACCTTTTAGCTACCTTATGTCGCCCGGGTGCAGAGTGGTTTCGCACTAGGGATGGTATACCTCGGAGACTACGAGCTGTGGAGCTCATGCCTATTGCTAAGGCATGGTCATCTTTTGTCCATCAGACTCTGTTACCATGCGCTAACGTGTCAGATGTCATCACGGCACGGGCTGAATTGATCTGTGCTATTTTGAAGGGTGAAGCTATTAACGTCGGCCGTTTAGTTGCCCATGATATTCAGGCTACCGCCGGTGACGAACGTGCTATTCTCTGTCATCCATCTTTGATTTGCTTGTTATGTGCTAAGTTTGGGGTCAAACCTCAAAAGGATGAATCGATCTTGAAGCCTATGCAACCTATTACTGCAAAATGGATTCATCAGCTTCCTTCTGAACCTATTGGAGCATCGCCATTGGAGCAGCCAAGGTCACCACCTGCACCTCCTGCCGCCCCCCAGTCAGAGCAATCTGATTCGGCCCAGACTGACCGACTAGCACAGATTGAAGATTTACTCATTCAGTTTAGTCATCAGTTAGCTATCATCGAGCAAGGACAACTGAGCTTGGAGCACAATCAAGCAACCTTTGAGCACCAGCAGCGCTTAATGCTTCAGGAGCAGGAGCGGATGGAGCGACGCTTGGATGATCTATATGGGCTGGTTGAGGGCACTTCTATGGACCTTATGCCTGGTGTTGTTGGTAAGGTCGACACAGCTGCGAACCCAACCGATGGACACAATAGCAGTGCTAGTGATGCGGCAGAGGATGATTGGACCGAGGATGATGGCGAGCCAGAGAGTTGATGTTGGCATTGTGTTCTATTTTTTTTTGGTTTTTTTTTTGTTGAATAGTCTTTTGGGAGTCAACTGTTTTGTTTTGTTAACATAATTTGTTTGCTGCTGAACTCCATAACTTTGGGATTTATCTTTCCTTTACCCTTTTTATCCCCATTTTCATATAGATTACAATGTGCCATCCCGACAGGATTTGAAAACAGGATGTTGATTTCCATTTATATCTACCCAATTTAACATGAATATAAAGGTAATTAGTGCTGCACTCGCGAAAGCACTTTCACTTTTTTTTAATGGCTGCTGGTATATAAGTTCAATTCCTTTTCCTTTGCAGGTTTTGCCATGTTTATACTATCTTTGCGAAAAACAAACTATTTTTGATTTGTTAGTTTCAACTAAAATCTAAAAAGAAACTACAATTACAAATTAGAGATAATTAAGTCAACTTAAACTCATATTGTACCTATGATGGGATCCAAGGTTCCATAGGTGGGATAAACTCACCTGATTGCAAGATTTGTGTTTTATAAATATTTAAATCAAATTAATTCATGTTTTATAATTAAACAAATAAATAAGGGTAAATATGTCTTTACAACAAAACTGAATTTCCTTTCTTTCCACATTTCTATCCATCCAAACAAGTGGAGAGAAAATTTTACTTTTCTTTCTTTTCTATTTCTCTCATAATTCTTTCAATCCAAACAACCTTAAAATCTACTCATTTTCTACTCATTTTCTTTTCTCTCTATTTTCTTTCTTCCCATCTTCTTTCTTCTCATTTTCTCTCATCATCTAAACAAAGGCTTAAAGTTTTCTATCGCTTAAAAGTAAAGCAGCCCAACAACTTCATAGTTTAATAGAATCTACTTTTTTTAGGAAATATTTGATTACAGATTTAATCTTTAGTAAACTTCATTATTTATATTTAGTCTAATTTATTTTTCTTTATTTTCTTATTAGGTTTTCGAGCCTTACTAATATATATATATATATATATATATATATATATATAATAGAAAAAACAGGAGCTACATACAATTTTTAGTATATTCTACTGGTCAGAAATATTATTTTCTTTCTTTCTTTTACTAACCATATCTCACATGGGCTTGTTTAATACACAATTATTCTTTTCCCTTCTGATTTACTCTACTGATATATGATTGATTCTTGTAACGACTCTTCTAATAATAATAAATAAATAAATAAATAATAATTTTCAACAAGATAAGGACCAAGACTACAAATGGAAAAGAAAGTTGGCTTTGTCAATGCAATTAATGGGCATGACCGAAGACATAACTCCACTTGCCTGTCGAGAATTCTCACGAACAGTTTTTTTTGTGTAGATATATTATTTTTAAGGAGTATTAATATTGGCGGTAGTTAATAAAATATATTTAATTATAAGCAATATAAAAAATTTAAATTATTAAAAAATATTATTTAAAGAGAAGTATTATATAAAAAAAATTAATAGACAAAATTAAATACCCTTACTAATTTTTTTAGGAGTTCATGTAAATGATTATTTTTTTTATTGGGTAGTCAAATGCTTCCATAAAATGACTAATAATAGTGAATAAAGTTCTAAATTTACAAAAAAATTGAAAAATAATATGTGAATGATTATTTCTTTTTATTAAGTGATCATGTGTTCTCATGGAGTGATTAACAATAGCAAATAAAGTTATCAATTAACAAAATTTTTGAAAGATAATAAATGAATGACTATTTCTTTTTATTGAGTGGTCAAGTATTTTCACAGAGTGACTAACAATAATAAATAAAGTTCTAAATTTATAAAGAGTTTGGAAAGCAATATGCGAACAACCATTTTCCTTTCTTTTTTATTGAGTGGTAAAATGTTCTCACAGAATGGCTAACAATAGTAAATAAAATTTGAAATTTACAAGAAGTTTGGAAGACAATATGCGAATGACCATTTTTTTTATTAAGTGGTTAAGTGTTTCTAGAATCTGACTTGTTCAATCAATATATCATCAAATCCAAGCTGGTAGACCAAATTAGCAGCCGCCATCACAATCCTGAGTGTCAACAACTTTTCCCACTTCGGTAGGTCCCAAGATGCCATCAAGGCAATCATCAACAATAGTGGCGGAACTACTTATGGGAAGAGGAGGAGCTCCCCCTTTAGAAAAAAACATATATATGAATAATGTGTGATGAATTATATTACTATTGGTCCAAATTTATGCTACTTTCAAATTTTGATATTAACATGTTAGGCATGAACTTTCTTAAGGTATTTACTGTCAAAACAAAATAGTATTTTATCTAATCCTATGCTTATTCCATAGGCTTAAACCAAAGCTAGCTTGTTGATGCCAAAGCTAAAACCTTAGGAAATGATTCCTTACTTTCATACTAGTAGTTTCTTTTATGGTGATTTTAGGTATGTAAAACTAAATTAACAACTTACCAACATCTTGTTTATTGTTGTTAAAAGATGAATTTTTTGTGTGGCTAAAATGCAAAGAATCCCCTTCAATTATGAGTTAAGTTTAAAAAACTCTCATGTGCTTTCAAACTCACCAACTCGACTCCCTAAATTAACAAAACAATGTATAATAACCTTTATGTTAACCTACCATTTAAATAATTGATGGAAAAATAGTCATGTGTTGGTTTTTTCCCACTAATCTCACCTTAAATCATTAATATTTATCCCTCAAATAATCTCTAGGTCTCTTTTTTGGACACTTATTAACCCCACACCACCGTTTGAGCAGTTCGTGAAAGTTTTAAACGGTGGTATAGGGTTAATGAGTGTCCATGGGTTAACTTGTCCCTCATGTAATTTTGATTTTGAGCCACATCGCCTGAATTATAGTAGAAAGTGGTGTTTTATGGGTTACCGTCGTTTCTTGGATAAAAATCATAGGTTTAGATTGAACCAGATTTGTTTTGATGGCAAGCAAGAGTTAAGGGAACTCCCAGAAACATTGTCAGGATCAGAAATTTTGAAACAAGTGGAGAATATTCGTGTCACCTTGGGTAAAAGATCTCGTGGCAAAAATAGTCAACAAAATGACACGCAGTATTAGAGGAAGAAGAGTATATTTTTTGAACTTCCATATTGGGAGTTTAATTTACTATGTCACAACCTTAATGTCATGCATATTGAAAAAAATGTTTGTGACAATGTTTTGTATACATTGCTCAATGAAGCTGGGAAATCAAAGGATAATCTTAATGCTCGGAAAGACTTGAAAGAAATGGGCATAAGAGATGATCTCTGGCCAGATGATAGGGGAAAATGTCGTCCTGCTATATTTACAATGTCAAATACCAAGAAAGATGTATTTCTTAGGAATTTGAAGAATGTGATCGTGCCAGATGGATATTCAAGTAATATTTCTAGATGCATTAACCTAAATAATCGTAAGATTTTTGGCTTGAAAAGCCATGATTCCTATGTCCTTATTGAGCAATTATTACCCGTGGCATTACGTGATGTGGTTCCTAAACCAATGGTTGCAGTTGTAGTTGAGTTGTGTTTATTTTTTAGACAACTCTGTGGTAAAGTATTAAATTTGGTGGATCTTGATAAACTCTAGCACCGAATTATAAACACACTTTGTCATATGGAGATGTTGTTTCTACCATTTTTTTCACAGTCATGGTTCATTTGACTGTTCATTTGGCCAATGAAGCTAAGCATGGTGGACCAGTACATTACCGATGGATGTATCCTATTGAAAGGTAAATAATTACCTTACTGGTTATGTTTGAATATGGATTGTCGGGTTTATTGTAGTTTTGCTTTGTCTTCATAGGTACTTAGGACATATGAAGTCTTATGTACGCAATAAGGCACAACCGGAGGGTTTCATAGTTGAAGGTTACTTGGCTGAAGAGAGTTTAACCTTTTGTTCAAGGTATTTTGATGACTCTCTTGAGACAAGATTCAATTGTCCTAGACATGTTGATGATAACCCAAATGACAATACTGTGGCTCCTCAAGTTTTTAACATCCTTCGGCAAATAGGTCGAGCTGTGGGAAATGGTGAGACTTTCACCTTTACACCATTGGAGAGATTACAAGCACACCAATATGTGTTTATCAATTGTAAATTGGTTGATCAATATATTGAGTAAGTTGTAAATAGTATTTATATTTTAACATTATGAAAGCTTAATGTTTTTCTCAGTTATCAATTCAATCAATCAATGTAGGGAATTTAGAGATTATGTTAAAGCAACCCTTAGGTGTCGTACAAGGTCTTCTGCACAGATAGAGAATAAGGTTAATAAAGAAGTTGTTTATTGGTTTGCAAAGAGGGTAAGTTTTAAAATACATTTCAATATTGAGTTTTTTTATGTAAGTTGCTTGCTAGACTTACTACATTCTAAAACTTATTTTGTTAGATTATGAACATTAATGCTCAAGAGGAAGTGTCTGAGGATATTAAGTTTCTTGCCAAGGGCCCTCTGCTTCAAGCTAGAAGGTTTTCTGCATACAATGTAAACGGTTTTAAATTTCAAACCATAGATAAAGAACAAGGGTTGAAAACTTAAAATAGTGGGGTTTTTGTGGCTGCTGGAACACATTGTGTTGCAAGTGCGGTAGATGCAAATGGAGAATATGTAATCCTACCATATTATGGAAAATTGGTAGACATTGTTGAACTAAACTATTATGGGCGATTCATGGTTACCCTCTTTAAGTGTAAATAGGCTGGTACTACTTCTAATAGAGGGATTAAAGTAGATCCTTTCCATTTTACTTCTGTCAATTTTTCTCGGTTGATACATACCGGAGAAAGTGTGGATGATAAGCCTTATGTATTTGCTTCAGAAGCTCAACAAGTTTATTATGTGGATGATGAGACAAACAAAGATTGGAGTACTGCTATTCTTTTAAAACCATGAGACATGTTTGATATGGGGGAAGATGATGAAGGCCAATTGTGTGAACATGCACCACACCGTGAACAAGACACATACATGTTTTTTCCACTTGACACTGAAGCCATGCATTTGGCACAAGATGATATAGATGATGAACATTTCATTTTGGATGAGCTTGAAAATGACCCCTTTGATGTTGATGATGTAAACATCTAGGCCTAGAGCACCTAATTTATTATTACTTCTATTATATTAGATTTAAGGTAAAATTACTAAATGTAAATATTCTGTTGTATCATTTTTGTTATGATTGTAATACATATACTTGTATGATCCCAATTCAATTTAATCTCACCATTTGTCTCATGTTTATGATATCTTTGCAGCTATGGTTAGGACAAAGCGGTTCAGAGATACGAGTAGGTCAGGTCCATCGAGATCTGCTTCTACTAGCACACAACATGCACCTGTTGATCCTGTTGCACCAGAGGCTCCATAACAATCCGAGTCTATACCATATCAATCTGAGTCTGTACCTTCTACTCAACCCGAGGCTGGATCATATACAATACAAGAATCTCCACCACATGATTGTCATTCAACATCCACAGATGAAAGGAAAATTTATTGGATGGTTGATGTAATTAGTATGATAAATATACTGAATGACATGACATGATTTTAAAGTTTTTATTTTTTGGTTGATTCTATTGGCATCATTTCTTCATAGATGAGCAAGGAGTTAAGAAGAAACAAAAGTTAAGGTTGTATGATGTGTGGCCTCTTCCTCCTGGATATAAGGTCGTGCTACCATTTGATCGGTTTAGGTGTCCTACTATAGACGCAACTGCACTGTATGCTCAAGTATTAGGAGATTGTGCTAGAGATATAGTTACGTTTCCAATCAATTATGAGGACTGGAGGAAAATACCATTGACATGGAAGAATGAACAATTCAATAATACCATCTTGGTAATTTTGTCCAACTTTATCTTTTACCTTTGTTTTTGAACTTAAATTGTACCTTTTCCTTTGCTTAATTGAAGCCAATAAAGTTTATTAAGTATGCTTCTTTTTATTAATTATATGTTTCTTTCTATATAACATATATTTTTGTTTATCTTTCTAGCCAAAATTCCATTTTGAGAATGTGGATTTATAAAGAGCAATGGACTACACTCGAAAAATTATTGGGAGAAAGAGGCACGACTTTAAGCTGGATTTGTGGAATGAGTTCTATGATCCACTATTGAGTAGAGAGGCAATGCAAAATAAGGTGCCACCCGGTATTCAAAGAGAGCAATGGGCAAGTTATGTGAACTCCCTGTTTGAGGAAAAGACTAAGGTAATATGAGCTATGTGAATTAATTCATCTTATTCTAACTGCATTCTTTAGTTTATAGGGAGTTCTATTAGCTACTTAAGTTTTTATTATTGTAGGAAATATGCAAAAAGAACAAAGAGAATCGGAAGAAGCAAAAGGTTCCACATACTGGAGGATCAAAAAGTTTGCCTTGAAGAAGGAATGAGATGGTATTTCATTGTCATTTGTATTATAAAGCTGCTTGTATCTACAAATTTGGGTGTTCTAATAAATATTTAATTGAATACACATGACATGACTACTAAAAGTTCAATACTTGTTAAAAATTTCAGGAAAATGAGAGAGGACAACTACTAGACCATGGAGAACTTTATATAGTGACACACAAGAGGAAGGATGACTCGTATGTCAATGAAGAGGCTAGGACTATTTCTGTGAGTTGTCTTTTTAATGCAATAATAAGTGAATAGTAAGAACTTGACATCTTATCATAAGAAGTACCTACTGCCCTTGTTTTGATTCTTTATAGGAGCAAATCAAGCAAGAGATGAGTCAAAATCCCTTAACACAAACCAACATAGTTTCACAAGATGATGCCTTAGGTAAGGTGCTTGGAAAGGAGCACTCGGGGCGTGTTCGAGGCATGGGATTTGGTCCGACTTCATCTAGTGTTTTCGAGATGCCTGCGGGGGGATATGGAAATATATCTTCATCTTCTGCTAGTGCCAGTTCCTCTAGCAATCCTCAAATGCAAGAGAGGGTGAAAAGCTTGGAATTTGAATTGGAATCCGAAAGACAAAGAAGACGATTGATGGAATCAAACTTAGAAGTTGAGCAGGAAAGAAGAAATGCTTTAGAAGCTGTGTTGGCATCTGCATTTGAGGAAATACTTGGGAGGGTCCCTCAACAGTTTGCCAATTTGCTTTCTCATCCTCCAGTGGTAAGTTAGTCTTTCTTTTCTAAGTTTCAATTGTTTGTTTGTATAAAGTATTTTATGTTTTTGTTCACTAGAGCTGTTAATCAAATCACAAGGTCCAAATCTTTCTCTTGCCCTCCTTTGAACATGAGTAACACACATATTTTCCTTTTAGTTGGATTATTTGAAAGATAAAATTTTGGTCACGTTCTATGCAAATATAAAACTCTAATTTGTACATTAGCTTTACAAAGACTTTATGATGTTGTTTGAGTGATTGTGATTGTTTTGACTTAATTCTAGTAGTCATAATCTTTGATTTGAATCTGCTCTTCTTTTCATATGTAAAAAAAATAAACATTTCTGTTCTCTGGTGTATGGTTGTTTGGGATCCAGATCTGACTTATTCTCTAGGGTGAGTTTCATTTTATTTGAACCCCCATGAGGGGGTATATTTTTATTTATATCCTTCTTGAGTACTAGTGGTGTTATGGCATGATGGTGCTATTTTGTTTTGCATTATGGCAGGATTGAAATAACCATTTCATCAATTTGATTTGATTAAATGATTTCTGTGATATGCCTATTTGGATGACTGTGGGGTTTTTGACATAACCAACCTGCCAATCAGTGGCTAACTCTTTGTTTCACAATTTGATTTTAAAGCCTGAGAGTTGTCTTGGTTGTTAAAGTGTGTCTTTTTATTAGAAGGATAAAGTGGTCAAGTTGAGTTATTTTCCTCTGATGTTGCGTGTATGGCATTTGGGGATTTTGGTTTGAGTTCTGTTAAGGCATAACTTTGGGAATATAGGAATCAAAAAAGAATAAAATTGGATTATGTATAGTTAGCATTAAATATGGAAAATACAAATTACTATTATTATTATTATTATTATTATTATTAATAACCTGTGAGTTTTTTTAAGTTGAAGATGGTGTGAAGCTCACCTGTTGATACTCTAATTATGGAATTTGATGTTCTGGATTGATCATAAGTCAATTTGGAAGATGATTAATGTTATTAAATTAAAGAAAATATGTTTGTGCTCCCCCATTTTCAGCTATTCTTGTTTGACTTGAAATCATTTCTTTCCGTAATATTTAGATGCCTCATTTCGATTTTGGTTTGCATTGTAACTATTACTGCCCTGCCTATGTGTCTTGTTATTGGGCATTTATTATAACTTCAGCTTTTAATAGGTATTTAATCTGAGATGTTATCAATATTAATACAAACCTGGCTATATAACTATCCTCATTTGCATGTTCAAATTCTTAACTAGTTTACAAAAAAGTGAACTTTCCAAAACTGTAATTAAAACTTCAAAATACTAAATTTTTTCAGAATCATGATAGTCTACCATTCTCTGTTATTTGGTAAGAGCTTTTCTAGTTTCTAACTTACCAACACTCCAAAAATTAAAATCACAAACCTATATTCTTAAGAAGGGGGGATCCCAGTTATATTAGGGCCTTAACAAGGTAAGTCTCATGGCTCCTCTTTCACAAACTTGTTGAGACTCAAGGAGGTACATATATAACAGTTTTGCAGCTACATGGAAACTAGGGCTAGGTGTTTTCCTAACCTAAATTATTGAAACACTGTAATTTTTTTAAAAAGAAAATGTGAAGATATTGATATAGACTAATTAACTTACTAAAAAAACAAAAATATTGACTTATTTACATGCTTTGAATGCATATTATCTCTATATTTTCTTATATGGTGGTTTGATTAATAATATACTATTTTGTCATATAAAAAGAGTAAAATGATAAAAAGATTGCTTTTGCTTATTAGATAAAGAAGGGGACAAAAATTATATGATTAACAAAAACTAATTACGATGCATGATATTTGTGGCTATATGAATTTAAATGAAATTTTAGTAATTTACTATTAGAAGGATGTTTGGAACAGGAAATAGTATATACAAATTTTAGTGATTGAACGCTGAAATTTCAATCCATGGATTCGTTTGTTGAGCTTCTTATGCATTGAATTTCAGAGCAGAGATTATTAGCAAATAGCAATATTCTTTTAACTAAGGTTATGAGCAATATCAATTGGTGTGATTTTATTCATTTTACGGTTATTTTGATTCTCATATTATATGGTCATTTGTTGAGCCTATGTATGTAAAAGTGTGAGAAAATTGGATGTGCAGGGGATAGATGCTTTCAACATTGTAAATTCCTTCATTGTCTCATAATCTTTTTATTTTGTATTGTAGGCAATAGATGAGGGAAGTGGAGATCAGGCTACTCCTAGTGTGCCAAGACGCTCCTCTTTAGCAAGTCATGAACCTGAGCATAATTAAGAATTAGATTTAATATTAGGTTTGTTATCTAATGATGGATGATTGTAAGACTGAATTTACTTTAAGTGACCTTTAAACGGTTACTTGTTTACTCATCTTACTGGTATTGTAAATATTCAATCTAGACTATAATGTTTATTATGCATTTCTATGTTATCTGAGTGCATATTCTAGTGATTTTATCGTTACGTGTTAATTTGAAATGTTGAGTCAGAGGCATTTGAGAACCAAGTAAGAGTAAAAGAAATGTATATTGATAGTAGAAGTATAATTGACTGCATTAAGGAAAAACGACAAAAGAAAAGTAGACACGATACTAGACATAACAAAATTAGTGGCGGTTTAAACTGCCACTGGCGATTTAAAAAAAAAAAAAAGATATTGGTGGTCAAAATTGCCGTTGATGGTGGATAAGATATTTCTTACATTGGTGGCGGTTTTAACCGCCACAAAATTATATGTAATTTGCTGCTGTTTTAACCGCCACTAAAACAAAAACAAAAATTACTTTTTTTCTTCCTTACTCAATTTACTGGCGGTTATAACTGCCGCTACTATTGTTGGTGGCTGTTTTAACTGCCACTAAAAAACAACCACTACCTCACAAAATTTGGTGGCGGTTATACCGGCGGTTGTCTAAAACTGTCACCTTTTCCTTCTCGTCACTTCTAACTGCGGCGGAGTGGGAACTGCCACTAAATAACTTTGTGGCGGTTAAAATCGCCACTAAATAACATTAAAACCTCCACTAAACTTCGTGATTTTTGTAGTGTTCTAAAAGCAATATATGAATTTGGAAAAAGAATCAAGTCTTATTATATGATTGAATATGTTAATTAGATTGTTATCTTTTGTTTCTATAATTTTTTATAAAAAAATTTAGCTCTGAAAATAAATTCAAACCATTAATATCAAAATAGTGGTTATATTTTAAAGAACATTCAAGATTAAAGTAATATTCTTTCAAAAGTGGATATTATAAATTAACTTTTTTTATAAATAGAAAAATAGCTTTTGATACTCAATAATACATATGACAGTTATTTTATTGGAAATGGGAGCAATAACTGAGAATTAATAGCATTGTTGCAATTGAGAAGTGAGAAAACATATAATTTATTAGGCACCTTACCGAAGTAAGAAAATATGTTATTTTATTAATTATCTTGATTTTTGTATATTTTTAATAGAAAATGAGATAAATAATTGTTAGTTGAGAATTAATAAGGATGTGGGAAGTGAGAAAATTAAAAATTGGTTAAGTATTTTAATTTTAGAAATGAAAGAAAATATAAATACTTTATTAAATTTTCTTATTTTTTAAATATTTTTTGATGTATTGAATATATTATTATAAAATTATAATGCCTATGAAAAGTTAAGGCCTAAAGCAAGGGCTTTAGAGGCTTGATCCTCAAGCCAGCCCTGATAGTTCCAATGATACTGTAGAGTTATTAAAGTTAGTGATGATTAAAAATTTGTTATGTATTTAATTTTAGAAATAAAAGAATATATAAATATTTTATTAAATCTTCTTTTTTTTTTCTTCTAATTTTTGATGTATTTAATATATTATTATAAAATTATGAATCCTATGAAAAGTTGGGGCCTAAAACAAGCTTTAGAGGCTTGACCCTCAAGCTGGCAGTTCCAATGATACCACATAATTATTAAAGTTAGTGATGACAAATGACTTCTAAAATGTTTCTTGATACTTCACTAAGAAAGAAATAAGCTTTATCAAGACAAATTGAACATTTGTACTTAGTGTTTTAAATGTTGTTTATTAACATTGAAACTTAAATGAACATATATTTCAACATGTGTAGATCACTCTAATGTTGTGCTTTATGTGAAGAATCAAGATGTCCAGCATTAAGCCGTGTAAGAAAATCAAGGTTGAAAAAGAGTAGGACTGTATGAACTATGATAATTAATGATGCAAAATGGTTAAACATTATTTTTATTTATTATTTTTAGAGATAGCTTTGTCTTTTTTTTTAATACATAATTTTGGGATTTTACCCTATCTTAGTGATAGTACCTTATTTTTAGAGATTTCTATTAATTTTAGTAAATTATTGTGGGACAATGTTACATTGTTTTTTATCATGCTAAATAGTTTTCCAATTATGCTCGTTGTTTTTTTTATTATAAGGATAATGTTATACTTTCTGATTATGAGAAATACTGATGATTTTTTTTTAAAAAGTAAATAAGCTAATAGTCGACATCATGTAAGTCGTTCTCATATAGAATAATGATTTAAATCAATTCATCACTTACTCTTAATCTTTCATAATACATTTGTATTGCCAAATAAAATAAGTCAGAGTTTTTTTATGGGAATTAATTTCTCAAAAATGTTATAGAAAAGAAACATATATAGGCAAAGAAAAAATGCCCAATGATTATGTTATAAATTTTTATGTGATCACTAGACAAAATTTTCTCCTAAATTTATTATTTTATTTAAAAGGTGAAATTATATAATTAAATATTTGATATTGAGTAATTAAAATGGCATAATAAATTTAAGTTTATTAATTGACATAAATTGAACTATTGTCATATTTTAAAAACTATATTTATATTAAAATTAGCAGTCATATTCAAATTTTCTTAAAAGATTAAATTTATTTGGTTTTAGAATTAATTTCATATATTTTTATTTTGATCACATGGTTTTAATTGTAAAATAATCATATCAAGTCATATGTGATACATGAAATGACATCATTACTCAAGTGATTTATAATTATTAGACAAATATTAATATATAATTATGGTCTAATTATAATAAAACTTAATAATAATAATAACCTGTGCATCTCACAAGTTAAAAAATTTAGTAAATAATAAAAAACTCGAGTTTCTTATATAATTATTTTAAGTAATATATGCAAAGATAAATGGCCTTAACTTTAGTCAGATCAAGTTCTTTTTAATTAGTGATAATCTTTTGGAGATTACTTGATCTTTAATGAGTCTTGGTACGGAGCCATAAGCCCGGATTTAGCCCCAATGACGTAAATAAGGGGTTGATGCCTTGATGGATGAGATTCATTCGTGTGGGATCTCCTCTTTTATTTCTATCCAGACAAAGCCGGTGTAAAGAGTCAGAATTCTTTGACTTTTTTCATCTTCAATATCAGGATCGATTGGACTAATATGCCTTCAATGTAGTCTATCTTCACCTTCCTAAGGCTAAATATTAGTCTACCTTAATTTTTTTTTTTTTAAAAGTAATACATGCAAAAGTTGTGCGAATAAGATTGCTCTAGTTTTCTTAAAATAAAAAAAAAAAGAGATTGGACTAGTTTAAAATGCAAATCATGATACTACTTGGAAGCACTTTTCTTGCAAAACTTCCTACGATTCTGTCACCATTTATTGTTTGTGATTTTGTTATTTCCCGTCACGGTTGCGGTTAGAATATTGTCCTTCAATTCTGTCAGATTTTTTTTTTTTTTTGGGTTCTTTTTCTTCTTCTCTGAATAAATAAACAGTTGAATAAAGATTCCTTCGCTCTTCTAATATTCTTCACCTCATTGCTTTGAATATGTCATAGTCTTGGTTACCTGTCTTGGCCTTTCCCTTCCTCTCATATCTATCCCAAGTCTTCATTCTCAGAATATGACACTCCAAAATGCTCTTCTCTTGCATGCTCTGGTATATATATAAACCAATACAAACAGTACCATAACCCCATCAATTTATTTTATACAAGTCTCCAAAGAAACTGGTTATAATACCATCGTCCTTTGTCTCTAGCTACACAATCTTCTCTGCTTATATTCTTTCTTCAAGTCTTACAGAAGCCAACACTCGAAGAAATGGAACGAGTTCATGAGAAAACGTTGGAGGAAACACCAACGTGGGCCGTTGCAGTTGTTTGCTTTGTGTTGCTTGCTATTTCAATCATCATTGAACATATCATTGAACATACTGGAAAGGTAGTTAAGCTTAGCATGCATGGTTTATGCTACTCAGAGTTACAACTTAGAATGTTTTAATGAGAAAATAGAATTATTATATGAAGAATCACCATCATATAGTTGCTTCTAATAATTTGTGTATGATGTTGAATCCTGATCTCTTCCTGTGTTTTGCTACTTCTAATTGCAGTGGTTCAAAAAGAAACACAAAAAGGCTCTTTATGAAGCGCTCGAAAAGGTCAAAGGAGGTACCTGTGTTCTGCCTGTTTCTTAGTGACCTTCTTGATCTTATGACTGTTACTAAATTTCCTCCTTGTGTTTCAATTGCTTTCTTTGTTCTGTTTAGAGCTTATGCTGCTGGGGTTCTTATCTTTGCTCCTAACTGTGTCGCAAGATCGCATTTCTGGTATCTGCATATCAAAAGATGTTGCATCCACTTGGCATCCTTGTTCTAATCGGAAGGAAAAGAGTACAGTAGAGACACTATCTGGTACTGATGCTGACCCAAATGCCCGGAAACTACTGGAATTTCTTGACCCCATACCACGGCGTGTTCTAGCTACAAAAGGATATGACAAATGCGCAGAAAAAGCAAGCACAACACCTTCTCTCTTCTTCTTTCTTTTTATTTTTTATTTTTACTTATTTATATTTTGTACTTTCATTGCATAGGAAGCAGAGATCAGACAGTGTATATTACCTTCCACCAAAAAAAAAAAGAAAAAAAGACAGTGTATATTACCAA
The DNA here is from genome assembly GCA_023212625.1 of Styphnolobium japonicum. Classification (NCBI taxonomy): domain Eukaryota; kingdom Viridiplantae; phylum Streptophyta; class Magnoliopsida; order Fabales; family Fabaceae; genus Styphnolobium; species Styphnolobium japonicum. The sequence continues at coordinate 11,199,555 of JALBWW010000013.1, forward strand.
AAGAGGGGATTTTCTTTTAGATAGTTTTAATGGGTGTTTTTGTATTTGCAGGGTAAAGTTGCTTTCGTGTCTGCATATGGGATTCACCAGCTCCATATATTCATCTTTGTGCTCGCTATTTTTCATATCCTACAGTGCATCATAACACTAGCTTTGGGAAGAACTAAGGTACTCCTCTCTTTTCTTTCATCTTTTGTTCACTTTGCCACCTTTCGCAAGCCTTTATTCTCAGAAGTCAGAAATAAGGTACTCCCCTCTTCTTTCTTTGTCTCTGACTCAATTCTTTGTTTTCTTCAATGGATGCAGATGGCAACATGGAAGGCGTGGGAAGCTGAAACAAAGACTGCTGAACATCAGTTCTACAATGGTAAGACTCCATGGAAAGTTAGAAGTTAAAAGTTAAAACAAACAGATTTGTATGTACCCACTTGCCAATCAATCTTTACTCTCTGCATTTACTATGAAAGCGAGTATACAAAACATGTAGTTGACTTTTTTTTACTGATCGGATAACAAGTTTTAATTTGAGTTTAATTTTAATTATTTTATACTGTCATTTAATAATGTATTCTCATATTATTAAAAGAGTTTGACTATTATAACAACTATTTTAGAAGTTTAACTCTCTAATGATATGTTAAAATATCATTGAAAGATAATATAAAAAAACTTTATATTAATAGTTAAATCCTTTTAATTTTGTCATACGGAAAATCTGCATATAAAATTGTAACATTTTTTGTGCCGTACTTCTTGAAAGTATATTATATGGAACATGTCTTTTATTTTTGGCCATTTATATGGGCCATCTCTGACAGTGCCTTTTATAAATGTGCATTGCAGATCCTGAGAGGTTCAGGTTTGCAAGGGATACAACATTTGGACGAAGGCACTTGAACGCATGGAGTCGGTCACCAATTTCCTTATGGATAGTAAGTACACAAAAATTATACATGAATGAAATGATAAATCTCTTACACTGGATTATTACTCCAAGAGTATGGCTAAGAAGGAAACTAATCCATTATCTACATTCTGAATTTCAAGTGGATAGTTTGTTGTTAGTGACACATAAATTCCAAAGTTTATAAGGCCTTTGTAATTTGCTTGAATCAGATTAGCTTCTTCAGACAATTCTATGGATCGGTTAATAAAGTTGACTATTTGGCATTACGGCATGGATTTGTCATGGTGAGTTTGTATTTACAAAATCTGTTCTAGTTTGCTACTTTTTGCTTGAAAGGACATTCCAAACTGTAAGACTAAGCTATGTAATTTTAGGCGCATCTGGCACCGGGAAGTGAAGCAAAATTTGATTTCCAGAAGTATATCAATAGATCACTTGAAGAGGATTTTAAAGTTGTGGTGGGAATAAGGTAAGAATATCATCCACTGCTTTGCTCTCCTTTCAAAAAGTTATTACGTAGCAATCTAAGCTCAACCATTTTGGCGCTTGCAGTCCAACCATATGGTTCTTTGCGGTGTTATTCCTGCTGACTAATACTCATGGTAAGTCCTATTCAAGTTTTGAAACTAATATGAATATGAAATATATGAATTCATGCATAATTGGTGTTGCCATGGTTCAAGTTGAATTGTGTCAAAGTAAAGCAAAACAAAATCAATATGGGTTTGATCCTGAATTATGTCAATCACTTTCACTCACAATGTTTGTAGAATTCAATTGAGACAGGAGAATATGCTTTTTATTTTTGGTATATTATAGAAATTATCTGGGTAATCAAAGACAATTTTTAGTATATATATGGCGTTGTTCCACGTAGTTTAACTTGCATTCTACTACTTTCTATCTTCTCCTTCTCCTTGTGTTAAAATTAGTATGCCCTGCTGCACCAGCAACCTTGAGCTACTTATTAGAGTAGAAAACTGAAAGTTTAATTTTTGTTCTTATGTGGACAGGGTGGTATCCTAAATTTTGGCTTCCGTTTATCCCATTAATTGTAAGCACACTCCACTCTTTCTGTTTATGTTGCATGTCTACATTTTCTATCTTGGAATGCGAGCTCAAACTGATCATAAGGTTTAATGTGAATCATACAGATAATCTTGTTGGTGGGTACTAAGCTACAAACGATCATAACAAAGATGGGACTGAAGATTCAAGAAAGAGGGGATGTAGTCAAGGGTGCACCTGTGGTTGAGCCAGGAGATTCCCTGTTCTGGTTCAATAGCCCTCGCCTCCTCCTCTTTTTGATTCATCTTGTTCTCTTTCAGGTAAATTTCATTGGTTCTTTTCCTTCGATTCTGTCATCTATCAAATTGAAGCGTTCCAATGTTTTTGAGATCTAAAAATAGTTATGTTTGGTTCTGTGCTGCAGAATGCATTTCAACTGGCATTTTTTGCTTGGAGTACAGTAAGTGTCCCATCTTGATCAATTTTTCTTAAATTTGTGCTTTATTGGCTCATATTGTTTATTAGTACAATATTGAAGAAAGCTTGTAGCAATGCTTAGACCACCTAATATTATGGTTAAGTAGATGGTTTCTTGTTGATTCTGTGCCATGAAATAATTTGTTTGAAATAGAATGAAAATCTCTATGGTTGTTAGGAATCAAGAACAAACTTTCCCCCAAACAAATTGTTAGGAGAAGAACCAAGAATAGTTTTGATTAATATCTTAACATATTCGATGACTCAAAAGCCTTTTGAGTTTGAAGTATGGAGAATTACTCAAACCATGTGCTTAAACTTCAAATTTTAATTAGAAGAGTGGGGACGATAAAGGTTGAATGCTTGATCACTTGGGTCAAAGAGACTTCGATAACATGACAAGAACAAACTCTCTAAGAAAATTAATACAAGAAGGATTTGAATTCTTTAAAGTATAGGTTATACTTTAAAGAATAAAGTACAGTATTGATAACTACTGATTAAAAAATCAACGGTTTAAATTTTGATAAAATACAAGTACATGGATGACAAACTATAGACTTACTAGAATTTGCTCTCTTGATTTTCTCATTAATGTAATGCTTGCACTTTATTCTCTAAAGTGAACTTTGCACTTTAGATGATCTTAATCCGAAGGAGAAATCCCATAAATGGTTTTGATTAATATCTCTTCACACTTTGTGATTGAGAAGGGAGCTTCAGAAATGATATTGCACGTGATTAATAAGAGGAAAAGTATACTATACATACATATCAAGAATAAAGAATGAAGCATTCTTATGTCAAGAGGATTAAAATTGTTCTGTCTTGTTGAGCAAAGCTTCAAGATTTTTCTAATATTGCCATCATTTTGTTTTTTGTATCAGTATGAATTCTCCATAAACTCTTGCTTCCACCGAACAACTGATGATATTGTCATTAGACTTACAATGGGGTAAGTTCATTTCATTAACAAAAAGTGCACATACCAATATATATATATAGAACAACGATTAATTTATGACTTGTATTTTCGAGATTATCCGACCGAAGCTTGTAGGAATTATATACGTAAACTAATGAGAAAGTTGCAATTTTTCCAGGGTTGTCACACAAGTTCTATGCAGCTACGTGACCTTCCCTCTTTATGCTCTAGTCACACAGGTCAGATATATACAGGAACATTCTTTCAAGCCTTTTTCCTTTTACCCTATATAATACTATAGGAGCAGCCACTGATTTCATTCTGTTTTGGCTGGCATTACAGATGGGTTCAAACATGAAATCCACCATTTTCAACGACAGAGTAGCAGCAGCACTAAAGAGCTGGCACCACACTGCCAGAAAGCATGTCAAGCACAGCAAGGATTCTGAGGCTAACACACCATTCTCAAGCAGGCCAGCAACGCCAACACACGGCATGTCTCCTGTTCACCTGCTGCACAACCACCCTGGCCGCAGTAGTGAAAGTCTACAAGCTTCTCCAAGGGCATCAAATGAACAGTGGGATGTTGAAGAGTCTCCTTTCCCAAGCAACCATGCGAGAGGTGATGAGACCCAGGTGCAAGTTATGAAGCCCCGTTCAACAGAATTGCCTCATGGACTCAATCCTATTCGTGCTCAACATGAAATCAACATTAGTTTATCGGAATTTTCATTTAAGAAGCCACACACTGGTACAGATTAGATGAGTAGAGAATGTTTCCAACCTGTCCTAGTTTACAGCTTCAGTACATATATGAAAGAAGCTATGAATTTGAAGAATGAAAGTGAAGTAATCTTGTCGAGGCAACATATATGCTTTGTAAGATCTCTGGTATAACTTGTGGATGAAGTTTCACCTTGTCAGTATAAAAGTGAAGAACAACGTAATTGGTAAAAACTATTTTTCCCTGCAAATGGTTAATGCTTAAATCATATTCAGTAACTGTTTCAGGTGCTCAACTTGAAAAACTAGCCAAGCATAATGAAGTCACTATTTGCCTTTCTAGACTTATGAAAGAATTTATTTTTCAAATCAAGAAGTTGGTTGTTCAGAAAAATATATATATAAAACTTGGTTCAATTAAGCAATCATTGAAATGATGAATCTAAACACACACACACACACACGCACAAAAAAAAAAAAAAAACAAGGAATGAATTATTGTGCGGGTCATCCCTAATCAATTACAATTGAAATAATAAAGTAAGGAAGGTTATATCATGTTAATCCAAATCTGTGCCTATATTGATGACATAAAAAAAAAATTGTGCTGATATACTAATTGGCCTAATTATTATTCTAGCCAGGGGGTATGAGTTTTGAAATTTTTTTTTTTTTTTGAAAGGAAGTTGAATACAATATAGTGGAACGTTTATTACACTGACCTCTTTACATTCGTATGAGATACATTTACTATCAAATACTCTGATGTACCCAAAGTTCAAGTCATGTTTCGTATTAGATATATTTACGCTCCTATATATTTATATTGATTAACTCTAATTCATGTCACACAAAGAATAATACCAAAAAGAAGTTCTCAAATCCTTAATACTAACATGTGAGCTTTTCTATCCCATGTTACGAACGGTCAGTCATGGACTGGGCTAGTATTTTGAAATCCTGTTTATCACGTAGACTTTTTGACCACAGCCCATGAAATCTAACCCACATGACTTAGGGTTCAAATTAAAGTAATTTTGAATGTCCTAAAAGTTAATCATGGAGACTAAATTTGTCATGCTTAGCTTCTAAATCCAAAGTTAATTTTGGATTTCCCAAAATCAATTCTGCTATATAGCCACAAGTACATGTTACCAATTGCCTTTTTGTATATATTTTACTCTTTTTGTTAGTAAGGTCTACATTTATGCACAGAATCTAGTATGGTATTAGTATGTATGCACCCACCAAGTACTTTGCATTTGTTGAAACTGGAGAAGTTGTATTGAGTTTATGGTAGGCTTTGTATAGCTTTGCCATACACCTTACTGGTTGGATATGTGTAATTGCGTTTGTGGCTCGGCCTAATGCTTATGGAATGAATACGTGCTTGTTTGGTTTGAATTTTTCCAAACGCAAACCGTATTCTCCCCAAGGCACTTTTGTAAAAGTAGATTTTTTCTCCTTATCTCAAGCAAATAGATCATAACTTTTTGCCAACATACGTTTATAATTGAAACTATATTTAAGGCCAGTGACTTGTTTTTGTTTTTTGTTCTTATTGTACTGTGAGAGTATTTTTGAGGTAATTTTCGCGTCAATCGATATTAAGACAATCGTAAATGCACATCCTATATTGTCTTGGTGCATTTAGAAGAATTAATTAATTTTTTAAGTGATGATGCAAGGTTCGAATCTAAGTCGTCAAGGTAGGGAATATACTTCATTTTATCTTTTGAGTTTAGGAAAGCCTTATTGAACTTAAGGGAAAATGGAAATGTAGAGGATCGAACCCGCATCACGTAACCATAAGCCCTTAATAAAAATCAGGAGAAATACTAGTTGAGTTATCCTGACTCGGTATGCACCTCCTTTTTCTATTAACTTGAACTAATGACTTTTGTTCCACCAACTTGAATTAATTCTATATGGCTATATCCATTTTCTATTAACAGTTATTTTCCCCTTGCATGTCTCATAAACTACTTACAGGAACTGTTGCTGTCAGAAATTAGCTTAAAGTAAAGGATAGTTGTGTTGCTTTGGAGATGATTACAATGGAAGGATTCTTAGAGACAAACACAAGGCTTTTAAGATAAAAGCCAATGGACTGAATAATGAGTAAGATTGTAACAAGTTGGGATGGGTGCCTTTTTATAAGCTTAGTTGTGGGCTGGGCCTCTAGACAAGATGGACCAGGCCAGTTAGGAGTCTTTTCTGGGCTTTTGGCCCAATATGTTTTGGTTTGGTGGAATGTCACATTTTACCTCTGCAACCACAAGCGTTGGCGTTGGAGGCTCTTGGACTCAGGGAGTGTTGAAGGAGTATAACCATACATGTCATTAGTGAATTTAAAATATTATAAAAATTAAAATTAAATTTGATGGTTAAAAATTTGTTGAAATTATTACTCTTTAACTATATAAGAAATTTCCATGTTGAAGGAGTTGGTGCCCAGTCTCATTCTACAAATTTTGAATTATTAGAGATTAATATTAAATCAAGTTATTTAATTTTTTATTTGTATGAAATTCTAAAATTATGAGATAAAAATTATTTCACACATTTACAAACATAATAATAAAACATTTTACAAATGAAATATAATTAAATAAATTATATATTCATAATATTTAGCCCCTCTACCATAGCATAAATTTGGGAAGAAATTTAGAGAAATATTTTAATTATGAGGGTTTTTTTTTAAAATGATTCCTTTACTATTTTTAGTCATACCAAGTTAGGGAGAAATAAATTATTTTCTTCCTTTCTATTTTTCAATCTTTCAATCAAAGTGCCATATAATGAAAATACAATATTTTTTATACTTTAAATGATTTTCATTTTTCATTCTAATATTTTTTTTTTTACATCTTTACATGTTTTACCCCCTTTAATTTTGATTTGGAATTTGACTGCTACCAGATTTACCTTCGATTGCTGCTTGATAGCAAAATAATAGTTTTGCGACTCTTTTAAGTTATGATTAGAAAAGAAATCATTATAAAAAATGTTGTTTTGATATTTTCTTAAAATTCTTACAACTTTTGCATAAAATTAACCTTTAATTTTATTTATTTATTTATTATTATGGGATAAAAAAGTGATCCAAATAAAAAAAATAAATAAAAGTCCAAATATCTATAAATTGAGTCAAAACTTAAAATTGAAAACATGGTGAACATTTACAACCAACCACCCCTAGTGGCTACTCCGAAATCTGAAACCCATTCCAATCTTTTTTTCTTTCAGATATCATTTTCCCGGGAAATTTTGTCTCTCTCTTTTTCTGGTTCACCGTTGATTGAATCTGAGCCGTTGATCTGTGATTGGGCCTCCATCATCATCTTGATCCTGATCGCTAATCATGGAGGTCCGGTCCAACCCCACCGCCGACAACTCCTCCGGGCCGCCGCCGCATCGCCACCGTCGCGCGGCCGCCGTTCCGTCTCCTCACCCTGTTGACGCCACCTCCGTCTCCCAGAGGTTAATCTCTCTTTCTCAATCGACGAGTTCTTTGTTCTCCGTTTCTTGGGTTTTCAATTTCATTCCCCAGAAAAACTCGGTGAATATGAAATCGTTCAAAATTTTAAGTTTTTCCATGTTCTCGATTTCTTCATGGAAGAAGAATTTGAATTTTAGAAATTGATCAGTTTGTTTTTTTTCACGCTTCGTGTATGAATTTGATGCCGAAGTGTTAATTTTTACTATTTTTTGTTTTTTTGTTTTTGATTGGTTGAATTTATAGTTTCTATATTGCGGTTTTCCATGTGTCTTGTTTTGATGGTTCTATTTTTTATGTAATTGCAGACTGCAGAAGGAATTGATGGCTCTCATGGTATGTCTCTTTTTTTGCATGAATTATTATTATTATTTTTATTTTCACGGACCTTTTCTTTTGAATCATCCCCTTCATTTCTTATTGCCCTGATACTTTTCTGGAATTAATTCTCATTTAGTGAGTTGAAATTTTAAGGAGCAACTAGAAAATCACGAGGCTCGCTTAATTTGTGATCATTTTAAAAAAAAATTTATTGGTCTTTTTTTTTTATTTCTATGTGCCTTGGTGATGACGGTGTCTGCTAACCCTTAGAACACTATGTCAAACTATCAGCATATACCTTATAACATAAGAGTTTATTATTCTCACTGCTGCTCTTTTTCTCCTCATTTGCTATATCTATCTACGGCATGCTATCTTTCCTTAAATTTTGTTATATCATTTCAACACTCATGGTATGAAATGAGATGCATTTTCACTCTAAATTGAATGTGTAAAGGTAGTCGAATAAAGCAAGCAAATTGAGAAGCTCTCTAATGTTGTAACCTGTAAGCTACTAAGCTGGTGTTATGATTACTAATTACTGATTCTTCCATTAAACCAGTGCATACCATTTACTGTAATCTTTGATCTTTTAAGCTGATTTTGTCAAATTTATGATGCTGCTCCTTTTTTGTAAAACATTAGCTTGTGGTGACTGCGAGACGCAAGGGTGTTGAAGCTTTAGAAGAATGATGCAATAAATAGTTAATTTGGTCCTAAAATATATTGGTAGTGTCAGAGCTAACGAGAGTGCTACTGATTTGTTGAGTAAAACATGTGATTATTACAGTCAAAAAAGTGGTTTGCTTGTGGCCGATGCTATATTAGATGGTTTTGTTGTATGAACAAAGAAATTGTAGTGGATTTTAGGTATCAACATACTCATAAATATTTGGTGCTCGTTCCATTAACCTGAAACTTTTTTAATATTTATATGCTTCAAATGTCTATTGATACGCCCATTGAAAAAATCATAAAACTGAAATGTTATATTTGACTTGTTCAAAATTGTGTGTACTCTTCTCCTTTTAAATCAGCGTATTAAGCTGGGATTAAAATACACTGTTGGGTGTCCTCAATTTCTTAAAATATGCTTCAAATGCGTATTGATGCCCCACTAAAAAAAATTGTGAAATTTAAACCTCAATGTTATTTATAATGCTATACTTTACTTGCTCAAAATTGTGTGTATCATTTCTCCTTTTAAATCAGCATATTAGGCTGGGAAATTATGTAGAATATATATGCTTTTGGATATCCACAGTTAACTAAGGTGTTATGGTTGCTTTCCTTTTTGTGTTTGTTTTTTAATCACATTATAATTTGTTGTCAAGTTATCACAATCACTTTAATTGTAGATAATGGTTTTCCCTGCAGATGAGTGGAGGAGATCTTGGAGTATCTGCTTTTCCTGATGGTGAGAGCATTTTTACGTGGATTGGCACAATTGAAGGTGGAAAAGGAACTATGTATGAGAGTTTATCATATAAACTTTCCTTACGTTTTCCCCTGGACTATCCTTTTAAGCCACCCCAAGTGAAGTTTGAGACAATGTGCTTTCATCCAAATGTTGACCAGTTTGGCAACATTTGTCTGGACATCCTTCAGGTATTAATTAACTTGGAGAAGAAAAGAGGATGCATTAGAACCAAATTTGCCATTACTGTGTTTTGATTTGAGTAGTTTGGATCTGCCATTTTTGTTTTCTTATGGACGCCTTGTATATATATAGATACAATGTTAATTTGTATTGCATCACTCTTTGCTTATGATTCAATTGTTTATATTCTCTCGGAGCCAATGACACTCCCACCTACGTGTTTATATAGGACAAGTGGTCTTCGGCTTATGATTGCAGAACTATTCTTCTATCAATTCAAAGTTTATTGGAAGGTCTGTTTGCTCTTCCTATTTATGAGTTTTGCATTCACCTTTCTGTGCTTGCCTGACCAATTTACTTCTTATAACAGAGCCTAACCTTGAGAGTCCTCTAAACAGCTATGCTGCAGCACTTTGGAATGATCAGGAAGGTTGGAAACATATTTTTTTTAAACTGCCAACTTTTAGTTTCTGTTATAATTATTTAAACTGTGTGAACATGGGCTTTTACCAGCTTGCAGTCTTGATATTACATATTGTTTCTCGTTATGACTATTTAAGATTTTCACATCTCCTGCTCAAAGTTCCTCACTACAGTATAGGCAATTGTCATTTTCTATTCAGCTAAGGGAGAGGTGGAATAACAGGGGAATGTCATTTTTAAACTCCCTTATCACTATTTGTTATTATTGCTCCAAAGTTTGCTTCATTTTCCTTATTCAATATATCTTATTCTTGTGCTCCAGTAGAGGTTTTGATCTCTCTAGATTTTCTGTTGAATGCATTTTTTAATTGGGGCCTACACATGGAATATATCTTATGCAGATTACAGGAGAATGGTCCACAAACAGTATTTTGCTGGAGAAGCGCTTGAAAGCTGATTGATACAATCCGAAACAGGGAGACCAATTTATTTCCGTACCATGGGTGTGAAGGTCTGAAGAAAAATTCTGCAGCTTATAAATATGGCCATTTTTGTAATTTGCTTTGATATTGTAACCTGAACCACGAGAGTTCAGAAGTCCCCTGAAAGTGTTTTGATAATTTTCTGTATAGAAGTTGTAAAAATTTTCATTACCAAAGTGCAAAATGACTCAATGGCACCTTGTGAAATTCTCCCTGAATTTTTGAGTCTTATATCAATATATTCATTATGTAATATCTCTCATATTTAGAAGCGGATGCTTGGATTCTCTTAAGGATTTTTGTCATAGACGTACATCTTAATTTTCTAAGTACTTTTCAAAAATAACCAACTGAAGTTGGTCAAGCTGGTAAGTAGGTTTATTTTCACGGGATAAAACTTAAGTTTGAATCTTAGGTCTTGTTTAGATAAATAACTTATATAAGTACTTATTAGAGTAGAGTTTATTTAATAAGTTTTACTATCATAACTGCTGTTTAAAATAAAATAAATAGTATTTGGATAAATGCTTTTAAAAGCGCTTTTCATAAACTCTTTAAAATAAATATCGAACATTTGAGGGATATTTTATGAATTGTGTCAATCTCTTAAAGTTAATTATGTTAAAAATTATTAAAAAATAATTAGTATTTAAGGTAATTTTAACTTTCACAAAAATTTATTTTTATGAGCTTAAATTTTTAACTTATGAAAATAAGCTGAAAACAGTTTATAGGAGTTTCATAAGCTGTTTTAATACGCACATCCAAACAGAATAAAAATACTTCACAAGCGTTTATTGCAGTAGATAAGCTCAAATAAGTTGCATATAAACCTATTTAAACGGGGCCTTAGTGAGAGTCTCTCTAATTGAAAGGCAGCAAAAACTCTAGTGCTCTAAGCTGTTGATCACGGATTAGTTTCATAGGGAGTCCAAAGGGTCTAACCCGTAGAGATAACGTGAAGCGTCACTTGGCACAAAAAGTTAATTAGAGTGGTTGACAAAAAAAAAAGGACTTTTTAAAATTTATTTATAAAATATTTAAGTATGAGATACTTGTAAAATTTAAAATTCTCATTTTAATTTCATAATCTTTAAATAGATTTTGAAATTTAGAATATTTACTTCAAGTGCCCCGATTATATGCATTGAGGGGATTTCCTTTCATATGCTTGGTAGTTGATCCGAACATGGATCAGATATTGGCTGGTGTAATTCAAGAAATGGTTGAAATTGCAAGCAGATGTCACTCCATATCCAGTCAGCCAAGAATCAATCCCTGAAATTACACTAGTAAGTAGTAACTAATAGAGCGGATGTCACTCCATCCGGTCAGCAAAGAATCAATCCCCCAAAGGATTGCCCTCAATCAATTCAGCCTATTATCAAGCCTCCATTATTATGAGAATTAATCTTCAGATATTCCTCATCAAATGTGTTCACACCATAACTTTCATGTATATTCTTCTCCATAATCTCAGCACATTAATTTGTAATTAGTCACTGATTTATTGTATGACATGTGCTATAAATATCTGTCATAGTGAATGCAAAAGGCAATACCTTTCAGCCCTTCATACTGTGTTCTTATATGGTATCAGAGCTGCAAGCTCTAACGAGAAACAATCCAATGGCTGCACCCTCCTCAGAAACTACCACAAACACTTCCTCAGGCACTTCCTCAAACACGCCTATTGTCACTGCCCCTTCACTTGAGAACAATCCCAAAACGTTGGTCTTTTTGAATGCTGGCTCTCAAATTCCTCACAAACTCACTTCATCCAACTTCAATTCTTGGAGTGACATCTGCTCTATATCCAGTCAGCCAAGAATCAATCCCCCAACGGATTGCCCTCAATCAATTCAGCCTATTATCAAGCCTCCATTAGTAACAAGGTCGAGCAATTCTTTATTATATTCCTCCCATGTTTATTTTAAATTATATGAATTAATTAATTATATTACTTGACTTTCACGAATTGTTTTAAATTTCATATATGGAATTATGAATTAAATTATTTTTTTTAAAAAAAAAAGCTTATAGAAAACTTTTGACTTGATATTTTTTTTAAGTATAAAATAAATTAATTAAAACATATTTCTTATAAAGAAATTGAGAGAATCATATTCAAAATTTAATAATTATATGACATGATTTTGTTTTATTTTGTTTGTGACAATATTTGAATGCACTTCGGATTTATATTTATATACATAATTTAATACTTACATGTAAGTTGTGTAATTAGAGTAATAAAATAAAGAAAGGTCATTTTAATTTATATTGACATGTTATGTGACTTTTTTATGATATAGAAATCCTACATAGTTTTTACTATTTATTTTTTTCTATTATAATTTTATTAATAATAAATTCAGATTATTGTTAGCAAAAATTATTTTTTACACATAAAATTAATAGTTAATAATATTATAATTAATTACTTCTCAATGCAATATTACATTTGATAGTGAATAGTATGAATAGTATAATTAAATGATTTATGTTTGAAAAAAAATCACATTCAACACAGAAGCAATACTTTATTGCTTCAACTCAAACGGTCGGTTTGAGAGAAAAATCACGTTGAAAAGTGCCAAATGGGAAAACATCCAAACATCAGTAGTTAGCTTTAAAAACTCATTTAAACTCATCAGAAGCAATACTTCTTATTATATAACACACTTATAAATATATAAAGAGAACTTGTAACACTACCCTAGCATTCATTACAAAAAAAAATTATAACAAAATATATGGGTTTGAATCTTGAACTAGAGAATTAATTTTCCTAAATACACTACGCTGATCCTAAATACACCACGCTGATATTGGAGATGTGCCCTTAAAATTATTCAAAGAAAATTTTAATACAAAAATTGACTTGAAAATACTCTTATTGTAAATAAAAAAACACTCAAGCATAAATAAAACAACTTAGAGTGACCCCAATATTCTTTGTATTCTAGCTATTCTCTCCATTGTGCTATGTCAAAACCTATTTTCATAAAAATTATTTAGGTTAAGGTCTTTTTTAACGGTTTCACTTAGAGTTTTTTCTTAGTCTCACTCTACCTGTGTTTATCAGGTTATCTTCCATAGCATGCATCTTAGATTCTGTCATCTTTTCATTAATAGGTATTACTCTAACTTTTTCTTAAATAGATTTATATAAAAAACCTAAGCCAACTAAATGCAGCTCACGTGATTTGAAATATTGGACAAGTAAATTGGTACATTAAAAGTTCAGGAGAGGCTACCCATTCTAAAGTAAGAGCATGTCACAAGTTTCAACGAGAGCTTCTAGTGATATTTACATATCGCCTACCAATGGAGATTGCTGGTAGCAAAAATTGAACTTAGCCTTTCAAGTAAAGTACTTTGATCTTTACCATCCAAGCCAAAGTTTAAGTCAATATGTAATAATTTTTTAGTTTAATTTTGATATATTATTAGTGTAAAAAAACTTTACACTGTCATCTAATAATGTATTAAAGAGTTAAACTTTTTAGATAATTATTGTAATAGTCAAACTCTTTTAATGATTTACCAACACATGATTATTGAATAATATTGTAAAGACTTTACATTAATAGCGTGTCAAAATCAAATTGATAATTGTTTTTGTAAAAATAAAAACTGAACCTCATCTTGTTATATTATGAAACCTAAAAGTTCTAGACGGATATGGTTCAAAAGTGATAAACAAAAGATTGGAACGTGGATCACGTCCTAGTGGGGTAGTTACAACTTATTTGCAAACCTTGAATTTCTTAGTTTCCTTTAGCTACTTTCTTTGGAGAAATTAAAAGTTAGGCCAAAAGAGATTTATTTTATTAATATATTTAGTGTTTTCATACGCATATGTACATTGTTACTTTATTTTCATTTAAAGAACAGAGAGAATAAAGAAAATTCAAATTCAAATAAATATCAATAAATTTTTAATTTTTAAAACTATATATACAAGATCAAATTTGTAGCTAACCCTTGTTTACAATAGGCTTGAGAGTAAATTCTTCACGCTTCAAGCCTATTTTCTTCTCCTTCATCTCTTTCTGTTATTTCCGCAGTTTATTAACAATCAAAATTGCTTTGTTGGGAAATTAGCTATTAAGGGGGAAAAAGATACATAAAGATATGATGAGCAAGTATAATTTCCAGTTATTAATCTATTTACATATTTTTTAGTGCAATTTTTTAATTTATTGCTATCTAGAAAATAGAAATATAGTTAAAGAGTTTTTTTTTTTTTTTTTTTAGAAAAATAACATTCATGTGAGAAAACACTATTAAGTTTTTAAAAGTTTAAGAACGTACCAAGCATGAAACATAAATTCCACGAAAGGCTGACCTGAACATTTCTATAAAAGGCTGCAACATTAGAGAATGTAATGCACATCCAACACTACTGATTCCCTAGAGCCTAAAACAAGATGAGGAGCAACTTCCTTTTGTTTATTCTGTTCTTCGGAATTCTCTCCTGTGGAGCTCAGTATATCAATACTTACGATTATTTAGAACTAGTCTTGAGGTGGCCAAACTCCTATTGCTTGACACACGATGGTGCTTGCAGGGACATAGTCCCCCAATACTTCACTATTAGCTACCTTCGGCCCAGGAAGCGTGGAGGACCTGATATTGAAAATTGTCCCACACAAATTAGTTTACAAAATAGCACTATTAGTATCTCTTATATTCCAAGCCATTGCGATTACTATTTTTGACTGTTTATTTATGTCTTTGTTTTCAAATTTTCTTTGTGAGAAAAAAATGGTTACTGAAAGTATGTGTATATGAATGACTCCATGTATATGCGTGTATATATATGATGCTTGTAGATCGAGACAAACAAAGACGACCTGCTCAAGTTCTGGCCTGATCTATCAACTGATAATTTTCAAATGAGCAAAGCATTGTGGAAAGACCAGTGGAAAAGGTTTGGATCTTGCTTTGATGCAACAATGAGGCCAGAGGATTATATCGTGTACGCACTCAACAGCAGAAAGAGTCATGAGCTGAAGAAAATCTTGCGAAGTGCAGGTATATATCATGTAACACACTCAAGTTCTTGAAGATATAAGAAGGACTTTAATCATTTTACTTGTCATTTTCGATGAATGTAGCTATGCATCTTAGAGGTACCACAGAAGCTACCATATTATTATATATGTAAAGCACAACATGTGCACATACGCAAACACACAAAGAAAGAAAGCAAAATTCTTTTTGGTAGAGAATAAGGAACAAATTTTTATTTTTATTTTGGTTTTAAGGAGGTACTATTAGACCTAAGAAAAAATTAAAAATGAAGATGTGGAGACACGAACATGGTGTAGTTTAGATCTTGTATTGTGCAAGTATATATTTGGTAATATATTAAGAAAAAAAATTAACTTGAACATGTGGCTATGATCTCAGGTATTGAACCCAACGGAATTCAGTATCCACCTCGTAGGATACTGCAAGCTTTCAGGAAAGCTTTAGGGGTCAATGTAGATATCGTTTGTGAGGCAGATAGAAACGGCAATCTGTACCTTTCAGAGGTCCATCAATGTATTGATTATTATGGAACGACGCTTATAGATTGCTACAATAAGGCGAAGGGGTGCGATGATGATCCCATCTTTCCATATATGGGATACGAACCAGACAATGATCCCAAGTAGATGGCTGCATGCAGTCTCCTTATCTATATATACTTGTATTTCACCCCAAGCAGAAATCATTATATACTAAAAAAATAAGGGGCTTCTACATGTATGCTAAGGAAATAAAAGTTTTGAATAATCTAAAGAATGTTTACTACCAATTTCTTGTGCTTGAGTTTTTCCATATGATATCTATCTATATCTAAAATTTATGATCCTTCTGTGTTAATTATAACTGTTTTCGGGAAGGATAAATTAAACATTATAGAAGATAATTAAAGCTTAGTTTGAAAACCTATGATGACTTTGAATTGATGTTGAATTTACATTAAGTTCATTGTTGTGTCTCAATTTTTTTTTTCATATTCGCTTTTACAGTATATATTGATAATTTGTTTTGTTCTCCCATTCCACAAAAAATCCCCAAATTTCAACATCGACCAGATCTTTAGATGATATTATGTTAAAATAATATTTCAAATTTACCCTTATTTGAGTAATGCTGGTTGAGGTTGACATGCATGTATGTCATAGTCTTATATTGCAAACTTGTTGCGGGTTAATTTTTTTTAGTTGTATGATAAAGGTATTTTTAAGTTAATTTTTACATTAATTGAGACTATTCTTTTTTCGAGAGATTTTAAAGATGCACCTTTTATATCGGTTTGATATATTTAAAATAATTAATTAATTTTCTTAAATATTAACTCAAAATATAAACTTAAATAATCAAAATAAAGAATACACATTTTTAGTCACAAAGCCAAAACCTAAGTGCGTTTGGGGGTTCAGAATGAAATTTATTATCAAATAATATAATATAAAAATAAATATAAAATGACGGTCAACCCATCATGTCGACTATGGTAAAAGCAATAAGTATATTGGAAAGGACCAGGACCTCTTATATTACGTACTAACATCAGAGAATCATTTTATGAGAAAAAAATTGAGGTCATCATTTTCCATAGTACAATTCTTGCTAAAGTAGAAGAGAGAAAGATACAAAATAGTCAGATAATTCGCGATGCAGTTGAGTATTAAATGTGAAGCAACATGTTACACAAATTTTGTGTACTATTGTTTATTAGCGATGGATAAATTTCTCTAAAGAAAATTAACATAAGTGTTTCAAGTACTTACTCAAAATATATCATAAATGAATGATATTAATGCTTCATTAGATAGATAAAGAGAAATATTCAATACTATTAGTAATGAAATTTATTTTTTTATCGTTTTCAAAATATAAAAATGGGAAGGGAATAATTATAAATTTATCTTCTATAATTTTATATTATAATATTTTTAATGTATAAATATAAACATTTAAAAATTTATTACTTGAGTATATCTATTGTTATTGCTCTGCTACTTAAAATTTCTGAATTCTCCGGAACTAAAATTTGTAGCATGGTGTGATCGATGGGTGGCGGCGGTTGAGGGTGTACAAATTAAAAAATTAGACTATAATGGGAAATGAATAATTTCTTGATAGAAGGGAAGGGAATTCCTTTGAATTTGTAAGGAATGTCCATTTCCTTTTTTGTAGTAGTTACCAAATACAATTTTATCTCATTCTCATTCCCACTATTATAATTCGAACCAACTAAACTAAACCTGCATGTTTTGAAATAAGAAGGAATTTGAGATTAATTTTCATAAAACTTGGAAGGGAACTAATGTCATTTGTTAAAACTAAAGAATTAGTGAAGTTACGTTTGCCAAGTACAACCCATTTGGTGGGTCAGAAAACAACTAAATAAAGCTTATCAGAGTAAAGCTAGAGTTATACAATTAACTTCGATATCTATAATAATACATGAAACTGTGTTGATATATATATATATATATATATATATATATATATATATATATATATATATATATATATATATATATATATATAAAACAACTCGATATTTGCACACCAAAATATTACACTCATTTTACACCAAATGCCACATAAGACATTACTTGCTGACTTAACTAGAGTGAATCAAAAAGTCTGTATCACCCTTAGCTTCTTTGTTTGTTTTAAATTGCCATCCACATGCTTCTCTTCCATTTTTTTTCTCCTCTCTTTTTCCTAATAGGTTTTTTTTTTTTTTCATCTTCCTCTTCTTAGCATCACAAAATTTGGGTAGTTGAATCTTTAGTTCCCAACTGTCCATATCCACATTCCTTGTTGCATTCATTCTTAGAGATTTTCTCTAAAAATGTCTCATTTACTAATTAGTAATTGATTGCTACCTTTCACTTCACTTCACTACACCATCTCAGTCCCTATCCCTTCACTATTTCTTTTTGTTCTCTAAAGGAACGTGATGGGCTTTTAGAATTGCGAGTGAGTGAATGATATGATTATGATGACGATTTGGGGTTTGTTTTTCTAACCCAAATGGGTGTGGCCAAGATGTGGAGGTTCAGCTTGTTGTTGACGAACCAAGCTTTGTAAAATAACAAAAAAATTATACTATGATAGCTATTATTGAAGTCACCACTAATCATTAATATCATATTCATCACCTATTAGTTAATGATTATCACCACATTATAACTTGGTTAATTGTTTATGGATTTGGTTAATCATCAAGGGTTCAATAATCCTCAATGTCCAAATCACCTAAGTGTTACAGAAAGAGTACTTGTAAAATAACCAAAAATTACACTATGATAACCATTATTGGGATCATCACTATTCATTAAATGCATATTCATTACCTATTAATTAATAGTTATTATGACATTATAATTTGGTTAATCATGTATGGGTTTGATTAATGATTAGGGGCCAATAATCCTTATTGTCTACACCACCTAAGTGTTGCAGAGATGATACTTGTAAAATAACCAAAAATTACACAATGATAACCATTATTGGAGTCATTATTAACCATTAAAATCATATTCATTACATATTAGTTAATGATTATCACCACATTTTAATTTTATTAATCATGTATGGATTTAGTTAATAATTAGAGGCTTAATAATCCTTATGGTCACATCATCTAAGTGTCGCAGAGAGGGTATCAGTCCATTAACCAAAAATTCTAGTATAATAACCATTATTGGGGTCATTACTAATCATTAAAAACCATATTCATTTCCTATTAGTTAATGATTATTACCAAATTATAATTTAGTTAATCATGTATGGATTTGGTTATGATTTACGAGCCTAATAATACTCATGGTCAATACCACCTAAGTGTTGTAGAGAGGATACTTGTGAAATAAAAAAAAATTACAATATAATAACATTATTATAGTCATCACTAACCATTAAAATCATATTCATTTTTCATTTGTTAATGGTTATCCCTACAATATATTTTGGTTAATCGTTTATAGATTTGGTTAATGACTAGGGGCCTAATAATCTCCTACATCACTTAAGTGCTACAGAGAGGGTATTTGTCTATTAACCAAAAATTACACTATAATAACTGCTATTGTGGTCACGAGTAACCAAGACAACTCTATCCACAGAATACTGCAATACTTCAAAAAGTACACAGGAGGGAGGCCCAGAACAACCGAAAGAGAGGGAACCTTGTGTTGCTGAACAATAATTAAACCTGAACAATAATTAAACTTGATTGTATTCTTGCCAAAGAGTGAACTTGATTGTACACTTTCTAGGGAGCTTGACGCAAAATGGAGCTTGACTACGGAAACGAGCACCCACTAAAACATAGCAAACTTGATTCCCACAATGCCACATGTCAGACTCAAAATTCCCGTTCCGAGATCTGACAACATCGATCGCTGCCCTATGGTTGAGAAGTAGTGTGACGTGAACATGTTTGTGCAGAAGGAGGGAAAGAGACAATGAATGAACGAATGAGGTTTTAGTTGGAAGGGTTAGAGATTTGGGTTGCATTTGGAAGATGCTTGCTGATGATGGCAGGCAATATCACATGTAATTGATGACTCAACGATTTTTTTATACTTGGCTGATGGTGAATTATTGGTGTAATAAAAATGGTGTTCGAGTAACATTTCCAAAAACAAAAAATTGTGTTGATAGGTTGGCCAAGTTGTCCTTTACGGTTGGAAGCCTTTTGGATAACAAATGAATGATAGCAACATAGACAAAATCCCAAGCAAGAGCCATAGATATAGTTAGAGATGGTAAACGGGTCGACCCACCCCGACTTGCCACGGGTTGGCCTTAAACGGGGCGGGACGAGTTTACTCGTTTTTGATTGGTGGGTTGAAAATGTCAACCCACCCCGTTTTATGACGGGTTAGCAGGTCAATTTGCTTAAAAATTAAAAAAAAACCATAAATTATTATCATTTCACTCAGTTAATAAAGATTAAATTCAAATAAATATAAATAAATCTATTCTATAATCATTAAGTAAGTATTTAGTCAACAAAACAAAAACATATAAGTCTATTTCATAAACAAACATTCAAACAAGTCTAATCCATAATCCATAAGCAATTCCATAAAAAAAAAGGAAAAAAAAACTGACCCGACGAGTTAACCCACCCCGCCCCGTCCCTCCATAACCCGCGGGTTATACGGGGCGGGTTATATAACCCGACATTAAAAAATGGGTTGAAAGAGGTAATCCAACCTGTTTTCTTCAACGGATTAATGAGTTGATCCGTTGGGTTGAACCCATTTTACTATTTCTAGATATAATACAGTTGCAATATGCTGTGCGTCCTTCTGTTGTGGGGTCGATGACAATGACAATTTCCACGCCAATGGGCTAGAGATAACAAAGGTAAAAGAATAATAGTTACGTCCTCTAAGAATTATATTCTTAATAGTTTTTTTTTATTATATTAGATTTAAATTTATTATATAATATTTTAAATTTAATCTAATAACATATATGATTATATGCTACCATATATTATATTTTTAGTAAAATAATATAGTACTCTCAGAGTACATAATTTTGTTTTCATTGTAAATAATAGAGTGACGCATGCTAGGCTGGATTATTTATAATAATATAGGTGAGAATTGTGGAATTATACCTCTTTATAGTATTAATTTGTTTTTCATAAGCTTAATGCGTCATAAATTATGATTCTTATTAATTCAGTCTCATAGATACTAATTCAATAAAGTCTAGGAATACCATACAATCTATCATAACTGATTCTGATATTAAGTCTCATTAAAGTTTATTTTACTTTGTTAAATAAATAAATGTATAAACTTTAATTCGAAAAAACACTTGTAAATTGAACATATGAAGAAGATAAATGCTTATTCTGTATAAAGAATAAGCTTAATTAATTTCTTGATCATTGTTGTCATTTATCTTTTTCATTACACATTTTAGTATTTATATATTAGAAAGGATAGAGAGATTGCAATTTTTCTCAAGTCTCTTTCAGACCTCGGTTGTTTCGAATATTCTCAACTTTCCTAATACATGTCTAGGAAACTACGAATATCCTATTTAATCATTATAGAATTGGACGGAGAAATATTATTGCACATTTATTCGGTACTAGTCCAACAACAAAGAAATAAGCACTATCCTTTCACATTTTCTACTCGAACAGTTGTTTTTCTGCATATTTTAAAGTTAAAGTTGTCTGGAAGTGATTGTAATTATTTCAAATTATGACTGTGGAATTATTATTTAGCTGTGGAAAATATGTAAAGTTGTGGAAAGAAGCGTGTTTACGAAAAATGGGTGTCGGGCAACATCCATTATAGAGGAGTGATGTTTCCACATCCATTTTATTTAGATTATTATTATGAAGATCACTTCTAATACTTGTATATAATTAGTCATAAAATAAGATAAATTCCTATCTAGGTAAGGAAGCACTACATTGAAACCATACGCACTATAATAAAAATGATGTAGCCATGTAAAAAGTAATATCATACAAAGACAGGCACATGCCCCCATACTTAAGTTCTCTTTTTTAATACTATATAACTTTATTATTCTTACTACTAATAGTTGAAAGGGCATGCCTCCACTATTAGTTAAAATGAATGATTTTATAAGATATTTAAGACATTAAAAATCTTTTAAATTTTAACTTTTAATCATATGATAAATATTTTTTTTTATTACATGTATTTGATAGTATTAATAATAAAAATATATTTCATATTTTTAAAATATGAAATTGTGTAAAAAATAATTATAAATGTATCTTTTATTATTTTATTATTATTTTTATATGTAAATGTATAATATATATTTTAAAATTTAATTTTTAATGTATAAATATATTTGCCTTTGCCCCACTGTTCAAAATTTCCGAGTCCTTCACTGTATAAAGATGACGTGTAAGTCAATTATATTACTTGTCAGTCAAGTTATATCAGAAACAAAGTGGAATGCTTTTATATCTTCATAAACTTCCTTTTTCTTTGACTTGTCGAAGATCTGTTGGTACAGATCATATTCCCAAGAAATATAACAAAGATGATGTGTAATAGCGGAATTTGAATTTCCCCTAAATACAGTAGATTAGGAAAAAAATTATTAAAATGTTACTCATTTGAAACATATTATCAGTATACTATCATTTTTGTCACGTTGACATATATATATATTTAATATTTCATTTGTATCACACCAAAGTAGTAGGCGTGATACACGTCATCATGCTAATACGGATAGCATGACATACGTGAACACGCTGAAAGTAAGAGCATGATATACACAATTACGTTAAACTCACTGATGTGACAGTACATATCATGCTTAAGTCATTGACGTGATAATGATAAACCGGAAAAAAAAATAAATTAAAGATAATCTTAGAATTTAATACAACAAAACTTATATAACCAAAGTCAAAACTTTAAAAAGCTATAACTCTTGACTCATTGTCCGATTTAGACGCATTTTATATCGATTTCATATAACTTTTCGAGGCCAGTACAACACAAATAGCTGTAGGCGGTTTGGTCCACCGGAATTCCAAAAAACCCCTTATTTTATAAGTTATGAAGCTTTTTATGTAAATTGTATGAGTATTTCATGAAATCAAGATTAAACTCATTTTTTCCTTATAATAATTTAATTTTTTTTATTGGTATGTTTAGATAAAAAAAATAAATTATTGTAAGGAAAAAATGAGTTTAACCTTGATTTCATAAAATACTCATACAATTTACATAAAAAGCTTCATAACTTACAAAATAAGGGGTTTTTTGGAATTCCGGTAGACCAAACCACCTACAGCTGTTTGTGTTGCACTGGCCTCGAAAAGTTATATGAAATCGATATAAAATGCGTCTAAATCGGACAACGAGTCAAAAGTTATGGCTTTTCAAAGTTTTGACTTTGTTTATATAGGTTTTGTTGTATTAAATTCTAGAATTATCTTTAATCTATTATTTTTTTTCTAATTTATCATTATCACGTCAATGACTTAAGCGTGATATGTACTGTCACGTTAGTGAGTTTAACGTGATTGTGTATATCGTGCTAGTACTTTCAGCGTGTCTACGTATATCACGCCACCTGTGTTGACGTGATGACGTGTATCACGCCTACTACTTTGACGTGATACACGTGAAATATTAAAAAAAA
Organism: Styphnolobium japonicum; assembly: GCA_023212625.1. Taxonomy (NCBI): domain Eukaryota; kingdom Viridiplantae; phylum Streptophyta; class Magnoliopsida; order Fabales; family Fabaceae; genus Styphnolobium; species Styphnolobium japonicum. Next base: position 11,223,117 of record JALBWW010000013.1, read on the forward strand.
TATATATATATATATATATCAATATGACAAAAATAATAATATACTAATAATATATTTCAAATGAATGATATTTCAATAATTTATCTCATAATGTAGGCCAAAGAACCTGTGTAATAGGTGCGACTTATAGAACCCGCCACATAGTGGAGGGAGATATATAGGAAGAACATGAGAATAGGATCCTTCTCGGGAGTTACGCAATCCATCCGTAGGTGGAACCTTGTCACTAGTTATACACAATTCTTCAATAACAAACAATGTACAAATGTAAATGTGAGATCAAAAGGACCACACCATACAAATTATTTGATTTTTTTTAGTAAAACAAACATGAACAGTTTATAGGTAAAAGACATGCAACACCTATTATAACCTGACTGAAAAAACTAGATCTGATGATGCGTGATCTGTAGTGCAGCTTCTGGTTCAAAGATAATTGATGACAAAACATCTTTAAAAATGGAGAAAGCATTGGAGTTTATCGTAAAGGAAGATATCTAAATGTTAGATATATATGTTTAAATAAATTATAGACTTGCCATTAATGAAGTCAAATCGGTGTTTTCATTGAAAACATAAAAACAAGGAGGTAAAAGCATACATTTTGATGATTTGAGTTTTTTTTTTGTTCTCATAGTAAAGCAAAAAATTGTTTGCAGTATTTATATAGTAAAAACAACTTCTCAAAAAGATTTTACTGTTTTTTATTTGAAAACAATTTTTTTAAATGATTCCATCCATGCCTATATGACCCTTAAATTAAAAGAGACGATCAATAAATACACCAAAAATTGAAGATAGGTAAAATAAGAGTATATTTTAACCCCGTGAAAAGTTAACTCCGAATTAGTCCTGAACGAAACTTCTCCTTCAAATAAATGGTCCAAAGTGTTTTGAATTTTAATACTCAATCATGACCATTGGCTTGAAGAGTACTTTTATTCTTTTTTTGGTACTTAGAAGAGTACTTTTATTTCGGGCACGAGAGTGACTTCTTGTACGTTTGGAGGGATGGCAAGAGGGGTGGTTGCAGTAGATCAGAGTATAGGCTTGCCTATACTGATAAAAAAAAAGAGTATAGGCTTGCCTATAATTTTGCTTGAGATTGGTTGACAGGAGCTCTGTAATGGAAGTATATGTTTTAACAGAGGAGTTTAGAGCGGGAGATACAAATGGTATAATTTTTTATTTTAAATAAATATTTTTTTATTTGATTTTTTTAAAATGAGAAAAATAAAATAATAAATTATTTTGTGACTTTCTAATAATTTATTATTTATTTTTATAAATATTTTAATTTATAAATAAAAAATTACTCTTTTTTTTAATTTTCTTTCAAACTCATTAATTTTAAATATATCTTAAAATCTCGTTTGGTGCACCTGATATTATAAAGTTTGATAGTATAAGATAATAAGGTAAAGCATAAAGCCTGGTAAGAACTAATAAACACTTATATTATCAAGTGTTTAGTTTTATTGTATAAATAATTATAATATATATATATATATATATATATATATATACTATGACAAGATTATCCTTTTACAGTAGAGGAAAAAGTCTTCCTTTCTATAAATATGGCAGTAGCCTTCAATTATGGAGGCAATTTTTATTTTATTTTTACAAGAAAAAAATAAAAACAAAAGTTCACAATTTTTTGACAACTCTATTCGAATAAAAATCCATGGAACATTGTTTCTAGTGAAAATTGTCGACATTGCAACAATTCACTTTGGTCTCTGAGATCAATTTAAGAAAGGGAACCTTCTACCTTTCAGTGGTATTCTTTGCTTTTTAACAGTGTCAAATTTAGAGTTCAAGTGTAAAGTATGTGTTAAATGAAAATAAGAAAGTAAAGGAAATGAAGAAGAGAATGAAAGAAAATAAGAACCTGGTATTAAATTTGCTGAAGTAAATTACAAGAAAGTAAATGACTGGAAATGTAAACAAAGGAAATGAAAAACTCGTGCTTGAGGAGCTCATTTCCTGCTATGTGGTGAGAGGTGTATGAGTTTCAAGACCTTTTGTTAGGTTGCCTATGCCTCTTATTTATAGACTTACAAAATAATTGCTAAAGTCCTAAGATTTGGACACATGTATCGACGGTTACATCTTAACCATTTTCTATGTAGCATGTTGTTCCTTTGGTAACTTCCCACTACTCAGGTGGTTGCCGTAGAGTACTGAGTGGTGTAACTGTCACCACTTTGAAGATTTGAATTATACAAAGTTCCCTCTTAAATATTTCGACAACCTCAGTATTGTCGCCATATTTTATTACAACTCAATTTGGAGTTCTTGGTTACCTTTGTGTATTGGTTGATGTAATTAGCCAGAGAAAATATAAAAGTTTAGATTTCACTTATTTCTTCCTTAGGTTCTACCGAGTTTTCCAGTATAGCCAGAATATCAAAATAATTACTTTAACTCAATCTATCACAATTTCTGTAACAAAATTATACAACATGTTCAGAGAATTTAGCTAAGTCATAACATATGAAATTTAAGGGTGTTACAATTGAGGTGACTATGTGGAAATTTTTTGTGGTAACAGACGCCCCCTAATATTTGATTTCATTGTCAAAAACAAATATTATTTTTCAACTCAAATCTGAGTATTGAAATGCCTCTTCAGCTTCTAGAGCATGTCTCATTAAAGCTGCAATTAAGATGATGTGGCCATGTTTTGGCCATCATTTCTGATCATGGCCGTCCTTTGCGGGAAACATGGGTTCATGCCATGATGATATCTGTAGCATTAGTGTTACCTAAAATTTTTTTCTCTTTTCTACACTGCTATTCCCTCCAAAATTTCTTTTGTGTTTATATATATATATATATATCCATTATATTCATTATGGTCATTTTCACCTTTATTCTCAAGAATTTCTAGAATCTCTGAAAAACTTTCCTTCTTCTTGCTTCGTTGCCGTTACACTTCTTCTTTCAGCTTCAAATTTAGCAATGGCTTCTCCAAGTGCTTCTGTTGCCAATGGCAAAGCTCCAAAAATTCCTAAGGTTGCTCAACCTTCTAGGGCTAGACAAACCTCTCGCAAGGTCATTGATCTTCCAGCATTACCATCTTTTCCAGCCCCTGCTCCTATTGGTCCAGACTACCAAGCTCACATTGATGCCTTTTTGTAAGAACACACTCTTAACGAAATTTGTGAAACTTTGCTTCAGTTACAGATAATGGTTCCTTCTCAAGATTTTCCTTTTTTGGTTTTTCATGGTTTCTCTTTTACACCCGACGATTATACTGCCATGGTTCAAGAGTATTTTCCCAGTCAAAGGAGTGAAGAACCATTGTTTCTGGGCACCAAGATTCTAATTTACCCTTCGCTTGGTGGGTTACAAATTCTTAGGACTTTCTTGAAGCCCTTAGATGATTATGTATCATGGATCGACAGAAATATGGTATTTATGATATTTATGGTGCAAATATGGTATTTATGAAGCTATTCAGCTGAGTCGACATGAAATAAAAGTTGTTCCTGCAATGATTGGGTTGGCTTTGTGCTACTGGAACTCGACAACCAATAATCTTATATTTCGACATGTTCTATGGGTTCATCTTTGTTCGACATCGCTGCTATTTTGGGCCTTCGTTCAGATGGAAGCCATATTATTCTAACCTCTACATCTCCATATGAGAATCTTCAAAAAAAGATAAAATCCTTTCAATTGGCTCAATTATGTCCAATTTATTTTGACTCATAAGGGTAAGGATTTGGTGACTGATCTAGAATACCTTGCATTTCTCCTACTCTAGCTTTGTAAATGTGTTTTCTGTCCAGCAAGTATCAAAGTTTCCTTTTCTTATCTTCCTGTCGTTGCCCTTTTAATGAGTGAAGAACCTCAGGCTTTAGGCCAATTGTTGATTGCACAGCTTTATTCGACTATCAATGGTGTTGTCGAAGACCTACGCGGTTTGGAAAATTTGAAGAACATTGGAGGCCCTCTTTAGATTCTTCAATTATGGTTAAATGCCACTATTGAAGATCATTTATCACTTTCAAAAGATGTTGAGAATGTCGACATTGTAAACTATGGTGTTCGACTATCTTATCTATGTCCACCAAAGTCAAGTTGTCGACCATAGACCAATTCACTCATTATTTCAAGATTTTTCATATGTTCGACGATTCAAGGCCAGTTCCATTTCTTTAACCCTGCGCTTCTAGGACTTATGGTCTAGATTGGTTTACTAATAAACCAATTCCCATAAATGACAACTTCAAGTCGATATGTGCTAATTTCTTATGCCCTTAAGATCTTACTGTCGAGCTTCCGGGAAGTTTATCTTATTCTTTGACATTATATTACCCTACTGCTTTATCCGACAATTTGGACTTATCCAAACTGTACCAAGTCGTCCATATATGCAATCAGCTTCATACAAAGCTTATCGCCCGAAATTGGATTGACTAGAAGATATCCCATAGATTCAAATGTGGAATCAAAAATCTTTGGGAAAACTCAAATCACTTGTCGATTTTGAAATTTGTTTGGCATATACCCCAACCCCAAACTTCTTAACTTGGTGGTTAGCTTTGTGTTATAGCATGTTTAATGACAAGTTTAAAGCCTTGACTAAAAGGTTTGTTCATGACCCGTCGAAGAAATACTCAGGTACACACTATCAAGAGATTTTAGCTTTTCAGAAGTATTATGAATGTTGCTGGAACCATCTCGACATAAATGGAACAATCTCAAAGGCTATTCCTATTTTTCTTAACAAGAGAGAAAAACATATTGCGAAGTGTACCAAGAAATGGTGGGATTTTCATCACTTTGTGGATTCCTCTTACTAATTTCTTCAATTCGCTACACCTTTTCGACCAAAACGACTTTTGAATGCCCCTTTTTCTATTATCATTTATGACGAGGATGTCGACAAAGACATCAGTTAGTTCTTTCCTTTTCTTAAATTATGAACGATATTATTCTTCTAATGGAATGAATTTTGTATTTGTTTCTCCCAGGTATGGAACTTGCGGGGGAGGCTATCCCACTAGAAATTGTCAATGTTGAGCCTTCACCAAAACGTATCAAGTCCAAAGTTTCGAAAGCTAAATCTTCTCGACCAACAAGATCATCTTCTTGGAAACTCTCGATTATTGAAAGTTCTCTACTAGTATATGTTAGTCTCGCCCTTTTTCTTTTTGGATATTTTCACTTTAAAATTCTAATGACTTTATATATATATATATACAAGAGGAAAAGGCAAGTCCCCATTGTATTGGAGGGTTCTAATGAAGGAGAATCCTCGCCTCCCAATCCTCTATCAACAGTACCAAACATCGAATCTGTTTCACCTAGCCCTAATCCAAATGAGCCTCATGACCAGACTATGCTTCCCTCACCACAACAATCCAATTCTTCACATGAATCGTCCATGAAGTGAGAAACCAACCTTTGCTTCCAAGTACCCCTTAAGAAGAAGAACAAGAAGTAGAAGATGAACCAGGAAGAAATAACTCTGGTCCAAATAGAGTCGAACTTCATACTACTGCTTCTCCCACCATCTCAACAACTCAATTGCCTAAGCCTACTTCTGCTTTAGGCTTGGCACTTTCATACCCTGGAGATTCTGACTCGGGCTTTGATGATTTATTTTCAAAAGTTGCAGTCGAGATTGACGATTGGGAGTGCTTGATCTGAGTTGACCACATTGCCATTTGCTCAACATCAAAAACCTCTAAAGGACCTTCAAACTTTGATAGATACTGACCTTGAAGTGTTAGTATTAAATGTTGATTTGCAGTCGAAATTCTTTAATGCATTGAACGTCTTCAATTCTTCTTTTCTTTATTGAGATCCATGTCAAACTCTACCAACTTATGGTCAATTTTAGAGATCAATGTCCTAATCTCTTTTCTTCCTTCAAAGCTTCGACTGATACCTTAAAGCACTTACAAGATTTTCAAGTGAAAAAACAAAAACTGGCAATTGCTATCACTGAAGGGCAACAGAAAAGTAGACTTAATCGACAAAGTCAAAAGAGATCATGGATCTTATTGTTGAGAGCAACAAGACATTGGAAATTGCTGAACTCGAAGTAGAGCGTCTTTGAGCTGAACTTCTAAAGAAAGAGAAAGATGCTACGAAAGTTTGACAAACATTGAAAGGCTATTAAGAAACTCTTATTGCGACTAAAAAGGAGTTGCGCTCACTCAAACTCATTGTTGAGAATCTTGGTCAACAAACTGATGACCTTTTAACTTCTTCTCAGAATATTGAATACGAAGATGTATCAGCCAAGGCAAAACAAGAAGTTTTGTTGACTTGGACTAATCTAAATTGTTAGCTGTGAATAATCGGCTTTATCTTTTATCTAGATTATTTTGATATATGCATTTCAAACATTTCTTGTTGATATGACTTTAAAAATATTTTCCATTTAGTGCATTTATTTTCTTTCCTGAATTCATATCCATCAATTGATATGCATTACCCGAATAACTCTGTAAAACTTTGAATGGTCCCTCCCAATGAGGGCTCCACTTCTTATAGCATCGATCTCGATTATCAACAGGAATAATCACTTTCCAAACTAAATTGCCCTTGACAAATCTCTTGTATTGAATCTTTTTATTGTAAGCCCAAGCAACCTTGTTTTTGTGATGAACCATGTGGTCCAAAGCCGTAAATCGATATTCATGCAACTGATCTAACTCGTCATACATCAAACTCCAATAATCGTCGATAGGTAACTCATTTTGTCTTTGAATCCTAATAGATTGAACATTAATTTTGATAGGAAGGACCACCTCTTGTCCATATACTAATTTATATTACGTTGTACTCGTTGATTCTTTTGGTGACGTGCGACAGGCCCATAATACTTGATCTAAAATATTATGTCAATTCTTGGGATGTCACCCAATGTGTTTTTTGATCAAGTCTATAATAACTTTATTCATGGCCTCGACTTGTCCATTGGCCTATGCATAATATGAAGTCGATGTTAACATCTTTATCCCCCTAGATGAAGCATAATCGACTATCTTTTTACCAGTAAACATAGTGCTTTGGTTTGTCATTATTGTTTCTAGTAATCCAAAACGAAAAATTAATTGGTTTTCAATATATTCAATTACATCCTTTTGTGTGACATTTTTTAGTGGAATTGCTTCGACCCATTTATTGAAGTAATCCATAGCCACTATGACGTATTTATGACCTTTAGATGAAGATGGATGGATCTAGCCAATTAAATCTAGGGACCAACAACGAAATGGCCAAGGTTTTAATATTGAATGTAATTATGTCATTGGGCCATGTTGAATAGGGTCATGTCTTTGACATTCTATACAAGACTTAGCATAATCAATACAATTCTTTATCATCGATGACCAATAATATCCTCGTCAACGTAGAATCCAATTCATCTTATGCCCAGCTTGATGTGCACCACAAATTGCTTTATACACTTTGGTCATTGCCAAGTACGCTTCTTTATCACTTAAGCACCAAAAAAAAAAAACCATCGACTGATTTTCTAAATAACGAATTGTCGATAAGAACAAACTTGGAAGCTTTCAAACGAATCTTTCTATCGACTTGTTCATTTGGATCAGATAAATATTTAATCAATGAGTTTCTCCAATCATCTTGACTTTTATTGCAGTTTAATTCTGCGACATCTATTTCTCGATTAGTCAATGAAGGAAGCCACTTGACATTTTCAATCAGGTGGGATAATGTCGATGAAGAAATTTTGTACCCTGAAACAATTTATGCTAAATCATTTGCAACTTCATTTGATGTTCTCAAAACATGTCGTAATTCTACTTCGTCGAATTCATATATTAGACGAACGACCATCGCAAAATACTATAATAAGTGTTCTTTGACACATTTGTATTCTCAAGTCATGTTTAATAACTAATTGGGAATCACCAATTACTTCGACGTTTTTACAGCCCAATTCTAACAATAACTCAAGTCCTATAATTTAAGGTTTCATATTTAGCCTCATTATTAGAACACTTAGTATCTAATCGAAATTTATACTTTAATGGTTTCATATCTGGACTTAGTATAAAAATACCAATCCCTGCACCCTCTTGGTGACTCGAGCCATCGAAGTATAATTTCCATTTCTTTAAGCCAACAAAATGTATTGCATGATGGACGACAATAAAATCAGCTAATACTTGTCCTTTTGTAACTTTGAGTGTATATATTACAGCAAAAATTTGGATAGGGTAATAGTCTATCGACCAATTCTATTTGGAGTAATTGGCCAAGACAACGTGTACTTAATAATATTTATATTAGAATAGAAAAACGCATTAGTTGGAAGCATATAATATTTCAATTTCATACATAATGAGTACAAGGCTAAACATAGTTTTTCCACGTCACTATAATTTCTCTCAGCCTCGACGAGCATCTGACTATAATAAAACACAGATTGTTCGACACCATTTTTATCATCTTGCGCTAAAAAACAATCGATGATGTCATTACAAGATGAAATATAAAGTTTCAGCGGTCTTCAGCACCTGGTGACACCATAATGGGAGGTTTGGCCAAATATTCTTTGATTTTGTCGAAGGCCAATTGATGTTCTTGTCTCCAAATGAACACGCCTTCTTTTTTCAACTTCAGCAATGGAGAATTAATTTTCAATCTCCTCGATGGATTTGATATGAATCGTGGAAGGAAATTAAATTTTCCTAACAAAGACTGCAACTCTTTTTTGTTCCTTGCAGGCGAAGTGTCTATTATTGCCTTGGTTTTATTTTTGTCAATTTCAATTCCTTTTTTATGCACCAAGAAGCCAAGGAAATTACCTGTAGAAACACCAAAAACACACTTAGTTAGATTCATTTTCAAATTATGTTTTCACAATCGTTCGAGTGCATGTCGTAAATCCATTAAATGATTATTTTCAGTATCAGAATTTACTACCACATCATCAATATAGACCTCCATGAATTTGCTAATCATATCATGAAAGATGATGTTCATTGCCCTTTGATATGTTGCACAAGCATTTTTCAATCCAAAGGGCATCACCACCCATTCATATGTTCCGATGGCACCTGGGCATCTGAAAGTTGTCTTTGCGACATCCTCCCTAGCAATGTAAATTTGATTATAACCAGAATGACCATCCATAAAACTCATCAGATGATGGCCTGATGCCACCTCGACTAACATATCGGCAATGGGCATAGGATATTCATCCTTTGGTGTCGCCATATTTAAGTTTTAAAAATCCATGCAAACTCCAAGTTTGCCATTTTTCTTAATAATAGGAACAATGTTCAACAACCAGTGCACGTACCTTGCAGTCCTTATAAATTTAGCTTTCAACAATCGCTCTATCTCTTCTTTGACTTTCAGAGCAGTTTCTAGCACGAATCAACGAGCTAGTTGTTTACCCGGTCCAAATCTATGTTCAACCAACTCCCGACTTAACCCAGACATTTCATGATAATCCCAGATAAAACAATCATTGAATTCCTTTAAAAGGTTGACCAACTTTTCTTTGGAGCTTGGTAAAATCGATTTGCTAACTAAAATTGGTCGAAATTCAAGTACAATGCCTAGGTTCACTTCTTTAGTAGGATTTCATTTTTCGACGGTCTTTACATTGTTCATTGACGATTCTTCAAATTCAGGATCTTTCTCATAAACCCAATCAAGGATTTTATTTTCCAACTCCCTGACCATTCTGTCGGCCATATAGGTCGACAACCTTTTCAATTGTTCTTCAATCAACATTCCCACTTTTTAGGCCGTGAGTCGACCTTGGGAATTATATGGAAACCATCCTTATCAAGGACACACCTCTCGACAACTTCAGGATCAAAACCTACTGCTTCTGGATCAGTAGGTTTAAGGGTTGGATTGTATTCTTTGAATTCAGCATGACATTGTCTCGTGAAACATGGATTATCGTCGGCAGGAATAACTTCTATTTCCTTATTACCATTCCAAAACATAAGCTTTTGAAGGACTGTCGAGGGAATGGGTCCGACGACATGCATCCAATCATGCCCCAGCAATAAATTGTAGCTTGCCTTAGATTTCACTACGACAAACTGTGTAACTCTCTCGGCCAACCCAACTCGAACAGAGAGCATTACAACTCCATCCGAAGGAGATTTCTTACCATTAAAATCAGTGACGATCATGCTTGTTGGTACAAGATCTTCGTTTTTCTTTCCAAGTTAATTAAACATAGATTGAGGGATCAAGTATACAGTCACATCCCCATCGACAAGAACCTTATTGGTTGGAACTCCTTTAACATAGCCCTTTATATGTAAGGGCTTTAAATGAGCCTTCAAATCATTATCCAGTTTTCTGAATTCAGCAACATCAGAAAAAACCGTTATCATGGATTGTTCAAACAACCACGACTCATCCATTTTATTATAGAAATCCTTATCAGTATTGAATTCTTCCAGTTCATTTTCTAAGTCGACAAGAAGAATTGTCACCATATTGATATCCTTCTGATTCGGCTTCAATAACCCGCCAATGTCAAACTCCATCATGTTGTCGATATCAAATTCAGGATTAAGTTCCTTTTCAGGTATAGGATCATAATCGACTCTGACATCATTTGTTTCAATCATGATATCATTTTCACCAATAAACTCTGAACTCTTTTCCTTCCTCCTGTCAAATCGAGGGTTTACCCTATTTTGATTCATATTCTTTTGTGCTTCTGATCGTTCCCTTTGTCTTCGACGCTTTTGAGTGCGAGTTAAAGGAGCTAGATATTTTGAAAAGTACCTCTGAGGGAAATCTGGTTGTCGCCAAACATTACCACCGTTGTCAAACACTGGGCATATAGATCGCCCCTGAGTAAACTGTCGACGATATTCCCTCGCATTCCTTTGCCACTTATCGACAGGGATATTAGCATTGGGGACTCTTGTCCTGGTAGGTACAAAAGGCCCAAAATTAACCTTGCCCCTTTTTTCATTAGAAGGGCCTGTCCATCCCTCAACGTCCTTCCCTTTTTCTTTTGCAAGATACTCAACACGAGATTTGTTAATCTCTACGTGCTTTGCATTCTCAGATTCCGTGCTAGCACCTTCTTTCTTATTCTTCTTAGCTTCTTTGGTTTCCTGATCGTGATACACCATTTTGCAAGTAGGGCATATTCTAATCCTTTTGTCGACTTCATTCATACACTAAAGAAATTGCATCATGGTCTTGTCACTCCTAGGATAAATCTTCATGGCCTCGACACAATCAACGTTGTCCCATAAATGTCGCTCTTCTTCTATCTTAGCCCCAAAATCAACTGTTACCATGTTGATATCAACTGTTACCATATTGATATCAATTGCTAGTGGTTCGACCTACCCGGCAAAAACATCAAAGGGATCTGAATCAACCTTCATTGTCGTTGTCGTCTTCTGATTCTTGGCGAATTTCAATCTTCCCTCTTTTAGTCTGTTCTGAATCAAGTCTTTGAAATGAACACAATTATTGGTCGAGTGACTAAAAGAGTTATGATATTTACAATATTTCTTATTTTTTATTTCATGCAAAGATGGTATAACACGACTCTCAGTTAATTTTAATTGTTTATCCTTTAGCAATACATAAAAAATTATATCTGCTTTAGAGATATCAAAAAAATAATTTAGACGATTAACAAAACCTATTTTTTCTTTTCCTTGCACAGGTTTTAAAGCCTAACAAACATAAGGAGGGCCAGATTGAAGTTCAGTGACAAGGATATCAGTATCCTCTTCACTATTATATTTGACCATGTGGACTTTTTCTTTCTTATGCAATTTTTTCATCTTTTCTTTCTCTTGCTGCAAATACACTATATGTCAAACTTTATTGGCCAACTGAGCCATATCAACATATTGTTGATTAACAAGTTTCTTTCTAATAGATAAATCCAAACCTTCTACAGCAATTTTAACCATTTAAGGTTTTGGAATCGGAGTAAAACATCTACTAATCATTTGCCAAAATCGATTTAAATAATAATCAATAGACTCATCTACCTATCTTTTATGGCAAACAAGTCTGTGAGTCTAACCTTCATTTCGATTCTAAAAAATTATTTATGAAACAATCTTTCCAGTTGTTCCCATGAAGTGTCCGAATGGGGAAGTAAAGTCGAATACCAAGTAAAGACATTTTGTGTTAAAGAATTAGGGAACAATTTCATTTTCACAAACTCATTAGATGCTAAGTCCCCACATTCAGTTGTAAATCGAACAACATGCTCGATGGATGATTCATTCCATTCTCCAAAAAATTGAGAGAACTTTGGAAATTTTCTTCCTCGGGGTAACTCTAATTGATTTATCTAATCAAGAAATGCTGACATAAAATGTGGGTGAAAAGCAGGCCCAACATTAAAACTAAACCTTCTTAAGGCCTGCTCAACATCATGAGTTACGTTTTGTTCTTGTTGCATAACCCTCATCTGTTGTCGAAATCTTTCTCCCATATTCATTCCATGTCCATTTTGCATAGGATGCAATATCTCTCCATTTCTATCCATCATTCTGACATTCCCATATTGCAAATTTGGTTGTCGATCTAAAACAGGAGTTTGTGTGTTAACTATTGGTTGAGCAATTCTATGATGTTCTAGTAAGGCTTGCCCCCCAGTAAATTTGTGAGTCTTCTAACTTGTTATACAAGTGTATTACATGTATTATTTGTTGACTCTATCAATGGAGTGATTACTGTACTCATCTACTGTATAATCATGTGCATCATGTCATGATTACTTTCATCTATTTGTTGTTTTACAATCACTAAAGACTCAACAGTGTGACCCTAGATATTTGTTGGCATGTTTCGTGGTAAGTTTGGGAAAATTGGACCTGTGGGACTTTTAATACTTATCCCTTATGTTCTAACCATACTAGGAAACAAAACTTGACCACTTGAACTTGGTCCATGATAACCCATTGTACTTGTTGCCATGGTATAACTATTTGGAAATCATCTAGGTAAAGACATACTTGTCGTAACAGTTGGGTTTGCCATGATATAAATAACAGTTCCAGTATTAAGAACATCGACAGTCGACGACATTCTGTAAATTGGAGTAAACCCAGATGGGTATTGATGGTTTTGTATTGGTTCACTATGTGAACAAGTATTTTCTAGAACTGTCGAATCGTTTGGTGACAAATCTCTAGCCTCAAGTGAAGGTTGTGACAAATTTGTCTCCATATGAGTAGCATTAGTTCTTGACATTCTAGGAATGACAAATCTGCTTCTCAGACGCATACAAATGGCAATTCGTAGAAATTAGACATTGTTTTACAACAGGTCCCACTAGGCGTGCCAATTTTTTTTTTGTGAAAATTGTCGACGTCGCAACAATTCACTTTGGTCCCTGAGATCAATCTAGGAAGGGGAAACTTCTTCCTTTGAGTGGTGTTCTTTGCTTCTTAAAAGTGTCAAATTTAGAGTTCAATTGCAAAGTATGCGTTAAATGAAAACAAGAAAGTAAAGGAAATGAAGAAGAGAATGAAAGAAAATAAGAACCTAGTATTAAATTTGCTGAAGTAAATTACAAGAAAGTAAATGACTGGAAATGTAAACAAAGAAAATGAAAAGTTGGTGCTTGAGGAACTCATTTCCTGCTATGTGGTGAGGAGTGTATGAGTTTCAAGACCTTTTATTAGGCTGCCTAAAGTCCTAAGATTTGGACATATATTCTTTTCCTAATATGAGAGTGACACTGCATGTATCGACGGTTACATCTTAACCATTTTCTATGCAGCGTGTTGTTCCTTTGGTAACTTCCCATTACTCAGGTAGTTGCTGTAGAATACTAAGTGGAGTAATTGTAACCACTTTGATTTTCTGCAAAGTTCCCTCTTAAATATTTTGACAACCTCAATATTGTCGCAGAACATGAGTCATCTACTTATTTCATTCATTCATCCATTTATTGTGACAATTTGAGTATTGTCGTTAACTATAAACCTTCGATAACCTCAGTATTATCACCATATTTTATTACAACTCAATCTAGAGTTCTTAGTTAGCTTTGTGTATTGGTCGAGGTGACAATGTGAAATTTTTTTGTGGTAACAAACACTCTTTTTGGTCTCTGAACACATGAGATTGTTCATGAGAAACTAATTCATACGGGTCATTTTTTTCCCTTGAAGCATCATTTAGGGGCAAACCACCATAAACATCAATTGACAAGGAATATGTTGGCTTAGAATCAGGGAATCTGTTCTGACTATGTTGCTCCTTTGATTTCAGCAATGACAATTCTTCCAATTCCGGCAAAGACAGTGGTGGTCGAAAAAGGTACTGCAGTCGATGTTATCCTTCGATAGTGGTTAGAAAAGATGGCCATAGGAAGTGAGAAAGAATGAGAGTGGAAGAGATGAGAGTTTAAGGTAGAGTTAGAATAGAAAGCGTATAAGATTACATGTGATGGTGAGAATAAAAATATACTGTTATAGTGAAATAAAATTATTTGACTTAATTTAATTATACTATCAAGAAAGATAACACTAAACATTTATTAAGACTTAATAATATTTTTTTATACTATCAAGTGTTCTAAATGGAGCTTAAAAATTTGAAGAGGAACTTAGATTCAATTCTACGAAAATAGAGGAGAAAAAATAATTTAAATAAAAAAGGTGAATTAACTAGAATTCGTACTTTTTGTGGACGATGGAAATTCTTAGAGGCCACTTCGTCGAACCTTCTTGATTTCCCTAGTTAAAAACAAAAGTAATGATAACATATAAGATTAAATAAAAAAACAAAAGGTCATTTTCTCTCCGCATTGTTAGGTTCATTTCAGAATGTGTATGAAGTTATATCAATATTTTTTTGCACTAGATATAATTTAATAATTTTTCACACTAATTATTATGTTTATCTTTCTAAAGATTGTTCATATTAAGCATTATCCTTAAAAAAATACTTTATTGATGTTGATTAGAAATTGTACCATTCCAAAAAGGTAAGTACGTTTAACTTAACCAACAACTTGGTGCCAAATAAGACAAAGTTCACTTTTTTTTGTTTGTTTGGTTTCAGGAAAAATATAATTTTTAATTTTTGAAAATAATTTTCATTTTTAAAATTTTAAAGCATGTTTAGTTAATATAGTTTTTATTATAATTATAAAATAAAAGTTGTTCAACTTTTTGTTTTCGAAAATGATAGAAATGACTATTTGTTGTTTTCATATTTAGTCCCATTTTAAGAAATTTTCATTAAAATTTAAAACCCAACCAAAGACTTTTTCAAACTCGTTTTTTGTTTATATTAAAAATGAAAACAAGAAATAAGCAAACCACACACCTTACATAAGCAAAATATTTATTTAAATGAATAGGTGACACCATATGGTACATTATTAGTGTAAAATTATTTGAAGACTTAAAATTAAATTAAATTCTTCTTGTTTTCGATACTATTAGAGATATATAATTATTGCTGGCCTCTACCTAATAATTGAATATTTTGGATTAATTTTACATGAAAATATATATATTTGTGTATTGTACATATGTTTCAAGCCTTTTTTTTTTTTTTGACAAATCATATGTTTCGAGCCTAAAAACTTAAGTTTTGGTTAATTTGGTTTATGACAGGTACAAAGTATTAAGGACTTGTGTAATAGAGTATATGCTTTCAATTAATGGAAGTTTTATTGATGAAAAAAATAAACAATATCTTAATTTGACTTGACCAAAAGATTTCTATAAAGGCTGTAGCCCTATTGCTTGTTTACTAATCAGATTTTCTCAGCCAACAAGAAGATATGAAGTACAAGTTTCTTTTGGCGTTGTTGTTCATTGAAATTCTGTCCTGTGGAGGACAGATATTACCCATCTATGATTATTTCAAACTAGCCTTGCAGTGGCCAGGCTCTTACTGCTTGACAAACAATCATACATGCAGGGATCAAGTGCCACAATATTTTACAATTGATGGCTTCTGGCCGATGAGGATCAAGGGCAAGCATTCACGGCAAGTGGTAGACTGCCCCGTAGGGTTAGAATTGACAGATGACATAGTAAATTCCCATTTTGCTCCTAACCATTGCAATATCTTTTAATTTCAATTCTATTCGAATTGTTTCTATGCTTCCTTTTTCTTTCTTTGCCCATCAATATTAGTTGAAAGGTAACCTCTCCCCATTTGGTCAAAAAAATTGAATCTCATATATCTTTGCATTCAAAACAAACTTTTTACCAAGTTAGCTGACAACTTCCCTTCTATTTTCTTTTCTGTTGCATAAATTTATAAATTTTGGAGATTGAGCGCTATAAAGTTGACCTGACCAACCACTGGCCCAATATCTCAACATCTGATTTTGAAGAGAACAAGAAAATGTGGAAACAGCAATGGAATAAGCATGGAAAGTGTGCCACCGCTGCTCAGACAATGTTGCCAGAACAATATATCAAGACCGCACTCGACCTCACACAACAACGAATACTGCACCGAGTCCTGGAAAATGCTGGTAATTTAATTGTTAAATGCTAACCCGCAGAAACAAAATTGAATTGACACTTAGATTAGCTTCCTAATCATGAATATCAATATCTGTATATATATTAAGGCTCACCTCAGTTCAAATAGCTGCATATTATTCAAATAGAATAACTTTATTTGAGTCATGATGATACTTGAAATTCTAATATTCGTAGCAATGAAAAAATTCATATTAAATGTAATAAAAAAAGAAAATGTATATTAAATTTGGGAGAACTTTATCTCAGATATTAAGCCAAATGGAAGTTCATATACACCAAAGAGGATACTGCAGGCCATAAAAAGTGCCACAGGGATCAAAGTGGACATTGTTTGTCAAACTGATAGACAGGGTATCGTTTACCTCTCGGAGATCCATCAATGTGTTTCCCATGCTGGAGATTTCTTTAAGGATTGCAAAAATGTGGCAGAGAACTGTTCGAAAAATCCCATCTTTCCTGCTCCCCATGCTCTCCCATGGTAAGTGACCGATATATATATTAGTTTTAATATTTTATTTATATGGTCCATGGAAAATCAAATATTTAACTATTTGAGTTACCTTGGTTTTGTATTCAGATCTCAAGTATGAGAGTCCAAGATATGCAGAAGATGCTGTGTCATGTCATGTGTGGTTTGAAGATTCTCAAGGTTACTATTAATAGTACTGCGCGCAAACTATATTCATGGGGGGGGGGGGGGGTGGTCTGTATATGCGCTCTAGGCATATTTGAAGTTGTACTTTTATTTTAACCCCAAGTAATAAACCTTACTTTAATATAATATAAATATAAATATATATAAACAAGCGGTTTCCAAATGTCCTCCTAAAAGACTTCTTTCGTAAGTCTCTGGTTCTAATTTATTAATAAATAAAGGTTGCTTTCTGCTAATTTCTAGCTAGTGTCCGCTTGTTAATTACTTTCCCTGTTTCTATATTCGCATAATATTGGGAGAGACAGTCCATAGAGGCGTATAAAAATACAAGGGTAGGGTCCCTTTTCATTCCCAACACTAGCAAACTTGAATTCTTCAATTAAAGCAACAGACAGAAGACTTGCATAATATTAGTTTAATCTATCATAAAGTGTATGTGTAACACATCAAATGTTTATATATCATCTATGAAATATAAAAAACGGCCATAAATGCAATCATCCAGTACATTAATATATTCTAAGGAGCATCTACATGTGGCTGCCCGAAGGAACCAGTGCCATCTGATGGTGGCTGTGGAGTAGCCCCTATAGCCAAAGCTACCTGAATCGCTTCCTGCTCCTCCTCACATAAATTTGCTTGCATCCGCTGCTCCACTGCATGGTTGACAACTTTCCTCAAATGTTGGTGCCAACTATGTCCTCAGGTGATCACCGGAGTAGGAGTTGAAGGGGCAAGGGATGACAACGTGATGAGTGCTACCTAATCCGCATGATAATAGTGCACTGAACACTGAGTCAAAAGCTATATCTGTTCGTTTGACTTTGACTCTTCCTGGACCTTACTAAGGCAGAATATTAGCTTATAACTAACACTAACAATGTCCCTCCTAGTACCTATCACTAGTCTGTGCCTTTACTAAAATCGAACTTTTGACTTTAGCACTAATACTACTTGTTGGATCGAGTACTTACCACTATGCCAAAATCTAAAGTTCTTTGTCAATTACAACTTTTTTCTACTTAAATCTATCAGTAAGCGTCATAGTTTTATTTATCTCTGACCCTGCTTGGGCCTTGTCAAGGGAGGATGCTGGCCCATAACTAACAATAACTTCTAATCCAATGATGTAAATCTTCACTCCTCCAACATTTTGGACCCAAGCACAAGCTACTTCCTCTTTCGAAAGAGAACTACGTGATTCAATGATTACCTTATCATCTTCATGATCCCCTTCCTCAACTTCATCCCCAGGTGTATCCCCAATGCCTTCATGTCCATGAGCATTAACTTGTTCTTCTGCTCCCTCTATAGTTTCTTATGTCTCACTCGTACTGTCTCCTTTTAAATATCCCCAACAGATTTCAAGTTAGTTAGAAAACCAACACAAAATTACTCATACATAATAGAAAAATACCATTTAATAAGTATTGCAGATATAAATAGAAACATGAAGCTGCATAGGAGGAATTATTGGCGGTATGCTTCATACATAAGCATACTTGCAACCCAAAATTGAGTTATTTCTAGATATATGACAAAAATTTCCAAAATAATGGCACCAAATAATGGCCATAAAATGTGGTCATTTGAGGGACAACAACTAAGCATTTTCAAGAATTTTGAATTACATGTTAGGAACAAATTTCAATTTCAACAAAAGTAATTGTAATAGAGCATATGACATAGAGAATAGGTCAAGAATAAAGCAAAGAAAACTGCAGGCACTACGACTTTCTCTTTCTGCACAGGCAAAACTGCAAAAGGCTTTAAGCAACAAGAAAAATAATGCATAAGAAAAGGTATTACTAGACTTTGAACCTGCCTTGGACATTACTTGAACCGGGCCATAATAAACCACAAGAACTTTCTTTACATTATAGAATGGATTAACTACAAAACAACATGAAGAAAACCACAAATCATTGAGTGAGACATAATAAGAAAAAAGGCTCTAATGTATTCTGTTTAAAAATCTTAAACCACCTCTAGCATAAAATAGACCCTCCCGATCACCAAATCTTAACACAAATAATCTGTGCTTTATATATTCTATATCTAAATTTCTCATTACAGCACCGGCATGTCCTTAGCCAGTATGTCCACAAGTACAAGTACTAACTATATCGCTTTGCTTTTATGTTTTCTTAGGGGGTCGGGTATTGTCACTAACCAAAATAGCAACCTTAATTAGTAAGAATCAATGAACAAGAATAACAATTATCCTAAGTTTCCAACTTGCAAAACCATGGTTGTCAAATTGAGAATTGAATTGCGAGTCGAAAGACCTATTCATGAATTGAAGCGTATCGATAACTTATTAAACATAGCATTAAAAGTCCAATTATTAAACAAAACATCAATATTAGCATTTTAAAGTCAAATAATGAAATTTAAGCTTCAAAGTAAATAAAGATTTAAGTCATATATATTCAAAAAGACCAAAAGATCAATATTTTGAATCTAATACAGTGACTGCACAAGTTTTGCCTTTCCAAAAAAAAAAAAGGACAAAGCATATTACTATTTTGAATTTTCTAATATATAGTCTAATCAATGATCATTATCCGTAAGATCAATGTTACTTAGTTTATCCTCATCCTCCAATATCAAAAGCTCTTCCTAATCCTCTCATCTTCAACAATTTCTTCAATCTCATTATCAAGTCCTATTATGAATTTTTCCTTCTTATTGGCCTTGGAATTTAAGTTTCTTGGACCTATAAAAAAAAGCTTAATAAGTATGATATATATGACAACAAATATTTAAATTAATTTCTAATTATGAACTTTGTATTTGAACTTTAAAGTCTAGACTCTTTTTAAAGAAATTGCACCTCTCTTTCTTTTCTTACTTGGAGCTTCTTCCTCAAAAGTGGAGCATTCATGTATATCCATCCATGAAGCATCTATTGGTAGGCATGGATTTTCTTTTTTAGTGATCTACTCATGATCAGATACAATATCCAATAAGCATATAGGATTATAAGTATCTCCCTTCTCTTCTCTACACTTTTGTCTCATCTCAAGTTGAAGATTATACTTAACAAACACAAGTGCATTTAAACTTTGTTGCTCCAAGCGGTTTCTTCTCTTAGTATGCACTTGGTCAAATGTATTTCAATTTCATTCACATCCTGTAGCACTAGATGTGAGACTTATAATTCTTATGGCTTACTTCTGTAACTCCTTACCTTCTCCACCATAACTTCCCACCAAAAAGCTATTATAACAAAAGTAAGCATAAAACCAAGTTAGCAAGGGAGTCGCCACCAATTAGTTCTTCCATTAAAATGGAATGGTGAGATTAGACACTTAAAAAAAATGGTCTATGTAACAGAGTTTAGGTTCGAGGGTTGACAATGGTAGGAAAGGTGTTAGCTCCCTATACTATCTGTTCCGAGAATGGCTACTTATTTAATCTAATGTTATCTTGCTAAATTAATTAAATTGGTCCTTTAATATTTCAAATAAAATTTATTTTTATTTTTATTTTTACATGTCCCATTTTGTCATCCATATTATAAAAAATGATAAATGATTAAGACAATGAATGAGTGACTAAATAGTCATTATTATATAGAACAAATATAAGGCCACAACATATTGTGTGAACGTGGTAAATTTAAAAAAAATTAAGTAAATAAGTAAATATTGTATAAGACCACAACATATGGGATTTTTAAATGATTTTCACAAGAAAATTTTTTAAATGAGTGATTTGTGAAATAATTTTCAGAAAAGGAAAATTTTAAAATGAGTGATCAAATGAAATTTTAATTTACCACCACCACAAAGTTAGGGCTATATTAATTTGTTTACATTTGTTTTTTTTTTTATGAAAATATTTTATTTATTGCTCTCAGGAAAATCTAATATTAATAGTCTCAAGAATATTGAGAATTGTTTAGTTAATCGTTACCCCAATCTTCTCACAATCTTTCTGTTGCTAGCCAATTTTAAATGTTTTAATTAGTGAGTGGGTGCATATATATTTGGAATAAATTAAAGCATATTTGAATAAACCCCAAAAAGAAGGAAATTTACGATATGGAGTAAGATTTTTATTAGAGATTTTTAAAGCGTCACTAGCGCTCCCCGCAAAACTATAAAAATTTCTTATCACTTCAAGAATGTCAAAATGTCGTTGTTGTCACAGTTAATTTTTTATTATTCCTTCGTCGAGATCTTAATTCATAAATATAAAATGAATTATGGGTGCATGACAAATTAATGTATGAAATTAGATCTTTTATCAGGAATCATCTAAAGCTCCGTCAACACTCCTGACAAAATTAAAGAGAAATCCCTCACCTCACCTCACCTCTGAAGATTCAAAATGTCATCGTCGTCGCAGCTAATTATGATTTTTTGTCAGATCTTAATTCACCATTAATTAATATTTACTTGTGCAAATTCAAGAAGATCAAATGAGTAATGTGAAATTAAAATTATCTTTGAAAACAATTAAAAACATAAAATCAATCACATGTTAAAACAATTATTATTATTTCACTAATTTATTTTCCTCTTTCTTCTTTATTTCTTATTCTTTAATTCCTATCAAATCTCACGTTTCTTTTACATATTCTCTCTCTCCCTTTCATTTCAAATATTTCATTTATTGCCTTCCTTTTTTTTTTTGTGTGCTAGGTATCCCTTCTCTCAAAAGGAGAGAAATTAATTTCACGAGGTACAGTTAAATACATAAAGTGATTCCCTCCTATTTGTGTTTTCTCTATACACATCATCCCAATAATAAAATTCAAAACAAAATACTTAAGGTGACTAAGCCTCTTCCAATCGAATCAATGCATAATAAAATTCAAAACAAAATACTTAAGGTGACTAAGCCTCTTCCAATCGAATCAATGCAACTTTTATTGCCTTCCTTATTACTTATTAGCCTTTCATATTTTCCTACTAGCCTGTCCGACCCACTCTTGCTTTTATCAACAACAAGGCAACACCTACGTGTTGGGTCATGGTGCATTTAGCAACACTGTAATAAACTCATAAAAATAGATATCCAAAGACTAAAATATTGAAAGTAAACCCTAAATAATTGCCACAATCTTAACACTTTGTGCAGGGGTTCTTACACGGATAGGACCATGGCTTTAAGGGGTAGTCACGTGATGGTGCGGTAAATGAGCAGTGGGACTGGGTTGTGTTTCATGAATTTGATGATTGTGTGGCATGAGAACAAAGAGGGAACCATTGCTTAAAGCTTAAAACCCAGAAAAGAAAATTAACATTTAAAAATAAGATGAACAAGAAGGAACGAAGCCATTACCTAGAAGGTGTCAAAGGTGAGACTGCAGGTTGCTATTCCAAGTTCAGAACCTCTCTTTTCTCTCTACGCTACCGCCTCCTTCTCTAAGTCCTCTATGTGTGTGTATTGTCTCTCTTTAAATGTTGCGGCTCTATCTTCCCTAGGGCTTTTTCTTAGAATTTTTCTACTCTTAACTATTTATAACCTAAATAATTATTTTCATGACCTTAATCAACTCAATTAATGACAAATTAAAATAAGTCTATCCTATTAATTTGAATAAATTTGTGCAATTAGAATGAATTATAATTGATTTTCATAATCGAAATCGATCAATCATTCATACCCTAGTTTCTACTGTCATGCTTATTCCAAAAAGCCCTTTGGCTACCTTGAATTTCTCAAGTTGTTGATCAACTGAAAATTTTGTCCTTATACCTGAAACCATTCTCTCAATGGTTTCATATAAACCAAATAAAACTTCGTTGTTTGCATTGAAACCTTTGTCATAATGGAACTTAATAAAAGTATTAAACAAGAAATAAGATAATTATTAATTTTTTAACATACACTTAAGATAATTATTAATTGTTGACATCAAATCGGTCCTTTTAGAGGACCCATCATTAAAGGACTAATTTGATGTCAAAAGATACACTAACCAATTTAATGTCAAAAATTAACATTGGATGACCAATTTGATGTCATCAATTATTGGAAGACTAAACTGATGTCACTTGTATCTTTAGATGATCAAAATAAGTGTTTACTCTAATATTTAAAACTTAAAGATTGACAATACTTAGGATTAAGATAGTAGGTAGCTACATGGAAGGGTCTATGCAATTGTAAATTCCAACGAGTATCAATATTCTTCCACACCTTTTTATACATTGACTATTTCTTTTGAAAGATTTCAGCTATTTGCTCTTTAGCTCTATCCATTGCTTTATAAATATATGGCATGACTGGTTTTGAGTCACCATCTACAAGCCTTAATATTTTCACGAGTGGAATCACACACTTCAAGCAATATTTGATGGATTTTCAAAATCTAACATCACTCAAGACTGTGCTCATTACTTGCTTAGCCTCACTTTTACTAGCTTAAGAACCAGTAGCCTATTCCTTTGAAGCAAACATAGATCGAAGAGCATTCTTTTGCTGCATAATGCAATTTAATGTGAGATAAACAGTTGTAAACCTTGTCATTGTTGGTCTAGCTAATTCTTTTCCTTTGGAATGCTTTCTATACAAGTTAAGGGACCCATGTATGTCTATATATTTGTAATGGTATTATAAAATACCGAAAGCTGCCCAATGTCTTCAAGGACTAAGTTAAGGCAATGAGCTGCACAAGGAGATCAAAATAATTTTGTTATCTTCTCTTCTAACATCCTCCCTGCTACTACAAGATTGGAGGCACCATTTATCACAACTTACACTATATTATTCACTCTAATTTCTTCCACCATGTGATCCAATAAAGTGAACATCTGTGATGCATCCTTGATCACATCACTAGTGTCCACAGATTTTAAGAAAATTGTTACACTTGGATTATTAACTAGAAAATTGGTAAGTGAACTCGCTCTTTCATCGGTCCGGCCATCATACATCAAAGTACAACCTCATTTCTCCCATTCACTCTTGTATTTCCCTAAACTTTCTTGGATTTTATCAACTGCTTTCTTTAAGTAAGAAGCTCTCACCTCATGATAAGTAGGAGGTTTCAAACCCCTACCATGTTCACCAAATGATTTCAACATTTGAATAAACAATGGACTTCTTACCAAATTAAATGGTAAAGCATTGCCATATATGCATTTACAAATATCTTGAATCACCAACTTCTTATCTTTCAACATTTCATTCATTGTCTTTTGTTTGACATTTTTTTTATGTTCCTTCCTTCCCTATAGTAATAAATAAGTCCATTGTTTCCTTATTTGCACTAGCATCTTGTGTTCCTACCTCTTCAAAACAATCAAGAGCATTTTTTTTTCTTTTCCTTATCTTCTAACATTTTAACAAAATTTTCTCTAATTTCATCTTGTACACTTGTACAAGCATTGCCATTCTCTCTTGTTCCAGCAAGATGATGTTTCATCCTTGCAACAACACTCTATTAAGTATATGAGCACTACTTGCATTTAACTAAGAGCCTCTATGGAGGCATGCTCTTACAATGGCTCCATGTAATATTAGCTTTTTATTTTATTTTATTACCTATTATACAAAGCACAAGAACAACAAACCAACAAAATAGAGATGAGACAACAAATAAAAAAATTACAAGATGGTAGGGGACAAGGGAATCTCACAGCAGGGAATGGGACACCACCCAAACCCAAAAGCCAAAAAAAGACAAGAGAATCTTGAATAGTGGGAGACCACCCAAACCCATCCAAATGCCAACAGATGCACGTGAGGCAAAATGGGAGGGCCACTCAGACCAGCAGACCACCCAAGGCTAACAAGACGCAGTTGAAGTTGGGAAGAAAGGCAGATGGTGGGGACCAAGAATAGGTTCTGTTTCTCACTATAAAGAAAGGGAAAAACTTTCGTCACTTCCTTCTTCTTTTTGTAAAAAAAAAATTACAAAACAAAAAAACAAAAAAGGTTTCAAACTGGGTCACGCAGGCTCCAACCTTTTTTTTTTTTGTGACCCAATTGCTTCAAAATCATTTGCGACGAACCAAAATCACGATTCCTGCGATTCTTATGTGATTCAAGCAATCCAAGAGCGATTCCAATTAGAAACTAATTCTCACCTACGATCTGTATCTCCACTTGATTTGCATCAAATCATATGAATCGTATTGACATTTATACGATTCTAACTACATTGTGCAAAACCACAATAAGAATTAGTGAAACATATAACATAGTGACAAATTGTTATAGTTCAAGCTTAGCAATATCTAGGCTAGACAAAATACTAGGGACTTAGAGAACAAATCCATAAAAAACATACCAAACGATAAAAAAAGTGGCTCTAGGCCAATTAATATTAAGATTATTGAATTATATATAAATTTGTGAAAAATATATTGATTTGAGATTGGAAAATATAATTTTTTTAAAAATAAAAATACATAAATTCATTAAGGCGGCCAAATGGTTATTGCATCAAAGAAAGCAACATTAACTAAAGTTTGGGGAGTTTTCTCCAACCAAACTCTATCGCCAAATTGGAAGGTTAAGCTAGCTTTATAACACATGACAAGCAATATATAATTTAATAGTGCATTAAGGTTTGATAAGAGTAAAAAAAAATTTAAATGTAACTAAAACAACTATTATATAGAAGAAGTCTACTTTTTATTTTCGCCAAAGAGAAAAGATTTTATTAATAACCTAACTTGAAATAATTAAAGTCAAGAACAAGCAAACGTTACACCGCATACATACATACATACCCAAATTAAAGGGCCTAGAAAGATAATAACTAACAACATAATTGAACAAATTATGATAAGAATAAACATAAAAACTTAACAAAAAGAAATCCTCACAGATCTTATTTGTAAAGAGAATTGTGTCTCATCCTTACACATTCAAGTAATCAAATTGAAAACAAAAATCCAACACCTACATAAAATAGCAATTATTGATACTTCACAAAATCATGAAATATAACCTTTTGTAGCTTACAGATATTTCTACCACAACATAAAATTTCAACCTACATGATGCTACTATATTGATTTAAGGTGATTAGTGCATTGCAAATTATATCAAATGAATGATATATCTTATTGAAGGGCATGGAGGCCAAAAGCAGAAGATTTGAGTTAAATCCGAAACACAAAACTCTTAAAACCATTAATCATGAGATTTGACAAGGATATTATTGGATCTGTAGTAAATTGGTTATATCTCATATCACAAACATACTAGAGACAGGAGGACTTTCCAAAAAAAACCTACTAATAGATACAAGGCTTCACTAAAGTATTTTCCCCTTAAACATGCATTAGAATTGGAGTTGCCTACTAGAAAGAAACATGCATTAGAATTGGAGTGACCTACTAGAAAGAAACACAATTCATGGACATTTTATTAATTTAACCCTTAATATATGAAAATGATGTGGGCAGGTGGGTAACCAATAGAGATTCTATACAACACAAAATGAATCATAATGATAGAAAGAAGAAATATGTACAAAAGAAGATAGCAAACATAAATGTGAAGAAAAAGTAAATAAAAGTGCATTAAATGTGCGAGAAACAAGGCTAAAATTAAATGATAAGCATGTTGGAAAAGTACAGCAACTAGACCAAAATGTAACATGAAATACTAAGCCTACAATCATGGAAAATAAGTGAACATGCTTCATCATATTTAGAACCTAAAACATGTTCCAGCTCGATTTTAATTTGCAGGTTTGAGCTCAAGCTTGATTCGATTGTGCTACTGAGGCCTTTCATATGTCATTAACGAGTTAAGATGTTATAACATCTTAGAATTTTCATGTTGCTGAAATTACTAGTGATCTAAATTAAACTATGCTTGCTCTTTGTGGCATAAATCTCTTCTTGCTAAAACATTTTATTATTATTAAGTTTGGAATGTATATATCCTTAAGTAGGTACCACTATATGCATGCATTATGTATGTATAAAATTTATATATATTGAATAATCCAATATTAATTATGCATACATATTCCTTTTTTGTTTCTTAAAAAAAGTATTTATACTTTCTCTATGTTTTTTTTCCCTTCACAATTCTAGTTCCATTGGTTTATCAATAAATTTAACCGACAAACATGGTTAATTACTTTCGATTCATCGACAGAAGATATATAACAAAATTGATATAAATGTCCATATTTCATTAACATGTTTGGACATTAAAAATAATTGCCTCCTTGAATTATGTTGCGAGTTATACACTAGCAAGTACACTAATTGTTCAAGAAGTAAAAATATTGATCTCACATAGAATTAGTTAAAGAACTATGCAAGTGAATGAACAAACCCTAGTATTATTTGACATAACGAAATAGCGAAGACAAATATAGTAATTTACCTAAAATGTGCAAATAAATAAGGTAAAACTAAGACGTGAATTTGATGGTAAAAGGCATTGTTAGGGGTTTTGGTTTTACTAAGCAAACAACCATGAGTTATAAACACAATTTACATTCAACTAGCTTTGACCCACAAAATGGTAGGAACCCTAATGTATTAATTTTTCCCTATTTCAAGTTTAATTAAACTATCTCAACCCTTATTAAATTCAAGTACTCTAATTCAGATATACTCTAGGTTAATTCAAGTTGAGAAGCCTTAGGTTTTATTGACTCCTTAGTACTATTACGCATGCTTTTGTAATACGATTAAACGGACCATACAAGCTTCCTAAGATCTCTCTTGTGTACCTTATTCCCCATGTGGCATAGAGTATAGTTTGCAAATATGTTTTGACATACAAGAATTAAATCACCACTTGAGAGTTCATCCAACATGGATCGCTGATCAATCAATTTGAGACACTTATATTAGCTTTGTATTAGGCTTCATTAGATGTTTATTGTGCCCAATATTAGTATTTTAGATGAGTTTAATGTTGTTGGGCTTCATTGGGTTTTAATGTAAATATTGGATAATTTTCGGATTTTGATGCATTTTGACCTTTCTTCCTTAGTTAGGCCATAACTTGGGACTCGGTAATCCAATTGAAGTGATCTTGGTATCTTTGGAAAGCTAAGACAAGGATCTACAAGTTTTATGAAGAACTCAAGAGCTGGATCGGAATTCTAAGGGCCCAAAATAGCCTTGCAATACAGAGTGAGTTTGCTGTCACGGAACCATCTGAGCAGTATGCACATATTGGACTATATAGTGGGTTATAGGCCTCCTCTTGGGCTGAAACTTGGTCGTTTGAAAGATAAGACCCATATCTCCAACTTCACTAAAGACCATTTTGTCAATAGATGTCGTTTTAGGCATGCTTCTGAAGCTACAAGTTGGTCTGAATTTGGAAACACGTTCTTCCAACCTAACTTGAGGTAGGTGCAGTGTTTTTGGCATTTCTGGAGTTCTAAAAGTCCAAATGACATGATTCAAATTGGAGATTTTCAAGGAGACAACTGGCTACAACTTTGATGAGACATCCAAGCCAAAATGCACCATCTAGGTGATGAATTTGAAGCCAGAAGTCGGATAAGAGTTGTTGACTAAAAGCCACCAACCATTCACTAACCCACCTACCATGCACCAACCCACCTACCATGCATCAAGCTTCCATATTTGACAATTTCCTTGTTTTTATAGCTTGTATTCAGATTATGTACATGTACAAATTGGCTTCTAGGATTAGTATAAATAGAGCCAATCCCTTTGTATTATAAGGAGAGATTCAAATTTGAAGTAAGTTAGAATTCAATTTTGTAGTAAGTTTGAGTATTTGTTAGTTTTCTTTCTCTTCTTCTCCCTTCTCTTTAGAATTTCATTTTTGTTCTTTATTTTCTGAGTTCTTCCTTCCCATCCATGGAAGGCTAGGCTCTCATAATCAATCCAAGGGATTAGCCATCTTGATGTTTAATTTGGAGATCTTGTTTTACTTGTTCATATTGCTTAATTGTTATTCAAGTTTCTCTTCTTCCTCTTTTAATTTTGATCTAGATTGAATTGCTTAATTTGATTTGGATGTTTATGTGATAATAGCTTTATTATCATGTATTCAAGAGGATCACATAGAATAAACAATTTATTAAAGCTTTTTGATGGATTGTTTAGCTTGGTTAAATTCTTGATCTTAAGTTAATCTATGTTGGATGGTGCTTACTTTATCTAACCTTGGTTAATCAAATCCTAGATGCTTATCTAGTAGAGGATTCTTGGATCATGTTGAGGCGTCTTGATATGATCTAAGGCCAAGAACATGGTTAGCAATTAAGTGAATTCCTTGTGATCAATGATGAGTTAAACTCAAGATCGGTAAATTTCCTTGGATTGGTTGTTTCTTTAAATTTGTTAATTACTTTCCTTTAATTCAACTAGTGTATAATCTTTTCCAATCATTAAACCCCCCTTTTAATTATCTTGATCTGATTAAATATTTGTTCTTTTTGGATCTTTGAGAGACGATTCGGTTCATGCTCTATACTACAAATTAGTTTGCGAACCGGTAATTTTTATTATTTGACGAGGTCTCGACAACCTCTTGTCAAAATTTGGCGCCGTTGCCGGGGATCCAAAGGCAACTATTTGATCATTTCATCTAACTCTAACAATTGTGTTTGTTTTGTTTTTGAAGCATTTTCTAGTGGAATTCGGCTGAAATTGGGTAAAGGGCATCCTATCAAGATTTTGTTTCGGTAACGTATCTCTGATTGATCTGAATTTTGGTACACTAATGGAAAACGTTATTTTGAGAAAGGCTCACTATTTATAGTGAGGTCATCCTTATTTTAGCCAAATTCCATCGTTTAGACCACTTTTTCAATTTTTTAAGATTTTTTATTATTAGATAGAATTTTTGTGTAGATTTCACTCTGTGGTAGTCCCATAATTTTTAAAAATCTGTAGATATGTTTTCTATAATTATTTTGTGTGTATATTTAGACTTGTTTTTGTGTTTTGTGTTTGATCTCTAATGCGATGGAGCATAAACTTGATGAGTGGCTTATACGGTGAGGGCAAGTTAGCGGTGGAACAACATCACTTACCTCGTGCAAGAACCTGCAAGATTTTGTAGTATATGCTGTAGTTCTTATCATCCACATATGCTTGCACCACACTACAATATGATGGTTCTCGTATTTCATGACCATTCTTGATGCAACAAGTGTATTTCTTGGTGAACCACAATACCCACAGCTTGGATATGATCCTTATTCTACCACACATATAACCATGATTGGGAGATCATCCTTGGTTCGAACCTTATGTTGAACCAATCGCCTATACCACATTTATGCAACAACAATGAAGCCCCAATAAGCATGGAATGCAGCCTACACTAGAGGACTTGGTGAAACAATTTGCTCGAGAACAACATCCAATTCCGCAGAAGCTATAGTACAAAAGCGTGAAGACCCAAGTTGGTCAACTTACATCTTCATTGAGTCAGTTAGCAGCAAGCAGCAGGTCTGAAATCGATTCTGCAAAACATGAGATCATTGATGAAAAAAAAACCAATTGATGATTTGTGTGATGAATTTGCTAGTTTTCTTGATTTTGATGATTATTTGTTATCGGTTGTGATGGTGATATGTTGTGTAATGCATGTCTTTGAGATTGCTGCATTTTTAGACATGATGAATCTTTTCAGCAGATTATGCAGCAATTCAATCTACGAAGTAGTGCAATGCACCAAAATTGGAGTTCATTGTGGCTAAAAACTTCCTTTGCGATGAGGAGGAGGAGAGGTTGCTTTCTTGATTTTTAAGGAGAATCAAATTGCAGACATTTCTAGCGTTAGCCCTTCCATATGCATGCGTAGGATTTTACTTGAAGATGGAGTTAAGCCAATAAAGCATCCCCGAGGAAGTGAACCCTACGATTACGGATGTGGTGATCCATTACATCGGCTATGGTGTGGCCGGATTTTATTGCTTCTGCTATCCATAGGGAGTTTTCTTTCCACACTTTTATTTCATTTTTCTAGTTGTTTTTTCTTTTGTTTTTCTTGTTTTGCTACCTTTGTTCTCAAACCTATTTCTGTATTTATTTTATCATTACTTTCATTTACTCTTTTAATTGCTATCATTTTTTTGTTTGTTGTCTCTGTTTTGATTACATTCTTGTATTTCATTTCTGTTTTCTGTTTTATTTGTTGTTTCTGTTTTCTATTTAAATTTTTGTTTTGAAAAAAAAAAAAGAGATGCGATTTTCGTGTGTTTAGTCCTTTCCAATCATGTTTTAAGAATTATGAAAGTCATGAGTTCAAGTTTTCTAACATAAATGAATGAATTGTCTTTCCCCTTGAATTTCACATGCTTGGTGTTGGATTTTGGATTAGTGGATTGAGTTTGATAGATGCATCCATACCTTGTGAGATTTTGAACTTATTGATGAATGGATGTTGCATCTATGTCATTTTCTTCCTTTCTTATGTGAGTTTCACTCATGGATTTTGTCACTCTAGAACTTGCTTTGATTCTTTTTTAGGCTACATTTTCATATGCATGCATGAACTTGATTGAGGCATTTTTCTTGAATTAGCTATTTTATCCAAATAGCCTACCTTGCATTTATTCCATTGTTAACCCCCTTTGAGCCTAATTGCCCATTCTTGTTCTTAGCTCATTACAAGCCTTGCGTAAAAAAAAAATTCGTGTTTTACCTCACCTTAGTGAATAGGAGAGCATTGGCTTTCTTATTGGAGAAGCTCTTTTTGCTTAAGGACAAGCCATGGTTTAAGTGTGGGGGGGTGCTTACGCAAAATGTTTGGTGCAAAAAAAAGAAAAAGAAAAAAGTGGCTAATTTTGATTAAAAAAAAAACAAAAAAAAACAAAAAAAGAAAAAAAGAAAGTGGAAAAAGAAAAGAAAAGAATAAAGCCAAAAGGTTGTATAAGAAAAGAATAGAAAAAGGAAGGAATATGTTAAGAGAATGTGTATTTTATGGTTTGGGGGGTAAACTTCTGTGCTTGTTACTTGAGTTCCTCCCCATTGCTCTTTTATTCTCTTTGGTTTTAACTTGTGTATATCCATATTGTTCCCTTCCCTTACCTTGGCCCCATTACAACCTTAAATAAAGTCCTCTTGATTTATGTGTGCATGTGTTTTGAGTAGTTGAGAAGTAGAAGATAAGCAAGCTTATGGTAGTGCAATTTTTCATGAGTTGATTTGAGTGTAAACACAAACCTAAACACTTGAGAGATTGAAAGTGTATCTTGTGAGATTCTATCATGCTTGATCCAAGATTCTACTTGAATTCACCTTGCTTGTTAATTTGGGATGTAAAGGCATATCACTTCATGAATGTTTGGAATCCTTGAAATTGTGGTTACTCATAATCCTCTTG
The DNA here is from genome assembly GCA_023212625.1 of Styphnolobium japonicum. Lineage (NCBI taxonomy): Eukaryota > Viridiplantae > Streptophyta > Magnoliopsida > Fabales > Fabaceae > Styphnolobium > Styphnolobium japonicum. The sequence continues at coordinate 11,255,514 of JALBWW010000013.1, forward strand.
TATTTAAAAATTAGTTGAATTGATTAAATAAAGTATTACATGTTTGTGGGTATCATCCTGGTAAACCCTCACGAGACTATAACTCGTCCACTAGGGACACCTAGGGGTTTAAAGGCTTGTGGCACATGCTAAGTGCCATCGTGTTTTCCTACGAAAGTGGATTAGATTAGGTATAATTAGTTTTTATGCTTTTAGTTTAATAATATAATGTTTCTTGTTTTTTCTTTAGTTTTGTTCTTATGTGTTTTGCCCAGGAGTGCAAAAGCTTAAGTGTTGGGGAATTTGATCAATCAATTTGAGACACTTATATTAGCTTTGTATTAGGCTTCATTAGATGTTTATTGTGCCCAATATTAGTATTTTAGATGAGTTTAATGTTGTTGGGCTTCATTGGGTTTTAATGTAAATATTGGATAATTTTCGGATTTTGATGCATTTTGACCTTTCTTCCTTAGTTAGGCCATAACTTGGGACTCGGTAATCCAATTGAAGTGATCTTGGTATCTTTGGAAAGCTAAGACAAGGATCTACAAGTTTTATGAAGAACTCAAGAGCTGGATCGGAATTCTAAGGGCCCAAAATAGCCTTGCAATACAGAGTGAGTTTGCTGTCACGGAACCATCTGAGCAGTATGCACATATTGGACTATATAGTGGGTTATAGGCCTCCTCTTGGGCTGAAACTTGGTCATTTGAAAGATAAGACCCATATCTCCAACTTCACTAAAGACCATTTTGTCAATAGATGTCGTTTTAGGCATGCTTCTGAAGCTACAAGTTGGTCTGAATTTGGAAACACGTTCTTCCAACCTAACTTGAGGTAGGTGCAGTGTTTTTGGCATTTCTGGAGTTCTAAAAGTCCAAATGACATGATTCAAATTGGAGATTTTCAAGGAGACAACTGGCTACAACTTTGATGAGACATCCAAGCCAAAATGCACCATCTAGGTGATGAATTTGAAGCCAGAAGTCGGATAAGAGTTGTTGACTAAAAGCCACCAACCATTCACTAACCCACCTACCATGCACCAACCCACCTACCATGCATCAAGCTTCCATATTTGACAATTTCCTTGTTTTTATAGCTTGTATTCAGATTATGTACATGTACAAATTGGCTTCTAGGATTAGTATAAATAGAGCCAATCCCTTTGTATTATAAGGAGAGATTCAAATTTGAAGTAAGTTAGAATTCAATTTTGTAGTAAGTTTGAGTATTTGTTAGTTTTCTTTCTCTTCTTCTCCCTTCTCTTTAGAATTTCATTTTTGTTCTTTATTTTCTGAGTTCTTCCTTCCCATCCATGGAAGGCTAGGCTCTCATAATCAATCCAAGGGATTAGCCATCTTGATGTTTAATTTGGAGATCTTGTTTTACTTGTTCATATTGCTTAATTGTTATTCAAGTTTCTCTTCTTCCTCTTTTAATTTTGATCTAGATTGAATTGCTTAATTTGATTTGGATGTTTATGTGATAATAGCTTTATTATCATGTATTCAAGAGGATCACATAGAATAAACAATTTATTAAAGCTTTTTGATGGATTGTTTAGCTTGGTTAAATTCTTGATCTTAAGTTAATCTATGTTGGATGGTGCTTACTTTATCTAACCTTGGTTAATCAAATCCTAGATGCTTATCTAGTAGAGGATTCTTGGATCATGTTGAGGCGTCTTGATATGATCTAAGGCCAAGAACATGGTTAGCAATTAAGTGAATTCCTTGTGATCAATGATGAGTTAAACTCAAGATCGGTAAATTTCCTTGGATTGGTTGTTTCTTTAAATTTGTTAATTACTTTCCTTTAATTCAACTAGTGTATAATCTTTTCCAATCATTAAACCCCCCTTTTAATTATCTTGATCTGATTAAATATTTGTTCTTTTTGGATCTTTGAGAGACGATTCGGTTCATGCTCTATACTACAAATTAGTTTGCGAACCGGTAATTTTTATTATTTGACGAGGTCTCGACAACCTCTTGTCAATCGCCTTTCAGTCCCAAAACCATGCTAGAATTCGAAACAAGATAGAAATGGACATGAAGATTACTTGCATACTTTTATGAAAAAAATGCTAGTTAAACAAAACTTATGAAAAGAAACTCAAGGTTAAGGGTTGGCTATGCCTCCTGATAACAATTAAAAGGGCTTGTTTTTACCACTATGGTGTAAATGGAAGCCAAAATTACCACCTTGGTGTAGTCCCAAAATTAATTCTCAGTTTTGTGTAAAATGCACAGTATTTTGTAAAAAGTCAAAGCCATGGACCGTGATTTCTGTTTAACCTAATGCTTTTGCATGCAATAGCCACAATTAAGCTGACTTTTTTTATGTATGAAACTGTGTTATTTGGAGCTACACTTTCGTTAAGTTGGACTTGCATAAAGAAACCTAATTTGACCAAATACAACCGTCAGCTTTGAAGTTCCTGAAAGAAGCAGTGAATGGAGCTTGACTCCAATCTGTCTTCACAAGTCCTCCTCTGGTTGCCCAGTCATCATCAACGTTACAAAGACTGAAGTATAATCTCATATGCTAGTTTTTTGGGTAGGGAACACCCATACCCTCTAAGTTTTTGAACTCTCTAATTGGTTTGCCATCAACATAGAACCTGAAAAATAAAATAATCCTTGTAAGTCAATGTAATTGAGTTGAAGAAACAAAATTTAAAGATTGCAATGCTAGGATATACTCTGGATTTTATAAACTTACACAACATGTGCAGGATTCCAAATAATTGAGTAGGTGTGAAAATCTGGGGGGAAACCAGAGGTAGAATTGTTGCTCTCTATCACCCTCGTCTTGGGTGTACCCATTAGTATGAACTATGTAAGGATCACAACTCAGAAGGATAATATCTAATTCTTCTTTAGATATTTGTGCAACTCTTCTCACAATATTTTCCAATTTCTACTTGTTTAGCTAGATTTGCTCCTCGATCAATTGAATACAAAATAGGTATTTGAGTTTCAGGTGGATCATCCTTATCTTTTGCATGAAATACTTGAGTTGTAAACAAAAGCACAATAGAAATGGCCATTAGGTCATGGCCATATATAGACAACGACTTTGCAATATTTAAATTTTAAAAAAAAAAAGTTCGCCATAAGTCGTGGCCCATGACTTGCATACAAAATAGCTAGGTTAAATAGAAGTCGTGGTTCATGACTACAACTTCCTATGAGTCGTGGTCTATAGTCATGACTTCTAACAAAATATTGTGCATTTTACGCTAAACCGAGTATTCATTTTGTGACTGCACCAAGGTAGTAATTTTGGCTTATATTTACACCAAAAGTGGTAAAAAAAAAAAAAAAGCCCAATTAAAAGACTACTCCATGCTAAAAGTAATAAAACACATAAGGGATTGAAAGTTCTCCATTACAAAAGAAAGAAATAAAGATGAACACTAAAACTTGAAGATATTAATCCTTCCTCCCTTGGTGAGTTGTGGCTACACTCTCATACCCTAGTCTGCACCTCTCAGTAGTCTTTGATAAGGGTTTTTAGGAAGCCATAATGCAATTAGGTTTCTTTTTGTATTGTTTTCCTACAAACGCATTAATTTGGGTTGGGCTTATCTCCTCGAATCAGGAAAAATTAAGGAAAGTTGTGAACGTAAGAATTATAGATCTTTTTCTTAGCTTTATACATCCATCGAAATCACGTCAATTAGACACCTAAAGCAAATGTTATGCATGTTTTATCGAAACTGGTTTGACTTGATTGAGTTTCCTATTTCCTATTTCCTAGCTTTATGGACTCTCCCAGCTGTATTGCTTCATTTTCCTTCTAGAATGGCCCAAGAACATGTTTCCTAAATACATATCAAAACCAAGTCAAATTATGAGTGAATTATCCCATAGATCTCATAAAATAAATATGAAATACAAGTACAAAATAGAATTTATCAAATCATTAATTAATTTAATTGTTATTAAGAAATATTTATCTTGCAACAGGTCCAAATTACTCAACCATCCGTCTATTTGCTAGTGTAGGTATTGAGGGGTAACGTAGCAAAATGAAGACCTAAGGTACAACCTCCATCCCTCTCTCTCTATTCCTGGCTTTTTGCTTAATTATGCTATGAACCAAAGGTAAATTCGATTAGTTTAGATGTGGTATAATCTTGTATTTAGTGATTAAGGTGGTGTGTGGTTTGTTTTGATTATTCATGTTCAAAACTTAAGTCAGCACATACACCAGACTAATATGAGAGATGTATTATTAAAATAGCTTAAAAAATTTAATTTTGATTCACATAAAAACTGATCTAAAAATATTTTTATAGTTAAAAAGAGAAAAAAGAAAATAAGATGTGGTATAATGGGCTCCTTTACTATGAGAAAGCGGAGATTGATTTGAACCAATATCCAATCAAGCCGGTCACAAACACATGGGAAGCAAACCCTCATTGGACAGAGGTAGAATATCAAGTTTGTGCCATTAACAGTAGAAGAGGATTTTGACAATTTGATTCAACAATTTGCAATAGCGGCATTCAATTTACTGATGTAGTCAATTCAATAACGTAATGATTTCGTGCTATTTTTTTTATAAAGTTTTCATGCTCATCGGTGTAAATGAAATTAGATAGGATATTGATAAATTATTTTATCCAGTGCACATAATGGATAGTTTAATTAAGTTTATCAAAAAAGTAATTTTTATCCTACATTTATAGTATAATTCATTATGCGTGGGATAAAGTCGAATAGATAAGCTAAATATCACCACCACCCATCAGCCACGTATACCTTCATTGCCACCAACATCAGTACCATTGCCACTGTGGCCGCCACCATCCTACGACCATCACCACTGCCACTGTATATGTTGCCGCCACCAACACTTCTCTATCACTCCACCAATCGTATCACCTTATCACCATTATCTTGTGTTAAAATTGAAGAGATATTTTTGTCTGTATAAATATTTATTCATGCTATCAGGTGATTATATATTTGCACACTAAATAATAAATAATATAAAAGTTTAGCAATTTCTTATCCTTTCTTTTTGTTCTATCTATCCGATACATCATATGATCAGACCTTAATTAATGCATAGATGAGGTTAATTGCACAAGTACAAAAATATAAGACGTTATTAAGAGTGAATTAGTAATGAGAGAATTGAGTAATTTATAAGATATCATAACTTCACACTTTTGTGCTTTTTAGAAGGCGAGCGAAATGAATTATAACCGTTAGATGTAATTAGCATAATTTACTCTTTTCACCTCTCTCCAGCAAAAGATTTCTTTAAAAGAGTCTAAGCATAACGTATGTGCCACACATCCAACATAAATGATTGGCTTAACCAACGAGAAGATGAAGTGCAAATTCCTTTTGGTTCTGTTGGTCATTGGGATTCAGTCCTGTGCCGGACAGGACAATCCCCAACTTCTTTATTTCAAACTAGCCTTGATCTGGCCAAATTCTTTCTGCTTTGCCAGTGAAGTTCCATGCAGACTTTCAGTACCCCAAAATTTCACTATTAAAGCCCTCTGGGAGGAGGAGGTCGTCCATGAAAACCCCACTCAGCTAACTCACTGTGACACAAGTGCTAATTTAACAGACGGTATGGTAAGTCTCCTCCTTTTTTCCATCATTTTCATTTTAGTTTATTGATTTATTTTCTTTTCTTTATTGATTCAACCATATTTTATATATATATATATATTTTTTCTATTTGTGAACCCTTGATATGTGGAGATTTTTTGCCACAGACGTGAGCTGCTCAAGTTCTGGCCTGATCTATCAACGTATAATTATAGCCAGAGCAAGAAAATGTGGAAAGACCTGTGGAAGAAGTTTGGTTCGTGCTGTTCTGACATGCCAGAAACATATCTGGTGAAGACATTGAGATTGAGAGAAGCCAGCAATCTGTACCAAATGTTAAAAAGTTCAGGTAAAAATATAATTATTATATACATGCATATTCTGCTATGAAGATTGTATGTATATTATAAAAATTAAAACAATTAAGATTTTAAATTAACATTGATTTGTTCTGTATTTTAGAGTTATGATATAGCTAAGAAAATAAAAATCAAATTAACTTGGCATAGAGAATATGTCAGGTATTGTGGCAAATGGAAGGTCATATCCAGCAGATAAACTACTAAAAGTGATTAGAAAAGGCACAGGACGCTTGGTGGACATCGTTTGTGATTCGGATAGTGTGGGCAATGTTTTCCTTACAGAGATCCATCAATGTATTGAATACGAGGGGGAAACGTCTACAGATTGCCAAAATTGGGCGCAGAACTGTGATAACGATCCCATTTTTCCTGATCCATATTATGGTTAATCCATCATCATCAATTCCTGATCCACTATGTCTATGCTTGTACAAACAGTATGAGAGTCAAGTATATATGGCAGAACATGCTGTGGACAATAAGTTCTCATTAAGCGTGATCAGTTTGGTGTTCTCTTAGAATTTGGATCATTTGTATTTTAGGAAGTAAAGTGATTAAGGGAGTGAATTCTTACATATCTATGATTTGTCATGTATTTTATAAAATTCTAAACCTTTAATTTTCTCATAAATGATTATGATTTTGCATTTTACTCTTTAAACTGTACACTCAATTCAAATGATCGAAATCTGTCATCTGGAGTAAATATTTTTTATAAGGATATCAAACTAACTCTAAGAAGTATCTTTGCATTACTATAATGCATGCGAAGATTATAGTAACTTGGTTCATTGCATGCTAGAAGTCAGAGGAAGATCTCCCAATAGTTATACAGAGATTATAACATTGCTAATTTTATATATCATTTCAAAAAAATAAAATAATGTATCATCATCTTCTACCGTTGATAATAATTTTAAATATTTGATATATATATATATATATATGGGAAATGATAAATGTTACGAACCATATTTCGTAGAGTTGTTATGAATGAGACGTGGAGTAAACCTAGCATTTGCGGTGTTACAATCTTTCTTATCTTCGGTCCCACTCAAATATTCATTGGAAAATTTTACTGCCACTCCATTCGTGTTCTTTTCGTACAATAATTTTCATAACATATAGCACTGCGCGCGCGCACTATATATATATATATATATATATATATATATATATATATATATATATATATATATATTATAATAATAATAATAAAATTAATAGAAATAAAATAATCAATTTAAATAATTATATTCAAAATTGAATAAAATCTTAACAAATTTTACTACATTTGAGTACAAGATTTTTAAATTTAAATTATTAAAATTCATGAGATTTTAAAGATCAAATGATTTCTTATTTTTTAAAATTTTAAATATATGATTTAATTTACAAACTAAATTAAATATCATTTTTTTACATTTTAAACCTACGCAAAGAAAAGTGTTTATAGATGATCATGTGGAAAGAACTTCTTTCTGTATAATTAAGTCCACAAATGCATTTTTCAAAGATATGATATGGGATTAAGTTAGTCTTAAGTCTTAACATATCCATTTTGCACTAAATTACCTCATAAATTAAAATCTTTCTAAAAAATGAACATGTAAGACTTGCCGAAAAGAAAGAAAGCAATAAACGAAAGCACCTAGCTACTGGCAAAAAAATAAGTAAAATAAAGCACCTTGACCATGTCTAATAGTGTATAAGAATTTCTCTTATTTGTGGATACAAAAGACAAAAGAATAATAATAAATAGGAAGGAGAATAGAAAACTAATATAAGCTGTGTTTCCATATAAAAACTAGCATTACATTCGAAATCTAGAAGATTCATTATGAGTATCATGTCATTTTATCATGACTGAGACATTAATGAGGCATCATAATTAAAATAGGCAGATTGATAAATGGGTGTAATACACATTTGAACAAAGCATGATCTTCAAAAACAAAATTACGAGATATGACTCAATTAAGAAACTGAGTTTTGTATTGACAAATTTTACATGTAGCGTAAGGATTCAAATCTCATAAGAAGTACTTTATGGTTATGGTCAAGTCGATAGATGTTTTTAGTAAAAACAAAAATTTGATATTCATTATATATATATATATATATATATTATCAAATGATAGTATTATAATAGACATTGAGTTTAAATATAAAAATTTCACATTTTCAATAAATAAGAAAGTGTAGAAAGTGTTATATCATTATAACAACTTTTCACCTTTTATATAGAGTTTTTGACTCTTAGGTCCCGTTTGGAAGAATTTATAATCAGTTTATTTTGGTTTATCTACTATAATAAGCACTTATGAAGTATTTTATCCTATTTGGATGAACTTATTAAAATAATTTTTTAAACTTCTATAAGTTATTTTTGACTTATTTTTATAAGTTAGAAATTCAAATTTATAAAATTAAGTCTGTGCAAAAGCTAAAAACAACTTAGGCGTTAGATGTTTTTATAAATTTCTTTTATAGTACCAACCTTGATGAATTGACACAATACATATATCCCTCAAATATACAATACATATTTTAGAGGGTTTATGAAAAACGCTTCTTTAAGTATCTATCCAAATATTATTTAACCTATTTTAGACTGTGCTTATAACAATAAAACTTATTAAATTATCTATTGAATTAAGTACTTATAAGCTATTTATTCAGTGGAAACTTAAATTCATGATATTCACATGGATTTTAGGCGTACAACGCACTACGACAGAATAGGGTTTTTAATTCGGCTGTGAAAGCAGTTTCCAATTCGGTTCTAACAACGAATTATGTTCGGGGGTTGTCTTTTCTTCTGACTTTTAACAACGCATAAAAGAAACCGAATTGGAAAATACTTTTCCAATTCGGTCAAAACGCCGGATTGGAAAATATCCAATTGAATTCGTTGTTTTATATAACCGAATTGGAAAATTTACAATTGAATTCGGCTTTTTATATAACCGAATTGGAAACACTGGAGTGGATGCCCAAATCAAATCCGAACGAAAATAACCGAATTGGAAAACATCCAATTGAATTCGTTGTTTTATATAACTGAATTGGAAAATTGACAATTGAATTCGGATTTTTATATAACCGAATTGGAAAATTTACAATTGAATTCGGCTTTTTATATAACCGAATTGGAAACACTGGAGTGGATGCCCAAATCAAATCCGGACGAAAATAACCGAATTGGAAAACATCCAATTGAATTCGTTGTTTTATATAACCGAATTGGAAAATTGACAATTGAATTCGGATTTTATATAACCGAATTGGAAAATTGTGTTTTTTAATATAAATTCGGGTAACAACCGAATTGAAAAGTACTATACATATCCTATTAACAAAGAATGTCCGTAATCCATTTACATTTTCAGAATCATACACGAATAACCAAAAACAAGATAATCGAGTTTATAAAGTAAATCATGTACGTAATATTAACATTTATAAAGAATGTACGTACAACATGAAAGTATTAATCCTGTACATAATAATGTGAACCTAACAACATTTCCTAAATGACAGTGTTTATGGACAAAAAGTAGAAAAACATCAATCATCTCGAGCCTCCTCATGCTTATTCTAAATCGATGACGAACAGATGTCGCCCATTCAAGCCGTATCTCCTTTATCTCTTCTTCTGTATAAGTTGTTGCTTCTGAAAACTGAGGCAAGCAAAAAAAATATTTAAAGTTCAGATATTTGTACAAGTCAAATACAGAACTACATCAATATAAGTATAAACCTTAAAACTTACTTTCTGACTCATTGTTTTCATCTGTTGACTTATGATGTCTTTCATATATTTCAACACATAGAAACCACATGTTTTACTATCGGGTTGCCTTGGTGCCTATACATAATATCAAAACTAAATTATTGAAACAAACAAGTGGTCCAAATAATGATATCTCTGTTATAAAACACATTATACACAATACCTTGAGAGTGATGATGTTGACGGCGTCCTTTTGCCTTGTGATAGTCCTTTTTCTTTTTTGTAAGACCTCACAACTCTTTTAAAAAACCAAATGAATACATCAAGGTTATGTTTAACATTAAAAAACCAAGTTACACATGATGGGGGTTAGAATAACTTACATTCCAAGTACCTTCTTAATGTCATCTCGTATTGGTTTTCCTATAGGGTCCATCCAATAAGCGAGGCTCTTGGATATCTTAATCACAAAGAAGCATCCAATGAGACCTAGGAAATACAACATGTAACATATTCAGTACATATATGCAATATTTGTATTAAATTTTTAAATTTTATGAATCTTACCCTCCATTATAAGGTACAAAGACCATGGAGTCTGTTGGAACCCGCAATAAAACCTCGGATAGGTATTGGCCCCTTGACTTGGGATCCTCTTGGCCTTCAAGAAGTGACACCCTCATTGGGTCAGCAAACCCATAACTTGGACATCCAAGAATGCGGTCAATCAAGTCAACCAAGTTACTTGAAATGAAATGAACAAAATTTAGTATGAAATTGACATAATAACTAAAGCAATATTTACATCAAATACAAGGCAATAATTAAAGATAATTGTCCTACCCGAAGAACCACGTTATAGAACTAGCGAGATATGCATTCCAAATTTATAAAGTCATGCATATCTTCCGGTGAGACATATGATCGAAGTCTACATCCAACCCAGGAGCTTGTATATTACGTGAGAGTACGTCATCTTTAGCCATTTCATTCGACAGTTGGGTTAGCGGTCCAAGTCGATTATGACTTCTGTATCCGGTCTTTGAGTTGCCTGTAGTCAAAATAATAGGCAACTAATGAGTCTAAAAACCACTAATCCACATGTACAGAATCTTTAAATTACTTACATCCATGTCTTGAGTGACAAATTTTCGAGGCCAGGCAACAAAAGTCCCCAATGCATCTTTTACCGAGTTCCACATCGTCGTTTGGGCATGGAACTGGTGCATCGGGTTTAATGACCCCTGTCCACGCCGACCTTGACAAATTCCAATGGGAGGGGCCTGTTGTGGAGGGTCATCCTTTTGCCACCAACAAGATGTACCGTACCTTCCGCAACATAATTGTCCAGGTTGGCTGACTAGTAGACAACGCATGTTTGGCTACATAATTTTCCTTAGTTAGATACATAATAATATAATTTTAATTACTTTAAATGCAAAATGAAAGTATGTAAAACAATAAACTTCTATTTACCACTGAAAAGCCCTCACACCATCCTAAAGAATGGGTTGTATCATCGAGTGGAGTTGCAGGTGGACTTGTTGGAGATGATGATGTTTTTTGGTTTTCTAACGTGCCCCCAACGATGACTGGGTCCTCTGCGACATTCTTCCCAGATGTTGTAGGGGTGACATTCAGGTTGATTGAGCTGGAGGAACTCAGATTCACCCCTTTGTCTCTCATCAAAGCCTTCAAATCTAATTTTGGGATATTGGGGTTTGTTTGGACCCGATTTCTGCCACTGCAGTATACCCATTAAAATTGTCTCCATTTGTGAGACCTTGTTACAAACTGCCTTGTGTTCTTCCATGCTGACCATGTTCCTTTTTCCCCAGTACAACGTTGGATTGGACAACCAGCTGGCTGCACGTAATCGTCCACTATGTTCAGGAGTGCCCAATGCCTCTGTCAGTATATCGTTATTTCCAATTGGCTTGATCAAACCTAAACTTTGCTTTGTTGCAAGGTCATCCTGCAACCATATATTTATTAGATAGTTTAAACAATTGATTTAACTTGAAATTTTTTTATAGCTACTTTAAACCATATAAGTTGCACACTTACTATTCGTCTTGCTATTTCTGCTTCTTCGGGCTTCTTAAAATCCCCTTTCTTGTCCACTCTTGCTTGTTTCCACATCTCATACCGTTGGATTTTCTCTGTTGTTTGTAACTTCTTTTGCTGTAATGCATTAAATAAAATATGATTCATATTGAACATATATGGACAATGAATTTAATTATAATAAAATGGAAAATGGCTTACCAAATCTCTCTCCAATTGAGCGTATCCCTTCCTTGAAGTGCGATGCCGGAATTTGGTTTTCCTGGACTGTGCTATGCACTTCTCCCTAGTTTCCTGTTACATTAGGCAGATGTCAATAAATCACATACTTAATTAACATCATCAAGTCAGTAGCCCAATTTAATTAAATATACCTACTTTGAATTTATCGGACAAACGTGATTTGACAAACTCATTCCATATGTCCTGTGTGATGAATTTGTATTTTGTTGGGGGGTTAAACATCCGCTCATGATCATCCACCTCATAAAAAGGCCATATGTAATCCCTTCCTAATCTGGTCTTGAATTGTTTTAACTTATCAGCAGCACTCTTCATCATCATTTTTCGGAATTTCTCTGTCTCGGGTAGTATAAATGAGTTCTATTGCATAAAACAAACAAATGATAAGTTCAATCTGTAATACAATCAATATTAAGATATATTTTTTTTAATTCAAAGATTGTTTAAAGCGGCCAGTTAAAGTATCCCAAATTCTATCCTTCAAATATTTGGGAACCTCACCCCATGAGGCCATATTGATAGGAACAATGTCTCTTGTCACTATTCCTAAATAAGTCATAAGGTCTTTCCCACTGTCTTCAATAGGAACACCATTGTAATTAGTTTCAACCGGAATTTTTTGACCGGTTGCACGAACCTTAGAGATGCGGTCCAAAACTGTTGGACCCCTAGTTCTCTTCTTTGAAGAAGTTTGCTTACTTGAAGAATCTCCGGTGTCGGATGTATGTTGATAATCCGGATCAGAAGACATCTGTAATAAGCAATACACATTACCAACACATAACAAGCAGACACATTACCAACACATAACAAGCATACACATTACCAACACATAACAAGCATAACAGCACAATCAAGAAGATGCATGCATGACTGTATTCTAGCCTACTGAAAGCAAAAGTAACAATGGTCCACATAAACATTAGAACCTCACCCTAATCAGGACAATGCACATTACAAAATCAATATTCAAGGTTGTTACCGTTTGATGAACGTTGTTTGTCCTTTGAAGTATTTGAGGTAAACTATGGTTCAAAAGCACTCGTATAACCTGTCAGAAGACACAGAAACGTAAATCCATGTTTTCGTAGAAGTTAAGTCACAAAGTTTAACGAGAAATGTTAAATGGAGTGAGAAATAGTTACCCCTTATGTAGCGTTCGACGATGATGAAGATGGAGTCACTTGGAGGTTACAGAAACGACAATGGCTGGATTTTTGGGGTAGGAGCAGCAACTCTTGGCGGATATGCAAAAAACACAGAGAACGCGAGGGAAAGAAAAGTAAAGGTTTCCTACCTTGGGTTCTAGTTTTGAATTACGAATACCTTTTCAATTCGGTTATAGTAAAATCCGAATTCCAACACTTGAATATGAATGGTCCCTAAGACATATAAATCCGGCAACCCAATAACCGAATTTGTTTATCTACTTTCCAATCCGGTTAATATGACCGCGGATTGGAAAACATCAACTTATTAATCCGGCAAATAATAAACCGGATTCTAAAGAAACTTATTACTCCGGCTACTATATAACCGAATTCTAAAGTATGTAAAAAAAAATAATTTTTAAAACATTTATAAAATTAAGTTTTCATTTAATGACTTTCCAATTCGGTCACTAAGTTAGCGGATTTGAAATTATCAACTTATTAATCCGGCTACTATTCAACCGAATTCTAAAGTATGTAAAAAAAATAATTTTTAAAACATTTATAAAATTAAGTTTTCATTTAATGACTTTCCAATTCGGTTACTAAGTTAGCGGATTTGAAATTATCAACTTATTAATCCGGCTACAATTCAACCGAATTCTAAAGTATGTAAAAAAAATAAGTTTTAAAACATTTATAAAATTAAGTTTTCATTTAATGACTTTCCAATTCGGTTACTAAGTTAGCGGATTTGAAATTATCAACTTATTAATCCGGCTACTATTCAACCGAATTCTAAAGTATGTAAAAAAAATAAGTTTTAAAACATTTATAAAATTAAGTTTTCATTTAATGACTTTCCAATTCGGTTACTAAGTTAGCGGATTTGAAATTATCAACTTATTAATCCGGCTACTATTCAACCGAATTCTAAAGTATGTAAAAAAAATATTACTAATAAAAGAGTGACGTGACATAATCCTGAATTTGTCTCTAATTATAACCCTGCATGTTAAATTGTATTCATAATTATTATTTAATAATTATATCTTTATATTTATTTAATAATTTTTCATAAATTAAAAATAACAATTTCAAAAAACAATTAATGAAATCCCATAACAGATGACGATGTCAGGTTAGGACTCTAATCTTCTAATAATTAAAATTTACTCTAATTTAATTATCTTAATTAATATTTACATTAAATGCACATCACATTTGGATATTATACAATGAAAAACATTAACGAGTGATCACAACAAATAAACAGAGTTGGTTTATTTATTACAATGAGAAACATTAACTAATTTAGAATAGTGTTAAACAAGATTAAGTTTTCCTTGATTCTTCTATGAGCTGCATCTCCCCATTGCCCAACCAGTTTGGTTCATCGTATGCATCAGTCAATGAACATGGGATTAGTAATTTGGTAAATGTTCTCAGTTCCATATCATCTTCCCCGATGGAGTTCCCTTCTGGCATGAATCTTGAATTCCTTGCAAGGACTATTTTTTGAGCTGTATTGCTACCATCATTGACATAGAAAATTTGTCTAGCTTGTGTAGCCAAGATAAACGGATCATTCTTAAACCCAATCTTGTTGGAATCAATGAATGTTAACCCTAAATCATCAATTTTCAATCCTGTTGGATCAAACCATCTACACTTGAAAACAGGAATTCTGAATTTTATGTAATCAAGTTCCCATATCTCTTGAATCATCCCAAAGTATGAGGTACTGGATAGTATTGGGTTTGCATCCTTCATTGATGACACATGGTATGATTCAGCCACTAATGTGACTCCAGAGTTCTGACTAATCTGCATGTTGTCTCTCTGCATAGTATGGAACCTAAAACCATTAATCAGGTACCCTTCATAGCTCAATACTCGTGTTTGTGGCATATGACTAAGCCATCTCAAAGTATCATCAATAGATGAACCACATTGAATCTCTTCATCTATATGGTTCTGCAACCATGATGCAAATGATTTAGTATGATAGTTTTGTAAACTTACCTCGGTTCTAAACTTAGAAGGGAATGATTCTTTAATAAATGCAAAGTGTTTTTCCACATACTGCTGGATAATAGCCATGTTCCTCAAAACATATAGGTGAGCAATATTAAGATCGTCAGATGGAACAAACAACATCTTGGGTCCAAATAATCCTCTTCCAGTTTCACCAGAAATATTTTTGGGAACAGAGAGTCCAATGACGTTTGCCTTAGCAACGTACTCTGAACAAAACACAACTGCTTCTTCTGCAACGTAACACTCTATAATACAAGCCTCTGGCCTACTTTTGCTCCTAACCATGCTCTTCAATGTTCTCATGAACCGTTCAAATGGGTACATCCACCGAAGGAATACTGGACCACATATCTTTACTTCACGTACTAAGTGGACTACCAAGTGCACCATGACATCAAAAAATGATGGAGGAAAATACATTTCCAAACTGCAAAGTGTTTCAACAATATGCATTTGCAAGTCATCAAGGATGGAAGGATCCACAACTTTAGAACATAACTTATTGAAGAAGTAACAAAGTTTGGTTATGGCAATCCCAACTTCTTTTTGTAAATTTCCTCGCAATGCCACTGGAAGAATTTGTTGCATTAGCACATGGCAATCATGAGACTTCATGTTTTGCAATTTCAACTCTTGCATATTAACCTTGGACCTTAAATTGGACGAGTATCCTTCAGGCACCTTTAAATCCTTTATGAATTGTGAAGTTTTGTTTTTCTTTCCTTGACATTGTATAACATGACGGAGGAAGGTACATTCGGCTATCCTTTTCAATTGGAGCAAGTGTAGTCCTAATCCCTAACTCCACCATGTCGAGCCTAGATGAGAGAGAATCTTTTGACTTGCCTTTCACATTTAACAATGTGCTAATCAAAGATTCACATACATTCTTCTCTATGTGCATGACATCCAAATTATGTCGGACCATCGAGAGATCCCCAATAAGGAAGCTCATAAAAGATACACTTTCTCTTCCAACACTTCGTCATTGGGTTATTAGAATTCAAAGAATCAATAAGTCGTAGGATTTGACGGAAACTTTGAGGCTTTGGTGCGTAATCAAAGTCCTGTTGGCCATTAAATGCCTTTCTACGCTTTCTATATGGATGGTTTGATGGTAGCCACTTTCGATGTCCCATGTATGACATTTTCTTCCCATGTCTAAGTCTAAAAGCATTGGTATTATCTCCACAAATTGCATAGCCATAGTACCCCTTTGTCACGACCCCAGAAATATTACCATATGCGGGGTAATCTGACACGGTCCACATCAACGCTGATCTCAATGTGAAGGACTCCTTCCGATAACCATCATAAGCTTCAACGCCATTACTCCATAAAGTCTTCAAATCATCAATTAAAGGACGTAAGTAAGTATCTATCTTATTTCCTGGTTGTTTTGGAACATATATCAACATACAAAGATGCATGAATCTTCGCTTCATCGTTAGCCACGGAGGGAGGTTATAAATGACTATAATAACAAAGCCAAGAAGCGTGTTGAGTGCTCTGATTACTAAATGGGTTAATTCCATCAGTGCACAAACCCAATCTGAGATTTCTAGGATCGGCCGAGAAATCTGGATATGTAACGTCGAAACTCCTCCAATGAGGTGCATCAGCTGGATGCCGCAACTTGAAATCACACTTCCTACCGTCTCCATCCTTATGCCATGTTAACATCTTTGCATGCTCCTTGTTTAGAAAAAGTCTCTTAAACCTTGGAATGATTGGCAAGTACCAAAATACCTTTGCGAGAAATTTTTCTTCCTAGACTTTCCTAAACACTGTGATTTCCATCTTGATTTTCCACATTTCGGACAATAGTCAGCTTCACTGTACTGATCATAGTAGATGATGCAATCATTTGGACAGGCATGAAATTTCTCATATTTCAAACCAAGTGATGACATTGTCTTCTTTGCATTGTTCATTGTTGTCGGAAGGAGATTATCTTCGTGGAGCATATCATGAATTAAAGTAAGAAGGTCAACGAAACTTTTGTTAGACCATCCGTTGGAAGCCTTCAAATTGAATAATCTAATAAGTGCGTAATTTTTGTGAATTGTTTACAACCTTCATATAATGGTAATTCGGCCTCATCAATTGTGTCTTCAAATTTTTGAGAATTGTCAACAAAGATCAATTTCAACAGCTGTCCTTAATTTGTCAATCATGTCAAAATCTTCATGTACTCCAAATCCGGTTGAATTTGGTTCTACATTGGATGTCCCCGATGAAGTAGCTTCACCATGCCAAATCCACCTGGTATAAGTCAAGTCGAACCCGTTGAAGTACAAGTGATCCCTGACCTGTTGGATGCTTAACTGAGTTAGGTTGCCACAACGCTGACATGGACATCTTATCATCAATCCATTGAATTCGGGATTGTTTTGTGCGAAATCAAGAAAACGCTCAACACCCATTCCATATGCACCAGACAAACGATCCATGTGTATCCACGAACGATCCATGACATAAGATGTTTAATCTAGAAAAACGATAATATTATCATACCATCCAAATGAACAAAACAGAGTAACGATAGCTAAAAATGGAAATATTTAATAACTTCCTTACCTAACAAAATTAATTGATGAAATGGAAGCACTGGATGCACAAATAATGAAACCTTGATGAAATGGAAGCACTGGATGCACAAATAATGAAACCCTAGATAGAACCTTTCCAATCCGGTTATTGAATAAACCGAATTGGTAACTACCCACAACAAATTCGGTTTATAATAAACGAATCAGTATAGTGTGAAAAATTACATTTGGACAATAATTTTTATATAAATAAATGATTTATAAATCAGCTATTCTAGTACATAATTTAAACATCAGGAGTTTGTAATCTGGTTACTTGTTTAACCGAATTCGAAAAGTTGCCTGTTATGGTATATCCATGTTTCCAAAAGCACTTTCGAATCCGGAAACATTAAAATAAATTAAAATGTCTTATGTATGAATCCGGTTTCTTGGAACACCGTTTTCGAAAATAACTTATAAATCCGGTTATATTGAAACGAATTAATGTCTCTTATATATGAATTCGGTCATGATAAGAACCGAATTGGAAAACATGAATGAATTCGGTCAGTATAAGAACCGAATTGGAAAAGATTAATGAATTCGGTCAGTATTAGAACCGAATTGGAAAACATGATTTCAATCCGTTAGCCAAATCACCGAATTAAAGTTGCCGAATTTAAAACCCATATTTCTTGTAGTGACGGCTCTCCCATTGGTTGAATACATGCAAGAATTCCTTGCTTTTAGCACGTGACATGATATGATACATTGGTTAAATAATTATTTTTACATTTACAATGAATCTGCCGAAGCACACAATTAACGGTTTCCACAACAATAATGAGGAGGTTCTATAAGGCTATACAACAACTTATTCTGCAATCTGCATATGAATGTGTATATATGACCAAAGGAATTCTGATTCTAGTACATATTTGATCCATGCACTTTGTTCATGAACATAAATTTGTAATGAAAATATCCATACAACATTTATCTTTTCTTTTGAGAATCTCCATATGTACCTTTCATCTTCACCTGGAGTTTATAATGAGTTAAAATTAAATTATTACAGATTACATGCTTTAATTCAACAAAAATTGGTTTGTGAACAACAGTGAAACCAATTATATTATCTTGACTTGAGCCACAGATTCCTATAAAAGGCTGTTACCATAGAGCGTGTAACACACATCAGAATAAAGATGAAGTGCAAGTTCCTTTTGGCTTTGTTGTTGAAGGGACTTCTCTTTTGTAGAGGACAGGACGATAATCCTCGTCATGATTATTTCAAACTAGTCTTGCAGTGGCCAATGACAACCCGTCAACCTTGCAGAAGGCAAGTGCCGCAGTATTTCACAGTTAATGGCCTTTGGCCAGAGTTGTTCACCGGCAAGGAACAAGTAAACTGTTCTGCACCAGAAGGATTGATAAATGCCATAGTAAGTCCCTCTCTCTCTTATGCTGCTTCTGTGTACGTTCCTGTTTTTTGTTTTCTTTTTTCTGTTCCTTTCCAACTTCTGTTTGCTAAAGTTGCTACCTGGTATTCGAAGATTGTGAACCATAAATATGACCTTCTCAAGTACTGGCCTGATCTATCAACATATAACTTTGAAGATAGCAAGCAGCTGTGGAAAGACCAGTGGTACTTACATGGCTCGTGTGCTTCCGGTATCTTGACTCCGGAAGATTATTTCCAGAGGGCATTGAATCTTAGACAATCTCATAATATGTATGATATCTTGGCAGCTTCAGGTATGTAAACTAAAAAGATTTAATTTTGATTGACTGATAGGATAAGAGTTTTACGTTAGTACCACGTGCTTAAAAAAATCTTAGTTAATATAATGATATGACAACACATGATTAGATAATAGTGTAATAGTTTTACAGTGTTAATATGAATCAAAATTAAACTCATACTAAAATCAATTGATTGGTATCCAATTCAAATATATATATATCTTTGATTTGATTTATGATATTATATATTTCCAAGTTCCAATATATATGTATATATAGCAAAGAAGAACGCAAAAAGGTTAACTTGGCGTGGATTTGATCTCAGATATTAGGGCTGATGGAAGGTCATATCCAGCAGAGGACATACTGCACGCTGTTAGCAAAGTCACCAAATTCATGGTGAACATCGTATGTAAGAAGGATAGACTAGGCAATGTTTACCTGTTAGAGATCCATCAGTGCATTGACTACGACGCCAAAGAGTTTATAGATTGCCAAGATCAAGCAATGAATTGTGATGAAGATCCCATCATATTTCGTGACCAAAAGTACATACCCAAATACCGTGTGCATCCTCAGGATCCTGTGGCTCCCAATTGCCCCAGAGCTCCCGCTCATTCCCTTGGTAATTAGGTTGCTGATATATTTTCTTTGTTATTTTTTTGTTCCTCATATTTTGTATTTATTTTAAGGTCAAAGATGAATTTGACATTTCAAGGTGTTTATCTATATAGAAACTCTAACCAGTTGGAGAGAGAGAGAGATATAAAATGCTGTTATCTATGATTCTATAAAGATCGCAATGGTTTTAGAAGAATGGAGTACAGATAGATTTGCATCTTCTATTATACCCAGCCTAAAAATATTCATACATCTCATATCTAATTTCTCGTAGACATTCAATATATCTCAACAAAGGTGAAGTCCACTTGAGTAGTGATTGATAACTCATAGGTGCGCCAAATAGTTAGCACATATACGCATGCAGCATTGAATTTAGCATCATTACCCTTCATCTATATTGCGTGTAGAATTATGTTTAAGAACCGTAATAGACTTGCCAATCAATTAGCACATACAACACTAATCGTCTTTACTGTACTTATCATAATTAAATCTCTACCCTTTTACCTTTTTCCTCTTCCCTAATCTACAAAACATCCTACATAGCCTTAAAAACATAATAGACCCTTAAAACATCAATTTCATTCTGTTAAGTATGGATCGACCTTTGTACCCAAAAAACAAAAAAGTATGGATCGACATCCTATACCGACATCATACAATTCTAGTCCAATATAGGGCAGGTTGTTCCACCTACAGCTGAACCAAAGACACATCCAGTGAGGACTTAAGGAAGAGCACATGCAGAAACAAAGTTGCCTTAGATATCAGGATGAAACATCAAGTTCAACCATATAGTAAGAGACAACCCCCTCCATGCAGTTCTTTTGAGTTTTAAAGGGGAGCATTATGCTACTGAAGTACTGGTGTGCAGATTGGAGCCATGATCTAACTTGGTGTAATTATGTCCAACTTTAGGTGTAATTATTGAGGGTGCCCAGCCATTGTAGGACGGAGAAAATGGTAACTAAGTCAGCTGCTAGTCTTGGTACATGTCTAAATGCCAGTATATTTGGTGTCAAAGATTCTGAAATTAGCATATTGAAGGGCCAAATTCTGTAGCCAATCTCCAAACCATTGAAAACGCAACTCAAACCGTGGGTCCACTTGGTGTTTTCTTTATTGTTGATCTGAACTCCGATGAAAAAATGTCAAATATCTGTTATTAATGCGGAAAATTGGATCGTGATGACAGACATTATAGCCTTAAATTGAAGCATGAGTTCATAGGCATCTTAAAGAACAATGGACTTGGTCCTCGGCTCAGAACACCACAGCTGGGCTAGAAAACTTCATCTAGCTTTGGTTCAAGTTCATTTCCTTCAACTTCTGCCAACTTCCGGTAACAGGAAGCTCTCCTTGGATCTATGTCAAAGTTTTCCTCCACGAGTCAAGGAGAAAAATGGTTTTATTAAAGGAGCATTTGCTACAGGGAATGCCATAGCTATGATCAGTAAGCAATCATTGCTCAAACTTGGAATAATGAGGCTGAGTCAGTTACAAAAGGTACCTAAATGTGAGGGCGTAATGGGTTCCTTCTAATTTGTTGGGTATTAATGAGACTAACCGCAAATAGCATCATTGAGCCAAGAGAATGATACTGACGGCTCCTCTCATAAGCAAACCAAGTACATGCCATGATGTGTTGCGGGACCACAGGATTGGGAGTTCAACTAAAGGGAAAGTGTTGCACCAAGTGCTACTAACGATCTTGCTGGCCTGCTTCGGCAAAGCTATTTTCAAGTGGTCTTAATGCATATTCTCGTTTGGTTAAGCATAAGAACATTAAGGAACGAAATGGAAGAAACTCAAAATATAGCGGGGGGTTTTTCCATGAAAGACCCCCAACAAAAAATAAAATAAGGAAATTAAATGACATTGAGGTGCAAAAGAAGGCTTGGTTGAGATAAAATATTTTAGTTTAGTGTCGCGTTTTTTTTTATTTTTTAAATTACTTTTCGAATAATCATTCTTCAAAACAATAAAACAACAAAAAGTCTAGTCTTTCATTGTGAAGTATGATTATTTCATTAGAAAATAACCATAAATAAAATATTAACATAATAATCACTATTCACTATTCAGAATAAAGTAATTATACTTTTAATAAATTATAAAACTGCCAGTATTGAAACAACTGAGGACAGCTAGATCTTCAAGTCCAAAGATTAGGATCAACGATCAACTAATGACACGTCCTAAACCTTTCATGCAGTTGCATAATCAAGTTCCTCTTGATATAAGGCAACAACTACAACAATTCTTTAGGTTCTATATATTTGGGTAACTACACAGGTAAGTCAATTATCTGACACAAGGAAAAGAAACTTACAGTTTCACAAGAATCACAGACCCTGACAAAATGCACATTAAAATCTTCCTTAACGACCCAGAAAAAAAAAATTTCTCATTACTGTACCACCTCTGATAATGTCACTCATGACAGTTTCATATTGGCCGAACTTATCTGAATTTACAAAAGCTAAGAAATCATACATTTTCCTCAGCATCTATTGGCGAATCTCCTGCACCATGCGCAGCAGCCAACCTCTCCGCAGCCAACCTTTCTTCCAATGCTCGGGCACCTCTTTCTCTAAAAGGAAAGGATCAGTCACAATGGTAAGTTATGCAGTGTAATTGCTATTTACTACAAGAATGCTATGACAGTTATTATTGTTAATTTGTTATTAATTTCTGAAAATAAAACTCAAAATGAAAAAAAAAAAAAAAAAGACAAAGCAAAAACTCATTTACGTTTGCTAACAATTTTTTCTCCTTTCTTTTAGCTGAATCATTTACCAGCAAGCAATCCATTACAGACAAAAATGCAAAAAAATAGGTTGCAGACCTGCACCTTTTTATTGTTTATTTATTTGATTGTTTCCTTATGAATTGCTTCACAGTAGCAATTTCTACTTGACAATATATACAACGAATTAAATTAAAACAAAAGCACAGAAATGTGAAATTACCGTCTCCTAGATGCCTCAATGGGGTCAGAACCTGGCAAAGGTTCACCTCCCAGAGTGTAACCTTGAGCATCATTAGAAGCATCAGATCTTCCACAGAGCATTCGATGAAATATTGATGCAATAGGGTCTATAACAGGTCTACAAGCCAGCAAAAAAAGAAAAAGTTGCTTAGAAAGACTACAGGAACTTACAATCTATCATATATGATGGCGAACTAAAACCACAACTTACCTTAAAAACTCTGGGAAAAATGTAGAGAATGCGAAATCCTCACTTGGGTCACCCTTAAGCTTTGTTTCTGGTTTCCTCTGCCAGTATCTAAGGTAAATCCAGCTCATATATGTGCCAAATATTACAGTTGGAAGATATGCTGTTGCCTCTAGTGTCCAGAAGCTCATAGCAATAGAACACAATAAAGTGATAGATGGTAACCACTGAATAGAAATGGAAGTGGCACCATATTTAGGGCATCAGCATAAACCTATTGTCGCTGAAAAGTAATGAATTAAAACTTAAGGAACAAGGTAAGAACATCAAACCTTCATTTTTATCTTGAGGAAAGGAAGCTCTTGATCTGGTATAATTTGCTTGATGCCAACCAAGAAGCCAGATATAACTCCATGAAATCCAGAAAGTGGCATATAACTAGAACATTGCAAGAGTATAAAGATCAAAAGAATTGGTTCAAGGTGCAAATGGCACACAGAACGTCTTATATGATTCAACAGATAGCATAGAAAAATAGTAGCATCAAGGTCTGAAGGGCCTAAACAATACTCTAGTTCAAATTTCCAATACTTTATGTAATTTTTAGCTTAACAAATACTGAACCAACAATGTTTTCTAAATGAAGCAAAAAGAGACTAAATAATCAAGCTTCAAATGGGCCTCCATTTAATAGAAAAATGAAGAGTCAAAGTGCAGTGCAGGGTATGGGAAAGAGGGAAATCTAATAAACAGGAAGAAAATAAGACAGATAACAGCATGAGCAACAGACAGAAAATATTATCTCAGATGGTAATGGATTTTAATACTTACAGGTAATTCTCCTGCCTCGTAATGTAGTATAAAGCAATAGCAGTGATGAAAATCCACACAGAAGTCAGAAAGTTAACTACAAAGATGAACTTTAAGAATTCCCTGGGACCCCATACTGGTTCAAGCAGCTTCCCAATGAACAGGAGACCAATTGTGCTGATCACTACCTATAAAAGCGTACTAAAACCAATGTTAATTATGAAGTGGTCCTTAAAGCAACAGAAACATTTCAGGAAATACAATGAATACTGTGGAAAACTGTGTATAGTCAATCAGTTATTTTAGGAAATCTTTTATAACAGATACAATCTGTATCCCTAGAATTATGCTCATTTAATTGTATTCCTTAGTCAATTAGGACATCCCACAAATCATGGGATTTAACCTTTAATTCATTTCCTATTCTGCTCTGGGAGCTCGTGTATATAACTCACCCATTGATTTATTATCAATATATGAATGAAATCCCTATTTTTCTAAATTCTAAGATGGTATCAGAGCGGTTCTTTCTTGGGACCGCCTCTGTTTCTCCTTCACTCTGAAACCTCTGCATTTCTACCCTGTTGATTGTTTGGCCTTCATTGCCGACGATACCACACACCTGCCAGCCTTATCGCTGGTTATTTCAGCTTAAAGTAATTGGGCCTTAATTGCCCAGAGAGTGCTCTGTGCAAAAGATGTCAGAGAGCAAAGACAGTGAGGATATTCGATCTCCACAGCCTGGAGAGTTGTAGAATATTCAATCTGCATACAGGCTGACTGGAAAAAACCAAGAAGAGATTAAGAGGGTGAGATCACTCATTAGCAACCTTGAGAAGCCTTCAGGAACTTGTTCTTTGGCATATTCAGGTGCGTTTCCTCTTTCAATTGGACTAAGTGCCTTGGGTACAACCTTTACCAATTCCTGGATTGTAGACTCAGGAGCTACTGACCATATGACCCACACATCCAATAATTTTTCCACCTATTCTCCTTGCCCAAGCAGTAAGAAAAAAGCCACTGTTGATGGGTCTTTGATCACTGTTGCAGCATAGGGGATGTCAAAATCAGTCCATTAGTGACCTTGAAAAATGTTCTTCATGTCCCTAGACTGTCCACAAACCTTGTCTCTATACACAAACTCACTCAAGACCTATGCTGCAATGTGATTTTTCACAACAGTTATTGTGTTTTACAGGACAAGGATTCAGGGAGGATGATTGGACGGGCTAGGGAACAGGATGGCCTCTACAACCATGAAACACCAAGCCAGGACAGATTGCACCATTCCTTCAGTTCAGAATCTGTTTCAGTCAATAAAGAAAAGATTTGGCTTCATCACAGCTGACTTGGACATCCATCCTTTGGAATTATTAAAACTCTTTCCCCTTCCTTGTTTAGAGGTCTGAGTGTTGAAAACTTTCATTGTGAAGTGTGTGAGCTTGCTAAACACAAGTGTGTACCCTTTCCAATTAGTAATAAAAGCAGTTCTGTTCCTTTTTATCTCATTCACAGTGACATTTGGGGTCCATCTACCATTCCTAATGTTTCTGGGGCAAGATGGTTTGTGTCCTTTATTGATGACTGCACCTGTGTTACTTGGATTTTTTTGCTCAAACAGAAATCTGATGTCAGTACTGTCCTTCCAAATTTCTGTTCTATGATCAAAAATCAGTTCCATGTTACTTGGATTTTTTTGCTCAAACAGAAATCTGACGTCAGTACTGTCCTTCCAAATTTCTGTTCTATGATCAAAAATCAGTTTGGGGTTACTGTTAAGAGATTTAGATCAGATAATGCAAGAGATTATTTTTTTTTTTTTTGATAGAATAAGAAATTTTATTGAGAGAGAAGAGAAATATACAAAAAACAGAAAAGAGGATAAGACATCCTCAAGAGAAAACAGAAACCAAGAAACTAGGTGTTAACACCATGCAGAAGGGCAGGTAAGTCTCTTTGCATGTCTGACAAAGACACCCCTCTAAAACAACCATGCGCAGAACACCAAAGAGAAGCTAAAACCACAATCTTATCCCAAATACAATCCAAAGTAGCAAAAGAATCCTGAAAGATTCGAGCATTTCTCTCCAACCATAAACACCAAAGAATGGCAAAAACAAGACAAAGCCACAGAGTCCTTGCTTCTTTACGACAGCCAAAACCCCTAAAGTTCATAGCAAGAAACTGATTCAGACTGAAGGGACAAGCCCAAGACTCTCCAAAGATCCCGAACAACTTATTCCACATAAGTGTCGCTGTAGGACAGTGAAGGAAGAGATGATCTCTTGATTCTGAAGTAGATCGGCACATAATACACCAATTAGGGGACAAGGCAGTAAGAGGTCTGCGCTTCTGAAGCATGTCATTAGTATTAATCTTGTTAAGAACAGTAGTCCAAACAAAAGATTTGACCTTTAAAGGAGTTTTTGATTTCCAAATTAGCTTGTCCGAATGAAAATAAACTCTATTGGGGGAGTGAGTCAAGAATTGAAAATTTGCAAGAGATTATTTTAATCAAACCCTTACCCTTTTTTCTTCAGAAAGAGGGAATTGTACATGAATCGTCTTGTGTCAACACCCACAACAAAATGGAGTAGCAAAAAGGAAAAATAGTGACCTCCTTGAAAAAACACGAGCCCTTTTGTTCCAGAAAAATGTCCCTAAGTCCTTTTGGGGGGAAGCTGTCCTCACAGCCAACCATCTCATAAATCGTTTGCCTACCCAAGTTTTGGGATTCAAAAGCCCGATGGATATACTCTCAACTTTCTATCTTGACCTCCACACTTCAAATAACCATGTCCCTAGGATTTTTGGAAGTGTTTCATTTGTTCATGTCCACAGTCAAACAGGGGAAAACTTGACCCAAGGGCCCTAAAATGTGTCTTTATGGGCTATTCTACAACCTAGAAAGGGTATAAGTGCTATCATCCTCCATCCAAAAAATTCTATGTCTCAATGGACATCACATTCCATGAACAGGAGCCTTATTTCATTCAACCTTAACTCACCCATTGATGTATTATCAATATATGAATGAAATCCCTATTTTTCTAAATTCTGAAAAATACAGTACAGATACATAGTTTGAAAAGAACAGTAAGTGCATACCCCATATACAGATTGTTCAACGTAACCAGCTGTAACGAGGTTCCAGGCAAATGGGATAGTCCTGCAAAATGAAACCAACAGGAAAATAACTTTCAAAACAAATACACTACATAATCACTCTTATCTTGACAATTATGCAACAATCACAGTTTATTAAAGAATAAGTTATTATTGAATCACAAAACTCTATCTATACTAACATAATATAGCAAAACCTGGGTTTGGTGTCTTTATTGTCTCCAAGAAACAACCTTTATCCTATAAAAAAGGAAATTGTGGTTTTGTTGTCTTTGTTCTTTCTACTTTGGTAAAAACAAGGATGCAAAAATTATTTGGCAGTGCAGAGTGTTTGCAATCCTTTGATACACTTTGTTGGAGCAGAATGCTCACATCTTTAAGGGTGTCTCTTTGGCCCTAAATTTGTTATGCAATACTGCAATAGGATTTTGTTTTGGCTTCTATTTGGTGTTCTGCTCACGGTAGAGAAACTGGACAGCCTTGTTGCATTCTAGAGGGTTGTTTTTCCATGTTCTTTGTTGCATATCGTATTCACGTTTTTGGACGATTTCTTATCCTTCCCTAGTTGTACTTGCTCCTTTCTCTCTAATAAAAAATTTATTGTTCTATCCAAAGTAAAAAAGAGAAATAAATTTTTTAGATTAGCGGATGTTTTAAAATTCTTCTCTTTCTACTCTGTGCCTGTCAAGATTCTATATATTAACTAAAAGTAAGTAGCGTATATTCCGATAATTTCATAAGAAGTGCATTCTTAGGCATGAAAGCAAAATGATTTTGAAGAAAAATAATGTCATGAAGACTAATGAATCTATATCGATGACTGTTTTAACATTAAGTAAACTTCATTCCACAAAAAGTATCTCATGTTTCTTATTAGTATAGTTTAAAGGGACATAAAATTAGGAAGAATAAAGAACAAAGTTGACATCATAATACTGATAACCTCCTAAGTCCTTAGAAGAGAACAGTTAACTAAAGCACATTCAATCAAGTATCATGTTGCCTCACTTTAATATTAACAGAAGAAAGTGATCTAAACAAATGAATTAAATTCCAGCTCACTGTGGGAACTATGCTTTGACACAACAGAGACTTCTGAACCCACTAAAGCATTACAATTTACAATTGTCTCTGTTAGGGTCCCCATTACTCAAGTGTACCCTAGGACGAAAAGGAGAGGCTGCTTTCCAGTTCTGATATCCAGTTCCTATCAGTCTCACAGGAAACAAATTTCACTTTACGTTCCATGCTGCAGCCTGTAACACATTTAATCTTTCAATGTAGCAGTTTTATTTATGTTACTTTATCTGTTGTGACATTAACTTAGTACTTTTTCCTATTGGCATTCACAGTAACAGAAAGAGAACAACATGACTTCCCCAAAGCCCATTGATTTCACATCCTTCTTCATTCAATAATTAGTGGCAAGCAGTTTTTATAATAACGAAAGTAGCTACTGTCCAAGCAGCTTAAACAGGCCTGACAACGAGGCTAAAAAATGCTCAAGCCCAACTTACTAATAGCAGATTGCCTTAACCTTATATAAATCAGCAGTCAGCACTCACCTTGTCCCTTCGATGTGGAACTTGGGGAATTAAATTCTCCCTTACTCAAGTGATTGATGTCGTCACCAAGCTCATTGGATACCCACGATCCTCCCTTAGCTAATGTGGGTCTACAGAGGCAAGCTCATCAAAGGCAAGGCCTACTGTCCTGCTGCCACCATCCTTGATCCTGCCAACACCCCCCTCTATACCTTACTGGATGAGGATATTATTGAGGATACAACAGAACCCAGACAGTCTACACACCAGAAGCAGGTTGTTCTCTATCATTTGTTATGAGCCAAGTACCTAATGTTCAAACAACTTGAATAGGGCCAACCATCTGGCCTTAAAATGGGTTATACCAAGCTAATCATGGTATGCTACCTTTAGTTTATGCACACCTGATGGCAATTGCTTGTCTAACTGAAGTGGAACTTATGTCACATTTTCCTCCACTGAAATGCTTGATGTCCTCATCAAGCCCAACAAATCCGTAAGATCGCTCCTTAGGGGAAGGAGGTTTACATAGCAAGCAATCACAAGCAAAATCCACCACGCTACTCTCATTATCTTCATAACTAAGGTTGTACAATAGATCCCAGCAAAGGTCACACAAGAAGAGAAGGTACCATCTAATGAATATATGGCCTAAAAATGCTTATGCATACTGCCATACGCAAACAATACCTTATATACCCAATTGCACACACACTTGTCCCATTAAGAAGGAACTTGGGCTTCTGAGTAAATTGCCAAAAGAAAATACCATTGGGAAGAAAATGAAGTGTATGAATAAAACTGTACAGAAAAATAAAATAAGATTATATAAAATACGGAGGTAAAGAATAATTTACACACACATGTTTAATAACGATATCCGAAATTAAGGGTTTGCAAGGTTAATCCTTCAGTAAAACTAATCAAAAAATTTTACATGAATTCTCTCTCACCATCCATCTAATCTAGTGCTATTCCTCTATCACCAAAGACAGAAACACTATGTTATAGAGATATATCAAGGAGTAAATGATTACCATGGGGAAAGTATAAGAAGATACTACTAACTACCAAACAATCTACTTCATTACTATGAAAAAAACCGATGCCAGAACAAGATGGCACTATTGGTATTAGATTATTTGATTTATGTCAGATGAGCACTCAAGATATTTAGCAAAGAGCTTCTCAATATATTTGGGTCAAGCATATTTTGGATAATAAAGGAAATTAAAGTATATAAAGTAATTCAAGTAACTTCTTCTATGGGGAAAAACATTTTAACTACAGCCTGAAAATTTGAGGACAAATTTCTTTCAGGTGGGACTTGTAGCTTTTCCGGCTTTGAAGCCTTACAAACATTGAAAGGACAACAACCCAGAATACTAAGTAGACAAACCGTAGATTAAAAGTCTATTAAATAACTAAAGTATCTTCTTCTATAAGGAGAAATATTTCAATTTCAGCCTGAAAATTGGAGGAAAAGTTTCTTTCAAAAGGAGATGACTAACACAAGACACAGAAAAGAATAGGAATGGAGTTTGAGGATTTGAAACACGCAAAATTCCAGAAAGATTTGGGTCTCATAAAAAAATCAATTCTCCACAAGACTTAACAACACCCAAAAGAAAACTTAGTCAAAAAAACCCGAAATCAAGATGCTTCCACAACATAATTCAAAAGTTTGACTAATTAACTATAAACCTTACATCATTGGATACAAATTAACCACTTTGCAATCACTAAACACAAGATAGAAATTTCACGCCACCCCATTATCATTTTTCTAAAACAGATTGATCCCTTCCCTAGCAATCCATACTCCTTCCTGATTACTCAGAAATCACTATCAACAACTCAACCACTGTCATTTTGACTTCAAAGACCCAAACTTGAATGCAGAATCAAGTAATTCAGTCCAAAGGGATTCAAAATCCGACATACCCAAGTTGCAAGAAAAGAAGGAAAAAAAAAGCAGTTAATGAGAGGGATGAAAGAAATAGTAGTACCTAGCGGGAATGAGGGCAAGGTAGGCAATAGCTGAAGGGAAAAACTGAATGAGAATGTGAGCTGCAACAAGCACCACGGCAAGGCCCTTGCAGAGGCGAGTAAACCCAGAGAAGAGGCTCGTGCCCTGCCATTACATCGATTAGTCGAAGTGGGCATGCTCAAAATTCATGAAATTTCAAAGTCAAATACCAAGATCTGATGAGAGAGAGAGAGAGAGAGAGATACCCCTGAAAGCGGTGGCGTGCTCATGGAGGAGTGGGAATGGGAGGTGGGATTTGGATTTGGATTTGAATGGCTGTGATGCGTAAAATGAAGATCAGAATTCAGATACAGAGAGGTAATTAGAAGCTTATGGGGAAGAAGAAAGAGAATAACGTATATAGCAATGCAAGATTGCAAGGTGTGGGATTGCTAGACGTGCTGTTTGGTACGTGCCATCCTTAGTTTCATCATATGGGAGTCAAGTGATTAGGTGTAAGCCATGCCTTTCTTAGTTCTTACTATGATCATAAAAACGTAAAATTATAGGACTTTTTGGAATATGTTTGTTTGGAAGAGGTTAGTTTTAGTTTATTTGAGTTTATTTATTTTTATAAATTTTAAATTTTTTTAGATAGTTTATTAAAATAATTTTTGAAATTTAAATAAGTTATTTTGGATGGTAGTTGCTTTTATAAAAAATTATGGCTAAATTTATCTTCATGAATTGTTAAATTTTTATTTCTTCATAAGTATTTCTTCATGAATTATTAACTTAAATACTTATTTAAGTTATTTATCTAAATAAGTGACAAATTTTTTTTAATTTTGTTACGAGAAAGGAATCTTCTAACTTTTACGTCAATTGATATTAAGTTTTTTCTCAACTAATCTTAAAAGGTATACCTCTCTACATTCATTGATTTTCATAAATATTGATTCAAGGTTCAAACTTAAATAGTCAAGATAAAGTACTTATTTCTTTGTTCAGTTAGGTTAGTTTACACAAATGATTGAGTAAAAAAAAAATTATGATTAAGTTTATGAATTTGTTTCATAATAAGATATGAAAATCTTGAACGGAAATGTACATTTTAATTTTCTCATTCACTATCGAATTTTAAATACTAAAATAAGGGGAGGAAAATATTAGACTAACAACAAACTGTAAACCAACGTTCACGAGTGAAACAAAGAAAAAATTCATTGTGATCAATAAAATTTACAGTATATCCATACCACAAGAGGTCATGCCCTAAATCAAGATTAGGGGTAGGCTATGGTCCTAGGCTTATTGGTTTGATCCCCCGTTACACCATAAATCTCCTTTTTAAAAAAATTGTTTGGGTCAAATTAGATATTGGGTCAAGTCCATAATTAAATACAATTTATTTTATAATAAAAAAGTTGTAAAAAAATAAAATTTCCGTAACATCACTAAATTCGATGAAGAATAGTTTGTGTGGACTAACCTAAAAAAATTATTGGACAAAACGCAGAAATCCTTACCACAATATTTAAAAAAGAAAACAGAAAATAGAGTAGAACCATATTAAAAATTATCTCACATTTGGAAAGCAAGCTTAATAAGGGAAGGAATATTATTTTCAATTCCCCAAGCGGATTGCTGAACTGATTTTAATTACAGTTTAATATAGTTGAAACTTGAAACATCCAAATCAAGTAAATGAAATTTCTTTTCAGTAGGAGAATGTAACACAACATGTGAGAGAAAATGTCCCATTCTCTCAATCAATTTTTTGCTAACCTTGAATCTTATTCTCATCTCTTAATTGCTTGTTTTCTTGTCATCTTGTACAAATCCTTTGCATGTGTTGCATGACGAACCAACGCGTACTTTTCTAAACACATCAACTTAGGACAAGCCCGCAAGCACTTCAAGTTTGATGTTTGATTTGAAGCTACACACAATCTTTTGTAATACATAAAACAAAAACTTGTGTATTTGCTCATCAATAATATAATCCACAATTAACCATCCAACTTTTTTTTTTGGCATATTAACCATATAATAGCTTACAATTAGAGTTGTATTCCTTTTATTACATTTTCTTGTCGAGATACCATTACTCTTATTTTATTTTCTATATTCACTTTTAGTTAAAATAATGTGGCTGAAATTTTCAACTATATCTTATTACATTTCAACCACGTTGTTTTAACTAAAAGTGAAAATAAAAAATAAAATAAGAATAATGGTATCTTGACAAACAAATGTAACAAAAATAGAAAATTTGCTTGTGTTTTAACTACATTTTAAAAAATATATTTTAAATACATTTGCTTGTGTTTAACGAAAATGTTTTCGACGTTTCTTTCAAACAAATTCTGAAAACAAGAAATAGCGTAATGAAAACACAGTGACACTTTTTAATCTATATATCTTGATTTATATAATATATAAAGAGAGTTCATAAAAACAAAATAAATAAAATAAAATAAAAAGTGAAATGATAAGCTGTCAATTGATACTGAGGTGTGCTGATGTCTCTATAATATGTTCTGTAATAATCTATTATGTGCATTTGTTTAGGTTGTTTCTATGGTACACCTAAAGTGCATGAATAATCAATGTCTTATGAAAATGACAAATGAGATAATCACAGCCTTCATCTTCAAGAATTGAGAATTGAAGAGTTGCGATTAATTTACTTGTGTGATTTTCAAAAATAGGGTATCTTATACTTTAAAGACCGCCATTAGCATATTTATCAAAAATAACAATCTTCCATAATTGCTTTTTAAAGACGATTTTGAAAGAAAAATCAGGGTTGCATTTCACTTTCCCACCAAAGATGTTCGTCCATATTTTACCAATGTTAATCAGCAAATTTGTATTAATAAATCTATGTTTCAATATTACATGCACATTGATCTTCTGAAACGTTCAAGAGTCTACTTTAACAAAATTTCATCAAACATAAAATGTTTGCTTTCAGAAGCAATTAAATATAGCAACCAAATACAATTTTCTGATTTTCCCAAAAAAAAAAAAAAAAAAAACCAATTCTCCCAGTAGCTCTAACAAAAAACATTTACAGTAACCTTTTAAAGCGGCATGTAGAAACATCAAACTCATCCTAAGCATCTAACTTATTACCTTAACATCATTAATCCGACAACTGTTCACTTTGGAAATAACTCAAATAAGTGCCTGTATGTAACTATCTGAGAACTGATACATAGAATATGATAGAGCAACCAAATATGGAGAATGTGAAATGTTATTGAAAACAGAAGAACAGAGCCTAAGCTCTTACACTGGAATATCCAGAGCCTCAGCTCCTCAGAGAAAGAATATTTCTCTGCCCAAAATAACAACCAAAATGACTAACTGACTCCTCCAGCACCCCTCCCCCACTATCTAAGCTACCTTTCGTAACAACCTTGCCAACTCAGCAAGTCTAGTGATTCCTCTCTCCTAGGCCTTTCTTTTTCTTACACATATACACTTTCCACACATTGGGCTTCTCATAACTTGGACCAATTAGCAGGTTTCTATCAGAATATTAGTAATCAAAGGCATATTTACTCTGCAAAAAAACTTAACACTTTACATGAAACTGTACATACTTGTAGGGCATGTAGATCTGGATTGCAGCAACATCAATCCACAGTGCACAGCATTTCCCCATATTAAAAAAAAGTAACTGTAACTAGAACACATTCCAATCCTATACCTATATTTCTCCTGCCTGACACCAAATTGGCCCCAATGCTAAAACATCAACTTAAGCTACAAATACAACCGCTTTCTTTAGTAGCAAATAAATGAACTTCCACTTTCTTGTTATCTTTTTTAAAAAAAACCTTTCGGTTTTGTTTTCTTTGAAAATTGTTGCATAAGAATGCTCTCTTTCAATTGAGAAATCAGTGTTCTAAGAAAATATCATGCACTGACTGCATATCTCTTAGGAGCATCAAATATTGGGCCCAAGTAAGCTTCAGACAGAGATACAATAACCCGGTGGCAAGCCAAAGTTGAAGCTGTAATAATTATAAGAATGGAAGCCCAGCAAAACCGTAGCATCAATACTGTATCTCTACTTGCAGATTTTAGTACCTTAGAGAATATCACCCTAAGTCGTCGATCTGTAAAGATGGAATTATAATCATATGCTGGCACTGATTCTCTGTTGCTAGGTCCATTGGCCAATATCACCCCAGAATACTGAGTAACTGTAATTCCTTGTCCAAATAATTTAATCATCCATTGGCACAGTATGTCAGCTAAGATCCTGCAAAGTTGTTGGCGAAAATTTTTTCCCTCCTTTGAGACCATTGCTTTGATTAGTGAAGCTCCATCCTGTTCATTCAATGCAAAGTAAGTTTCCTTTACGCAAAATAATTGTTTCAGCCAAGTAAAGAACATCTTCAAACACAAGCATATTCCATTTTCCTTTCCCATTAATAACTTACAACAGTACTCCAACTAATAATACAAGACTCAGTACAATAAATATAGTCATACAGAACTAATTTATTTGGTACAATGAGAAGTTGATGACAATGTTAATCCACCAGAAGCTAGGGCAACCTGGAAAGATGTCGCAAAATGGCAACAAACTGAAACTAACTCAGTCCACTTACACATTAAAATATCAAAGCGAGAGTTTTCAAAAACCTCATTCTCTGAAAATCAGCAATTCATCAACCACATACAGCAAGTAAATTAACCATATATCTATTGCTAGTTATGAGACAAAGCAGTTTCAACATAACAAGCAACCAGTATAGACAACCCAGATAGGAATGGTGACAAAATCTTGAAGAACATAAAAGAAGCATGATAGGCAGCTTATAGCAACTCACAGCAGTCATTAGAAGTCTTCTAAGAACAACACCATCTTTGGATGGTAAAAGCCTCAAGACCAAGTTTGCAACGTCAAAAGTACCAGTGGCCTTATTTTGTAAATGATCAAGGGAAGTCTCACTATTTGATGCTACTAGTTGCAAGGCTTTCCTGACAAGGTATCAGAAGTATGAGATGCTATATTCACAGCTGTAAAACAATAGCAATTTATCAAGTAAAAATGGGTTAACGGAAACAGGCCAGCCTAATCCATAAATGACAGATGAGGAAGACCATGCCAAAAGCAAATCCTGCATGAATGTCTCTTGTTCAGCTTGAGTGTGTAGCAAAAGTGAAATAGACAGCTATAAGGCACTAGGTTTGCAGATCTACCTTGAGAGGGTGAGTATCACTTAGGTTTGTAGAAAAGGCTTTACTCAATGGTTAGAGTTTTCATGATATACTAACAGAAACTTCATAAAAATGACACTTGAAAGTTTCTAGTGTATTTTGGAGCATTAGAGATTTAAATCTTTGTATGTTTGTGCATTGAGTTCAACATAATTGTGAGAGATAGTGTAGACCTTTGAGAAGAGTAGTAATATCAACATACGAGTTTTGAATTATTGGTCTTCCCCAATTCAGTGATCACCTACTAAACCTAATATACCTAAACTAATATGATCTAGTAAGGTATATATAATATCACAATGAGCTCCAAAATAAAAACTACACCAAAATACTGAGGCGATTTAGTCTGTAAGCTTATGCTTGCTTTATGCTACTGCAGTCCTATGTCAAAACCTACTCCTGAGCCTACACCTAACTAAGCTTTAAATTAAATGGTTCCTTGAAATGATATTAGTCTCCTTGACCAATTGGTCAAGAGTTCCTTGCTACCTCCATGCTTTAAGCCCAAAGAGCATTCACATGATGGACTGTGTTAAAAATAAAACCCATTACAGGACCTTCACCTAACAGTTTAGGTCTCTAAGGTTTTAGGTCAAGTGGTTACTTCACAATCCTCATATTCTTAACAGAAATAGTGAACAGAAAGCATAGCTTGCTAATAAATTCCTAGTAGAACCCCTCTCTTTTTCCTTGATGTTTTTAAAATTTCAAGCTGTAGAATTTCAAAGAACATATCTCCTTAATCCTTTTATCTCTGCCATTTTATGTGCAAAGGATTAGCACTTGACAATTAACTAGAGTTCACTTTTCTTGATGTTGACATCATAATTTAGAAGTTCTTGCAAAATGGTTAATTGGAGATTCAGCAGAAAATACAATGCCTTCATCATATGTTACTTCAGCACACTAAAGCTCTTAGGATTCCTTTACCACTTAATATTATCTAGTTTGTCATGTGAAGTAATATGGGAGGGTTAACAAGAACACCGAATTTAGAAAGTTTAGGACCATGAAAGAAATTGGTTAGGACTTAGGCTTCAAAAAAAATTGGGAGAATTCCAAATAAGGAACTCGTATTAAAAATATTTACCACAAAGGAAAAATAACCACTTGAAGTGGTTCTTATGTATAATATATTGGCTTAAGGGAATGAATAGGAGAACCAACATTACTAATAGCAATAAGCAGCTCTTTCTTCTATAGATTTCTAAATTAAAGAGGAAAGTGCATAGGAATCACAAAAGAGCTTCAGATGCATACTACTGAGCGTTTAGTATTAGATAACAATATGCATTTTTCCTTTTATTCTTTTCAATCAAAGAGGGCCTTGCTGTTTACTACATAGTGGTTCGCAGCTGAAACTGAAAATACAATGTAAATAAATCCATAGAAAAAATATAAATGTTAGGTCAGAGAGTTAGCATTAAGAATTGTAATTAAAATTCTAAAAATATATCCAAAATACCGTAGACAAAATAGAAAAAGGCCTTGCCGTTTTGACATACCTAGTTGCCCCTACCCTCAAGAATAGGGAAAGCCTTTGCCATTGGAACTCCTTCTTTCTGTTTAGCAGCACCTGAACAGGAGAAAATAAAGTTAAAAGAAAGGGAATAATATTTGATAGTTCAGATAGCAATTTCAGTTTAAGGATCAAGTAATCTTGGTAGTTTAAGATATATTTAGAACAAACTGCATTGAGTACACATAACGGTTACGACAAAACCCATCAGTACAACAGAGATGATGTCTAATAGCTCACATAGATAAGTCTGCAAACTACTATAATTGGTATGATGAGACACGTCAAACCAAAAAATAAAATCTGAACCAATTCATATGTGGCTAAAGTTTAAACAAGATTCATATATAAAAACATATTACTTAATTTCGTCTCATTTTTCTCAAGAAAAAGGGATCAGGATCTATTCTTTATACTTTAACATCAGCAAACAACTACAAACACATGATAACATGTTACAGTTCTGCGAACTATTGGCACAGAGCTCATTGGTCAGAGGATTATAATACCGAATACAATATTCTTCTTGTTTCAGCTGAGTTTTCTGTGAGAAGTTTCCGAACAACATAAGGGTATGCAGCTTCAAAAGTCTTAAAGTTTCTATCTGCAGCTATAGCCAAACCTGAAATTGTTTCAAAGCAAAATACAAGTTGAAGACAATGAAACGAGAATATTAGAAAATCAATACAATCATTTCAAATTACTACATGTTGATGTATACATGATGAATAGAACTTCTTATCAGTATGACAATAGGTGAGCATCCTAGAAGTAATTTACATGTGGTATTGACAGTTTACCTTCCAAGGAAGCTAGGGATCGTAAGACAAGTGTATAATATGGTGGCATACGGAAATGATACTTGAGTGCTACAGACCAGATCTTTCCCAGAACCTTGAGGAAAATTTATTGAAAAATTCAGTAACTGAAGAGATGAATGCTTACAAAAGCAAAAATAATTATAAATTTAGAAAGCCAACTATTAACACATGTTCAACTAGATTGCAACTATTACTTTACTTAAATATAAATTATCAGACAAATACAGATTTTAAATGTATATGCCGTAGGAAATGCTAGTATTAATTTCCCATAACAAAATATTTAGCACTAATATTAACAATGACATATACCGGATGAGAGTTACTGATAGGCTCCCACGAGTAACTAAGGTTTACTCAAGGAAGAAACACCTAAAGGTAAGTGGGCCGGGCCTAGAGGGAGGAAAGGCAAACACTGTCTTTGATGTAACCAACTGCTGAGTTGGCAGAGAGAGAAAGAGTGGGAAAGCACCATGAGGCAGAGAAGGGGGGTACTTCTGTTAGGGGGATTGTGGGAAGGAGTAGGCAAGAATTGGCATGGGTTTGGGAGGGACTAGACACCCTTTACTTGTCTAGAGCTATCTTCTTCTTTCTCTTGTGCCTCTGTTATTTTAATTCCCTAAAAGTACAATCTCTGGTACTGATATCATCTTGATATCAACCAGACTATTCAGTGAACTTCTTGAGAGTTATTGTTCTCTTTACTGTTTTTCTGGGTTCTTATCAGTTACTTACACTTAGACCAATTTCTAACAGAGTAGTATATGCCGGAACAGGTGTCAACTAGAAGGTTACAATTGAAAATATTGATTTAACAAAGTAGTATATGGATTTGGCATCATATACAAATGATATCTTTTGTTATTTTGATTGATCAAATCATTACGTAACAAAACAAAAAATAAAAGAGCTCATATTTATATCAAACAACTTCAAAGTGTAGTTTTAATTTTAATTACTCCACTTGTCCAGAGCAACAAATCTATAGCTTTTAAACTTTATCAAACAATACAATAAAATACAAACACCCTTCATCATATGGATGCATTCAAATAGAAATTGATTGTATTTATACACTAGGTAGAAGTATAACTCTCAATGAGACATAAGAATTAGGTAATCTGATTTTTTTTTGTTGATAAAAGAAGAAATTCATCAAGATGGGAAGAAGATAATTACAAAGAGTTTGGAGGATAAAGGATCCTCCTTAACGTTTAAAAAAAAAACACACACAACAAAGAAAAAAAGAAAAAATCAATGGATCAAAGCTGCCCAATCCCTCAACATATTTGTTAGGGAAACCCCCTTAAAAGGATCATGTGTTTTACACCATATAGAAGCCAAATGCCTAATCTTATCCCAAATCAGCTGACGTGCTAAATAGACCTCCTTTAAGATACGAGTTATGCTCCAACCAAATGCACCAAAGTGTACGATAAATGACACATTGCCACAGAAATTTGGCCCCTTTAATTCTACCAAAACAATTAAAGCTAATCATAAAAAATTGGTCCAAAGACCTAGGGCACACCCAACATTCACCAAAAAGGCACTTAGGTAATCTGATTATCTATCACAAAAGAGATATTTAGTTAGGGAGAATTACAATTTAGGAAATCCTGGTGAACGTATTTCCAATTTAGGAATAACTAACCAGAACCAGAAAGAATGGTTAATCAATGTTGATTGAAAGAGTGGTTTATAAATGATCATATATTAACTTAATTATGCAGTCTTCATAAAATTTGCTTAATTTGTTTCCTAATTGGAAATATGTTCACTCAGACTTCCTCAATTGTACTTGTTTCTATGATTTAATGAGTCATATAAAAAAAATTCAAAGTTTAAAGCTCAAAAGAGTGGGTCCTCTTCATTGTTTATTAGTAACCTGTCTGCATTGCACATTTTTCTAACTTAATTGTGTCGGTCCTTCCACCTGTGAAAATCTATATCAAGCACCAAAGATGCTTCTACAAAAAACAGTCCACACCCATAGGGATGGCAATGGTTTCAAAAAATTTGGATATCCGATACTATCTAACCAAAAAAATATCAAATATCCAAACAATTACGGATAGTGGTCGGTTTTTTATGTTAAAAGTATATTATCAGTTTGATTATGGTCGGTTTCAGCTTTACCCTTTGCATATCTGATACCGACCATATATCTATACATACAGATATATTTGTTAAAAGAATCAACAATATATTAATTGCATACACGTATGATTTGAATTTCATATGACTTCATTTCTGTTGAAATAAGTTGTATGTGAAGAAAATCTTCTATCTATTTTTATTATTTATAGGAGAACATGATTAATT
The DNA here is from genome assembly GCA_023212625.1 of Styphnolobium japonicum. NCBI lineage: Eukaryota > Viridiplantae > Streptophyta > Magnoliopsida > Fabales > Fabaceae > Styphnolobium > Styphnolobium japonicum. The sequence continues at coordinate 11,296,118 of JALBWW010000013.1, forward strand.
TTATGGAAATTTTGGATATCCATACCCAGTGTATCCATAGACATATCAATGTGGTTGGTTTCGAATATTTCACATTCTTTGGACATTAGTTGTGGTGGTTTGAGTTTTAGAAATGAAATTTTCTTCTCAGTTGTAGTTAGTTTCAGATAGTGGGTATGCATTTGATTTCAGTTATTGACTATGGTTAGTCAAAAATTAGTCGGAAATCCTACCATTGCCATCCCTTGACACTCACAGACAGTTTGCACTGTCATCTGACATACATAAATTCAATGACTACTCTTGTTAAAGATGACTCTCACCTTGCTGAACTTCACATCAGGAATGCCATCTTTAAATTCTACTTCTCCCAAGGCCTGTTCCAGTTCCTGAAAGTTCAATAGAGATTTAGAAAGTTAGTCGTGTGGACATAAGTTTCAAAAGTACGCAGTCCATACAACAAAAAACTGTTTGTATGAGAATGATATTCTTATTTGTATAAAAATATTCAATATTAAGAAGACTAAATCCTGAGATACAAATATTATACCAGGGTAACAAGTCGGATATTTGTCCCTGGCCTCACAACATCCATATCAGTCAGAGCACGGACAAGGGATGCCCAGTCACCATTTACTATATGAACTATTGAAGCGAGCATAGCAAACTGATGCCTTTTTTCCATTTGACAAAGCAAACCAAAATCCAGAAACCTATCACAGAAATAATAAGTTAAAAAAGAAATGGATTTTTGTGATGAAGGAAAACAATAATTTATTCAGATTGGAAAGGGAAGGAAAAACAAATACCCTATTTGTCCTGAGGAAGTGTAACGCAAGTTACCAGGATGTGGATCCGCATGCAATAAGCCTGTTTCAAGAAGTTGCACCAATGTTGCTTCAACACCCTTGTTGACCTGAATTAATCAATGTGTAATAGAAGTAAACATTCCTTAAATATGACGCTTTCATAATAGTGAAGCACTCAGTCTCAGACACCAAATGGAGCAAGGTTTTAGTAGAATCTCAGTAATTCTTAATTGATGAATGATTCGGCTGAGTAATAACAGGGTCAAATAAGCTAATGGAAGATTGATGAAGCAATTTTACCACTACCTCAATACAGAGCCATATTTATTTTGCAATTGAAACTCTTTAGGATTAGAAGGCCAAAAGTTCCCTTTTTACTTGTTTATACTTTTATTGTAATTCTACTGGAAAAAAAATTGATAAATCTTCAATAATTCAATCGGGTCCTAGCATTGACCAACAGGACATTATCTAACATTCACGATATACAAGATTTTTTCGCAATATAAAGACAAAAGTGGATAAACGCATTTGTGTTTACATACCAGATCAAGAAGACGCCTTTTTGCATCTATTTTCTGCCTTTCTGAATATACAGAGACATTTCCAACTGAGTTTTCAGTAGATACAGAGAGCAAATCTGTTGGACTTTCACCAACCATCCACTCCATAGTCAGAACTCGCTTTCGACTTAAATGTAGAAATATTTTTGGCACACGCATGAAACCAAAGGGAGAGTGAACTTCCTGTATGTAGCAAGAACAAGTCAGTTGAAAGAGCAAAACATTTATCACTGTTTTGTCAGAAACCAATTCAACCTAAAAGCTTAAGCTGTCAGGGTATAATCCAGAAATAGGCTTTAACTATATCTCTAATACACACCCTTGCAAGAAACCCTTTTGGTTTCAACAATGAACAAAGCACAGGCCTGCCTATATTGGTCTTCACAATTTTATTTGGAAGAATCATGCACAATAAAATGTAATTGTTAGGCACCCTCCTATGCTAGATGACGTGGGGAATGTGAGGGATGAGAGGGAAAATAAGGGAGAGGGCTGAGAATGTAACCCAGCTGCCCACGTGGCAAGTGGAAGGGGGAAAAGGGAGGGAAATTCCGTTAGGTTATTCTGTTAGGATGTGAGTATAAGAGAGGGAGGGGGGGAGAAGAAAAAGGCAAGCAAGAATTCAGTAGAGAGGAGTGGGATTTAGGAGGAAGCTAGCCCCTCGAAGAGCTAGCCTAGTTTCTGTAATTCCGATTTCCGATTTTTGTAATTCTGGATTTCAATCCCAGTTTCTGTAACTGAGAAGAGGTCTCTATCAATTGGTATTAGAGCCATCCCCCATGTCTCTCAGTTGCAAACAAGCGGCGCGGGTGGTTATGCCAGCATTGCAATGTTCGCCCAGGACTAGTCAAAGGGCTAGTGCGTTGCCAACCCGCATCGGCCCGGGCTGCAGCACGTGGTGGAATATTAGGATCCAATCGCAAGATATGAGACTTGAGTCCCGCATCAGATGTATGGGATCCAAATGTGGGGTTTATATGGCCTTGGACTCTCTCGCCTTAATAGTTAGCTTTTGGGGTGTGGTCAATAATTTACAAAAAACTTCTAGAAACTACAGTTGAAGTTTAGATTTTCATTGCCATTCTAACCTAGTCATTAGTACACAAACCATTCAAATGCAAAATATGGCAGTAAGGGTATACAGGCTTGACCTTTACAGGTTTTAGGCAACTATATTCCAAATATTCACAAAAATAATAAAATATGTGCAAAGTTTAAACCCTAATGAAAGATTTCATTAATGCTCTAAATTATCCTGTTTCTTGAACTCATCAGATTGTAAACATAATTAAACTCCAATTGATATGTCACTTATTACCAGAAACTTTGAAGCATTTGCAGCCTCTAAAGTGTAATCCAATTCACCAACAAAACCTTTCCCAAGCTCATCAGCATATAGGCGAGGGTCACTCTTTCTCTTGGCAATCTTTTGCAGCAGCCCCAACTGAAATGGTTAAAACACACACTCATTTAAGAATTCGACGGGGACAGAGTAATACTAGTATAAATCCAATAGAGGTCAATAGTCAATACAAACCCCAAGGCGAAGGATGTAGATATCCCGCACCACCACATGATGCAAATTAGGACGCTGAACTTTTACAGCAACATTAATACCATCAGTAGTATGGGCAAAATAAACCTAGAAAAAAATGCAAACAAATAAATGAATAAGACATAACCATTATATCCACACCTACACTTCTAAATAAATGCAGCCACATGCATCCACTTCACACTAATAATATTTAATTATGCATGGCACTCCTGTGTCATAGCAAAAAAGGTACCTGACCAAATGACGCAGCAGCTATAGGTTCCTCAGAAATGTAACTGAAGAATGATTCCAAAGGAGAACCTAATTCTTCCTCAATAATCTTCATGGCAACAGTCCTGGGAAAAGGAGGGATTTGCTCATGCAGTTCAGACAATGCCTGCAAGAACTCAATTGAAATATATAGACATAAATAGCCAATCCAGTTATTCAAACTGTTAGTAGCATTACAATCATGACACAAAGGCAAGATATAAATGATTCTGTAAAAAATATAAAAATTCAGAAGATATTCAATAGCTTTTGTATATTTTACCGAAAGTTTCATGTAAACAAACAGATAGAAACCACATGAAAGAAACTCAAAGACCCTTTCTGTGCACATTAGTATTACTGCTATAGAATAGGTTTAAAGCTCAATCACCATTAACTTTGATATATAACCATATATTATCATCACCTAACATGGCAGTATCACTTCCATACCAAATAGTTAGCCCTACCTTGGCACATTCATCGCTAGAATGAAATGTCCAACAATAAAGAAATAGCAACATAGAATAGTATTTACTCTAACCTTGGACATCTCAACACCAATGATATCTGGCCTTGTGGAAAGAGACTGACCAACTGCATCACCAATCAAATGAATGTAACAACGATATCGTTAATCTTGTGACTGCAGGAGAGAAATGAAAGCCCCAACAAATTGTTTTACAGCAACAGGCATCCCAAAAATCATATAAAGCATAATAATGAAATGATGATAAGAATTTGATTTAGCAAATAACAATTGTACTAATGCGTCAAATAGATCAAATTCCTCACCTTTTATAAAGGTGGGACCAAGATTAAGCATTGTTTCCTTTAACACCATCCCAAAATTATATTGAGATGTTTTATCATCCACATCCTCTTCAGCTTTTAGTCGTAGAAACTTTCTAATCCCTGAAGTTCGAATACTGATCACAGCAGAGGCAAAGGAGGAAAATACCTTCCAGAATGCAATATAACTCAATAAGGATACACTTCAAGAAATGGTCTAGAAAGCATCTTGTCACCAATTTCAAACCCATTGAAAGAAACATCTAATATAGGCTCAAATTAGCTACTATGTAGAGTTCATTATGACAGTTTCGTGTATTAACATAATGCACATCTTTAGCATGTCTCCTAGACGTATGGAGACTAATTTTTGAAATTAAATACTTAAACCTCCCCCCCCCCTATCTACAAAAGGCAATCCTTTACAGATAGAAGTTGAATAAAATAAGTAATAAATCTCAACTGTTAAATGCACTCAGAAAAGATAGAAGTCATATAGATGCAACATATGTAAGAAAACCACACATAGATGCGATTGAATTCACTAAAGCAGAAAATGTTCCTACTTGAATTTCAAAGAAATCCAACAAGTGGGCAACTAAAGCTCATCTATCATACCTGTCAATCATTCATACACAGATTAAATTCTTTCATATATTGCAAACCTTCAAAAGAGATGTGTCAATTAAATTAAATAAAAAAAATTTAAAAGAAAAAGAAACATCAAGGCAAGAATTAAATAGTGTCAATCCTAAGTATTGCATAATTATTATTATGCTAAGAAAATAAGGAAATGACTGCTGCTTGCATGGGAGACATTGGACCGACAATCCTTCCTGAGCCCATAGTCCCTGGGCTAGTACATATATACCATTTTATCCATGCAGTAACCAATTCATCTTCTACTAATACATAAATGAATGATTGTAATGCATTAGTATTTAAGTAAGCAGGTTACATCGGAGCCCTATGACTCTAGCTAAAAGGAAAACTAGATAAAAGAGACGTTTTGAGATGTTAAAATTCAGGGAAATTTTCACAAGGTAACCTAATGATTTATGAAGGAAAAAGGCAGATTCATAGAATCATTACATGCCTTTATTCAAATGGCCAATCCAACTACCTCAAGAATACGAAGGGCCACCACATGGGGCCTGGCGCTGAAATACTGAGCAACATCCTGAGGATCATAGACTTCAGGAAGTGGCCTAGACCAAATCTTAGACAAATAATAGAAGTAACCAGCATATGCTTCCAAGGCCTTGAGATCAGACATGAGCAAATCCACTCCAGATAATCCTGGAAGACAATGAGAGATCAAATCGATACATATAAAGAATGAATAAGTAAATTGTATCGTGGCTGCTGTTGCTAAGATGCATTTCAAAATACGAATATTTGTACTTAATGTTATCTTAATTTACAAGAGTGCAAAGGAACTTGCATTGAAGACATCTATGATAGTAACTTCATTTAGCTGAATCTTAAACGCAAAAATATGACAATTAGATCTTCCCTTATTCCAAATCGAGGTTTCTTTTGAAAGTCTAATAAATAAACATACCAATAGACAACAAAATAAAACAAAGCAATTCCGATAGCTAGCGGGATTTGATGTTTTCCCAATGAAATGCAAGGCATCACATGGATTTGAACAAGAGCATCACCCAGGAATCACCATTACCTATCAATAATCTCATTAACCCCCCCACCGAGGAACCTAACATATGCAAAAATTAACAAGATAAACCATCACAAAACATTCTCCCCATGAACTCCAACCAATTTTTTCAACCACATAACTTGTGCACGGCACCATCTTACTCCAGAAATACACAAGTTCCCAACTTTTCATTCAAGAGGAGAAATTCAAATATGCTATAAGAACACTACTCTCAGCAGTTTTTTAACAATCAGATTTGATTTAAATTTTATTAAAAAAAATATTTTAAATTTAATGCAACTGCATATATGATTATGTGGTGCAACGTGTTTCCTTTTTAGTAAAATGACTACATGAGAATCTCTCATTCAAGAGAGTCAGTCACATTACCATCAATCATCCACACAATTCAACAAAACAGAGAACAGACCCACTAACATTTCAAGCAATGCATTTGCACCAATCACAAAAAATATCCAATACCCATTTCACAGAAACCACTGAAACATCAAATTAGGCACTGCCCACATGCAAAAGAACCATTTTTTTTAGACTACCTGGGTACCAAGGCTGAGGCCAAGAAAGAGGAGAAAAGGGAGGAGCGAGAGGGTCTTCGAGATTGCGAAGCCAAACAAGGTCTTCGATTTTCTTCGCAACCTGGGGAATGCGAAAGGCCTCGTTGGCCCACTCAAAGCCTTTGCCAATTCCTCTCTTCATGAACTCCATGTCCTTCCCAACCACCTGAGCAAAGTGGCTGAAATTGCCCAAAGCTCGCTGCTTCTTCTTCTTCTTGCTGTTGTTGTTGTTGTTCTGCGGGCTCCTCCACGACGCCGTTGCCCGCGCGGTGAGAAGGGCGGAGATGGGTGGCGGTGACGGTGGCGCAGCTGCTATCGCCGTCGTCATGGGGGAAGAGAGAGAAACAGGTAGAATAGTTGGAAAAGAAAATAATAAATTAAATAAAAATAGTATGTATTTGTTGCATGCGATGTGATTATTATTATTATTATTATTATGGTATTGGTTCACGAATCACAACCGAGTGAGAGTGGTGAAGAGAACTAGTGGTGGTGGTGGGCACTAGCCACTAGGCATGGGAAATAGATACTATTACTGCTATGTCACCGTGTTGTGTAATGTTTCTGTGTGGCTGTGGCACACACACCTCACCCCGCCACAGGATCTCATCCGGGATTACCCTGTTATCTAAAACTTTTTTTATATTGATTAATTATTAAATATTTATTAATTATTAGTTAGACTCGTTGAATTCAAGAAAAAATGACTTACAATGAAATTTGTCACATTCTAACGTGAGAGATGTTATAAGTCTTAGCAATGACTTATAATAGTATTTATAAATAATTTACTAAAAAAAATTACTAGTAAGAATTCAATCAAACATCTTTATATATCCCATCAATTAAGTCAATCTTAATTAATAAAAACAAATCAGGGTAAAATAACAATTCTTAATAGGCAAATATTATATGAGCTCGCTGTACTAACAAGTGTTGAGTATAATAATAAATGAGTTGTAATCTTAAAATGAGAATACAAATTTAAATGATTGTTAAATAATTTAAATTCTTAAATGATTCTTAAAATGAGCTCGCTGCACTAACAATTCTTAAATGATTGTTGGGAGAGTTATTTAATCGGAAACGTATCAATTTGTGAAAACATGTAAAAATACTTTAAAAAAATCAATAATATACTAATGAAATTACTAGTAAGAATTAAATTTAATACTTTTATATATCATTTCAATTAAGCCAATCTTAATTATTAAAAATAAATCAAGGTAAAATAACAATTCCTAATAGGCAAATATTATATGAGCTGGCTGGACTAATAAGTATTGGGTATAATGGAAAATGAGTTACATTCAAATACAAATTTAACCTTGGTGAAGGTAATTGTTAAAAGAGTTTTCTAATCCCGACCGTATCAATTAATAAAAACATGTAAAAATACTTTAAAAAGCTAAAAAGTATGAGCTCGCCTACATTTTGTGAAGATATAAGCGACCCCACGAACTACAGACTTTTGAAAGCTTTTAGTTTTTTCCTCTCTTGCCTAAAATCTGGACTTCAAAAAAAATTTCTTTTACTTATCTATATATATTGTAAAACATATTTCATGTCTTGTGAATAATATCACATATCAAATTCATGTTAATTAATTTCTTTTTAAACTTTTACTCTACTCGTAATGAAATGTTTCAAACTAAAACGCAATTTATGTCATTTTATCTTATTGCCATGTATCACATCTTAATTGACATATCCAATTATTCTTAATTAATATTTTATGCATTGTTAATCTACTAATATCGAGAAATTAAAGGATTCAATTTTCTCTTTTTCATGATGTACGTATCTTTTGCTTAGTAAGGACAAGTATGACTTCCACCATTGTTGTCCTGATGAATTAACTTCCATTTTATACTTTTTTTGTATTATGTTATTTGTTAATAAATTTCATCATTAGCCTGCAATAATGTGTGCCCAATATATTAGTATGTATAAAAAATAATAAAGAAGAAAATTATTATTTTTTAATAAATAAAACAAGTGATAAGTGAGTAGGGATGTGGCTTTTTTATATCAATATATCTAAAAAAAATTTTATTTATCATTTTATCACACTTTAAAAATTATGTACCAAAATATTTTATTTTTTTTTATGTTGAGAAGTCGATTTGGCTCAAACCGACTTCTCAACATGCTTTTTTTTTTAATTTGAAACATGTTGAGAAGTTGGTTTGGGAGAAACCGACTTCTCAACAGGATGTTAAAAAAAATTTGAATTTCAACGTTGAGAAGTCGGTTTCCTCCAAACCGACTTCTCAACAGGTTTTTGTTTTTTAAAAAAAACATGTTAGGAAGTCGGTTTGAGTCAAACTAACTTCCCAACATGAGAAAAAAAAAAGGAATATTTTGGTACATAATTTCTAAAGTGTTATAAAATGGTATATAATTTTTTTTAGATATATTTATATAAAAAAGCCTAGGGATGTTGATGATACCATATGACTTGGTTTGGACTTCAACTTGAATCACAATTATCTCCCACAAATTCTGATTTTAGGCTTGCCCCTTATGAACCAAACAATGAACTTGACCCAATATGGTTATGAGTGATGAGTATTGATGGGTCAGTGGTTGGGTGAAAATAGAAAATCATGTTGATGATCTGTGACTGCTCCACAATAATTCCTATTAACCAAATTTTGAATTACAATTCTCAAAAACCGGAAACGTCTAACACACACCTAAATGAAATAGGTATACTCATGCTCTATTTAATTGTAACCATTCATTAAGAATAATAAAAGGTAAAAATGCATCCAACGGCATACGATTATAATTATCAACCGATTAAAGAGGTAATGTTGTTAATTACAAAAATGCCTCCCTTTTTATCTGATTCCATTCCAGTCCTACCTTCTTTTTTTTCTTTTTCTTTTTTTCAGTAAATTACATTACTACCTTCTCTGTTATTGTAAAAAATCAGATAAGACTTAAGAGCACAAATCATTGAAATCAAGTTCGTTGATAGCTCTACCCTTTCTTCCCTTTCAATCCTCTGCTTCATTCATCACAAACAACCTCTGCAAAAATTAATAATCTCATACATACCCTTAATTCCCCCCACTTCAAGTTACCTATTTATTCAACCAACCCAAACTAAACAATCAGCTATTTTTTCTTTTTTCTTTTTTCCATCTCCTACACTTTAGATTCTTTACTAGGAACATAATCCCAGCAATGAAGAGCAGGTGTTGGAAGACTTTCCTGTTACAGATCCCTCAGCCCTCAACCCATCAAATGGCGGCAACCTTGACAGCACCAATGGCTCTTGCCCAACAAAATGTTTCTCTTACCTCTGCTGCTCCCTTCACTGTCACTCCAACACAACCTTTTCCTCGAACTCCCCACCATCCGCATCATCACGTTGTAGCTTGTTGAACGCTGCATCATTCCATGATTCAATAGAATATACTTTCCTCCTATCCCCAATACCACCACCCCTCAACAGCTGCGTGAAACGCCAATCCTCCTTCCACACCAATGGCGGCGGCAACTGCGGGATCAGATTCGCATTCGAATAGTAATAATTCACACACGTTGGATCAGCCTGAAGCTTGTCCTCGCTCGCAATACCTAAAAATCTCTTAGTAGGCAGTGGGAGGCACTGGCCCACTTTGTAACCTGCTGAGTTATCTCTCCCTCTCACCTCCCCCTCTCACTCACTTCTTGTTGATGCCTCTGCTCGCGAATCATAACGCCCAAATCCTCGTCATAATCTAAGATTTTAGCATTGATCGATTCGCCACATCTGACATAATCTTCGAGTAAGTGTTGCTGACCATTAGATAGGACAATGAACCTAGTGAAAAATATACACAGAATTGCATAAAGATTGAAACTCAGGATACTACTTGATGGAAGGCAAGGCAACCAAGAAGGAGTCATGGGATTTATATATATATATATATATATATATATATATATATATGAATTAAAAATTCATAACGAGATTGTGAATCCCGTTATGAATTTAAATGAAAAAGTTAAATAAAATATTATAGTCATGCATTTAAAAAAATAAATTCAGGCATGGATAAAATTTTAAAAAAATTAAGGCATAACAAAGTTATTAAACAATAAATTTAGAATATGATAACTGGCTTGCTAATTTTGAGAATAAATGTAAAATAAAATATAAAAATTTGAATTCATGAAATTAAAAAATAAATTTTTAAAATTAAAATTTAAGGACCACATTGCTAAATCCTCATGGATTAAAAAATAATAGTAAAATATAATTAAAAAATCACTTTTAAAAAATAGAATGGATGAAATAAACAATATTAAAAAATTAAAATAAAACCCATAATGGATTTTAAAAAAATAACTTGTTTGGACTTAAATGCAAAAACAGAAAGATAAACCCTTTAACAATAAATAAGAAGAGAGTCCTTTTGTGAAATATCATAAAACTTGTGTTAACCTATGATAGTAGGTAAATTTCATTGAATATACATGCACTACTTTCATAATTATCGGTAAGATGACCTGGACCTTGATGGAATTCACAATGCTCATTTGGATTGTTTCTCTTTCGAGTAAAGGATGACTTGGCTCCTTTAGCTCAAATAGGCCCTCTTCTTTCAACTTGGGAAGCATTTGACTCATGGACATGTAAATAAAAGTTTACTAAATCACCTATTTCAGCTACGATAACTCCTTGAAGACGTGAGTTGGAATGGATCTTGGAAATTGGAACTGATGTTGTCTACTTCAGGCGACCTCAAGTCACTAGGTCCACTAGTCTTCTCCAACTCAGTGAAATTGGATTCATCAATCCTTATAGTTAATTGGATCTTTCTTTGGGAGTAGCTACAACTAAGATGTATCACTTTTTTGTTATTTAAGGAGTAGAGAGTTTAAAACCCGATCTGATTTAAAAATTTGATCTTGTTCTAAAGTATTTAGGTTGGAATTGAATCCTTCTTTTTAATTTGATGTATTTTTTGAGTCAAGACCAGGTTATTTTTTGGATCACCCTTGCCTGGCCAATATTGCATAGGTTTTTTTATAATAATTTTTTTATATATTATTGTGACATTTTTTAAATGTTAGATTTTGATCAAGTATTGTAACTTTCCATAATTTTAGTTATTATATCATTTACTTATTATGTAATTGTCAATAAAATTAGATTTTTATATGAGCAAAAAATAGTAGATACAAATAAAAAGAAAAACATGACATAAAAAAATATTTTATCTATCTAAATTAGGTTGGCCTGAATCCAGATATGATCAGGCTCAAGTCATAAAAATTGACTCGATCAAAACTTCAAACCAAAATTGGGGTTAAGTTAAACGTAGCCCTTATACACCCCTCTTAATAAGAGTGGTCTTTAACTCTTAAGCACTATACATAAAGCCTATTAGCCATTTGGTGAAATTTTCTCCCATGTTTTTGGCATTGGATTCATCCAATAGCAATGACTGCATTATTTATTGTTCAAAAGTTTATTAAATAAAAAATATATCAATGCATTTTTTATACAAATTATATATAGTCAAATATTTTTATATTCTAATTATATATATATTTTTTATAACTTTAAGTTGTTCATCTAATATTATTCTATAATCAATACTATTAGTTGAGAATATTATCTACGAAAAAAAAGTCCCCAAAAGAGAAATTTAACATTTTTCTACAAGCAGGGCTATATATGTTGTTTGACCAATTGACCTTGGATCATCGATCAGAACATAGAAGATTTTTTTTAACACAAATTGCATTCCAGAAAGTCAGAAATCACAATTTCAATTTTCAACTTCCACAAAAAAGGAATCTAAACCAGACAATCTAGTTGATTTTTTTGGATCTGCCATTCAACCTCCACCACACACAAAACTGCCCTGATATCCATAGGATGTTCCACATGGACAACCAAACTGGATATCCAAATACAACGTGGACCAATAACAAGTCACATGCTAGCACCATCACCCAATGGCAATCCACTTTAGGATTCTCTTCTATATCCCATTCTCATATCATATACTTGCATTTCCCATACCAACTACCAATTGCCATTCCTTTCTCCCACCACAATCCACTCTCAGAATCATTCAGAAAAGCCACTTCCAATTCTGAGAATGGCTTCCAACACTTTGATGAGCTGTGGCATTGCCACTACCTCTGCCTTCCCTTCTGTCCTTTCTTCCTCAAAGTCCAAATTTGCCACTGCAGCCCCACTCCCCTGCGCTGCTTCCAGTGCCTCATCTCGCCTCACCATGACTGCTGACTGGATGCCTGGCCAGCCTCGACCACCTTACCTTGATGGTTCAGCTCCTGGGTATGCATATGCATATTTGTTCCACAGAGATTTATAGTAGTGCTTCCTCAATCAATGATTCAATAACGTTAAAGAGAGTTCTTATAGCGTTTAGCTTAGTGATTTGTTTCTTTGTGGGTTTCTGTTTGATGATGATTTGTGCATACATGTTGTAATTTTTTTTTGTTTCAGTGACTTTGGATTCGACCCTCTTCGTCTAGGTGAAGTGCCAGAGAATCTTGAGAGATACAAAGAGTCAGAACTCATTCACTGCAGATGGGCTATGCTTGCTGTTGTAAGTGTCTCTTTTGAAGTTGTTAGATTTTACTATGTAAGAAACTTGCAAAACATGCATTAAGTCCTTACTTATAGTTTAAAGAGTTTAATTTTCATCCACCGTCGTATAAATTTTTTTTTACAATGACATCTAATCATATTTTAACCAAATCATTAAAAGAGTTTCACTATCATAACAATTACTTAGAAAGTCTAACTTTTTTAATGATATGTCAACACATAATTGGACGACAGTGTAATTTACACTGATAGTGGATTAACATTAAATCATAATTTAAAATATGTAGCTTCCATGACCCTGCATTTACTTGGGTTATACCTTATTGTGTTTCATCCAAACATATGCCGACTCTTTTTTTTCTCTCTTTCCTTTTTTCCCTTTTTATATTATACTTGAAAAAATTAGTCCTTTCTGAATTCAATGGAAAAGCACAATCTATTTCTACATGGTTGTCACCTGTCACTTGTCACTAAGGTGAATAGCAATAGCATTCTCTATGTGGTAAATAGTTGGACTTAACACACAAAGTAGATACTAGGTAGCCTCAATTTGACAATTTCTTGCATTTCTGATATTCTCTTTACTTGTCCCCTATAGTTTGAAAGAATAAAACTTCAGTATGCTTAAATTTCATATATTTTGCAGCCTGGGATTTTGATACCAGAGGCGTTGGGTTTAGGCAATTGGGTACAAGCACAGGAGTGGGCTGCAGTTCCTGGGGGCCAAGCAACCTACCTAGGCAACCCTGTTCCATGGGGCACCCTCCCCACCATTTTGGTCATTGAATTCCTAGCTATTGCCTTTGTGGAGCACCAAAGGAGCATGGAGAAAGACCCCGAGAAGAAGAAATACCCCGGTGGTGCTTTTGATCCTTTGGGATACTCCAAGGACCCTTTAAAGTTTCAAGAATACAAAATCAAAGAAGTTAAAAATGGTTAGGACTTCTGAGCTATAAGATCTCTACTATTTGTTACTCACATTAGTTGTATAGAAAACTGATCTGATTTATTACTTGTTCCAATGTTTAGGTCGTCTTGCTCTGTTGGCTTTTGTGGGGATCTGTGTTCAACAATCAGCTTACCCTGGCACTGGACCCTTGGAGAACTTGGCTACTCACTTGGCTGATCCGTGGCACAACAACATTGGGAATGTCATTATTCCCCCATCGGTTTTTCCTTGAAAATTCAGTCTTTGTCATAACAGCTCATTGTAAAACTCCATGCAACATTTTGTGATAAATCAGATGTCGCCATGTTGGTATCCCTGTGTTGTAATTAAACTTAGGATTAATGTGTTTCAACTTTCAAAATCCATACTGTAGTAATTCTTGTTTCGGAGAAACAAAGCATAAAGCGAACTTTCAGCCAAGCAGATGATTTGCACCACATTCATATCTGTTTAATGCACAACACATATCCAGAAAGTGCTAAAATGCTAATAAAATGACTTACGTGAGATTCGACCGTGAGATCAACTGATCAAGTGATCACCAAACCATCCTGTTACCACTTGAACTACAGCTCTTGGACACTTGTGTAGAAATTAAGACATAAATAGCACATTGTTCACGTCTGGATACCACATGGGCTTCCGATGTCAACTTCTGATTTCCGCAGCTATTGGAGAGCTCTCTAAGATGGGGGTAGTACCTGCAATAAACACTCTGGCACTCAACTCAATGATAGTAGAGGGTAGGCTAGTCCCCTATTTATACCCGAGATCAAGGTTTTAAATCTAAGTGATGTGCCTGTAACATCTCGGTCATGGCAAGCTGCTAAGTGATGTGCCTGTAACATCTCGATCACGGCAACCTGCTGCAACTGCAACATTTCGCAATTATGGACTGCATTAGCCGCAACGACGATTTAAAACCTTACCTAAGATGTTAGAGTTTGTGAAGGAACTTCCTCCTTGAGCATAAGGAGTCTCTTCCCTTTCCTTATCAAGTGACCAGATCTAAACTGTAAGCATTTGAACAATTATAGTAGTACTGAACACACATTCATATGTAAGATGTCACAAGAAAGACATTAATTATCAAACAATCTAATGTCTAAAACCTTTGTTGCCCATATAACAGAATTTGTGGAAGAAATTTGAAAGGGTTCGATGCGTTATGCAACACACTAACAACAATGAAACATATAATAAGTTAGCTCAAACAAATAGTCAGTTAATTAAAAATAATCAATATGCTAACTAAAAAAAAACGCAACTCAAGTTAGATAAATGTGAGTGTGCACAGAACAAGTCAATAAAATGGTCACAAGCACAAGTATCATGTAGGAAACTTTAGAGCAGGAGAAGAACAGAAAAAAAGAATTTTTTTTATCTTATTTCACTCACACACATTGAAAAAGGTGATCAAGCATTATAATAGCACATTCCCATGCTGAGGTTTGAGATATCTTAAATTTTTAAATGTGGCCCATAAAATTTAACAGGATAAGGTTTGTTTGTAGTATAAAAATCTTATATAATGATAAGATGGAAGTAAAGCAACGCGAGTTGTGAGACTAATATTAATTTTGTTACCACTCATATGGAGTGTGAATTTGGTTATTTAATACTTGTTCACTCTGATAGTAATACGGCTTAGAACTACAATCTTGTAGTTGTTGCGGTTGTATTCAATGATAAATACATATCTTTTGAGAAAACAAACTTGACCAGAGACGAAACTAATAAGGGTAACGTTATTTGTAGACTGAAGTCTATGGAATTTCTCCCTATAAAGGGAAGGGATTGACGTGTACGATTTTTACAAATATTTATCAGCACTGATAGATAGATATGATACCATTGATGCCAGAATTTCTATTCTACCTTGCACCCTCCCTCCCCCAATTCCTCTATGTCTCTATTACGTTTTTGGTAATTGTTGTTGGTGCAGCTTATTACAAGAGAAACTGAAAGTTTATCATGGAATGCTCAGTTGGTTCTTCCGCAATTTGGAACCTACCCACTTTTCAATTTCACTTCATGCCCATCTCCCAAGTTCAACTCTTTCCACTTCAATTACCCATGAACCACTTCAACAATCCCAAATCTCTCATCATCTCGGTTCGGGTCAAATCCTCTTCTTGTGCTGCCACACCCACAACCAGTTCAGCTCATGAAACCGAATGGACGATGCCCAGAAGATTCCCTACTGGTACAAGGCCTGATTCCGTGCCTCAAACTCAAAGGGAGAATAATATTGAGGAGGAACATACATATATGAATGTCAATAGCAAGCAGAGGCTTAAACAGTATTCTTCATTGTTGCGTGATTGTGCTTTGAGGGAGTCTTTGAATGAGGGAAAGGCCATTCACGGGCACCAGATAAAAAATGGGGTACACCCAGATTCTCATTTTTGGGCTTCGCTGATTAATTTTTATGCGAAATGTGGTCGACCTACTTGTGCACGCCATGTGCTTGCTGAAATGCCTGAACAAGATGTTGTGTCTTGGACTGCGTTAATTCAAGGTTTTGTAGCTCGGGGCAATGGCCTGGAAGGTATGGATTTGTTTTGCGAGATGAGAAAGGAAGGCGTAAGGCCGAATGAATTCACATTGGCCACTTGTTTGAAAGCTTGTTCTATGTGTTTGGATTTAAGTTTTGGGAAACAGGTTCAAGCAGAAGCGATTAAGGTTGGCTTGTTATTATCTGATCTGTTTGTTGGGTCTGCACTAGTTAACCTATATGCCAAATGTGGCGAAATGGACCTCGCCGATGAGGTGTTTTTTAGCATGCCTGAGCAGAATGAAGTGTTGTGGAATGTGTTGATTAATGGCCATGCTGAAGTGGGTCATGGGAAAGGAGCGTTTAGATTGTTTTGCAAAATGTTAAAATCAGAAGTGAAGTTCAGTAAATTTACCTTGTCCAGTGTTCTTAAGGGTTGTGCAAATTCAGGAGACTTGAGAGATGGCCAGGTTGTGCATGGTTTGGCAATCAAAAGTGGTTGTGAACTAGATAAATTCTTGGGTTCCAGTCTTATAGATATGTACTCTAAGTGTGATTCAGGAGGTGATGATCTGAAACTTTTTTTTATGATCACAGATCATGATGTAGTTTCCTGGAGTGCGATGATCGCTTGCCTTGATCAGCAAGGGCATAGCAGAGAAGCAGCTAAGCTATTTTACTTGATGAGACATACGGGTGTTAAACCAAACCAATTTACCTTTGCTAGTGTTGTTAGCGCTGCCACTGAATTGGGGGACTTGCATTATGGAAAGAGTATCCATGCTTGTATTTTTAAGTATGGGTTTGAATATGATATCTCAGTAAGTAATGCCCTCATCAGGATGTACATGAAAAATGGTTGTGTGCATGATGGTGCTCGTGTATTTGAGGCGATGACAGGACCAGATCTTGTTTCTTGGAATACTCTGTTGTCTGGATTTCATGATTATGATTCCTGTGAATCAGGACCTAGGACTTTCTATCAGATGCTTGTTGAAGGTTTTACGCCCAACATGTATACATTTATCAGTGTTTTAAGGTCTTGTTCTAGCCTCTTAGACATAGAATTTGGGAAGCAAGTTCATGCTCAGGTTCTGAAAAACAATCTTGACGGAAATGAATATGTTGGGACTGCCCTTGTAGACATGTATGCCAAATGTAGGTGTATGGAGGAATCACATATAGCTTTTGCTAGGTTGACCAGTCGAGATGTCTTCACATGGACAGTAATGATAACTGGTTATGCCCAAACTGACCAAGCAGAGAAGGCTATTAAATTCTTCAATATAATGCAGCAAGAAGGAGTAAAGCCCAATGAGTTCACTGTTGCTGGCTGTTTAAGTGGTTGTTCCCAAATAACTGCCACTGAAAGTGGAATGCAGCTTCACTCAATGGCAATTAAGAGTGGACTTCTGCCTGATATGTATATTTCCGGTGCACTTGTTGATATGTATGCAAAATGTGGGTGCATAGAAGATGCTGAGACTATTTTCAAGGGATTGGTTAGACGTGATACAGTCCTGTGGAACACTATGATATGTGGATTCTCTCTGCACGGTCAGGGAGATAAGGCTCTGGAAACCTTTCAGGCAATGAAAGATGAGGGCAACTTACCGGATGAGGTTACCTTTATTGGTGTCCTTTCGGCATGTAGCCACATGGGTCTTATTGAAGAAGGGAAACAACACTTCAAATCCATGAGCAATGAGTATGGTATAACTCCTAGAGATGAGCATTATGCTTGTATGGTTGACATTCTTAGTCGTGCTGGAAGATTTGACGAGGTTGAAAGCTTTGTTGAGGAGATGAAGCTAACATCTAATGCCTTGATTTGGGAGACTGTTCTCGGTGCATGTACAAAGCATGGGAATGTTAGATTTGGTGAAAGAGCTGCAGAAAAGCTCCTTCAGCTTAAACATGAGACAGACTCAACTTACATATTACTTTCTAATATTTTTGCTAGCAAAGGTAGGTGGGCAGAGGTAAAAAAGGTAAGGGGCTTGATGTCCAGGCAGGGTGTGAAAAAGGAACCAGGATGTAGCTGGATAGAAATTAACAATGAAGTACATGTCTTTGTGTCTGGTGGTGTGCATCCAAACATCCTGGAAATTCATTTGAAATTGGAGGAGCTTGGTCAAAAACTCAGATTGGTGGGTTATGTCCCACAAATTGAATATGTGCTTCATGATGTTCCAGACAAAGAGAAAAAAGAACATCTTAATCACCATAGTGAGAAGTTGGCTCTTGCTTTTGCCCTTATGAGCAATAGCCTTATGAAAAGGATCCGGATTTTTAAAAACCTACGCATCTGTTGTGATTGCCATAATTTTATGAAGCTTGTCTCAGACATCACAAATAGAGAAATAGTTGTTCGTGACATTAATCGGTTCCACCATTTCAAGGGAGGATCTTGCTCCTGTCAGGATTATTGGTGATTTGGCTCTAGAAACAAGTTCACTAAACTCATATTCAAGTAGTTCCCTGCTTCTTAAAGAACTACGTGTTCATCCCCCTGTCATTTATATTGAGAAGACATAGGTTACTCTGGCATGGTACTGACTGTTGAGATTATCTTACGTATCATGCATATGAATTTAAGGACTTCCCACTTTCAATCTGCATTGCTTTCAGGGACATACACAGCCACACAAGAGTTTACTCACACTCATGCCAAACTCACACATGGAGAAAAGTGCTTAAGCATTATAATAGCCCATTCCGATGCTCAGGTCTGAGATATCTTAATTTTTAAATGGTGGCTCTTAAAATTTAATAGGAGAAGGTTTGTTTGTAGTCTTCATTTCTTCTAAAGATACAATAGAATTGAAGAATACAAGTGGTAAGACTAAGGGATTCTGCAGGTTTAGTTGAAGTAAAGTTTAAAGTTGCAGTGTCAATGCCCAAGTTTACTTTTAATTATATCACGTTTTTGGTGATATCATAGATCTCCATCTGTGGTCTTCGTTTAGTTACCCAATACATTAGCAAAAGGTACTGTTATCTACAAAAGTGCTGTGTGTTAATTGTAATGCTCTATTTTCTAATAGTTTCTTTGTGTCTTTCAGCATGCCATTATTCCCTCAATAATTGGAGGGATAATCTACAAAGGAAGTTCTCTGGAAGATGGAACTACTGTGGGAAGTAGATGGAATGCTCCTCTCTTCTCGAAGGCATCTAGCCGTTGTTTATGGCTTATTATTCAGGTTTGGCAGCTTAAATAAATTAAATGTGTACAAATGAAATCATACCTAGAAACCATTGGTCAGGAAACGTCTCATCTGTGATAAATATTAAGCAATGGATGTTGATTCAAGTTAAAAATGTGGTTTTCCAAGCTTGCTATAAGGTTGAAACTTTGCTTCTTTTAATTTATTAAAAAAAATCTTTTTTATAAGATAGCCTATCTTACTGCCATCCAATTTGAATCGAGCAGATGAATGAGTTCCATGACCCTCACTTTACTAGTACTAATGTATGCTTGAACTTCCTGCAGACAAATGAGATACTTATGTTTCACAATACACAGCTGTTAATGTATGTGACATTATTTTTATTTTTGTATCTTTCTGACAGAATGATTTTGTTCATGCATGGGGCTTGGACATTTTGCTTGATTATGGAGCTCGGGTAATTTTACTACTCTCATAATTTTATGTATCTTTCCTTGCGTGTAAAGTATTCCTTGATAGGGTGATTAAACTGAAAAAATTGGTATAGGTTGATGCTCAGTATGTAGTTCACTATATATTTCTATACTTGGGGGTTGGCAATAAACAAGGTCAGAAACTTAAATGGAAAAATGAATAATTTTCATCCAAAAAGTGGTAAGTTTTCTTAATACCAACATCAAGGGTCAGAATTCAGTGAAAAAGACTACTTTCCATTATTGAAACCTCTAATTATGGAATTAAACACAATCGTGACATTTTTTTGTTTTTGTCCGTAGCTCATCATGCTAGGTTTTTGCAATACTACCCACATCAAACAAAATAGTAATTGTGGCAACTTGCACCGCATATAAAGTGAACTACAGAACGGAAAACTACCAAGTTTCTATTTTGGAGCGAGTACTCCCAGTATCAGCGGTAGCATCAGGAGTGAGAGCATAGTTGTTACTTGTGAACAGCAAATGCATGAAGATGAAGAAGATTCTTCTGTTATGGCATATGTGTGAATAAAGTTAGTGCAACAAATGTATAGATTTATGATTTCTTCAATCATAAATTTATTACTCCAAATAGATGATGAAATTAGAGTTTACCTGAAACGTTATCTGCTGCAGGTGAGGTGACTTGGGCTTCTGGGGTATTTAATTTTTGTATGCTCTGTGAGATTGAAGCTGATTTCCCCAGATATAACCTCGTGACCTTTCTAATCATGGCTAGTCCTTGGTTACTGCAATAAAGGGTTGAATTCACGAGACATTCCCATTGTACTGAGTTAGTACAATTTCCATCTAGATTTTCACAAAGCCTTTTGAATTTTTACTTTTAACTCGAGTCTAAAATCACATGGTAAACTTAAATGGAAGTGGTGTCAGAAAAGCATAGTTATAAATCACTATTCAAACTCAGGTTGTCCATGGACCAGAATATAAGTCAAGCAAAAGAAATTCCAATGCCAAGATAGCCTATATTACCTTGGACTAAATAGGTGGCTGCGAACATCTTTTGGGGCATAAAGAGCATCCACCAAACTAGTATTCGTTAATGTTTCTAAGACACGCAATCTCTTCATGTTGGGCATTGAATTGTGTGCCATAATTACATTTGCAGGAACAGCTCCAAATCTGATTAAGGGTGAAACGAACAACTTCAGTTACTAGTGAAATGAGAAAAGAGGATAAGCAACACTAATATGTTGCAATTTAAAACACGTGCGTCTAACTTAAAGTATTTCCACAATAACATTCTATCATACAGACATCTCAGATCAAGTTATTCAGGTCAACAAGTCAACATAAATCAATTCATTTTTCCAATTTTCTCCAGAATATATTATTTGATTTATCAGAAGGCTTAGTGTCGTTGTTGTTGTTGTTTTTTTCCCCCTTTTCCCGAGTCCCACCTATATATTCATTATCAACCAGAATCATGTCTATAAAGAAGCTTCAATTGGTGAATTATTTTGGTTTTGCCAGGCCAGTGCCCTTTCTGACCAACATTATCCGACTTCTCAAGTAAGAAAGTTAAAAAGCAAAAAAGGCTGATAAGTTTACATCACTTAATTTATTATGCCAAGAATCATCCTCACACTCTGCACAACTTGTAGCAGGTATTGAGTTAGTACAATGATCATAACCGTGATTCAGCTCTTTAAATGAAGGAATTAGATTATTGCTCTGCTAACAATCAAATCATACTTCAACAATTGCTGATTCAATATTGGTTTACTCAAGTATTTACATGAATCAACCAAGAAGATTCTTACGCCAGTAGTAAACTTACAAAAGTATATCCTGCAGATTTCCCTAGAATTTATATTTCTCTTATGGAACATTGAGTCAAAACTAATAAGATAACAATGACTTAAGTAAAGATTGTAAGCAACTCATTTCGAAGTTTTAGAACTTACGAACAATCTCCAGGATAACCATTAATTTCTCTGCAACCCCCTTGAGGACAAAGATACCTGCAGTTAATCAATTTATTCATTTTAATTGAGGAAACACATTAACTTTATCCATTACATATAAAAGATTCTTAAATGCTAAGGCAAGGTACTTACATGAAGTCCCTAACTGACATGGTTGACCATGATTGGTTATGTGGCCCCTCCTTAGAATAGAGCAAGGCAGTATCACCCTTGACAAAAGCAATGTCTCCCAATTCCTCTACAAGGCACCTAAAAGCACCCGAGTGACCAGAATACAAACCAATTTCAGGGCAGGTTTCATTCTCTTTGCTGCACCCATTACATATTTCGGAAACTTCAATCTCTGATGGAGCACAGACACCTGAGAAGAAAGTAGTTGCAATTTCCCTGTCATTTAGTTTTTCACTATCAAATAAATTTTTAATATAGTTGATTGGATAGTTCCATCCTGCTGCTGTGGAGTAACCTCCATGGCAAGACTTGTGGCCATTGAAGTCCATTAAACTGATCTTTCCATTGCTCTCACATGCTCTTCTGTTTACAACTGCGACAGCTTCATAGCTTTTGGAATGATCACAATATATCTCATTGGCTATGGCTTTCATTGAATGGTTGATGAATGCATTATAAGCAAGTCCTGCTTCGAAGTTCACCAAATCTGCTTCTCCTTTCTTAATTGACTCCAGACAATCTTGGGCTTTGTCACTTTTGACACTATAGACATAAGAAATTAATAATCATATCACTAAACCACTGAAAAGTAGTTGCATTGTCAAATGCTTGAATCTGCAGTAGGAAAAAACTGAAAAGGGTTTTGAGAGAGAGAATTAATAACAAGTGGCAACAACTTAAAGTTTACTATAAAGAACCATAAAAATTCTATTTATTTTAAAGGAAGAAATAGACATATTTAGTTATCTAACATTTACAGTATATTAACCTAGTTATGCTAAAATAAATAATTTCTATCAAGATTTTAAATTGTGATTGCTAAGGTTAATGATTGTGTTATGGTTGCTTTGATTGCAAAAATATGTAGACTTAGTAAAATATAATTGTGGTGACTTCCAAAACCACAATATTACTTCAAGAATTGCAGCCTATATTACTATTATTGGTTTTTCACTAATTTTGTGAATTTTATTCATTTTTTTAGAAAATAATTTTAAAAAATAAAGAAAGGGAATTTGAACAATAAAGACTAGTAACTTACATATATATTTTTTAAAATGAAATACTAGTATCTTGACACCCACTATATTCCAATTTTTTTAAAATTTAGAAATAGAAAATGATTATCTAATAACAATAACTTCTTAATCTTAGAAAAATTTTAATTTTTCATATATCTACTTAGTACTCACTAATTACAATTTCTTACTTTTTAAATATTTAATATTTTAAAAACATCAAACCAGATTTTTTCACATTAATATAGGTACACATATAAAAGACACAAATAGATTATTGGCATTTTCCTAATACACTGAGTCATTGACATTCTTCATCACTTAACCCTATTCTGTGTTTTTTATATATAGAATTTTTGCACTTTTATTAGCTAAATGTGAAATACAATATTTTGTTATAGAACTCACCATTTCCACGTGTATCCCATTAATTGGTTGATAACACTGACAAAGAACTGACACTCTTCCTCTTCGTCCCTCACCGCGCACCACCTCACGCCGCCGTCGTCCGTCGCCGGAATACTTGTTCCGATTTCTCCGGTGCTCTCATCGCCGTCGCCGCCCACCCCATTTTCCGATGTCGGTGCCGGAGCTTCTGGAGACCCGTCACGCCACTCTCCCATCACCACCGCCGGCGCCGGCTCCGGCGCAACGGACTGACCGGAAAGAGACCCTCCACCGTCTGCAACCACAGGCGGCGGTACCGGCGACGGAGGAGGCTGAAACCGAAGTGATGGGGTTGGTGCATCGTCGCCGGAGCTTGGAGCTGGGAATGGCTGGAAACCTGGAAACAAAAGAAGTGCGTGAGAATGAGATGTTCATGCATGTATCAGCAATGGTAGAATCATGGGTTCTTGTTTTGGAATGGTTGAGAAAATGAGCATTGAGCATATCATATACCTTGAATGGAGGATGATAAGAGAAGAGAGTTGAGTAAGAAGAAGAAGAAGAAGAGAAGAAAGTGGGGAAGTACTGTTGGGATCTGCATCTATCTGTTGAATCTGGGAAGGGGTTGGGGGAAGAATTGAAGAGGGTGGGAACTGTGGGGTGATGAATGAGGTTCATCTTCTTGTTGATGTCAAAGGATGTGAACTTCATTATGGCCTTTGCGTTGTTACGAAGGAATAGGTTAGGTGCAAAACAAGGAACAATAACAGCTTATAGAAATAATATGCATGGTGCAGTTGGCAAACACTGTACCTTGGACTTTTTTGTTTCTTAATTTCTACTATGGCTAGAACTATAAATAATTTAAGTTAGTTTTAATCGGGGAGATTTGCAATTTAAAAAAGGTTATTGTAGATGCATAATTAATAATTATCGTTAGGGATTAAATAATTGATTATAATGATTATTGAAATTTCATTTTAAATAAATTGAATAAAAAATTAATTTATATGTTTATTTAGTTCTTATTAATCACTTCTTAATTATAATTAATGTTAGAAAAAGTTTAAGCGCTTATTTAATTCTTAGCTATAATAACTAACACGTTCAAAAATATTTGAAGTGTAAGTTTCCCTTTGAATACAAATAAGTAGCACTCAAATTAAGAAGATTATAGTAGGACTAGTACAGGTCTAATCAATCCAATTAGTTCAACTTAAAAAATGTTTTATTTAAATTTAAAATTTGAGCTTTTGGTCAGGGCTCAAATAAAAATTTGAGTTTTCATAGTTGTTTTACTTTACTGGTGTATTTTAACCACATGAACAGATGATTCATGGGCTTCATTGGCATTTTGGGTTGGACCTGACCCCATTATTTACAAAGTAGGCCTGACTATGGGCCTATGGCTGTGATATTCTATAATGTGCTGCTGTTTCATGCTGGGTCCTGAATTAGGATAGTTAACCCCAAAATTATGAACAAAAATTTGAAAAAACAAACGTTTTTATTTTGTTTTGGGAATAAAATGAACATTTTTTTTCTAATGTGGAAAGGTGCTCTTTAGATCCTAAACAACCCCGGTTCAGAAAAAGTCTTTAATATGATATTCTTTTTCACAAATCATTATATTAGATACTGACAAAGTGAAATCGGTTTTCAAATCTATTAGGCATTGTTTCTTTGTAATACACAACATTCACAACTAGCACCACTACACTACAACCTAGTTAGATGCTACCATTAAGGCAATAAGCTCCTTCAATAGTAGAGGACTCCAGTTCAAACCCCATTCCTATGTCTTGGTGTTAGAAAATCTAAAGTAAAAAAGCATGAAATTTACATGTTTAATATTCCATATATGATTATATCATGTGTCTTTGAATATTTGATATTTAATCCTGATTTATGCTTAGAGTGGATGATTTGAAAGTTGAATCTATGCTAGATTGGTGGCAGAAGGTTTGTGATTTAAATTTTTACGTCATGGAAAATTTAGAAGGGAGGAAACCACGTTGTTTATAATGATCAGAAGCCATGGTCATTCAAAGGGTTTGAATGAATTTAAATAAGCTTTGGGTGCTGTACTGTTTGTTGCTATGTGCCTTTAAGGTATTGTATTTGAGCTGACTTTCGCTTTCTTGCATGTTATTGCTTTCGGCTATTTCCATTTTCCAGCGCGGGATATGCAAATAACACCAATAAATTAAGAAGTAATCTATTCAAATAAAAAAAGTTCAATTGGAAGAATAAAATAAATAGAAAACTATAATTAAACCAAGAGAAATACATACATAATAAATGAGATCTGTAGATAAAATGGATGCAAAGAATGATGATAACACCCCTTGTCTATCACCAAAAAAAAGAAAGAATGATGATAACCACGAGTGAAATTTGGGTTTAGATCATTTGACCAAGACCAATAAAGATGAGTTGAAATCATGAAATGTGAGACATTTGACTCGCAAACAAAGCTCTATGCCAGGGATAATTGGCCCCCTCCTGCGCGCCTTGACAGGTAGCATATGGTACTTTGCCCTTCTATGAGGATGGACTTGAAAGTTGAAACTATGCCCACCATTTTCCTTTTGGGCACATCAGAATGAAAAGGAACAAAATTGATATCTGTACACTGCAATTGACTAGACTGAACTGAATATAAAGGTGCATCGTTTAACGTTTAATAAAATTACCCAACAGTTCTCCTGATGGATGGATAAATATTGAAGGTATTACAGTAATTCAAACTAAGGTGAATGGTTTTTATGGTGGGAAATGCTAAACATGACGAAGCCTTTTTTTGTAAGATATAGTACAAATCTAACGTGTCAGGTTAGGAGCCTTTAGTCTATGTGTATAACTATAGTTACTTTGAAACAGTTTTTTTTTTTCTTCCCATTTTTGTATCCGTATGCATTACCTTTTTCATACTGGTTTTTATGAAAAACAATTTGCGTAAAATAGCATTTCTCTTTTATGGTATTGTGATTGAAGCTTAGGATCAACAATTGATGAGAGATAATATTGGACTTTAAGCGAAAAGAAAAGGAAAATTTTAAACTAATTAAATAATAAATTTTTTGTTTTTTTAGGGTATCTCCGTGTGTAATTGTAGAGACTAATCTCTTAAGATACTGAGATTCATTTAATAAATTGACATTTCTCAACAGATATTTTTTCATACACATGGGTATAGAGTCGAACCAATGACCATACGCTTAAGAAATTCAAATATCTACCACTTATGTCATACTATACTGATATTAAATAATGATTTTAATTTAAGGCTTGTAATTTTGTTAAATGTAACCCAGTACTTAGGCAATTAAGATTGCCTCTACAATTACGAATGTTAATTGTACTCTTTTTTTTTCCCATTACGAATGAAAAAACTTATCTTAAAAAAGAAAAATAATTTATGACGATATATTGTTTTATTATACTATTTCTCCTTTTTGGTATTTTAAAAATCATACTTACAACATCTATTAAATAATCACGGGATATGAGAAAAGGGATATAATTAATTAAATTCTCAGAGACTGTCCAGTTGTATTCGGTACTATTATAGCCCTTTTATGAGTTGAGACAAAATTATAAACAATATTATCATGATAATAGTTTAAATTAATCATGATTAGTACATCAAATAATAAAATAATTATACTGCTAATATAAAAGCATATGGCTTAGACTGAAATGCGTAATAGCTATTTTAAAAGCACTTCGACCTGCATTTTGTATTTTGTTTGCACTTTTTCAAATAAAACGAATTTAAGTCATTTTTTACACTAAATTAATTTTTTTAGTAATTTTAAAGGCTCACGTCTCACATCAGTTATATATACATTTAAAGAAATTAATTCTTCTAAGTATTTATTAAAATTTAAATTTAAATTTAAATAATTAAAGTAAGGAGTACATTTTCTGCCTTTATTTTGTTTTTTACATAATCACCGAAAATGAAATAAAAAATAAAGGAAAGAAAAGCCAACATAAGCATGCATCGCTATTATTAATATTTAATATTTTAAACCCCTCCTTCCGGTAAATTTAGGTGGAGCCCTAAACAGTTAGGTTATGATTATGGTTACGTAATTCTTTCTGTTATATTGTCAAGCACAAAGGCCACTATTAAGAATCTATCTATGATTACGTTTCTTTTTCCTGTGCTTGGCCCTCTTAACATTTGGGATTTGAATTGAATCGACGCTTTATATATTTCCTCCCACCGCATGCAGAATCCCACTTGCTTCTTGCTGTTTGACTTTAATAATCTCATGTGATTGGGTTCTTAAAACTTTATTTTCCTTTTCCCTTTTACCCTGATGGAACTTGTCTATTGAGACTAAATTATGCATTTAGTTGAAAACTTACTACGCACAATCAAAATATTGATAAATATATGATGAAAGTTTTTATGGAAGGTTATTCACACTCTGTTTATTTATATTTCACTTTAATTACTTGTAAGTTTAGTTTTAAGTAATATCTATAGTAAATTGGCCACCTTTTAAAACTTATTTTTATTAATTGTTATTTTGACACTCCTAATTATTTATTTTTATTAAATTTAAAACTATAATATAATATTTTTTCACAATCTACGAATAAAAGTCAAATGAAATAGTTAGATCATCATTACATTGACAAATAAAATAGATTATTGTTTATAATAAAAAAAAATCTCATTCAATGTTAAATATTCTCTTAACACACACACACACGTATATATATAACATAATTCAAGAACCATTAAACATAAAGCCGAACAAAATGTCAAGCACCACTAAAAGAACAAAGATAATATCACATCAAGAATTATGCCCTCTCTTCTTGTGTATAACTTTTTAGCAAAACTGGTGGAAGTAATTAAAAAAACGATTAATATTATTACCATCAACTTTTCTCTTGAATGCACATTAATTTTTCGTATCAAATATATTGTTTTATTAGGGTTATGCTACAATGAGTTCCAACACAGCAGTTCTAGCTCTAACTCTTTACTGATCTTTAGCTATAAAATAATATTTTATTTTATTGCAGGAAAACCCTTTTTATTATTATTTTATCTATACTAGATTTTTTGTTTATACTTTTATGAACTAAAACTTAGAAAGCAGAAGAACTCATGAAGTTTAATTACTTTTTTGGAAGGCTACGGTATAGGAACAATTTCCTTAGGGGCATCCTCAATCCAAATTACATTGGGTTGGAAAGGAGCAAGTTTAGCCAAATTTCATGGGCTACAAGGTTTTCTGTGCGCCTAACATGCACTATACTATAGACGAACTTCCGAACTGTAGCAACGACTCTTCTATAAAACAATATTCATTCCCCCTCTGCCCATTAGTAGCCTGCACTACTACTTCAATTCTCAGCAGTGTCTGTTTCCCCTTAATTTTAACTCATAGATGGTAGACACCATTTCTCTGTGCCAACTAGACTGACACCATTAGATTCTGGTAAACTTGGTTTCTCTTTATTTAATTTGCCTGAAACTCATGTAGGGATGGAGCCATACCCAATATATAATTAATTAATGTAATTTCCTCCATTGGTGTGTAGTGTACTGTTAAGTGTAGCATCAGTCTGCAGACTAGAAAGCCAAAGCATGATGAAATCTCTGCATACTGCACTCGTGGCCACACCTTGAAACCATCAATTGTGCAGAGGTAGCCAACCATGCTTCCAAACCTTTGTAAATCCTCCATAGCCAACCCAACAATATACTCCAATTGATCGAAGCTATAGGATTAAATCCAACTCGGCTCGCAAAAAAGAGCTCCCTGGATATTATCTCTTTTGCATTGCATCACTGTTGTCAACAGTGAGCCTAGGATTTTTTGAGCTTCCGTCAACCTTGTTTAGCAAGGAGGGCCGTGTTGAAATTAAAGCACGAAAGGACATCCCTCCGTATTCTTTGGCGGATTGGCTCACATGGCTTCGATCACTTAACCCAATGGATTTTACTTTCCGTCTCTCCTGCCCCACCAGAAACTGCTTATCATCGCTTAAATTTGGTTGCTAAGACAATTAGGCAACAGAAAACATCACATAATATAAGTAGAAATTGACTGAGAAACTGCTTCTATTAACACCTCCTTTTCTACTCGAGATGACTCTCTCCTTCCAACCTTATTGTTTTTTTTTTTTTTTCAAACTCTATCTTGGACTAAACGCCCTACAAAGGTAGGTATGCCAAGATAATTGGAATGCCTCTCAAATGTTGTAATTCGCATCAATTTTTTGACAAGAGCTCTTCTCTCTACTGGTACATTTTGGCTAAATGAGAGTTTACAATTTGTTCAAATTTATCCTTTGGCCTGAAGCTTGTTTTTATGAATAGAATAGAGTTTATGCAAGGTGCCTCCTTCTGTGTAGTTCTGATAAACATAATGCTGTCATTTGCAAGGGATAGTTTTCGGGTGCTTGCCTAGCTATCTAGATACCATGCAACTTTCCCGTGGATTTTTCTTGTTGAATAAATGCAGAGATCATTTAAGCACACAAATAAAAAGATAAGGTGAGAAAGGATCACTTGCCTTAAGCCTCTTTGTGGATGATATACTTCCCTTAATTGGTTCACCATTTACCACCAAGGAAAAGGATAAAGAGCATCCACAACTCATAATCAAAGAGACTCAACACAAAGGAAAAACCTTTCCACCCTATAGTAAGCCTTTGGCATGTCAAGCTTCAAACCCACATGGTCTTTTTTACCCCTCCCCCTTTTCCTCATAATAGAACATGTCAAAATCAATCGGTGCATTATTTGTAATGAGACGATTAGGAACAAAGGCACTCTAGTAATAGCCTACAAGTCCAAATTTATGTAATACGTGATTAAACTTAGTGTCTCTAGTCCCATTTTTAAACATGTCTCGCGTAAAAATGCCTTGATGTCAAGTCACACAGATTCTTCTCACAAATTCCATAATTTAGCTGGAAGGCCAATTTGTGACCATACCAAAAAAAGAATGAAGGTATGGCTAGTCAAAATGAATATGGAATGCTAATGAAAGTTTGTCAAATTATCGAATTGTGAGTGAATGATTGTGGCTTAAATAGTGGTAAAAATTATTAGTATTTCAATTACAACAATTTATTGAAAAAATATTGAGTGAATTTATAATTAATGTAAATTAATCAAAGTAACCTTAAAATATGTCACAACGATGAGTAAAACTGTATTATTATCATTACACTAAATTCTTGAATGATAAATATATCTCAAGTCATTTTCTAGCCTAGTCTGGAGATGGAGAACCACATAAAGAACTTAAATAACAAAATTTATATTTTGTACAACTTGTAAGCTAGTTGTGTCATACCGACACGGACAAATAAACAAATAAAATAAAATGTTGCAAAACATTCTTACGTGTATGACACGTGACAAAAACCTACTAGTATGGATCACACCAGAAAGATATTTTATTAGTTTTGATGCAGCCGAAAAAGAAAAAAAGAGTAAATTTTTTTTTAAAGATATAAGTATTATTAATTTGACATTTTAATAATTTTTTATATCAAAATGATCTTTTTAAATGATTATTTTGATAAGAAAATAACATTAAATGATAAATTTAATATTATAAAATGCTATTAAAGAACTAATTTTATATAAAAAAATTAACATTATTAAACTATTTTGATATATTCATTATTTAAAGACTATAATACTTATATTTTTAAAAGATTAAATTTATTTAAAAAAATAAAAAGACAAGAATTGTTCTAATATTTTTATGGATATAGTATTCTAAGTATAAATATTTATTAATTATTAATTTAATAATAAATATTTAAAAATTTATTAAATATAACCAATAATTAATAATTACATACTTCACAGCTCATCATATATACGTAGGATAAGAAAATGTTGATTTTCTGGTGAATTCAAACCCTCCAGATAATTTAAGATTTTTGACGGTCAAAGTTGCCAAAAATAAGAAAGAATAGACAATATATATAAAATAAATATCCAGGTGATCCCATAAAAAAAAAGAAATAAAATTATTATTAACAATTTTTTAAAAATTAATAGAGATTTCCGGCGGCTTGCCGCCAACGATTATCTGCGGCATAAGCCACTGGAAAATGGATCAGAAATTAAAAATAAAAATAAAACTGCAACCTTTTTTTTTAAAAAAAAAGAGGCAGCAGGAATTTTGGCACGGTGGTCGTAGCTACTTTTTAGCATCTCCCGCTTGTTGGAACTTATTAAAATATTAATTTTTTTCCGTTATAGTTTCCGGCCGGTGCGAGCCACCGGAAATGAATCTTCTTTTAAAAAAATAATAATAATAATTCCAGCAGGGGGTGCTAAAAATTTTCGGATACCATATATCCGCGCTCCTGTCTTCTCTTCCTTTTTTCAATTTTTTTCTTCTCCTCCAATCATATTTCATCTCCTACCTCCTTCTACTTCGTCTTCTTTCTCCTCCTACCATCACCTCCTTCCTCTTCCTACCTTCATCTTTGGCGAGACTTCCTTCTATGACTGACCGACGCTCCTATATCTTCTGCTTCCTTTACCAATCCATGTCTTAAGGTATTTTATTTGAATCTTAACTAAATTTGCTCCTATCAATTTAAAGTTAAGTGATTTGTAGATTTTGAATGCGAAACCTTAGGTTAAAAGACTTAATCAATTAAATGATATTTGAATATTTAATCCTATAATCTTGCAGTTACATAGTAATTCGGATGTTTATTCACTGTAATATTCAATGTTGTTTGTTAAAATTGTTGAATTGATTTTCATATTTTAGGATAATTTGAGTTGATTTGAACTGTTTTTAATAATTTTGTAATTTTGAATGACTTTGAATAATAATTAAATATTTGTATTTAATATGTTTAGATTAATTATGAAAAAAATTATGTTAAAAATTGATTATGTATATAATTAATTTTAAAAAAATATTAATTTATGTTTAGATATATTAATTTATAATTAATTTTAAATTTGTTTGAATTGTACAAAAAAATTATTTTTATGTATTATATTATTAAAAATATATATAAAATGATTAAAAAAATTATTTAATTGAAGATAAATATATATATATTTTTTAAAATTTTTGAAATAATTTAAAATTAAATAATTCAAAATTCAAAATAAAAGCTTTTTTAAAAGAGATATTTCTAGTTAATAAAAAAATAATTTTAACTTATAATTAATTTTACATGCATTAAATGAATAAGATTAATTTTAAATAAAATAAATTTTAATTAAAAATTTATTTTTAGAAAAAAATTTAATTTAAAAAAATTATTTTTTTTAAACATGCTCTTAATAATTAATTATTGTTTTTTTTATACATTTAGTATTATTTTTTTATCGAATATAATATAATAACAATTAAATTAATAAGTTTTATTATTTATAGTTTAAAAAAAATTCCCATGATGAGGCATGACAGTAGCATATTACTGGCAGATGAAGCCGCCGGAAAAGGGCTGTTTTAAGTGGATGGGCCACTTGGATTATTGACGGAGTTGTCGTCAGAAATTTTGGCGTCCAAGCTTGGAGGTCGCCAAAAAAGAACTTCCATTGAAGCTATTTCAGCGACTTGTGTCTGCTAAAAAATCGGTCAAAAATTAAAAATTTTAGTAGATTTTATGGATTTTTCAACTGATTTAACCAAAAGAAAAACATTTTTTTATAGTGGTTAGTTCCAAAAAAAAAAAAGGTAACAAAGTAATATCCTAAAAGGGACACATAAAGATTGAGAGAACCGACTAAGGAGGAATAATGTAACCTAACAAACATTTCCTTTCTCCTCAAAAGGGGAGCAAAAGTATGGAAAAGCGTTTTGCCGTTATGGGGAGGGTACAATAACTATAACATGCGTGTTTGCTTGTGTTAAATCCAAGAATCACTAGCTAAACCCTTCTTAACCACATTGCTATAGTAGTAGTGCCTTCAATAAATATAAATTATATATATATATATATATACACCTGCGTGAGAGAGACAGAGAGAGAGACAGAGAGAGTGCTGCCCAGCACATGCTTGTCTGCAGCACCCTCACCATCCACATACCATAACCAATAGCTGTGTGCTTGAGAGTGTTTGCGTGCTATTCGAGGCATTTGATATAGATGCAGCGAAAGCTTACAAGAAAAAAAGGTCATATATATGCTAATGATACTATATAGTTACAAAGTTCTGACAGATAATCAACTCCAAAGTCATGTTAAGAATAGAATAACAATTGTCGCATATATATGTGAAGTTTGGTGTCCAATCTGAATATTTTTAAAAAATTTAAGAAAAAATCAACTATTATTTGTGTAAATAAGACATCTTACGATCTTAAACTCCTTTGTATAAAATTATCGAAAGCAGTAGTTGTTAATTTCTATGTATATTGCACAAAAATTTGGGAAAGAAGGTATGGAATGAATTCATGGACTAGAATCTAACCGTGAGAGACACTTACATACAAACACATGAAGGGATGAGAGAGAGAGAGAGTACTGAGGCACAAGCATAAGAACACAAGACTGAAACTGCAGCCACAGGCAGTACTGATGAGTGCACAAAACCAGGGAAAGAGGGTCCAATGAAATCTGACACCAGGATTCCCACACTTGTTGCTTCCAACACTCTACACGATAAAGCTTCCCATCTCATACCATTTTTAATCCCTGCTTTTCTCTTTCCCTTCTTAATCGTTTACCAATTTCTCCATACAAGGAAACCCGACCCAACCAAATCGAAGCCTAGCTAATTCGGCAGCCTTTTCTAGAACCAGTCTATTCTCTCTTCTCATCACATTCCAAACCCCCAAATCTTCCTTTTTTGACTACCTCACTCTCTCTCTCTCTCCTCCCCTCTTTCTTCACACAGAATGCATACATAAAGTGTTGTTTGGTGCATTTTAAAAGGGCAAATGGTTGTTAGTTGCAAGTGTACATTTTTTAATATTTGTACTTTTTCACTGGAATATACACACTGTTTAATAGTATTACATATATAAATTTTATAAATCTTAGTTTGTCTTCTTCCTCCTCCTCCCTATTGTCCCCAGTACCATGTTCTCCCCTCTGCTACCAATATATTATCCATGGAATTTAACTTTTCTGATGTTCTTACACGCAGAAGAAGTATGTAGAAAGATTGCTTCTACTTTCTATCCCATTTTAGTATATAAGTTATTAGTTCTGTAACGATAAAAGAATTACTAGAAACACAAGAGACAGCTGTGGGTCAGATTACAAATTCAAAAATTTTAGCACTATAGTAATATAGCTACTTCCTAGTTTTGAATTATTAAGTGTATGAATTGTCCTTCAAAGCTCCATGCCTACCCATTCAGTGTTTTCTAAGGCTAACTACACTGTTCTTTTTTAAAATGTCTTTGTAATCAGATTTGGTTTTATTTGCGTCGGTCGCTTTTTACCTTGCACGTTTTACCCCACATTGCAATTAAATAAATTTAAACCCAAATCTTTGTTCAATGTGATGTAGGATTCAAAACGTGCTTGCTAGCTAGCTAGTAGCACTTTTGAAGTCAGATTATATATATATATATATATATATATATATATATAGATTTTGTGAGTTATATATATATATATATATATAGAATGAGGATTTACTTATATTAAATGTAAATTTTGACACACTCACATTATTTGATAATTTTTTGTAAAATGTGAATTTAACCAATCCAATTATTTAATCATATGTTATTATCTTAATGATCGTGCATACTAAATTTTAAACAAATCGGACATATATAGTTATCTAATTTAATAGTAGATAATTTACTTACATTTTAAAACCATATTATACGTTAAAATAAAGTAATGCGATGAAGTATCAAATAATTTTTTAATTGTAAGAAATTTTATGGGGTTGATCTATCTTATGAGAATTTTCAATTTAATAGTTGGATTGGTTAAATTCATATTCCACAAAAAATTATTGAGTGGTGTGAGTGTGTTAAGACTTACACTTAGTGTAAGTGGATCCCCACTCATATATATATATATATATTATCCTTTGTTTTTATAAGGGTACTAGTAGTAGTATCCTTACTAGTTAGTGGCTAATTTAAAATAAAATTATTATACTTCAGCTAAGTGAGACATATGATTAAATATAACTCACTAATTATAAAATGACATCATATCATCGGGTTTTTTTATACTAATATAGCAAAAAAAATAAAAAATTTATCAAAATCATGCTGTTTGGAAATTATGTACAAAAATGTAACTATTTTTTAATTTAAAAAAAAAACATGTTGAGAACTTCTCAACATGTAATTTAAAAAAAAAAATCATGTTAAGAAGTCGGTTTCGTTAAAACCGTTGAAACCGACTTCTCAACATAAAAAAAAATTGCTACATTTTGGTACATAATTTTCAAACAACATGTTTTTGGTAAAAATTTTATTTGTTAGTTATATTAATATGAAAAAGCCTCACATCCTCACCAAAAAAAGTACTGAAAAAACCTATATATATATATATATATATAAAATCTGGGATCAATTAGTTTTAAAAAAGATTTATATCACTTGAGTTAAAAAATTTAGGCTAAAAGAATTTGATTTTGGTTCATTGAAAATATATATATATTTATTAATAGTAAATTAAATTTAAAATCTTCTCAAAAACTTCTTGCCTCTTTCAATGGATTTCATTATTTTTCATATTATCCTAAAAATATTAATTATTTTTCTATTTGCAATATTTTATTATAGTTCAAGAATTATACTAGTAAATTAATAGTATATACAGGTATAATTATGAGGTTCTAAAATGAGTATCTTAATTAAGAATTTAAGGAGGTGTTTCGTTTGTTTTCTGTTTTATTTTCAGTTGATATATTTTTATTATAATTATAAAAATGATATATTATTTTCATTTTTTTTATTTTTAAAATTTTATGAAAGAAATAATAAAAAAGTTCAAAATGTAATTTTTCCTATTTCATTAACAAAATTTTGAAAATAAAAAATAAAATAAAAATAATGTGACAATTTTATAATTATAATAAAAATATATCAACCAAAAATAAAAACAAAATACAAACCAAACACCCCTAATGTTTTGATTTTTAGATATCAGGTTCAAATTTGATTGAAATAAAGTAAAGTGAGAATTCTCGTGTTTACTGAGAAATTCTATCTTTAATATTGAAAAAAAAAACATTTTCAATGACTATATGATTTTGTTCATTTAATGTTTTGGATCCCACTCTATGAGAATTTGAGACCATAGAGAGCTTAATAATCCTTTCATGTATATTCCTTAATTAAGTTGGTCAAACTTTTCATTACTGAATTAAGTTATATCATCATTATATCTTTTTATTCTATATATTATTATTATGTGGGAAGGGAATGGAGTGGTAGGGGTGGGGCCGTTAGTTGTTTATCTTTATAGGGTTCAGTTACAAAAACTTTGTGATCAATAGCCATCCAAGATGGTGGGGACAAAAAAACTGACTAAGCACTAAGCGCTATGTCCCATAAAGAAGAAAAACAATCAGAAGGCGCATTGCCTTTGCTCTTCTTTTATCATTCATGTGCATGTTTTTAGCTGAAGTGACATTATAAATTTATAAGAGATATCTTACACTCAAGAGGCAGTGAACTATTTATAACAAAAAATTAAATTAATCAAAGTAATGAATATTATTGAGCCCATATCATGACACTTCATTTCACGTTCTAAAAAGTTTTCGCTTTAAATTTGCTAAGTGAGGCTTGCAAACACTGTTTTTGGCTTTGTGTTGGCGCCTTTAGACCAATAATAATCTTTGACCTCTCGTTGATGGATAGCACTCTATATGCATTCATTGAAACCCAGCGTAGCAATTTATGGATAATTATTGAAAAACTATTTCCTGAGATATTAATTTGTTTCATGTAATTGATAGAAAAATTCTAAAAATGCGTATTTACGAGAGGAAATTTTTAGTTATTTGATCATCAAATATAAAAAATTTATATTAAAAATCACTTAGTTAGTCACACATTAAATATATTTGTGTGATTGAAGAAAGAAAGAAAAGATGAAGTTGTAACAATGGGATAAGGATAAGGAGAAAGAATTTTTTTGTGGCCACTTTAAGCTCAAAATACAATTCAGAAACGAAACAAACTTTTAAAGAAAACCACACCAACAGCATTAGCAAAGAGTTGGAGATGGATGGAATCCGATGGATCGATCTTGACATGGAATGCAAGGAGCAATACTCATGTTATTTCCATAAAATGATAAAACTACGTAAACGTTTATGAATATCATCCAAAATAACTTGGTAAATGTGGAAAGAGGAGGAAGTGTTCTTGATCATTACACTATGAAGAGTCTGATTAGCATAGCAAACGGACACAAACAAGCTCCTTAGCTAAGTCCAAATAGTATTTAACTGCTGTAAGCTCGGATTGGAAGTTGGAGGAATGACCAATATGACCAGAGACACCAATAACCCACGAGTTCGTTGAATCTGAGGCCACCTATGACCTATGCCAGTACCTGAGTTGCTAGAGGCACTATCATAAACATTAAATTTTGTTATGTGAAATTTGTGCAGTTAGCTAAGGCTAAAATAGTCAAATCAAATTGACTAACATATGGTTTAATTATAGAAGGCCTGTGGAAGGGCACAACCAATAAATAATGCGAGTTTCCCTTGCTGGAACATCAAACCCGGGGTTACGTAACACATCACAGTCCTCTGCCAAACGAGCAACTAATACTGCTAAGGACAACATATTTAGGCATAGCATTGGGCTACCTTCGAAGATCTAATAAGCCAATTGATCATGAAATGGTTTTTGATAAAGTGAGCACGAGAATAGGTGTACGTGAGCGGAATGGAATAGAATATTTATATCCATGTTTTGTTCAGTATAAAGAGAAATGGAATGATATATAACTCCATTCCATTTTTTGTTTATTGTGATAAAATTAATAAATAAAATAAAATATTAAAATAAGTTATGGTTTTTTTTATAGGTGAAATGGAGTATGAATTTATTTATTTATTATGATGGAATATATATTCTTACAATTGAAAGAATGTTCAATCTATTAAACATAAAAATAACTTATTCTCATTCTTATTCTCTTTTCATGCTAGAAAGATCGACAATAATCCTGTAGAGAGTGAATCAAAGTTTTTTCATCCTCATGGCACCGGGGACAGGTTGGAGAGATGTCCAAACCCCTAGTACGGAGCACCTAACTAGTAGGTAAAAGCCTCTTTGGTCAAGAACCACAAAGACTTTAATTCCAGGGACTTTGGTCTTAAAAATATCCACTTCAACACATAGCTTGGTCCTGGACTGAGTAGGCTTTCTGCATGAGCCAACGTCCAAACGGAATCGTGAAGCAGTTGAATACAAGCCAGAAGATTCCCTCGATCCTTCGAAGGATCGATTATGAGAATCCGTGTAACATGAGATAAGAACTGGAGATATCAACAGCTGCAAATCAAGTGACAAGGGCATCCTCAGATTGTTAAAATTCCAATTGTAATTATTGTAAACATCACTGACCCTTAAATCCTCCTCTTCCACGAGAATAGGACCAATAAGGTGATTCAAAAGACAATCACCTACCCATATATTCATGTAGAGAGAGAGAGAGATAGAGAGAGAGAGAGAGAGAGAGAGAGAGATTCCTACAACTCTGATAATAGTACACATCTACTAAAAATGTAATACATGATACAACATAATAATACATGTTAGTAAATTAAATGTAAAATATTATATAATTGAGAATACTACTTTTAAAGTACTTTAATTCCAAAATGTAACCAAATGGCCAGTCCAAAACGCTGCAAACCTTAGCCGCCACGCAAGTAAGGGATAGCTTTTTAATTAGGCCCAAGTATAAGGTATGTTTGGACGGAAAAATTTGAATGAGAAGAAAGTGTAAGAGTAATTTTTTATTTTAAGTAAATATTTTTTTATTTAAAAATTTTAAAAATAAAAATTATCATATAATCTTTTAATTATTTCTTATTTATTTTTATAAATATTCTCTAATTCTTTTAATTTATAAATGATAAATTATCTCTCCCTTCTATTCTTTTTCAAATTCCGAAACATACCAAGATTTCAGGCTGAGTAGTTACAATGCTTTTACTGTTGAAAGATTTTAGACACAAAAATGTGTTATAAGAAAATATGATTACATTCAGTATAAAGTTTGCTCCCATCATTTCTCTTTCGATAATCACTTCACTCAAACACCAGACAGTCAAGGAGCACAACCCAACGAGCACTCAACTGCAGAGTGTAAAACTCATTATACCCATAGGGGATCGGGCCATAAGCATAGAGTCAATTTAAGATCTTACAATCAACATTAAATGTGAAAATCTGATCACTGATGATTGAGAAATTACCAATAGTAAGATATTGTAATCTATATAAAACATTACAAATATATATATATATATATTGATTCTTACAAATAATAATTTTGTCATTTCCAAAATGACTGATACCGATTGTCGACCACAATTAGCATCTATGACTGGACAAAAATATTGAACGTGGACATGCACATCTTCTCATCATTTTATTAGATTTAACAAAATAAAACCCTAATACAAATTAACGTGGATAAATCTGTAGCATAAATAGAATAAAACACACAACAAACAAAAAGAAAAAGAGGATTGAGGCTTTGGCCTAAGGAAAAGATGAAATTTTGAGAGACAACAAAAAAAGATGACACCGTAGAACCTTACTTCGGAAGATAGCACTTGAAAGTAAGAGTGTTCGACCAAAACACAAATTACAAATTGAGTGATCGGACTAGTTTGGATTCAAAATTTGTTAATATTAACCCATCGATTCGGTTGGGTTTTATGTTTTCATTTTTCTAACTCAATGAAACTCGACTCGATCACTTGAATATATATATTATATGTCATTTTAGTTATATTTTTTTAAAAAAAATTAATGTAAAAGTAATGTCGTATTGTACATTAAAGAAGTTGTTTTGGTAAAAAACAAAAATTGAAAAAAATAAAATCGACTAACTTGACTCAAATCAATCTAAATTTGTTTAGGTTAGGTTCACAGAATAGTTTTCCTCAAAACCTTACTCGATCAATCTTGATTTGGATGATTTTTTTATTCAAACTCAACATAACCCAATCCAACTATACCTAATTGATGAAGAAGAGATTAACCAATGACCTCCTATAAAACTTTAGGGTAAACAAAAGTAGCAAAGAACCATTGTACACAAGACGCACAGAGGCGCTTACCATTTATGTGTATGTATATATGTATTAGTGTGATAGAATAAAAGAATATTACATAATAATATGTAAGACACGATGAGGTAAAATGGTTGTTATGAAAATTTGAGATTTTATATCATCTTTATTGATGACCTTTACAGAAAGAATTTAAAATTTATTTAAAAATAAAATAAAGAGTAAAAAAATATAATGAGTGTTTAAATGAACTTATTATAAACTTATACATAGTTATGCAATGTCATAAATTATTTATCAAAATTTTCGTGAATTTAAATGAGCTTATTAAAAATATTTACTGAACTCAAAAATTTATATTTTACCATATATTCTCAAGAATTAAAAAAATTAATAAGAAAATAAATTAATTTATTAAATGAGTTGAAAATTGGTTATACAAAGAGCCTCAGTTATAAGGCATTTTTAGGTCATTTCAAATTTATTTAATCGCTTATTAAAACTCATTAATTTATAATATAAGAACTTACTTTAATATCTCTTCTAATTTAGATATAAAAATAACAGTAAATATTCAATTTGGTCATCCAAATATCCAAGTGACATCAGTTTAGTTCTTTGATTATTTTTTATATTAAATTAGTCCTTTTAAATGACCAATTTAATGTCAAAAAATAACTTTAGAGAACTAATTTAATGTAAAAAAATTAACATTCAAGAATTGTTTTGATATTAAAAATTATTGAAGGATTAAACTAATATTACATGTATATTTGGAAGACCAATTTAAATGTTTACTCTAAAAATAATAATAACTTCAAGTTACTTATACTGAAGTAATAATCGGCGTTGTTCTTCCTTTTTTTTCTTCAATTTTTTTATACTTTATGATTTAAGTCGATAGAACCATACATGACGAATATATATATAAGGAAATTAAGAAAAATAGGAACATGTGAGATTTGAATCAAAACGATGGCAAAGATGAAAGAAGCCATTAAAGCCCTTTGCTTAAGAGATAAACCCTACAATGTCACTGTCTCTGCGGCTTGTTATAGAGAAGGGAGAAGTATTCCTTAGGCTTGATAGATACATTGCAAAATTTTGTAAGAATGAAAATATTTATTTAGGAGTTTTAATCTGTTCTTCTTTTAGAGGAGGAAAAAGGAAGTTATTGGTTTATCACAAGCGGTAAGAATAGAGTGTGATTCAGTAATAATCATAAGTTATTTTCTTTATTTTTATAAATAAAATTAAAAAGATGTAAAATAGGAGAAAATATATATCTCCTGCCTTTTCCTCCAAGAAGTTTTTCTCCCCAAACCGGTGTGGAAGGTAGAATATGACTTCCATTCCTGTCCTGATAATTTTTATTAAATAATCCAAGTAAGGAGAGAGGAATTAGCTTTCCTTTACTATTCTTCCTTTCACATTATTTTTCTTTCTTTCACATTATTTTTCTTTATGCGAACTTCTCCTTTTCTCTTTTTCACCATTTTCTCACTTTATTTTTTTATAGTATAAATATCTAATTTGTTTCTCTAAAGATATAGGTGACATCAATTTAATCTTTTAATTATTTTTTACATCAAATTGGTCTTTTTGAGAAACCAATTTGATGTAAAAAAAATAACTTTAACAAATTAATTTAATGTAAAAAAATTAACATTCGATGACTATTTTGATATCACATGTATTTTTAAATGGCTAATTTGAATATTTACTCTTTTTTATAATCTACACAGTGAGGGCTTGCTTGTACTTCTTCTATTAGTCTCACTGTACTGTTCATAAATTCTTATGTGACGTGAACTGTGAATTTTTAATATATATTCAATATTTAATCATTTAAATCTCCTTAAAGTTATTTCCTTTTTGTCCTCAAATTTCAATATTAGAATATCTAATACTTAATTATTCTTCTCTTAAAAATAAAATTGTCATACCGCTCATCTTATTAAAAATGATTTGGTATTATTCTCCTGCCCCCTCACCGAGAAAAAATCACATCAAATTTGTTTCTATTGTTCAAACTTTCAAATTTACATATAATTGCAACCATTTGTACCCGTATGAAAAGTGTGCTAGGTTAGAATTTGAAAGTGATTTCAAGTTATATTGAAAAGCTAGCAATGCAGTTGAAGACAGCAAATATATACAAAGACAGAGAGGGAAGAAAAGGAAAGCAGATATAAGTAGTTTGGGATTCCCAATCTAATGTCATATAATGTCACATCCTAATGTTCATTCCTTATTTTTTACCTGCTTTCTTTATATTTTGGACAGCCAAATTCAAATCCAAATCTTAAGCAGAAACAAAATTCAAGATTTCTTATCACGTTCTTCTGTTCTAATTTCTGTACACCGAAACTAATTCACAGCTGTGTAAAGTGTAAGAAGTAAACAAAAAGGTTGAAAATGGAAGATGAACCTGACACCTGTTGTTTTCGTTGTCAACCCTAACATTCTATTGGTGGCCATATTTTGACAGGCAAAGATTCTCTTAGAGATATCGACCATTCGTAGATCAATCACACAGGGTAGTTTTGGCTACAGTACAGCTCTTCTAGCTTGCTATTTCAGCATTATTATTATAAATTAATGCATGCAAGCCCCTTAGAAATTTCCAATTACTGAAGAAATTCGAACCCACACTTCCAAACAAAAAGAAAAAAGAAACACCCTGCAGAGAGAAAGGGAAAGAAAAGGAGTAGATTTTATGCCCAATGGGCTATATAATGTAGGTTAAAAATCTATTGCAGGAAGGGCCAGGCATTGGCTGCAAATAAATTAGGTCATATCAATTCATTGTCCTACTTACACACACATATAGTGTTCGTGTTAAAGACATATGCGTTCTGTTTTGTTTTTTATTCGTAAGTTTCTTTTTCACGAGATTCTGAAAAAGCTTTGCCTTGTTCATTTATTTTTTATTTTTTTTGTCTTAATGCATGATAGAAATATAGAAACCACCTTCCAATCCTATTCAATACTGTAGTTTAAATGTTTTGAATACAAGATTGTGAAAGCAATTTGATTCTTCTCTCCATACTGTAATCATTAAAAATGTTACTATGTTTAGATTGGTGAAAAAGAAAATAGGAGAGGAGAAAAAATTTTAATTTCAAATAAATCTAAATTTGAGAAAATTTTTAAAATTTTACATCAAGATTTTATTTCTCCATTTACTTTTTCTTTATTCAAATAAAAGAAAATCTCATATTTTTGAATTTTTCATTCCTTTCAATTTTATTTCTTTCAAATTAGCCATTCAAAGCATACGTGAATATTTATAATATTAATATGAAAAATCTTATGTAGATGTTTTTTAATTAATAAAAAAATAATTAGCGTAGAGTGGTTTAATTAAATATAATACTTTGTGAAACATCCATAAAATTCTGAATAATTTAAAAATATAAAAAATTAAAACTTTGTCTATAATTTTTTTTGTTTAAATTACGAGTATTCTCATTATGAAACTTTCATGCTCAAGAGTGTAATGATTATAAGTTCTTTTAATATTAACAACTCTATAAATTAAATCTTTAACTCAGCACTTGATATTGAAGTTTCTTACTACTCCAACTAACATCTTCTTTATGTTTCCGTAATTTTTATATGCATAACATTTTATCATTTTATTGACATTGCGTGATTTTATATTCTTTTTACCGCGATTTTTGTTGTTATTAATAGTGCAGCGCCACCAATAGATAGATCAGGCTCCTAAGGTCTAACACGGCCATGATTTTTCATGGACTTTTTAAATTATTTTTTATATAAATTTCCCCATATTCTAAGCAGTATATGATTGCGCTCATGAGGTTGAATGTTTTACTTTTCCAGAACAAAAGTCAGTCAAAGTGATTATTTGTCAAAAATTGTAGAATGTGTCCATCAACATTATACATATTGTTACTTTTATAAAGCAGTTGCAAAATTCAAATGGACAAAATATATAATCGATTTGTAAATCACATCATAAAGTCCTTCGAGTCTCCCAATTTCTCTCTCTTTCTCATAAGTCATAACCTTGCTTTTCGTTACAATTTCCCTCAAAT
Source organism: Styphnolobium japonicum (assembly GCA_023212625.1). Taxonomy (NCBI): domain Eukaryota; kingdom Viridiplantae; phylum Streptophyta; class Magnoliopsida; order Fabales; family Fabaceae; genus Styphnolobium; species Styphnolobium japonicum. Next base: position 11,340,798 of record JALBWW010000013.1, read on the forward strand.
ATGAATTTTTTTATACATGTACAAACCAAATGTATAAATAATTAAAACAACTTAATTGTCTTAAAATCTGCATTGAAATACGATTATTATTACTTCTAGCCATCAAGATTTGGATTAAACAAAAAAAAAAAAACACTGGTTATGTTTTGTTTTGTTTTTTGCCTTCAACATTACTGATTAGTGCAAGTCTCTATATTAGTTTTCTTTCTCACATTTAACACTAATGTAAATTAAGCTCAATTTATAAATATCTATATATCTTTTGTAATCAAGTGAATACCAAAATCTTCAGAGAAGAGGGTTGAAAATCAAACAATTAACTCAACAGTTGAACTACTTTTCCATGGGACATAATCTATACCCAACAACTCCCTAAAACCCATGTATATATATACAAATGTAGCATGTTAGAGCAAAAAAGGAAAAACACGCAATTAAAGGAGCTAATGAGTTGCTATCTGAGTGGACAGAAATAAAAGTGGTGAATTAGGTGACAAGGTGGGCTAGGATTATTCTAAAATCTAAACAAAAAAGGGTTAGTGCGAAGCTGTCCCTGGAACAAAGTAGTAGTATAATCAATTGGTAATAAAATATGATTACATAAAAAGCAAGGGAAAACTAAAAAATAAAGTAAGATAAAGAAACAGGTGATGGCGGAAAAAAGAAAAAGAAGGCACATTTTGGTAATATTTTCTCCTTTATCTTTTCTTTAGCTTTATTTTTATTTAAAGAAAGTTGAGTGATGAGGAATCCATGTCCTCCAAGCACTCCCAGACAAAATGAGCTTCAGAGAAGAGAAAAGCATACTTAGCTTTACGACCCAGAAAAGGAGATTTCAAACAACATAAGGCTAGCTTAGGAAATTGCGTGGTTAGTAGCCCAACCCACCTCTCTCTCTCTCTCTCTCCCCCTCCCTCTGTTGGTGTCTATATTTAGTGGGGGAGCTTGGCTTCAGGGTGCAACCACAACCCCACATCTTCCTCCTTTCCCTCTGAAAACCACACACAAACCCCACTATTATTAGGCAGACCTTAATCCCCCTATGTTTAGCCCACTGGTTTGCTTGTTTTATGCCAATTCAGTAGGGTTTTGTGGGGCTTTCAAAACCCATTTGATTATGACCTAGTTCCCCCCTCCCCCCCATCTGCAATAGATCTCCCTGCTTCCCCCCCAACCTCAATATATACCTCCGCTCCATCCCCTTCAGTCTTACTCTCTAGTACTATCTCCTCCTCTTCCTCTCCATGTCTCTTTTTGTCCCCCCCCCCCCTCCTTCTCTCTCTCTGTGCTGCAATTCCAGCTTCATCTTCTTCACCGTGAAGGAAAAGAAATATCTAGGTTTGATCGTCATCTTTATCATATTATCCATAGGTCTATGCAGTGCACACTTATGTCCTTGCATTCACTCGTATATAATGGAAGAAAATATCTTCACAACTCACAAAATATCATAGTCATATGGATATTATATATGTATCTCTTGTTTTGCATACATACATACAAATTCCATAACCTCGGGAAAAATAGAGATAAAGTTGTTGAGCCTAATCAGAGTTAAGAAAGAGAAAAACTTCATTTCTATGCATATATTTAATTTAATGCATCTAATTAATTACATATTTATGTCACATCATGCATACATATGTGTATGTGCCTGGCTCCCTGTATGCCATTTGCAGAGCCCACCGGAGCATCGCTGGCCTCCGTGGATGGCGTATGAGGAGCCAAGCATATTCCATTTACATACATGGAGATGATCATGATCAAAATTTTGATGCTATATATATATATATATATATATATATATATATTATAATTTTCTTTCTCATTAATTTTCTTTCTCATTTTCTTTCCTTTTTAATATTACTATATATATATATATATATATATACGCCAATTATTCCACAAAGCACGGCATTGTCATTTTCAAACTTACAGGTTGTGCTTCCTCAGGACTGAACAAAGGTACATATGTTTATCTTCCTTTTTCATGATTGCAAAAAAAACTTATAGCGAAGAGATTTTCTAGGGGTCTTGTGAGTGATGATATGTGATTTGCAGAACATTAACTGGGTGAACATATTCCCTCATTTACCAGCTGGGGGCTCACATGTGGGTGTTCTTTTTCTTTTGTTTTCCTTCCATGAGATAATCATTTCACTACACTTGAAACGAGGGCATGGGAAAACCGCAAGAAGCCCAAGTTACGGTAAATTAGAACTGTTCCTGACAATTAACATGGAAGTTATAAAAATTACTTGCTGCCCTTTTCACTTTGTTGCCATGCTTGTCTGTCTTATGGACATTTCATATGACCTCTGATTATACCAACAATGGCCTAAAAAGAAGCAACTGTGTCATGGTGTAAAGTTGCAAGTAATTTAATTTTTTTTATTTAAGAGTCGTAAGAGGGTATATTTATATAATAAATATTAGTTGCAGATAACTTTCACCTTATATCTCAAATATGCTGAGGTGGTAAGAAATAAGCTAATCAATTTGGTGAGTATATTAAGTTTAACACTCTCTCTCACCTCTATCTCAATATATGTGATATATCTAAGGTGAAAATTATGTGTAACTTACATTTCTCTATTTATATATGGAGGTAATTGGCCACATGGTCATTGTTAGTTTGGAAGAACAATTTCATTTTTTCTCTTATGGAAATTATTGATTAATTCCATATATCACCTATAAAATTCCAATTTAGGGGTTATTTTCATGGCATTTCCATATGAACTATGATTCATTATACTAACAATGGCCTTAAAATTAAGCAATATTGTGTCATAATGTGGTCAATGTCCTGTGCGTGTAAGAGCAATTCTTAATTTGTTCAACTTTTTCTGGGTAAATTCCTTTCTCTTACATAGTTATTTTTTATTTATTTATTAAGGGCTGTTTGTGAGTATATTTAATGGGTACGTAATTAGTCCTATTTGACCAATGTTTTTCTTATTGACACAATGAACTGTTATTTTATGGGTTATTTCTTATGGACATTTTATTCATATGATGTATGATAACTAACAAGAGCCTAAAAAGAAGCAACGTTGTGTAATAACATAGTAACAAAGTTTCTTTAACATGAATTTAGTGAGAATATTTTATGGTTAATTAGTCATAGGTATGATCAATGTTATTCTACAACAGTAATTTCTTTGTTCTTATATACTTTTTACCCACTCTAACATTGGTGGCCTATGAACCCTCCGGGGGTTGGGGTTGTAGCTCATCTTTTTTCATACATAAAATACGGGAAGACTAAATAAGCTGGTGGAATCTGGATCTTGATTTAGTGATGAAGAGGGTGCTAGCTATTTTAACTGTGTAATAAACTGTTTTTTTCTTAACCCAGTTGCACAACATGAAGAAAACACAATCACATTTATTTAAACGAGAATTAAATCTAAAATGGGAGTGAAGAGCTATCAATGTGTTCCTGCTAGACATAGCCCGCTACCCAGATAGCCATTTTAGTGATGCTCTTGTTTCTATAACGTTATCAAATCAAGTGAATTCAGCTAAATGGCTCCTATTAATATTCTATTTGCTTAGGCTTATCTGGGTAATAGTATAGCCATAGTTATGGGCCTCAGCACGTATAACATTGAGCTTGCTTCCTTCTCCTCACACTCCCTCGCTCTTTTAGCTAGGTTTCTCTGATGCACACACGCATGTCTGGCCAGGGCTTGAACAAAGTAAAAAGGCAAGGATCCTGGGAAAAGTAAAAGCATGATTGTAGCAGCTGGAGGATTATCATTATGGTCACTGGGGAATCTCATACGAAAAGGAATGGACCACTCTCTCTCTCTAGTTTCAATTGGTTTGCAGGGAATATGGTATACGGTCAAAGCAGGTCAAAAGCTTACAAAAGGACATTATAGGTCAGGCTAAGTGGGACCACCCTACCCCTAACAGCTCCTGGGGAAATCAATTCTGGGATTTTGTGTTCTTCTCCTTCCCTTCAATTCAATTGCAATGTTATTGTATTATTGCATTTCATGGAATTTAATTCTAAATAAAAGAAACCCATTATTTCATCTCATGTACACAACTTTTCACACCCTTCTCCATTATAGTCTGCAAAGTGCAAACAACATTCTTAAGACAACTGGGCAAGTTACCGGCTGGTGCCAAGTAACCTGCAGTTATATAGGAGAAAGAGAGAGAGAGAGAGAGAGAAATAAAATTATTAATCATATGATGTAAGGTGCTGGCTAGAGGCCCCGCTTCCTCAGTGTTTGATGCCTCTGCTGGCAGATTAATTGTACTCTACAAGTCTGAGAAAGTAGATTCTATACTATTCCTGTCTCACTTTCGTGATGGGAATATCATTTGCTTTTTTAATATCTATGATGAAATCCACTTTCCATCTTTCTCTACAATTCTTCTTGGTTTCCTTCTTTCCCTTACGGTGAAACTGTAAATCTTTTTGTTCAATTTTTTTTATCATATGCAAGTCAGTTCATGTGCATTATATAAGATAAACAACATATCTGATCTGCATAAACATGATGAAGGCAGGGATTTGTAAGTCTCATCACACCCTCAATTTCCTTTTCCCCCCTTCTTTTCTAGCTAGATGGAGAGTTTTCATGTTGAAGTTCATATGGATAAGAATGGTGCACAACAGTGGTGCTTTTTAATTTCATACTTCCCCTCTTTCTTTTCATTAAAAAGTTTGTTGAAACATTCTGATTGTTGTCCTTTTAAATGGGTTTGATTTCGAGTGAAAGAGAGAGACAAGCAGAAAAAGGATTCAGTAAATTCTTCAACTAGAAAATAAATTTGCGTCATCTATGATGCTCAAAACTCTCTCAGATATGGCAAATTCTGTAAGATTCTTCACTGCTATATGCAACGTTGCAAACTGCAGTGTCCTGTTGTCTAGTTGTGTATGAGTACCGCTATGTTACTAGCTAAATGGTACAATTCTATCTTCTTTCAAGCAAGCAGATCAGATGGAAAAAGCTGGAAGAAACGAACAAACCCTGTTGTAAGTATTCATCCCACATAACGTTTTAAATTGAGCTTCGTGATGGCAATTGTGATCGAAATATTGCGATTTTAGGAGTAAATTTAGACAACATTTAACTTTTATTATTGTTGGTAATGTTCCTATTATTTTGTAATTGCAATAAACACAACGCAATTATTTTTTACGGCAACCACAAATTAAAACCTCGATCCCACTAATAAATACTAACAAATTAACTGTGACTAAATCAATATATATCGATTAAAAATATTACCAAATTACTGTAGCCACAAATTAAAACTTCGATCCCACTAATAAATACCGACAAATTAACTGTGACTAAATCAATATATATTGATTACAAATATTACCATAGTACTGTAGCACAATTTACACAGTGGTTTCTCTGATGTCTTGAGAAATTAATAATATTTCTGAGCCTATGCCCCCATGTCTCAGCAGTCTAATCTACAAATTATTTCCTTAAAGATAGTATTCATTAGGTGGCTAATTACAATATATGTCATAATATTTCAGTGACATGTTTGGCTCACAGTATACTCTATAATTTTTCTGTTCATATAATATTTGGGTGAGGAAAAAGTATCTTTATTTAAAATCAGGACAGATTATCACTAAAGATTTTTAATAAAATTACAACTTATTATCAGAAAACTCTTAAATTTAAACCCAAAGTATATAATTATCATGAGTGGAAAGTGTACCATGTAACTCTGAGACAGTTCATATAATATTCATTTACATGTATTGTCCCAAAATCCCAAATAGCAACAACCTATTAATCATTAGTCTGTCCGAGTTGAATAAAGGCATACAACTGTACTGTACGTGACAAACCATTGTAGTCCTGAAAAACTTTTTCTTTACATAATAATAATAATATTAATATAATTCGTGTTCAATCAGTCCTCCAAAATTAATTCTTATCATTGAACTATATATAAAATAGATAATTAAACTCATACAAAATGCATGGAGATTTCAAAAGGATAAAAAATTTGGGTAGAGTCGTAGAGAAATATACCATCTGAAAGAAACACTCTTGTTAGTTGTTAATTGGATGGCGACTGGAGAGTTACAAGCCGACTCTTTCTTTATTTCTCCATTTTTTTTTAAATTTTATTATGATATTATGGTATCTCTGCAATACGTTATTTGTCTTGTTTTACGAAGAGACATCGATCTGATGCACAAGGAACCCCTATAGGAAAGTGTCACTTCATTCTTAGTTGTCATCTGCTGCAAATGTTAAACTTTAATAATGGTTCATTTTTTATACATGCATTTCATACCAACATATCTATCTGTATTCGAACTTTTCATATAGTGTGTAATTTCAAATAAACATATTAATATATAATTTTTTAAATAAATATAACAGTTTAATTTTGATATATTGTTAATATAAATTTTTTTATATTATTATTTAATTATATATTTTCAAATTTTTAAAAAAATATGATTGTCATAACAATTATTTTAAATGTCTAATTCTTTTAATAATATATCAGTACATAATTAGATGATAGTATAAATAATTTTTACATTAATAATGAATTAAAATTAAATCTTAAACATAAATATTCTTTATCATAATATACAAAAATGAAAATAAAAGTAGATAGCAGTATTAGAGAAAGATGGATTTGGTAACAATATATCGCCAGGCTAGTTCCATTTCGTTCACTTTAATAAAAATTTCTCCATATTTTATCTTTTCTAAGAATTTTTCTTTTGTCTTACAAAGAATGTTATTTTTAGGGTGCACCAAATTAATCTAAATTAAAAAAAATTGAATCAAAAAAATTAAAATTAAACAGAATCGATTAATTTTAATTTTCTTTTTTATTCTTTTTATGAAAATTGATAGGTTTTATTTGATTTTTATTTTCATTTATGAAATCAAACTAAATTAAAATTATATAATTATTTATATATTTTTTATAATTTACATACTAATAAATGGTTATATTTCAATTTCTTATTGTTTCTATAAATATTTTTAGGCCAATTTGTTGTTTATAACTATTTAATATTTTTTATTAAAATTTTTATGCTAATATATTTTAATTGGAACATAGAAAAAAATAATAAATTTGTGTATGAATTATTTTAAGAAAAATATGCTTATTCAAAAACTAATTAAGCTGAACCAAACCAAACTAATTGTAATAATTTAGTTTGGATTGGTTCTCCAATTAAAAACAAGTCAATTGGTTCTTAATATAAGAAAATTGATTAGTTTGATTGAAATAATTTTTCTCTTCAAAATTAAACAAATCTAAACAACAAACACTCCTAATTATTGCCACATATAGTTAGTTGATTAGTAATTAGTTAGTTGATTAAAACTAATTAAATAATTAGTTACATCTCTACTAGTATATAAGTCTCTTTGTAATTCTATTGTAATTAACTTTTCTTATTTAGTCAATTTCACTTTTTTCTCTTATCACAATTCTTCCAATTTTCTCTTATCTGAAACAATGTTTCTCAACAAAAGACCATAGACTTATAGAAAATAAGACTAAACAGTGATCAAATTAACGATATTAAATACACCACAATAAAAATTAGAAGTTGTATTATATGAGTTATTAGCTCACGTACTTGAATTATATTTTGCCATACCAAATATAAAAATATTAAATATTCATACCTTTTATATCCCAATATATATTGTACCAAATATCCAAAATACATCAGAATTCCAGATAACGATGGATCAACTTCTATTAAAAGAAGTTTTGTCGTCCCCAACAGTAGACATCCTAAAAGGTTGAACATTAATTAGGCATCTTATCCAATATCCACTCCAGATTGGCTTTCCAATCATCACTCCATTTTTGCTACAGAAGGAAATGGCATTTATAGGGCCACGAAGGTTTTCAATCTTTCTTGTTCTTGTCCAAAGAAAAAATTGAAAGGATACTCCCCCAATTGGCTCTACCATAAGGCCCACACCACCAGGATCGATCCCCGCAAATGGAGGATAACACAAGATGTGCACTGTTTTGACAGAAGGTTCACGATCTACGTTGTCGTTGTTACTGGTTTGACGTGGGAGAGGGATGAATTTTGGTCCATACTCCACATGCAATGGTAGAGAGAAAACTAGAAGATAGGAAACCTCAATGGAATTGGAAAACAAAGTCAATCGAGTCGGCATTTAGTAGTCATTAAAGGTGGTGTGTCTTGACTATTCTGGTTCAAACTTTGGCTAAGGGAATTAATTCTCTAAATTAAATGCAGTAGTCCAATCGGTATGTGAACTAGTTTTAGTTTACTCCATGTGCTAATTAGAGCAGATTCGTGGAATGAAATGGTCAATTATATGAATACAAGATTGAGGTTCAGTCAAAGTACTGCTCTAAGAAGGCTTGGTTGGAAACCGTATTTCTGTCTGTAAGGTTTGAATTTTGAATAAGCAAACATTATAGGTCCTCTTTTAAAAGTTGAAAGTAAGAATAAGGCAGATTGAAGGAGTTCCACTCACCCAATTAATGATACTATTGGAGCAGAAGTCTCGTTCAAATGGCACTAACTTCCTTTGAGGATTGTTTGATCTCATAATCGAATACACTAAAACCGATTTGCCTCAACTTCAGCCTATTTTTTCTCTCTCTCTCCACACTATGTCTTATACCTCCTCTATAAATAAAAAATTATATTATCATACATTGTCACTGCACTAACTAGAATATCCTAATGGTTAAGTATTAGGTATTCTACGTCTAATTAACTTTAAGTTCTTAATCGAATCGGGAAGAGTACTCTTATTATGTAGTCTCCATTTACCCTCAAGAAAAAAATATGTATGTATAATTCCACTATGTCAAGAGGCCAAATTGGTATGTCTCCTTGGACAATTTAGCAAAACTCCCATAATAACAATTTACTAATATTGAACTTTGTTTTGCTAATGTTATTAATTTTGAACCAAAATCATTCATTTCCCAAGTTGTGAAAATCATTTTTGTTAGCCAGCTGTTCTATGAAATATTATTAAGAGAATTACAAGCCAAAACTCTTGGAGAGAAGATTTTTCTAATTTGAAACTTAAGTACTGGACATGCAATTAATTAAATAAATAAAATTAAAACTATTTATTTTTATATGAACACATTAATAACTCTTTAAACATCATTAAATATTACTCTTTTGGTTATAGTCCTAAATTATTAAAACTTTTACCACTGTCCACAGTTATCTGGCTTGGTAATTCTTCAAAATATTACAAGCTAGGCTGCGAGCATATGAGAGTTGGATTATTTCTATGAACTCAATTTGGAGTAGAATTCTAATCATGAAAGAATTTGGTACGATGTGAGGCATATATTGAAAGGGTACGTAATGGCAAATTCTCTGTATTTTTCTTTGGTACATCAGAAAGAAAAGGAACAAAATGAACAAACAGGAAAAGTTAACTTCTGGAGTTTGACAAACACCGGAGCCAGCTAGGAGAAGATTCCCCATGCCTGGTGGAGGAGCATGCCAAAACTTCAGGCGATCATTGTTCTCAGCTCCAAGCTTAGCCATAAAATCAGTGCAGTGATTCGCCTTGTGAAGAGCATGACCAAAATTCTCTGTATAAATTAATTTTTGTTTCACAATAAGGGTGGCTCAAGTGGAAAGTAAAGCACTTGTAAAGAAGGGTAGCTTTAATACCTCAAAGGGGATTAATCTTATACTCAAAAAATGTTACATGGGCAAGTATAAAAAAAAGAAAAATTCAATGAAATTTTTTTAGATAAAAAGCCAAGAAAGAGGCCAATGATCATGCTCGTGATGTAGATTCCCGAGCTTTGTCTAAAGATTAGAATTAGAAAGCAATTAACATAGCAAACTGAGGAGCTAATCTCGGCAGATTAGGTCTTAGCAAACTAATTATCTAATTTGTTTTTAAAAAATGTAAAGACCGAAAAATCACTTTCATTGAAAAGTTGAAATCAAGATTACTGAAGTATGCAACATTCTTCCTCTAATTATGTTTAACTAGCGGCTAATAAGTTTGCCAATCAAAAATAGTAATTGAAAGCATAGCCCATAAGTATGGAATTTTCTTGGGTCCACACAACATCCAGATTGCCAATCTCATCTGTTGTCCAGGAAAAAAAAACAAAATTATTGCTATATGTAAAATTGACTGCTCGGCTATGGTTAATACAAATTGACTAGACTAAAGCCAAAACAAACAACAATTGCTGTCTCAATTGATAAATGTTCAAATGATTGGCGCAAAGATGAGAACTTGTTTCTCTGATTTGGATTCTTAACACTAAATTCGGCTAAAGTGTTAACTGGGATACTAGAATGCTTCAAAGGAAAGTGAACACATAAAATGGGAAAGAAATCTATTTATGCGTTTAAAACAAAATACAGATAGAGATATTAAGAAACAATCCAGCAGTTAGATAATCTATATATTTACCAATATATTATTATATTAAATACAGTCTATACAAATGGGGTCAATGTCACATATTCCTCATATATGATTTTTTTTCTTTCCAAATTCTTACTTCATTAATACAGTTGTACATCCACATTCATTTGATCTCTTTTAACTTTTAAATAGTGTATTAATCACTATGAGTTTTTAAATTTGAAATAAATTCAAATATAGGCATTAATAATTCTCACTTACTGTATTTAATCATGAAAAACTAAATTAAAATCTAATTCAAATCCTATTTAACTTTTGAGAATAATGTGTTAAATACTTTTTACGCTTCAAATTCGAAATTAATTCAATTTTAATTATAATTCATTTAATTTATTAGTATACTTAAATTTAATTTTTCCTACTGAAGTAAATTCTCATCTCCAAAGCTAATTTATTGTTTCATCTTCTTTGACTTCAAAACATTTTTTAAATTGATTTTAAATAATTAGTATTAGTTATGAAGGAAAACCTGAAAAGTCATGCATTATTTGTATTGGTGGGTATTTTCTCATACCCTTAAGTCTTCTCCACAGCTTTAATGTGGACTTACTCTCTGCTCCAACACCTCCCAATGTGAGAGTTCTTAATTTAAAATAATCGGTGCTCTCTGATTTCTTTCAGATGGTTGTCATGTATGAAAGGGTATTTCTTCTAAACTATCATTTTCATTGTTATTTGTTTAATTATATGTGTTTGGTATTCACTTTGATTTTTTTCATTTAGTATTTATGCTATTCACTTTGATTATATTGGTATACATAATCTTAATTTTGCCAATAACGGATCTGTTTTTGTCATAATTATTCTTCAATTTACTAAGATGAAGTTTTACAAATATAGATTATTGACTATTTTTATCTTAATTTTGTTAAATGTATTGTATAATATGTAAAATTGTGTTTTCTTTTAGGCCCGTTTGGCCGACGAAATTAAAGTTGGAATTGAGCCTTGAAATTAGAATTGGACCTCCCAATTTCAATTATCTTATTTGTTGTGTATGTTAGAATTAGAATTCTAATTCTGAGTCAAATTCCATGGAATTGAAAAATAACTAGTTTATACTACTTTTAGCTTAAACCTTAAAAATTTCAATTCCAAGTACCAAGTTTTTTTTTTGGAATATTAAAAGGTAAAAGTTAAAAATTATTCAACAACCATTACTGTTTGCAACACTGACATAGTGCAGCAACACTACTGCTAAGGTGCTCCAGCAACGGCACTTTAGTGTGCTCCAGCACGTCACCACCGGTGTGCTCCTGCCACATTGTCCACTACGCCCCTAACGTGCTAGCAGTCGACAGCCTCCGATCATTTTCGTCGTCGCGCGTGCAATGGCCAAATTCTCGTGCTTCTTGATCACAGGCTTCGGCATCTAGCAATTACCTTTGTTATCGTCAATTATGTCCTTTAGTTTGACATCTATTGCGATCGTTGTAATCCAGCAACGCAAGCTTTATTAAATTTTTTTATAATTTTAAATTATTATTTATAAATTTAAATTTATTTATTATATCTTTATAAATTCTTAATAAATTATTCAAATAATAAAATTTCAGTTCAATGCAGAATTACAACTTTAAGGTCTCAATTTTTTAATTGTCTCAAACATAAAAATTAAGATTCTTGTTAATTTCAATTCCAACAGAAATAGAATTGAAATTAGAAATCCAAATTAAAATTATAATTTTATCATTCAAACGGACTCTCAGGTAAAATGAGAGTATTCAACACAAATTATAATTTGAGGTTACTTATTAATGCTAATATTCCAAACGCTCATGAGTTTCATTTAAGGTATTGTTTTCGTAATAATACTTAGCTATAAAAAAAATTGTAATTATATTGTTATTTTTAGTCATGATTTTCATTTTTTGTTTATTTAAGACTTCAAAATTGGATTCACAAGTTCTAACCCAATCACTAACTCAGTTAGCTGAGCCTTGCTACTCAATGGAAAATGATTTTATTAATTTATCTTGTACTAGCCTATTGCTAAAATATAGGATTGGAGAGACATGTTTGATTCAGTTAGTCACTTGGCTTATTCTTATCCTTAATTTAATATTTGGTATTGAATTGATTGTCACCTGACTAATTTCTTATTCTTAATTAGAGTATTAGATAAAAAGATAAATTGACACATAGGAAATTAGATGTAATATTTTTAACCTCAAAGTTCGGAACCATTTTTATATTGTTATGTGTTTTTACCGAGAGTAATTTTGTGAGTATATAAGAATTTGTTGATATTTGATTAATTTGAATCTTAAATATGATTAAATACCTATTTGATATGTGATAAAATATCTCTTTACATCTTATTTTCATCCTGAAATTTCAATTCAAATTTTAACTATAATTTATTTTGATTCCAAATATATCTCTTTACTATTACTTTTTAAATTTGTAATTAATTCAAATTTTAATTATAATTTATTTTATTTATTAATATACGTATTCACCTATTATAATAAGTATATAATTATTTACGTTTGTCTGTTAAATTATTTAATTAAATTAAATTTAATGGATATTTGTTCTTGTCATTGTCAAGTTTTAAATTGTTCTGATTAAACAACTGTAGGATATTGTTTTTGTCACTATTGATACTGTGAAAGATATTGATGTGTAATTCATAGTATTGCGCGCGGCTGCCAATCTAAGAAGTGTTTAAATGATGTGAAGTATGATGAAGGATAATTTTATTGTACAAAGTGCAACAATCACTACATGGCCTTTGTTTTAGATGCACTAGCACTTAGTCCATATTTTACTTTGTAAAATAGGATTTTTTATAGGAGCAAGTTCTTATAGTTATGGTTTTGTGTAAATGTGTTTGGTTGTGTTGTACTTTTGACTTATATACTGCAGAGATATATCTTCGTCTTTATTTTATTTTTTATAAGCAAATCAGTTACTGATATATTTCTTTACCAAGTATAGGCAGCACTAATTATATGTATTCATTTACCTTTATTGGTTTGTACGTTTCCTTCATTGATATATATATATATATATATATATATATATATATATATATATATATATATATTAATTCATAATGACTTCTTATAATTATTTATAGATTTTTTTTATTTGAATATAACCAAAATTATTAACTAGAGAGTATTAGAGAAATAGATAAATTGACACACACAAAAAATACTCAGATATTATATGTTAGATGTAAGATTTTTAACCTCAAACTTTGGAGCCGTTTTTTTTTTTTTTGTCTTTAACGTATTATATTTTACGATTCAGAATTCTTTTAAAAATATTTTTTAATTATATTTAATTACATTGTTACGTGTTTTATCAAGACTAATTTTGTGAGTATATAAGAATTTGTCGATATTGAATTCTAAATGTGATTAGATATTTATTTAATAAGTGATAAAATATCTCTTTGCATGTTATTTTTATTTTAAAATTTTAATTCAAATTTCATCTGTAATTGATATTGATTCTGAGTATATCCCTTTACTCTTACTTTTCAAATTCATAATTAATTTATAGTTTAATTATAATTCATTTAATTTTATACTTATTTACCTATTATAATAAGTATTATTAATTAAGATCTCATCGTATTCAAATTATAAATATTATTTCTTTTATTTAATTTTTAAAATTAGTATTGAATACTCTCACACTTTATGTACTACACTAATAAAGTAAACGCGATTCATTTGCAAAAGTCTTAAAACATTAGAATGTTTGAACTAAAATTAATTACATATTTATCCCACTTATTTTCATATAGGTATCAATTACTCTCACCTACTATATATATATACATATAAACAGTATTGGATTGAACCAAATCAATTATTTTATAGCCATTATTCTTTGTTAGCACTCATAATCGCAATTAATAGCTCACCATGAAATAGTCAAGAATAAATATATTCTTAGTGCATTTTGGGCATAGCTAATAATCTTGTTTTCTATCATTCCCATGAAATGCCTTCAATGTTTTTTACACACCGCACTCATGATTGATAGATTTCGTGGATTAACAGAAGTAAGCTTATATTCATACTTCATACGGAGGAAATTTCCTAATAAGCATTGGGTAAACATTGTTTTAATTTAGATATACGTAAAACTCTTCTACTCTATATCATCTAATTATGTCGTCAGATCATTAAAAAAAAGTTAAACTATATTAACAATGTGAGAGATCAACCTCTTTTAATAATATGCCAATACTAACAATCAATAAAAAGTAAATCCAAACAATGATAGTAAATGTGGCAGCAAAGGATTAGAGGCATGGTGGACATTGAATTGCATTCCACAACTGTTTCAGCATTGAGGATAACGCAAGTAACATTGTTAGTCATACTCATCTTGCAGTAACATAATAGCAGAAACCATGAGGAAATATGAGTATCAATAAACAAAAGGTCATCAATTTCACAAGGTAACTGAATGAATACACTGAAAACTCGGGGAATTCATTCAACTCAAATACGTATAGCCCAGTAAGCCTAAATTGTAGCCAAGTTGATCTAGGCATAAATATCACTAGCTAGGTGTGTATTACAACAAAATTAAGGTTGTAAGCATGTCTGCTTCAATAAAAAAAGAATCCTACTGTTTGAAAAGAAAACCAATTGAATTCTAACCCCAAAACAATTGAACCTAGATATACCATATTGTTACTATTCCTTCTGTGAAAATATAAAATCATTAGTAGGATGAAATACATTGAATCATGCTATTGTCTGACCTTGGGCCGAAATGGAAAAATCTATTGTTTGACTTAGTGACCACTATTCAAAATGTGTAAGAGCCTTTGCTGGTGCTTTAGTTTTCAAGATCATCTCTTCATACTCGTCTTCAGGATTTGACAGAGCAACAATTGCCCCTCCAGCTCCTATTGAAGCTTCACCCTCATGTATAATGACTGTTCTTATGACAATATTTAGATCAAATGTCTGATTATATGAAAAAAATCCAATACAGCCTGAGTAGATACCTCGAGAACAACTTTCAAGAGAATCAAGAAGTTCCATTGATCTCAACTTTGGTGCACCTGTCATCGAACCACCAGGAAATGCAGCTTTGACACAGTCTACTGCACTGACATCTGAACGTTTCTTCCCACGAATTGTACTCACCATTGTGTGAACAGTTGCATAGGATTCCACATCCATGAGACGTGGCACATGAACAGACCCAGGATCACAGACACGACCAAGGTCATTCCTTAGAAGGTCAACAATCATCAGATTTTCAGCCTGATCCTTTTCGCTGAAAGAGAGAAAGCTAGTTAGTTCACAACAACCCAACTATATGTCATTTAGAGTGCTTTGTTATATCAGCATGTTATAATTCTAGATATTGAATATTTGTATCAGATCTGTGAGTATGGTATCAAAATTATCTTTAGACATGAGAATGATGAAAGCCCATTGGACATTGGATCTCGAATACTCTTGAAAAATTTCAAACCTATCAAATGATATAAGAATTCAAGATACTATAAAATTTTGAACATCTAAACTCTACATAGATAACTGATTCATAATTAAATACATAAGATTTTATTTGCAACCAAATATGGGTATCACACATTTCAATTGAGTTTTGATTGTTCCCAAATTTCCGAAGCATCAAACATACTTGGAAATTTAATGGATCACATGCCAACCACCTTCCTAAGGGAAATAATTCCAAAATTTAAACTAAAGCAGTAGCAACATTGCGTTAAACTGGTATGGATAGACTTGGAAGTGCCCAGAAAAAACATATTAAGTCACCTGAGCTGTAATTTCAATTTGAGTTGTTCATCTTCCTCTTCAGTTGCACCACGAGCTATAGTACCCTTAATGGGCTTAGCTTCTAGTCTATCGTTCCTATCCAACTGCAGGAACCTTTCAGGTGAAGAACAGCAAATACACAGGTTTTCCTTTGAAAAATTAAGCCAAGCAGCATAAGGTGCTGGATTCTTTTCTCTCAAATGCAAATAAAGTCCAAGAGGGTTTAATTCCTCAATTGGTTTCCTTATCTGAGTTGTGAGGCACAACTCATAGCTTTCTCCATCTTTAATGTAGTTTAGACACTTCTTAACATCCTCAATGTACTGCTCTCTAGATTTTTCAGCTGCAAAACCAGCCTTGCATGAGGAAAAAGTTAAAGTATGGGAATGCTGTCTTTCCAACTCCATTGCCACAGAGCCTTTTAAGCTCAGAAGCTTCTCCTCTGCATCATCCAACCATTGTGTCATACTTGAACTTCCTTCATGTATAGCCATTAAATAAACATCATCATTTTTGTGGTCAATAGCTACAAGATTATCAGCAAAGAAAAAACATGCATCTGGAGTTTTAGATTTGTGACGGTTAGATGTGACACCACATTCAACTTTGAGGTTATACCTGCAACACAAGAAATCAATTATTTGTCTAATGTTGGTCTTATTGGAGAGATCAAAGCTTTATTTAATGACATCATGTAAATAAACATGCTTAGTAACAAGGTTGGGAAGGGTCAACAGCCAAAAATAAATGTAAGGGTTATCATACTGTGACAATTTGTGATGATTATCTTGCTTCAAAGCAAAAAACCAAGTGAAAGTGAAAATTCAACTAACGATATAAAATGACAGGAAGGGGGGAGGGCGAGAAAGAGAAGTTGTACCCATGAAGCAGAAACTAAAGGCATCACGAGAAAATAAAAAGGTAAAATTAGCAAACCATGTTTCATAAACTTAAGCTTTCAGGTTGAACCAATGTAGACATATAATTGCTTGACTTTTACCACCTACCCGATGTAACCAACATATCCACCGGGAAAGTCAAATGGCAGACCTTCAAAATCTTTTTCATCATAACGAAATGATTGAAGCTCCTGCAACATTATAAAGGCAACATATTCACGTGGGAGAGAGGAATAAAAGGAAAAAAGATTAATTATTTAATTATTCTTGTTCAAAAAAATGAATATAAGGCCTATCATCATTGGGAAGATCCAACCATGTTAGGAAATAATTTAAAGATGCACCAAGAAATACAGATACAATGGACATTCAATATGCAGAAAATTTGACTTTACTGATGTCTTGACCCTGTTTACTTGATCCTGTATCCTACCCCACCCCTTTCTTCATTTCTTTTGATGAACTTTGTTTCTGAGCAAAAAACGTTCAGAGCAATACATGGCATTTTATCGGTCTAAATCACAAGAGAATTGATATAGGAATTGAGTCTAACTCCACCTCAAAACCATGGTCATAAGGGGAGGGCTGCCCAACCCTATATAAACCCCACATCTAGGCTCATGACACCCGATGTGGGACTCCAAGTTGGGTTTATGACTCCCTTCTTGCAAGTGAATACCGGTTACAAATCCACCTCAAAACCATGGTCATAAGGGGAGGACTGCCCAACCCTATATAAACCCCACATCTAGGCTCATGACACCCGATGTGGGACTCCAAGTTGGGTTCATGACTCCCTTCTTGCAAGTGAATACCGGTAACAAGAATGGGCAATACGGATCCTTTATGAGTATTTCTAGAATAAATGGGCTTTGTTTTATTTTGTTTTTGGATAGAAAAAGAAATTTCATTAGAGAGAAAAGTTGACAGTACAGCCAGGGAAGGATAAGATATCCTCCAAAAACATAGAAACTAGATATAACAAGGAACAAAAAAAACTTCAAGAATGCAACAAGGCTGTTCAATCTCTCTTCATATCCGAAATATCAATTCCTTTACAGCAGCCACGTACAGAACACATAAGAGAAGCCCAAAAAAAACCCTATCCCATAAAAAATCAAGTGGAAACGAGACACTGTTAAAGATGCGAGCAGTCCACTCCAACCAGGTGCACCAAAGGGTTGCAAACACTCCACACTTTCATAAGATTTTAGCCACCTAGTTTTACCAAAACCTTTGTAACAAGCCAGCAAAAACTGTTCCAAAGTTGAGGGACACACCCAATGCTAGCCAAGAATCCAAAAAGATTGTTCCTAAGAAAAGTAGCTGCCTTACAATGCAAGGATAAGTGGCCTAAAATTTTTAAAAAAAGGGCAGCAGTGAACCAATCAAGCCCTGGGCTTTTTCCTTATTTATCCTCCAAACAGCTCTTCGGATTTCCTCTTAGGATAAAAGATTTGACTGTTCCGTGGACAAGAAGTTTCTTCCCTGTAAAAATAAAATTAGCTGTCCTTGGGCTGCTCTTACCATTCATGTAATCCTTTGTAAACTCTGATATATTATATTTTTTTCAGTTCCTCCCTTCCCTTCTTTTTCATTCACCATGATAACTTCAGTAACCTTTGTAAGGTAGGATTTTGCACGTCGCACTAATAGATGCATAATGGAACTAATGACCTACTCTACACTTAAGTTGCAAAGTTTACCAGATAGAAGAAATCAGAGGCAAGTTTGTGTCTAATGAATATGTGAGTTAAAGCCATTTTCAAATTAGTTTTAACATTAAAGTTCCTTTGTACCTGTTTGTCTCACAGACTTTTTTAATGTCAAAAAGTGATTTTTGGTAACAATTCATCATTTTCAGTGTATGACAAATATTTGGAAAAGGAAGTGTCATCCAATTTATAGAGAGTGATTGATGGGAAAGCTTGAAATTGATGCCTATTGAAAGTTATCTGACAGAAACCTCTCTTGTATTACAGAAAACTGGGAACCAAACCCAGAAAGTTCAGAAACAGAAATAGAAAATTACAGAAACTAGGCTAGCTTCCTCCCAAATCCCACTCCTATACTGAATTCTTCCTCCCTCTCTCTCTCTCCCTGCCTTCCCTTCTTATACTCCTTGCTCCTAACAGATTCTGCTCCTTCCCTCCATCACCCTTCCACGTGTACGGGTAGTTACAACCTAAATTCCCATCCTGACCCTTATTCACATCATTCTTGCTGCCTTGAGTCTCCAATCCCCTACTTCCCTTTTTATCTTTCTTAACATGCACCTTAGTGATCTTATGGGATCTAACAATACTCCCCCCAAAAGATTCACCTTGTCCTCAAGGTGAAGGTTTGGAGAAGCATCCCGTAACTGCTGAAGACCGTCCCTTTGTTTCATGAGCGTTCCTAGTTGATTCTCCTCCCAGTTGCTATGCAAGGGTAGCTCTTCAGTGTGTCGCGGAGATTCATCCCTCTCTTTGTGAAGGTCCGAGTTCGGTGGCTCTAGTGGCGGTGGCTGATTGGGCGTACCACTCGAGGACCAGAGTTTGGTGGCCATTGTGGGCCACTTCAGCCTCTATTTGGCCACCGCACAACCCAGTGGGTGCGGATTCTCCGTCATTTCTCCCATCTGCTGCATTCTCTGTTCCTTCAAGGTCTCCCAATCATTGTCATCGAGACGATCCAAGGCGGCGATTCCCTCATCAAGCTTGTCCTCCACCAGCACTTCATCTACAGCACCCTTGCCGATGAACTTTATACTATTTTCACCTTTGTTTTCCCTAATCAACAACAATTATGGACTTCCTTCTTTGATCCTTTCTTCATTCTCATGTACAAGTGGCTACTCTGAATCTTCCATCTTCTCTGTCAACAATATGTTTTCTCTATCTCTCGATTCTTCTATGTTTTCAAGAGCTGCTTGGGTCCCTGAACGGGATCAAGGATTCTTCATACCCTTTTGACCGATGATCCCCTTCTTCATTTCTATTCACCTCCTTCGATGAGAATTGTTGCAGCAGAGCCTCACAAAAATTATTCCACGTGAATTGCTCAGTTCTGGGTCTTCACTCATAGAGCCATTCTAGGGCTCTTCCTTCCAAGCCATTAATTGCAACTGATAACTTCTCAGATTTTGGGATCCGGTTGATGAGAAGGTATCTCTCAACTCTATAGATCCAGCCATAAGGATACTCACTGGAGAAACTTGGAATTTCTCCCCCTTGCATTATGGTTTGTGTTGTCAAAGGCTCCCTAGATCGAGAGCTCTAATACCAATTGATACGAACATTGGGAGAACCACACCTAAAAGCTAGCTATTAAGGTGGGAGAGCCCAAGGCCATATAAACCCCACATCAGAATCTCATACTTTCGATATGGGAGGACTCAAGTCTCATACCTAGCAATTAGATCCTAACATTTCAATTGATACGAACCTTGGGAGAACCACACCCCAAAAGCTAGCTATTAAGGTGGGAGAGCCCAAGGCCATATAAACCCCACATTAGAATCTCATACTTCCGATGTAGGACTCAAGTCTCATACCTTGCAATTGGATCCTAACATTCCATCACACTTCCACAGCCGATGTCCATGTCATCCTTTTTACCCTAGAGCCCACCCCCATCAGCCTTACCCTTTCTTGGGTCTCCCTTAGAAGCCTGTCAAAAACTAGTCAGATTGCCACGTAGGTAACGTCCACATGAGCACAGGATCATGCTATAATACCAATTGATAGAAACCTCTCTTCTATTACAAAAAATTAGGAAACCCAGAAAGTCAAAAACAGAAATAGAAAATTACAAAAACTAGGCTAGCTCTTCGAGTGACTAGCTTCCTCCCAAATCCCACTCCTATACTAAATTCTTCCTCCCTATCTCTCTCCTAGCCTTCCCTTCTTATACTACTTGACCTTAACAGATTCTACTCCTTCCCTCCACCACCTTGCCACATGTGCGGGTAGTTACACCCTAAATTCCCATCCTGACCCTTATCCACATCACCCTTTCTTCCTTGAGTCTCCAATCCCCTACTCCCCTTTCTATCTCTCTTAACATGCACCTTAGTGATCTTATGAGCTCTAACATTATCTATCTCCCAGTTGCAACAAATGGGTCATTTGTGTTTTTCTAGAAAATATAGAATCCAAGTCCAAGGTCAACTAAAACTATGAATAAAGTCCTCAATGCTGAAATCATCCGACAAAAACACCACTAAGTTAAAAGTCTATAAATTTCACTCCCTTATCAACAATCACCACATGGTATGATATTCCGTAAACAATTCAGCAATCAGCTGCAACAACGAACTCACTTTCAATTCAAGTGAAGAGGTGATGTTGCTGATATTGAACACCAAACTATTGCTTGGTGGAGTTAATCCCCAACAAGAGGCACATTAGAAAGCAAATTACCCATCATACAAGACAAACACATTTGTTCATTAATGAATGGAAAAATATAAGTGACTACAACTTCGCATGCAAGGAGAATTCTGAGGGAAGAGAACAAGGATATTTATTAAATTCCACAGATGGTGAAATGATACTTGTATAAGTAGCAAATAGAAATGACACATCACCAGTTCAGTAGAGATTCTTACATCATGAGGTATATCCTAATTGAGGAGTGTGTTATGCAAGAATAAAGCATGAAACAGCCAAAACAGTTTCAGTATATACCTTGTCCAAAAAATCAAGAAAACCTTCTTCCAAGAATATTGTCTTGGCAGAACCTTGACAATCTTCCATTGACAAATAGCCGCCACCTTTCGAACTCCCATCACTAGAAAAATAATGAAATATATATTATCTAACATTATGTACTATTATCTAAATCAAAGGATCAAAAGGATAGACTACTGTGATAGAAAAACTTTTTCATGTCAATAATGTATCAATGCAGATAACTAGTACAGCTCATAAAGCACATACAGGAACACAATCGCAGACCAACTATTTTTTCACCAATGCCTCAAATAAAAAATAAAAAATAAAGAAAGAAGAAGAAAACCTAAAATATGGAAGAGAATTGAAGAAAGAAAGAAATAATTAAAAATAATAATTTAGCAGTTAAGACAATAAATTTCAAACCTTTGATCAGACAATCTGAACGTCAACTGCTTCCAAAGGGATCCACCTTGTCCTCCCATGAATGAAAAGCGTGCTCTTCCCTAATTAGAATGGGAAGAATATTAATGGATACAGGATTATAAGCTAAAATGGAAAAACATAGTATACAATGAAGTATATTAGCACAATATGAACAGATGCTATGATGTTTGAAGATCATAGTTTAAAGATCCAAGTGAAAAAAGATCTATCTATGGGCATTATAAACATAGTCCAAAAATGAGTTTGGTGATAACAACCTTAAGGAGGAAAGAAAAATACAATTTAACTCAAAGTTGGAATGAATTCATACAAAATACCTTCTCTGTGGAGGAACTATCCAACCAAAAGGTGTTTTCAGCTTCATGTCCAAACAACCCACAAAATATACTTTGTGCTCCACCAACTTGACCAGCCAAGTGACCAAATTTCCTCCATTTCAACTTCAAACATTTATAACCAGTGCTTGCATGATGAGCATTTACCATGTTGAACATTTCTAAATGATTCATCGCAGCATTATTAAATACCAAACGTCTATCTCCATGAACTACTTTTTTTAGCTGATTCACTGCATTATTCTCTGAACTTATACTTCTGTGAACTTCTCTACAGAGTCTACTAGCACTTGAAACCTGCATGCGTGCTAAAGAAAGTTTACTGCTCAGGTAAATTACAAGGCACTAACATATAAATTTGAAGGCAAATTGAAACTAAGAAAAAACTATGGAGCATGTAAACAAGGTTAAAGAGATCTTAGTCAATCAACTCCAGCTTAGGAGGTCTAGATATTTACTAGACCCCAAAGAAGATTGGCATACAACTTAATATTTGTATCAGACCAACTTTTTCATCTCATCCAAAAAAAAAAGTCTAAAAAGTAGAAGAAAAAGCAAAGTGGCCTCCTCAATAAACAATTTGATAAGCACATATGACAGACATAGTGCATTTGTATTTACAAAGTTATTCAGTTTACCATCAGTTTGAGCATGTTTTTCCTTGTTGCATGATGACCTAAATCTCAGCCAATAATCATCTGTAATCTCTCTAAAATTCTTGAATATTTGCCTTCCATGGCAGGTTGCAACACTCTCTGGATGAAACTGAAGGTCAAAATTGTTGAGTTGAACACAGTTAACAAAAAAAAAACACACAAAGCTAAGACTAACAGATAATTTCTGTACATAACACCTGCACACCATAGTGTGGTCTTGTAGAATGCTTGATTCCCATAAGAACTCTTGCACTTCTCGTTTTTCCGTAATCAGAACGGTTTCCATTTCCTAGTTTAGCTATATAAGAATCAATAAAGATGCTTTGCTCTGTATGAGTTTCACTAGCATTGGACTTGTCAGAATCCTTGGACCCAATAAATGGAAGTGTGCTGGTGGAAGAGGTCCATGCTATTGGAATGAGCTCTTCAGGAAGTGATTCAGAATCTATAACCAGTGAATGATATCGAACCACCTGAAATATGTGACAAACAATTATGACTGGTGGTGGGGGATCAGATAGCTCTTGTTTAAATTTTGACGAGAAAAGAACAAATTTAACAGAATACAAGATAGATAAACAAATTTCAAAGGGAGCAGTTTGCATCCATACATAATCTACTTTTCAGATGAAGGATTGCATCACTGCATCATATGTAATGTAATCTTTTCAGATATTATCAACTGCTTATCTACTTACACAGCCATTTCTGCTGAAATCTAAACTATGATAATGGACTACACGCGTTTGGTTTGCGGAATGCTTTAGCATTCCTGGGAATGTGAGGTCAGGAATGTTAAACTCCCACATTAAGTTCAAGTTTAGAAAACATATTCCCACGTATTTGTCATTCAAATGAATGCAATATTCCCAAAAAACTTACGAAAATCATTCATGTTAATAATGTTATGTGAGTATAAGGGTATTTCAGTCAACACTCTATTCTTTTAAACCCTTGGACATCTGTGTATATACATGTCCTGACTGAATTAAGTCCAGGCTTACACAAATCTCTCTCTCTCTCTCTCAATCCCAGGTTCTGATCACAACCACCGGCAGTTGTGGTGGGGGGGAGCATCGTATCAGGTAGTGCGAGGGGGAAGTGTCCCTGCACAGGTTGTTTTGACCTTCATCTGTGGCTGGTTCTGTTCTGATTTCAGTCCGTTTTTCCTCTGTTCTTTGCTCTGACCACGTCTGTGTTTGTGTTGCACATAGCCTTTGCACATGGGGGAGTCAACCCGGTGCCATTCTGCTGTGGGCCTGTTTACTGATCTAGTTATTCTGATTCTGCTTTGGGATGTTTTTTGACTGGGTATTTTGCTTAATTGCAGCTTTCAAAATCTGCTGTTGCACTATAAGTTCTTCAGATCAAATTAGCAATCTGTTTGGAGGCTTGGGTGACCTTTTTTGCAGCAGCTTACTGTCCTTACCGCCACCCACTACACAGTCGCCATCGACCCTGCCACAGCCACCGCTTACGGAGTCTTTTGGTTAAACTTGAATTGAAAGAGGGTGATTTTAGAAAAATGGCCAAGATTACTATGAATGTGCAATTGAATCAAACACATTAATCAAACATTCCTAAGAATTTCAACAAACAAATGTGCCAAGTGAACCAAAACAGCATTACATGAATCAAACACCAATTATGTATTGTCACCCTTCCTGACTCACCCACCCAACATCTCCCTCTCCCCCTGGAAAAAAATAAGGAATATAAGTAGGAAAACCTCCACCAACAAAATTGGAAGGAAGACATCTTCCTTATCTGCAATTCTTTATTTATACTTGAATAAGAAAAAAGGTTGAATTAAGAGAGAAGAAAAATACAGGCCAAGAGGATCAGGAATCCACCTAAAACAAAAGGAAACAAAGAAAAAAGACAAATAAAGATCAAAACATCAGCTGAAACTTTCATAAATACTTCTGCATATTTGATAAAGAAACCCCCTTAAAGAAACTATGAGAAGAAACCCACATAGAAGCAAACAAAAACAAAGATGCACTGGTAAGAATTCACATATTTCGCTTTAACCAAATGTGCCACGTGCTTGCAAAATGAGCACAACACCACAACACCTTTCCCACCTATCTCTTCCTCCCCTAAAAAATAATAAGAGATAAAATTCTCACAAGTCTCAGAAAAATTCAGTATTCACAAAAAATCCCAAACAACGTAGCCTACAACTGCTAAGCAACATCATCAATTAGTAATTAAAATTAAAATTTAAAGTTTCCTTGTGTCTGACTGACTTGTATGTCTCAAGTATGAATATGATAAGCTTAAAATTGAATGAAACATTCAAATTCATATTCTTTCAAATATATAGTGGCAAACAGACCTTGAAACCAGAATTTCTACCAGAAGGAATGTCATGAAAAAGCTGGCAGCCGTTGTGCTCAATTTCACTGCACAGTAGAAAGAATTAGTTGAAAGAAGGGGCAAGGAACAGATATGAGACCTTTAAATGACATTTTGTTGTAGTAGGTATATTCATCAAAATGGGTGGGATGCCAACACAGCAATCCAAGCTTCTTAGCCCATGGAAATTTATCTCTCATGGTTATGCTGCCTTTAAGTCTTTGCATTCCTTGAAAGTGGGTAATGGTTCTCATGTCAACTTTTGGGAGGATCATTGGGTAGGAGATTTCACTTTTAGATATGCTTTCCCACATCTTTACTATCTTTCTTCCTTACATAATTCTCCTATCCATAATTATAATGTTCAAGATTTTGTCTTTTCTTGGAATTTTCACTTTTTCCGAAACTTAAATTATAGGGAATTTTCTAAATTGGAGTGTCTTTTGGGTCTCCTAGACTCTATTCATTTGTCTTCTAACCTGGATATTAGGATTTGGTCTCTTGACCCCTCTGGGGTGTTTTCATGCAAATCTTTTTTCCGATTCTTAACTTATTCATATCACTTTCCATCTAGATAAAGCTCTTTGGAAATCCAAAGCTCCCTCAAAGGTCAAGTCTTTTATTTGGACTGCAATGCTTAAGAGAATTAATAATACTAATGACATGTTGCAGGTTTGTAGGCCGCATGAGGCTCTTTCCCTTGATATGTGCGTTATGTGTGGTGCCTGCTTAGAATCGGTTCTTCATCTGTTCTTACATTGCTCTGCTACCGTTTCTCTTTGGAATTCTTTGTTCAGCCTCTTTGGTGAATGTTGGGTGTGCCCTAGGTCCTTGGACCAATTTTTGATGATTAGCTTTCATGGTTTTGGTAGATGTAAAAAGGCTAAATTTTTGTGGCCATGTGCAATCTTTGCTACACTTTGGTGCATTTGGTTGGAGTGTAACTCTCGTATTTTTAAGGAGGTTTCTTTGGCACAACAACTATTTGGGATAAGATTTGGCGTTTGGCCTCTATTTGGTGTAAAGCACATGGTCTTTTTAAAGGATTTCCCTAACAGATTAGGGATTGGGCAGGTTTTTTTTTTAATGTTTTATTTTTTCTCTGTTGTCTTGTGTTTTGCTCTTACGTCAAAAAGGATTCCTTATCCTCCAAACTTTTTGTAATTTCTTCACTTTGTTTTAATGAAATTCTTTTTTTATTAAAAAAAAGCTTCCCGACTGTAGCAATTACATAGCAAGTACTGAAAAAGCAGCAGACAACTTTTTTAAATGTTTAACTATACCTCAAACGTCCATGGATGGGTTCTGATGCGTGTACAACTTGAGCTCCATGCACATAACCTAAAGCCTATCAAATCATAGATTACGCAATTAAAGTATGAAAAGAACATGATGTGAACAACAGTTATGAAAGGCAGAAGTATGGCATCAGATGTTATGAGTCAAATGCATTACAACAATTTTATTCCACCTGAAGAGAAAATGCCATTCCCTCCAACACATATGGGAGTCCCTACACCATTCCTGGTTAGAATGTACCTTTGACAATCTTGTTCAAACAATTAACCAGATTATACAGAAAATCTTTTCGGGGAATTGAGTCTTTTGCTATTTATATCATATATCATATATGGGATAAAATTACAATTTTTAAAAAATAAAAGTATTATTTTGATATTTTTTGAATCCAAGCGTATTATCATCATGGTGTTGTTTTCTCCACTTCATTCTTGATTCTAGCATACCAAACGTGTGTATGGCATAGAATTTTCATCCCTTTTCAAGCCATAGGAATCATGTTAACAAAAGTGATCATTCCATTCCAAGCTATCAAATCCCCATTCCCATCGAAAACCGTGTATAGCACATAATGTAACCTTAAGACACAACTTATCTTCTCTATAAGAAACAAGATAAAGGATGCAAACAGTGTGACAAACCCTAGTTAGAAGTTATCATAGCATGAATGCATAATGTTCTAGAAGGGACGGCATAACAAAAATTAGATGGATAAAGTTGCTGTTATGTTAACACATGAGACTTGAATTTCAGAAATACAGTGCACTCTGTTGAAACTTGTGGATGACATTAACAGTACAAGTTGAAACCTTTAAAAGGCTTAAATAATGTTCTAGAAGGGAAGAAAGCATAACCCATTGAAGGTTTGCTCAGACAGAAAGTGGTTAAATTGGATAGGAAAAAAAGAAACTATCTTGCAAAAAAGAGGAGCAAATACCTGGTGTCCTAGGCAAACACCAAGAACAGGAATATCCCAGCATTTGAGCAATAGCTGAAGACAAATACCTAAAACATACAAAAATCATTTCCAAAATAATAAAAATAAAGAATCTTCCAACCTCGTGAAACAAAGATCAGGACAAATAAATTAAATCATATTATTAAATTCTTCCAACTATATCAGGAGTCCTTTAAAATACATATAGGCATAGTTAATAGTTATACTTACAATCCATGTGGTTTAGGGGTGTTTCACTTACACAGTTACACCCCCTTTAAGTGTAACAGAGATGAGAATGTTGAGGGGGATGAGTGGACATATAAGAAAAGATAAAATTAAGAACGAATGTATTCGGGAGAAAGTTGGAGTAGCACCTATTGAGGAGAAGATGACCGAAACTTACCTAAGATGGTTTGATCATGCGAGAAGACGACCAATTGAGGCTTTAGTGAGAAAACTAGAGCAAATGTAAGATAGTCTAGTTAAAAGGGGTGGAGGAAGACCGAAGAAAACTACAGGAGAAACCATTAAAAACAACCTTACTCTAAATAAATTTATTGAAAATTTGGTTTTTGATAGAGCCAAATGGTGTCGATTGATCCATGTAACCAATCTCACTTAGTGAGATAGGGCTTAGTCATTGTAACTAAGTTGAATATTTCAATATTCAAAGTTCTTGTAATCTGAATATCTTCTCCTAAAATCTCATACATTTTGCACCTGGGTAAACTATAAATGATGTTGAAGCTCAAGTTTGATCATAAGAAATAACAGAGATAGTCATGTGAATCTTACGTGAATTTTCTGTTCGCAGAGTTACTCTTTAACCTATTTCTTGAGCCACACTGCCACAGGGGGTATAAGTGTACCAAAATATTTCATAGGTGTAAGTGAAACACCCCTAAACCACAATGGCTGCAAGTGTAGTTTTGCCATAAACATATCATACAAAGGTTTTTTAATGTAATAAAAACAAGGACTGTATTTCCACCTAAAAGTGCAGCAACTTATTTTTCAGTTGCATCTTCTAAAGCAGTAAATAAATGTAATGAAATTATCACCCCACAAGGACATTCCATGATTCTCACCTATATCTGCCGGGCATACTGGAGAACCAGGTCCAGGTGATATTACAATGTTATCAAACGCACTTTCTTCGTACAAGTAATGGCAAAGTTCTTCCCATGTCCAATCATCATTTCGGATCACCACAGGAGGGACTGGCAAAATGAAAAACCAAACCAGCTATCAAAATGGACATAAACTCCTTACATTAACTTCTTAAGCCCTCCAAGCATAGAGTATTCTGTACAGGATTTTAGAGCATTCAGAACAGATGTTTAATACTTTTAGAAAATAGTGTCATTTTGATTCTTACTTAGAATCTAATTCATTTTTAAAAAAAGGGGGGGAAGCTAATTATACACTGCAAACATCTTTGGCAACAGTGTTCTACTATCTACATCTGTAACAGTTCTGTTTGGATCTAAATATCAATCTTTTAACATTCACTCTAAGGTGATAACCCAATGATTGGCCACTAAAGCTCCATTTTGGTGGTCTCCAATGCAAATCACATTAGAATGAAGCGAGAAGTTTATGGGAAGGAGATGGGTTAATTCTACATTTACAATATCATGTATATAAAAAGAATTAATTGGACATGATTTGTTTGCTATAAATTTACTTAAACATGTCTATTAATCCAATTGTTGTGAACCCCCCAAAAGCTTTTATTCTTTTAAATTGATTGCTACATATAAGTTGTAATAATAAACAATTTGAACCATCATATTACGTTACAAACTGTCAAAATAAGTATACTTACTGAATTTTCAACACGTAACATTTTTTTTATTTTTTACAGCTTGATGACAGAACAATATTGAATTGTGTCTCTATAATGAACCTCTTACAAGTCAACATTTTTCAATGTTTCATTCACCTTCAAATGAGAGAGAAATAGAGAGAACTTACCACCATTAATAACAGATAACTCCTGGTATATATTGTATGTGTAACTGTCATAGTTGTCAATCAACAATGTCCTCACAAAATCTGGCTTCTGTATAAGCACCTGTTTCTTTCTTTTATATGACTCTTCTATGTGGCTAGGCATCAATTGGCAAGATATCACCATGTTTCTTCCATCGCAATTCGATACTTGCATATCATTTTTCTTAATGAAACAAGAAACCCTTACTGATGGTCTGGACAAAAGAAAGTTCACATTTGTGTATTGCAAGGCTTCACTTGTAGGACAAGTGAGCTCACAAGACAAGGGACGCAAAGAGAAGTTCATTTTTGCAGGAAGAGTGTCCAAACAACTGATATGAGCAAGTAGTCTCCACCACTCCCACACCTTCTGCATATGGAATATGCATAGAATGATCAGTCTATGCCTTCAATACTCCATATAAAAATTAATTTGGATGTTAAGCTCATGTATGTTTGAGTACATCAATCAATTCAAGGAATCAAACAAACAACAACTAATACACTAAACAACAAATCATGTGCCATGTACGCAAAGTAAATAAATAAATAAATTTAGAAACATCCCAGAATTCATTTGAACAAGAAAATGATGAAAAGCATAAACAAACAACCAAACAGGGACACATATATGGTTCTTCAGAAGCCAACCCATTAAAACTAATATGGAGAACTTGCAGATTCAAAAGATGATAAAAAGAAACGAATACCCATTATTCAAATAACGTAGGAGGCAAGAGAAAAACAGATACGAGGAACAAAAACAACGGGTTAAGAGCAATAAAGCATTATAAATCAGAAAAGTGTGTTTACCAAAAACAAAAAATATAAGGAAAGTGAAAATGTGCGGGTTCACAAGATACCCTTATAGCAGCATAGCTGAGATGGGAGCGATAGAGAAAGAGGGTTGATGGTTGTGGTGGAGAGGAGGGCACAGGCGTCAGGAAAACTGGTATTAGAATATTGGAATATATATATATATATATATATATATATAGAGAGAGAGAGAGAGAGAGAGGTTGGGGATACATCTATTCTAACAGTAATTTTGGTACGCTTATATTATTAAATAATTAATTTTTTTAAAATTTAATTATTAAATTATATAATAATATTATAAAAATTATGTATGTTAAATTTAAAATAATTTAAATATTTATAAATATTTAATTTTATAAAAGATATGTACTTAAATTTTAAAAAATATATTATACATTAAAATAAAATATTAATTAATTTTAAAATTTTATAAGCTTAATCTATTTAATGAAAAAAATTTATTCACCAATTAAATTAATAAAATTTAAAATTTATAAAATATTATTCAAAATAAATGTGTCAAAAATTATTCTTTGAATAAGTAAATTTTCCATCTATATATATATATATATATATAAGTGAATGGTGAGGTATTTGCTTGCGTGGTTATTAGATTCCAATTTAGACCATCCATTTCCAATGGTCAATTTGTCTGATCCAGTGGCCGCCACCACCAACCAACTCTGGATCTAACATCGTATAAAGTGCAATGTTAATAACGGATCAGGATCTACTTGTACCGTACCTTTTATGTGTGAAACTAGTCTCCCTCAATATCGGTTTAGCTATGAATCTATGATTATAAATGTTTTTCAGAAATTACTATAGTAATTATCTTTTTTAAAGTATTAGTATTTAATAATATTTTAATAAATTATTAATTATTTATTAATTATTATTTATATTTAATAAATTTTTAAATATTTATTATAAAACTAATAATTAACAACTTACTTTAAATATTATATTTATTAAGGTACCATAATAATTCTCAATATTTTTCATATATTTTGAATATCTATACTTCAGATAAAGTTAGCTATATATAATTCAATGCAATAATACTTATTAGTTTAGCTTTAGTAAAAAAATTATTTTAGTTCGATCATTGAATTAACTAAATATTAAATTATTTTAATAAATAATTTATTTACAGTTAACTAATAATTAATTTTTATTTTGAATATTAATATTTAGTTAATTGTAAGTAAATTATTAGTAAATAATTTGATACTTAGTTAATTCAATGATCGAACTAAATTAAAATATTTTTTTACAAGTTAAATTAAATTGCCTTTCTCCTATTTTAATTTGCAAAGGTTAGAATATGTTAATTTTACTCACTAATATGAGTTATGTTATAAAAAGAGAAAGAATATCTAAAAACAAAATTGATAAACTCTATACAAATAATAGTGGCTTGTACTATAATAAAATTTACGTCTTTCTCTTTTGAGTTTAAATTTGATCTACTATTAATGTATATTTTTTTACACAATTGTCTAATAATATGTTAACATATTATTAAAAGAGTAATATTTTCTAAGTAATTATTGTAATAATCAAATTTCTTTTAATGATATGACAATATATGATTTGATGATATTATAAAAAAAAGTTTTACAATAACAATAGATTAAAGTTAAATATCTCTCTTATAACATGATCTTATCATTTAGTAAATAAAACGAGAGTATCAAAATTCGTTAATAATCATTGATTAAAAATTAAAAATTATATTTTGATAAAATACAATCACATAGATAAAACAAAAAATCTTAAATAAATACTGCTTATCATAAACACTTTATTTAATATTAAACATATATAAAATTATGTGGGTTATGTTACAAATACATTTATATCTAAAGAGTACCATTACACATGTCAAATGTTTAATGTAATGCCTACATAAGAATTTCTAGACCTTGTGGTTAAGATTAAATCATTTTACTCACTAATATGAGTAATGTTTTAAAAGAGAATGAAGATATAAAAAGCAAAACTGATAGAATCTACATAAATAATGGTGGATCCTACCATAATAATTTTGTATATTTCTTTGTTAGCAATTTAATTTGAT
Organism: Styphnolobium japonicum; assembly: GCA_023212625.1. Taxonomy (NCBI): domain Eukaryota; kingdom Viridiplantae; phylum Streptophyta; class Magnoliopsida; order Fabales; family Fabaceae; genus Styphnolobium; species Styphnolobium japonicum. The sequence goes on from JALBWW010000013.1 coordinate 11,373,506, forward strand.
CAACTATTAGTGTAACATTTTTCAAACTATTATTCAATAATATTTTGACATATCATTAAAATTGTTAAACTTCGTAGGTAGTTATTATAATGGTTAAACTCCTTTAATGATCTAGTAATATATGATTAAATGATAATGTACAAAAAAAAGTTTTATAATGACAGTGGATCAAAATTAAATCTTTCTCTTATAACATAATCTTCTCATGTTAGTAAATAAAATGAGATGATCCAAATCTATTAATAATCATTGGTTAAAAATTAACAATTTTGATTTTGATAAAATACAAGCACATGAATAAAAATTATAAATTTATTTTTAACTCACTCGTTTAATTTTCTCATGAGTACTTAGTATTTACATTTTATCTCTAATAAAATATACTTTTCACTTTAAAAAAATCTAAATCCATAACCTTCTCCGAGTCGGTGGTCTCAACATGCACTTATGTTGTTTTTTAGCCTTTTTAGTTCCACTTTCATCTATTCAATTTTTTTTTTATCTTATGCTATGTTTGGTATGTAAATTAGAAGATAAATGAAAAGAAAGGAAAGTAAAGATTGTTATTATCATTTGTTTGGTATTTAGTTTAGAGAGGAAGAGAAATGATTTGGATGGATAAAAAATCCATGGGTCCCATCAATATTCCATCCTCCCCATTACCATTACCCATGAATTGGGAGGGAAAGGAGTTGTCATTCTATTTTTTTATTTTTTTTATTAGTTTTGTTTCTTTCTCCCTTTCTTTTCTTTAATAAAACCAAACAAAGGAAGAGAAACTTCCTTTCTTTTCCATTCAATGATACCAAATAAGGTAAGTGATAACTCTTTACTTTTCCTTTCTCTTCTTTTATTTTCTTTTCTATCATATCCCTTTCTTTTCCTTTCTCTTCATAATACCAAACAAAGCCTTAAGGTCATACTTATAGAATGTGTTTAAAGCCACAGAATTTGATAATTAATTTAATTTATAAATAATTTTTTATTTGAAAAGTTATAAAATAAAAATTGATTTGATTTTCAAATCCTTATAATTTTAGTTGTGTTGAAGTGAAAGTTCACTTAAATATGATTGGAGGTGTCAACTAAGCTCTATGTAAGTAGACTTTACTTGCAGGGTAAGAATTTAAATTTTATTAGAAGCACCTTGTCCCAAAGTCAAATTGATGCCTCAAGTAAGAATTAGCCCAACCTTTAAAGGTTGTGAGTACACTTCATGCTCTTAAAAAAATATGAGAATTTGATTTGATTTTAGTTGTAATTTAAATTAACAATTTTGTCCATATTAGTTTACAATTTTACATATTCTAAGTAAGGCTAATCAAGTGAAATTATTAAAATACAATTAATTTAATTAATCTTTAAGGTGTTTCAAATATGAAAATTAATTTGCAAATCAATTCAAATCATTTTTTTCATAATGAGTTCTGATTTCTAAATAAATTTAAGTTAAATCAAATCAATTATATTTTTAATGATTCTAAACACAATGATAATCTTTGCAAAAATAATGTCAATTAAAAAAACTTTATTATGAGTCTAAGGAGGTTGGCCTTATTGTTAGAGAAATGTGCTCACCATTCTTTGACTACTTGGTTGAATAACTTACGAAAAGTGAGTATTATGTTAACAGAATATTAGCCCAAAACATTTGGTGGGTTGACCCAGTCTAGCACGACTTAAAAATAGACGGGCATGCTGGCGTGTGAAATTTTTCTTTTGTATGTATTTAATTTTGTTATTATTTATTATTATTTTTACTTGATTAGCTTTCTTCGGATAAAAAAAAAAAGAATAATCAAATTTTGTGAATAGATATTGTTCTTTTTTTTTCTCTATTTGTATATGATGTTTACTTATTTTAGTTTCTTGAATTAATTAATTTATAATTCAAGAGATGCTTCATGAATATATCTTAAATTGTTTAAGTTAAAAATAATGTAGTAAATATTCATTACTTATGTTTCTGATACTAAATATAATTTTATTATACTTATATCTAATTAGCTTACATGACTTTTTTTGGCTTGGATTAGTGTGAAAGTTTTATTTATCAATATCTTGATGTTATTGACTCCAAAAAGTAAAGAAAGACAAAAAATCAAAAGTGGCTATAGCCCGCACTTTAAATCGGCCCACCCGAAATTAGCATGGCATTGAGTCAATCTGACCAGAATTGACACATCTACACTTGAGTTTAAACATCGGGCTAACATTTAGAGAAATTATTCCTTTAAATGCACAAAGTTGACTCAAAGGGTATGCTTTAAGATTGTTTAAAAATAACTTAGTCTCGGTTAATACAATTCAAGATATGCTTCATTTATATATCTTAAATCGTTTAGGCTATAAATAATGTAGTAAATATTCACTACTTATGTTGTTAACACTAAATATATTTTGTTTTACTTATAGACACTAAAAAAGGTAAAAAAAAGACAAAAAAACAAAAGTGACTATTTGCTAGCCTGTATTTAAATTGGCCAAACTCAAAATTAGTTTGGCCTTAGGTCAGCCTAACCTAAATAAACACCTCTGCACTTGAGTTTAACATTGGGCTAACATTTAGAGGAATTATTCCTTTGAATGCACAAAGTTGACAAAGAGGGTATGCTTTAAAATTGTTTAAAAGTGAGTTGATTACGAGCTAAAAATTGCTCTAAGTAATTACTTAAAAAGCTTTTAGGACAAGAGTAAACTTTAATATAGAAAAATATTAAATATATATAATTACATTCTAAATATCATTATTTAATTTAACTATATTTTAAATATAATTTATTTATCTAAAAGTATAAATGAAAAAGGAGTGGAAATTTTCTCGTGACGCTCCTCCTTGGCGCATGGCACACAGCTTCCCCACTCACCAACCCCCGAAAAACCAAACCACATGGCCTGAGTCACACGCGCACACATACACACCAAACTCCAGACCAAACATAGTGATGGATTCATGTTAAAAGGTCAAAAAAACCACTGAACCACATGCCCTGCCTGAGTCTCGCACACACACACCAAACCAAACATGAATTACAGTTAAGAAGTTATACATAATTAGAAAAAAGATAATTTAGTTTTTCTTGTAGGAAATATTTTAATTTGACTCAATTATTAAATTAATGAAATATTTATTTAATAATTAATTAAATATTAATATTTAAAATAAAAAATAAAAAATTAATTAATTATAAATACATTAATAATTAATTTAATTTAATAACCAAAAAAAAAAAAAAATTTAACAATGGTTCAAACTCCATACATAATTTGCAATTGAAGTAGTTGCAGAGAGAGAGAGAAAAGTAGTGGGTAGGTGTAGGTGTGGGTGTAGGTATAATTACACCTTTTGCCACCAACCCCTCTCTCTCACTCACTCTCTCTCTCTCAAGCCTCAACAACCGAACGTGTTTATTTCACCATTCTTCTTCTTATTCATCTTGTTGTTGTGTACTAACTATATTGCAATTCCAATGGCTGCTTCCTCTATCTCCTCCAAACCATTCTTCACTGCTTCCAGAACCGATGCCCTCTCTTCTCTCCATTCCGATCTCCGATCCCTCTCCTCCGTCTACCTCCATCTCTCTCCCCGTCCTCGCCTTCCCAACAAACTCCGTCAGCTCTCTCTCTCTCTCTCTCTCTCTCTCTCTCTGTTAAACGCTTGTTGCTTCTATCTCTTGATTTTCGATGAATAGTTTTATTTACACCATTTTTATTTAATGTGTTTCGTCTTCATCATATACATATATATATTGTTTGAATTATTATTATTATTTTTATGGAATTTAAAAAGGAAATTAGCTACTAGAATATGTTCTTCCTTATTCTTTTTTCAATGTTCTTTTTTGCTTCATTCATGGACAACGTTGGGTGAATGGAATTTTTCCAGATAAATAATGGAAAATGTTGACTGAATTCAACTTATGGCAGTTATATGTGAAGAGTTCTGAATTTGAATTTCTGAAACCATTGTGAATGAATTGCTGAATTATTACAGAGATAAGGGCAGCTGGGAGTACCTTTGGAACTCACTTTCGTGTCACAACCTATGGAGAATCTCATGGAGGAGGTGTTGGTTGTGTAATTGATGGATGCCCTCCTCGCCTCCCACTCTCCGAAGCTGACATGCAAGTCGATCTTGACAGAAGGTACTTTTTTAAGATAGATATAGCTTTTGATTTGATTGAAACACATGCTATGCTATTTAGGGAATGTGGTAATTATGAATAATAGGGAGGGAATGATTGCTTCTGATGCATCATCATGCATGTCTTTAAAGAATTCATATTGTAAGGTTCTTGTGTATAGGAGGCCAGGTCAGAGCCGAATTACAACTCCTAGAAAGGAGACTGATACGTGTAAAATACTTTCAGGAGTCTCTGAAGGTTGATATTTCTTCCAACTATTGTTAACTGACAAGTTATATGTTTCTTGAAAAAGGGACTCAAGTATATACTATTCATTTCAGGACTTACTACTGGAACTCCAATCCATGTATTTGTACCCAATACTGATCAAAGAGGAAATGTGAGTATCCAATGCTAGAGCTTGTTTATATTTGTGTTCACAAGCATTAAATAAAGACAATCGACCCTTATCTGCATTTAAGGGGGCTGTTAAAATATTGAACTTTGGGCAACTCTTTGCCATGGATATTATCCACTAATCAAAGAGGACAAACTCTATGTTGTTGCAAACTTGTGCATTAAGCTTGCGAAGTTTTCTTTCAAGGGGCCGTGCTAAGGCTGATTTTAGATGGATGTTTTATTGGATGAGACATTTGATCATTACTTTCCTGGAAGGTTGCATCCTGTTGTATAAACCATTTGGGATAGATTAATATATTGCTCTTGGGGTTTGTTTTTGGGATATTTGAGAATGTGCTTTTCTAATGCTGTTTTCTCTGACCTATGGTGGTTTGGGGTACAATGATTAAACCATTTCATCATATAAAAGAGTTTTTGTATGCTGCAAGAACATGCTAGATGAATTGGTTTCCTTTGACATTCCCAGAAACTCATTTGGCAACTGGTTAGACAAGATGAATAAAAATTATGGCAAATATGTATCAGGATCAAATGTCCTGTATATAATTGTTGTAAATAATTTTTGCTTGTGGCAATAGTAATTATGGTTTTTGATTGAATGAGAAGTTCATGTTTGGTAGTGTTTAGTTGATTCTGTAATGCTCATAGGTTTTTCAATCATTACATTATTTGGGTTTCAGGACTATAGCGAGATGTCAATGGCTTATAGGCCTTCCCATGCAGATGCAACCTATGACATGAAGTACGGTGTCAGATCAGTTCAGGTACTGACTTTTATAATTTAATGAGTTGGGCATTTTCGTTCAATGAGATATGTGCATTAAGCTCATACATCTGAACTCTTATGTTTAAGGGTGGTGGTAGATCTTCCGCAAGAGAAACCATTGGAAGGGTTGCTTCTGGTGCTGTTGCTAAGAAAATCCTTAAGGACTTTTCAGGAACTGAGGTGTGTTACTTTTCTCATGTGTTTAGGCAAGAATTCTTTTGTGTTATTTCTTAGTTGGATTTTTTATTATAACCGGCCAAGAAGGATAGATTATTTTAGGAATGTGTTAGCTTTTTTCAATATTCGTATTTATATTTTAATTTTTTACACATTCAAATCTTTGGTTTTTTTTTTTTTTGTTATATTGCTTGTTCTGATAAGAAGAAAATGTTTTAATAGAAAATGAAAGAATACAACATGGAATTAGGCATTCTCCTGGAAGAAATAAGGAAAATATTAACAATATTGAAGCTCTCAAGAGTCACTGAATAATGGAAAAGAACTTAAGAACAACAAATGCAGAACACTGCAAATAGACCTGGATTATCTTACTACTGAGGCAAATTTTGGTTTTATTGGCATGACATGCACAACTACTATACTTGGATAATTCATTATGTGCATGTCTTCTGTTTAAATCTCTCTCTGCAAATTGCATTGTGCATAGAAAAGTTTAAATCTGATCCAATTGATTTATGTGATGTGAATAAGTTCTGACCCACTTTAGACATCTTCAATGGATGGGCCTGTCTATTCTATGGTACACTTTATACTTGTAACCCAACACCTATTTGGGCCCCCTAGTCAACAGACTTTGCTTGGCACTAGCCCTTGTTTAGCCTTCTGGCTGCTTGGCATTTACATATTTAGAAATATTTTTTGTTTGTTTGTTAATGGTCAATGATAAATGAAATTGATTAACATTCCTTCTGAAATTTTATTAATTTGTTCCTAGATGGAAATATGTTCATTAGAATTTTCTAAATTGTAATTCTCCTTTTTTTTCCTTGTACGCTACATGTTTGCCCTTTATTTCTAAATTAGATCTGCACATTACACATCAACGTGAGGCCTATTATCTGCAAAAGCCATTTGTACTAATCCTATTAGGTGATGCTGTCAAAATGAAATACTTGACTTTAAGGGGAGCTCTTGACATCCAAATGAATTTGTCAAGAAGGAACCTTTGATGATTTTGAGTTAGAATTAGAAACCAAGATAATGATTTAAAAAGGAAACACACTGGAAGAATCCAAAGTCCAAACTCTCCTATCTGGATTATTAAAGTGGTGAGTAGGTTCATGTAAAAGTGCAAGAGACCTTAGTTCACTAGCTTTTCTATCACTCAAGTTTCCGCAAAGTGAAATTTCCAATTAAAATTTGGACCCTGAATAAAATGAAAAATTCTTAATGGGTGATTTATGTATAGAAGACAGATGATAAAGGTGAGGAAAAGTCTTTAAGAAAGGAGCATTCCCCACCCAAAATTCCTCCTAAAACACGATAAGATTACTATCATCCAAACTGAAAGAAACCAATGATTTAAAGGATACATTTCCCCAAGAATAAACTTCCAAGGACTAGCATGAGTTGCAGTGACCACTGGGTTGGCATCCCATCCGTACTGATCTTATGTGTGCAACATATTTATAAACTCGTCAGAGCCTAATTTTACCAGATGTCTCTAATAAAATTTCTTCTGTCTTCAACAATTTTTTATTTTATTTTTACAAAATGCAATTTTTTTGTTTTACTTAGTAAACCTTTGTTCTAGACCAGAAAACAAATTTATTCACCAATGCATAGTTGATGTAGATGTATGTGCATGTATCATATTATTATTTGCCAATTCCTTAATGAAGATCCTTGGCTAAAGGTCTCTTATGTTTCAGATTCTTGCCTATGTCTCTCAAGTTCACAAGGTTGTTCTTCCCGAGGACCTAATTGATAATGACATTCTGACACTTGATCAGGTATTAAGGTTAATATTCATATTTATATATGCTCATAGGTGACTTTTGTAAAACTGTTTGAAGTAGATTTCATGTATTCTAAACACGGAGATGATTATATGTTTTAATTTTTAATAATTTTTTATGGATATTTGGATGGTAGTGAACTAACAAACATTATCAAGCCCACTTATTGGCAACTGGAAGCTAAACTATTTTCAACTCCATTTCTTGGAATGCATTTTGCAAATCATGCTTATCTAGCATCAATATATTTCAACCCGCATAGTCCAACATTATGGACTATGTAGGTTTTGTAGAAAATTGTAATTTATTGTCCTTTTGTAAGTAAGGGAGAAAGGTATAAATTGCCTTACTAAGTTATTCAATGAAATAATGAGGTCTAAGAAAATTATGAATGAATGGAAGAGGAGAACTTTGATACTTATTTACAAGAATAAATGAGACATACAAAATTTTGCAAACTACAAAGGGATCAAGCTCAAAAGCCACACTATGAAACTTCAAGAAAGATTAATTGAGAGTAGATTAAGACAAGAGACATGCATATCAAAGAACCAATTTGGTTTTATGCCAAGGAGGTCAACTATGGAGGCTATATGCCTATTGCGGAGTTTGATGGAGAATTACTGAAGGAAACAAAAAGACCTGCATATGTTCTTTGTTGATCCAGAAAAAGCCTACGATAGGGTGCCACGAGAAGTCCTGTGGAATGTTCTATAGAAGAAAGGAGTTCATATCTCGTATAAACTAATATTTAATTCAAAATAAGTAATAAGAGTGTGAATATCCTAATATTTCTTTTATAAAACAGATGCCATCGTGCTGTCTTGTTCAGACATTTACTTACTGCAGTTTGCCAAATTGGCCGATTATTGTTATAATGATAATAGCTATTATTGATATTATTATCATTATTTTAATCTTGCAACTCTGAAGCCAAATTCCTGGTTTTCCACTTGTTTGGAAATTTTCCAGATTGAGAGTAACATTGTTCGATGTCCAGACCCTGAATATGCAGAGAAGATGATATCCGCGATTGATGCTGTCCGAGTGAGAGGTGATTCTGTGGGTGGTGTTGTAACATGCATTGTGAGGAACTGTGCACGTGTAAGTCTCTCCACCTCTTTCTGTCAAGCAATTATAATTGAGCAAGTGGGTTCATGTTACAAATAAACTTGTAAAAGTGATAAACGAGCACAAGGGTTTTATGGGGAAACTCAGGGCTAACTTGGCTAGTTGGCTTTAAATAGAAATATAACTAGGATGTTATAGGGAAAACAATTTAAAAAACAAAATTTAAAATAAATAACTAAATCCCCTGTAATCTTGCTTAATTATTGATCCTGAAACTAATCCATTACAGACACGTGACTTAGAAGCTTGAGGAAACTTTAGTAAACAGTGGAAATTGGGCCTTAATTAAACTCAGAGGAGCTGTGCCCTTTGGTCATCCATATGAGTTTAAGAGCTTCCCTTCCATGTATAGCATGTATCCCTACTCCTCCAAGAATTAAAGTTGTAGCCCATTTAAATTAGACTGCTCTTTGAGGTCTTCTGACCCTGTTATTTGGTATTTTAACAAATAGCATGAGGAAAAAAAAGGAAGAAAAGAACATTGTGCTTTGACTCACATGCTTTTTTTTTTTACAACTTTGCATCTCCATTTACATGTTTACTTGCATGCCTGATATCTTATAAGGCACTTCTCTTCCTTACACACTGAGTACTTTTTGTGTTGTATTATTCAGATTTTTCATTTAGTTTTCTGCTCAGAACAGAAATGACATTATTATTTCTCAGGGGCTTGGTTCACCGGTATTTGACAAACTTGAAGCTGAGCTGGCTAAAGCTGTTATGTCATTGCCTGCAACTAAGGGCTTTCAATTTGGTAGTGGGTTTGCAGGTATTGGAACTTGCTTATATTTATGACTCTGAGTGCCTTTGTCCTTTTAAGTTTATGATTTGATCTGACTAAACAGGGATCGATTAAACAATGTTATTTTCTTTGATCACTTGTGTCTTAGGTGTGTTCTAATGGCTTAATGAAATTATTACAGGTACCTTTTTGACTGGGAGTGAACACAATGATGAGTTCTATATAGATGAACATGGAAAGATGAGGACGAGAACAAACCGCTCTGGTGGGATACAGGTATTTATTCTGTTCCAAAATTATTAAATAGTTGTTTCTAGATGTGCAGTATGATGGTCATGTGCCTATATCTGCTTTCCTTATATTATCTATATTAACAATCAGGGTGGAATTTCCAATGGGGAAATCATAAACATGAGAATAGCTTTCAAGCCAACATCGACTATTGGAGTAAGTCCAATATCTTTTTTTTCTCTTTCTCTCTCCATCTCTATCTCTGTCGTTATCTCGTTCACCCATCACACACAGATACCTGCACGCATGCTTGCAAACAGAGAGATGTGTTGCAAACACAGGAAACACAGGCACACTCAAATATGTTTATTGATATCTTTCACATTGCTTGATAATATTTTAATTACTCAACGATAACACCATGTATTTGACTAGCATAGAGAAATTGCAAAATTAATTGGGTTTGTAATATTTTATATTCATGCCTGATTGTTACCAATATATGTAGATATACTTTCATTCAGTGCCCAAACAATACCCCCTCCTGTTTTTCCTCCTTCACTTGTGGTGTGTTTGAAGTAGTGCATTAGTACTATTCTCTATATGGGAGAGACATTATTTATGCTACCACAAATATTTATACCATTACCATAGTTAGAATGGTATCTTTGAAGTGCTAGATTTTTATTTAAATGTAAAAAATATCCCAAACAAAATATCAAAATTTCAACCATAACTTGTATTATTTTAAGGATAAAATAAATAAATGAATGAAACAGCCGCAGTCTAACAATGATACACTTCCATATTGCTTTGTTCATAAATTATGGAATGATATATTTCCTTATTTCCCTGCCCTGCCTGTGCCTAGTTTTTCATAATTGGTTCTAAGCTTGGGATGAAGGATGATGTGGTTGTTTGATAGATGGCATAAAACTCTGCAAACCTGATGAGTGGGAGTGCATGAGCACAGAATATGCATGTATTTTTTTTTTTTTATTTGATGAAAAATGAATTTCATTGAGACGAAAGAAAAAATTACAAAAAGATTGGAGGATAAGGAATCCTCTATGACATAAGAGCAAGACACAAGACAAAAGAGAAATAAGAAAACATCAAAAGAGCAAAGCTGCCCAATCCCTAGTCATATCTGTTAGGGAAATCCCCTTAAAAAGACCATGTGCTTTACACTAAATAGAGGCCAAACACCGAATTTTATCCCAAATCAGATGTTGTGTCAAAGAAACCTCCTTACAAATACGAGAGTTATGCTTCAACCAAATGCACCAAAGTATAGCACAGATTGCAAACTGCCACAGACATTTAGCCTCTTTACTTTTATCGAAACCATAAAAGCTAGTCAAAAATTGGTCCAAGGACCTAGGGCACACCTAACATTCGCCAAAAAGGTTGAACAAAGAATTCCAAAGAGAAACAACAACAGGACAATGTAAAAACAGGTGAGGAACCAATTCTGAGTAGGCACCCACATAACACACATTTCAAGGGAAAGCGTCTTATGTGGCCTACCAACATGCAACATGTCATTAGTATTAATTCTATTAAGCACTACAGTCCAAATAAAAGACTTGAACTTTGAGGAAACTTTAGTTTTCCAACGTGGTTTATCAAGATGGTACATGACTCTATTCAAAGAATGAGTTAGGAATTGGAAAAAATTGTGGTCAAGAGAACACCCCTGAAGGGTTAAGAGACCAAATCCTAGTATTTGCGTTAGAAGACAAATGAACAGAGTCAAGAATATCCCAAATAGACTCCAATTTAGAAAATTCCATATCATTTTAGTTACGAAAAAAGTGAAAATTCCAAGAAAAGTCAGAATCTTGAACACTATAAAAATTGTGGATAGGAGAGTTGGATAAGGGAGAAATATGATAAAGATGTGGGAAAGCATATCTAAAAGAGAAATCTCCTACCCAATGATCCTCCCAAAAGTTGACATGAAAACCATTACCCACCTTCAGGGAAAGCAAAGGCTTAAAGGTAGCATAACCATGGGAGATAAATTTCCAAGGGCTAAAATGAGAATGTTGGATTGCTGTGTTAGCATCCCACCCATTTTGATCTAAGCCATACTTCGGATAACCTAATGCCAAAGGGAAGCGCCATAGTCATTTACCTACTAGAGCAATGTTCTTAGACACCAAATTACCAAGACCCAAACCACCTTCCTTCTTAGGACGAAGAATATGCATGTATTCAATAGGAAGTAATACGAACGCATTATTTGGTTATTTGTATTGGCCTTTCTTCCTTACTCACCTTATGCAGAAGATGATAGCAATTGCTCACCCATATTTCTGAAGTGGATTATGGTTGGACACTTGGACCTATCTCTCTGCTTTATCTCTACTACATAAAATGAGATAAAGGAATGTCCTCTTCATTTAGAAAAACTTAAGTATTAGTCTGTATGACTTTTTAGGAAATAGGAATACTACTACTAAAGCTGCTACTTTCTTCATTTCCTTTTTCCCTATGAGTGGGGAAAGTGCATTGGTAAATGAAATAGTAAATATATCCTCATGACTGCACATGAGGATATATGGTTTATTCTTCATTTTTTTTTAAAAAAAAATGTCATTTTGTTTTGGGTTGTTGGTGGAGGAGGCATTGGGTGTTTGTCCTCTTGGTCCCACTTTCATTGCCAATTTTGGATTGTAGAATTATAGGCAGTAAACAAAGAAAATAAGTTTTTGGTGGAATTTTATTAAAAGTTAAATGGAAGAAATAAAAAAAGGCCCCACCACCACCAGTTCCTTGGCCTATACATGTTCACCCCATTTTTAGCTGATCAGGTGGTTCGTTGCATATTTGGTTACACATGACGATTGACTTTGCACTATCTTAAATATTTGATACAAAGTGAAACACGGTATTACACTTGTGCAGAGGAAGCAATTTACAGTGACTCGAGAGAAGAAAGAAACAGAGCTGATAGCCCGTGGTCGCCATGATCCTTGTGTTGTCCCAAGAGGTTAATAACAGTCAGCCTTTTATCACCTTTTGGAGTTCTCTTAATCTTATCTTACCTGAATTTTTGTTTTTTTTGTTTTATAATTTCTGTTTCTGATAGTAATTCATATAAGTTTCTGAGACAGTCCTTTAGAACTGAGTTAACACTTGACCTGAAAGGGCAATATAATTTGTTACGTGACAACTTTTCCACTAGGACATCTAATGTTAGAAAGAAAGAAGAGAATTTTGTGTATATGACTATATGTGTCCGTGTGTCATTTTCTGTCACGACAAAATTTCAACTCCTTTTGTTTGCCTGCATTTTCATTTGTAGAAAAGAAAATTTCTGAAATTTTTGTTTGGACTGGTCTTTCAGCTGTACCCATGGTAGAGGCCATGGTAGCTTTGGTGCTTGTGGACCAATTGATGGCACAATATGCACAGTGTAATCTGTTTCCCGGAAACTCAGATTTGCAAGAACCCTTGTTGCCCAGATTAGAGCCAGAAGAAGTGCCCTTCTGAAAGAAGATGAAGGGGCGCATAAATCAGTAATTGCCCTCAGATAAAATCTTCATTCTGGCTAGTATTTAGTTGACAGTTTTTTCAGTTTGATGACAAGTTCAAGTTTCCCTCTTTCTACTCGAGGCTCTGGCTCCTGGTCTGCATGTTCGCATGATGACAATCTGGCAGATATATTTTTGGGGGTGCTATCTATCGTCCTGTATTAATATAAGGTTCAAATATTTTTCCTTTTGTTTTGCCCTGTTCGTTTTGCTTGTGAACATTGCTTCAAGAACGCCTTGCTGTAAAAGCACCTAGATAGATGTATCCCTGTAGTGAATTGGTCCTTTTTCTTGTAAGAAATGTAACAGTTTTCGAAGGTCTTATTTCTTATAAATGCTGCTCTGCATTGCAATAAATGAAAGCTTTTAAGTTTGAAGATCCTTTGACTTTCTGAGCCATTGATTGAATACCAAATATGAATGGTAGATTTAGATAAGATACAATAGGGGAAAAAATAGGGTAAATTATGGTTTGTCTCTTCGTGTATTTGGTCTGATTTTATTTTGTCATCTTGTGGTGTAAAAAGTAATATTTTGCCTTTTTTCCGTATATTGGAGGTGTAAACACCTGGATATGAAGGGGGGATAGGTGATATAGTGGATGATTGAACTTCTTATATTATTATTACACCTAAGTTTTAAAGATATAGGCCGGTGCTAATTGACCTATAAAGTTTTAAAGATATAGGCCGGTGCTAATTGACCTATAACCTTATGGTTATATTTTGTCTGTGCTTTTTTTTAAGTAATACATGGAGGTCCTAAGGACTTAACAGGGGATGGGGAGTAGCTACAGTGGGGATCGAACCTTGGGACGATCAGGCCTGGTGCTAAGGGATTTAAATCTTTGTCTGTTTATCTTGTTTCCTATCATGTTTTTTTCAATTAAATGTTGATAATTTAGTATAAAAATCTTTCTCTTTTTTAATTGGCAATAGTTTCTCTTAATTATTAGTTATTTTTGTTAAGTTGTTAATATGTAATTAGAGAGAGAGAAAAAAGGACAGGGAAATGAAACATAAGATTTAATTCTGGTGCGAAGACTAGGGAAGGTGTCATTGCTCCACTTTGGGGCGTTGGCTTAGTTTTGCTGTGCTAGCACAATGTTTTATGGTTTTTTACATTAAGATTGCAAAAATAGTTTGATGGTTTTATATCTTCCTTATTACTCATCTATTTTATAGATGTTATATATGTATATAAATTTTATCTTACAATAAATTAATATAAATATTTAGTAAAAAATTCCAAGACCAAAATTAAGTGAGAAACTTACATAATTTAGAGAACTAATTCTGAGGATTTTTCCAATACTTTCTGAAACTTATTGTACAAAACTTAAGGGAAATCTCAAGTAATATGGTTTAAATAAGCATTCATGGAAGTTACGAGAAATATGATTCTATAAATTGATCCAGCCCAAACACTCATCCATTCTCATATCCTATCTAAACTTCTCAACAAACCTTTTCTCATTTTTCCTTTCTAACTTGCAACATACAAGCAAGAATAAGTTCTAAATAAATCAGCAAGTATAACCACAATTAACTCAATCGCATATCCATTTGTTTGCGAGTATGCATGTAACCAATAAATATAAGAATAATTTTCGAACTAGCAATCAACAACCAAATTTTGATTTTTACATAAGCATCAAAGTTTGTAATCATTGAAGTGAATAAGAAGAATGCTCAAGAGCATGTTCCTCTAATCTCACTTCCTTCCATGGATCTTTGAAATTTAGTATCCATTATGCAAATCTAACTCTTATCATCAACTATAGTAAGTTCCAATTAATTCCTTAATTTAGTGTTCTCTACGTTTCACTGATCACACTTATTTTCCATCTCTTAATTCTAACCGAACATTTCAATTCCAAGTCCTTTTTACTTACCATGTTCGTTAATCTTAATTTATAATCTAGTATTAGCTATACTTGCCTGGATTCCTGTAGCTTGGTTTGGAAAGGCCATTTTCCAGGTTAGGCATAGTTCTCGAGTATTATGCATAATCAAAATGCTTGTATTCCTTCTTTCCATGTTCTCCAATTTCGTCCCATATATTCTCTTGTCTGACAATGTTCCTGTGCTTATTCTAATGTTCTCGTGCCTCGATGCCCACATGGTGCAACTGTGTCTACTTCACTTTCATTTTCCTTTGGATCTTCTGAGCTCAAAGTTAGAGTCCACTTCGTAATTTTTAGAGAAAGAAAGGGAGAGAAGAGAGAGAGTATCACGTGCCAAATGACTCCACATCAAAGTACCCCACCCTTGTAGAATGTTTGGATAAGTTAGCCACTTCATGTACTCCCCATATTTATCTCTTAATTGGTCAACAAATCGGTCAATTTGTTGAGACCAAATTCCCCATTTTATCTTCTTTTCCTCCTTTCTTTCACTACCAACTACCAAGGCTTTCTCGAATTTTATCACTTAACTATACGTACTCAACAACTTCAAAAGGCCCTTAATCATCTAATTCCACATCCACTCCTAAGCCTCAACTCTTCAATCCCACTTTACATCCATGTTTACCCTGAGGACTTGAAGGGATTCCTAAACAGAGTTTTAAGGGGGAAAGGGGAAATCAGGTTTTTTAGTTTTGGATAACTTAACAAAATAACATGATCTCAAAACTGATTGTGGAAATTGCAATTTAAAGCCCAAAATTTAAGTTTCATGGTCAAAACTTTCATTATAATACTATTCAACATTTGTTAATTTATCAATCAAAATAAAATAAAATAAAGAGGATTAGTTATACTTTTGTTGCCCTTAATTTTACTAAAATTTGATTTTATTTCTCTTAGTTTTAATTACAATAATATTATCCTTGTAATTCTTAAATTAATGCAATTAAACCTCCCATAAGTATGTCGTCTGCATGGAGCTATTTTTATTAACACAAGTAAAGTTAGGAAAAAGGGTGCAATATTTATCAAATTTAACGCAATGTCAACAAAAAATAAAAAGTATTAATTGTCATTTATATTAGCAAGACAAAAGCTCACTAATATGTTCGTCCTCAATTTAATCATTCACATATCAATGTTTGCAATTTAGTCTCTCGTTGATCAAAATCAACAATTTAGTCCCCATGAGATGGATTTGAGGTAAATTTTGATCTCAAAAGGAATAAATTGAGATGAATTTTGATTAGTGGGGGACTAGATTATAAAAATTGATTTGTGAAAGACTAAATTGAGAACGAAGATATTAGTGGGGGACCAAAAATTGGATTTTTATCTATTAACAAAGATAGAGTGCCGTTAATATAGTAGAATAATAGAGAGACTTAATTGTATTAATTTATAAATTGTAGAGATAACATGGTTATTATTAAAATTAGTATAACAAAATTAAAGCTAAGTAAAATTAAAGAGACTAAAAATGTAAATTAAATACCCAAAATAAAAATACTCAACTTAAATATGCCTTCAAATTTATAAGAATTCCTAAACAATTATTAACATATAACTATATATACCAATATGAAAGAAAATTAATCTTATGATAGATGTTTCGGACTGTATGAACATATAGGAATCATATTAGTCAACTGTCAAATAGTTAAAAGAATAATCTGGGTTAAACTTTGATTAAGACCAACTCTAATAATTCAAACTTTGTCAATTCTAAAAAGTCAGCCAATCTAATACAGCCCAGGTTGTTGAAGTATCAAAGTTGGTTTTAGGTTAAGTGATAACTGAAGCCTTTTTCACAAAGTGAAATCTACTATATATATGTCCTTCGCTTCAAGAAACTTACCAAGTCTACGTCTCAGTCTCTATCTTTCTATCATATTCAAGATAACGACCAATAAAGTCTGGCATAAGAAATATATAAATAAATAAATGAAATGTCGTTAGTGCACACCTTCAATTTTGTAGTTTTTTATGCTCTTATTATCCACAATGACTCATTGAGACGACAACTTTTGTATTTTCTGCGATGTCGTATTGTAAGAAATGACTTTATAGTTTATACAAATACATAGGTACCTATTTTTTCTCTATAATAATTGCTTTTATTTTTATTAATATTGCCACTAACTTTTGTTACTACTATATATATGATCATTCTGGTCGGTTTATATAGTTATATTCACCATATGACCTTTACATTAGAAGCTTATCAAATTCATCTTTCACTTTAATCACATGTCACTACAACTAAAGTTGTGTATGGGAATATATGTATTGGATCATGTCTTGTGATAGGTTATTCATACCTTTTTGTTGAAATTATGTCTAAGTACAGCAATTAACATTAGTTTTAAGAGTTTATATATTACTAATAATTTACGTATGGAAATAAATGTTTGAATACATCATCATATATAAATTATGCACGCGTCTCCCTCCAAACCATTCACAATTGCATCATGGAGATCCTTCATGCCTTGTTCAGTCCTTCTCTTACAAAATTGTCTTGACATTAATCTACTTTATTACTGGTAAACCACCGAGTCCACGTTTCATGCGCATGTTTGTTTTTTAGTAGCTTGTGATAGAGAAATAACACTATATCATAAATTTTCAAATCTACCAAAAATGATACAGTTTACAGAACTGCAATTCTTGTTTAACTTGAACTCTCTGAAAACGAACCCAACAAGAAGGTTTGCAAGCACGGCACGTTAATAGGCTTATAGCGACTAATCTCACATTGTTCTCATTTTTGGTGTCATCATTTTCAGTTAGCAAACCTTCTAATTAATCTAACAACAGACCATGCCTTTCATTTCAGCTCAGGCCCCATATTATACAATACGATTACTAACTGCTATATATGTGTATATATGATAATAATTAATGAGAGAAAAAGAGAGATTAAACAATTAGTGATGTAACTTTATTATTTTAAAATTAAATGAAATCATTTTTCTTTTTTGAGGAGGAGAGAACCCTTAAAGGGCACCTTTTGTCATTCGCATTGTCATCATTGTCACTGTTATTATAATCTAATTTAATTGAATTTAGTAGGAAGTCATGTTTGGGGGCCCTATGACCATTCTAATCCCATTAATAATGAAAACGGGTGGGAGTAGATGACTCACATTGGGATTGAAGATAGCAAAGATGCCCAAATGGCAGAAGGATAAGCCAATTATTTTGATTAAGAAAGGCTAAAGGAGATTCCATTATAATAAAGTTTGGTCATCCATTAAAGACCTAACAGTAATTTATAGGATACACGAAAAGGGAGGGGAAGGGTGGCACACTGGCATCATATATATGTGGCAAATTAAAGATAACGAGCACTGTGTACCAAACAAAAGAACACCAGATTAATATAAAGATATGCAGGACGATGGGCATATACATTGAAAAGATGAATAGCCCCAAAGAACATGACAAAAAGGAACGTACCCAACTATTATTTTTCTTCAAACAAAGACTTAGCACCAGCTACAATGAATTTTGAAGTGACTAATTGATGAACAGATTGTTCCTACTATCATCTAAAACTCAAGGTCCATATTAACTTCATTATCTCTCTCTCTCTCTCTCTCTCTTTTGGGTACAACTTCATTATCTCTTTAATAGAGAATCCCTCCCTCATTTTCCCAGAAAGAAAGGAAAATTTTCCACTTTCCAAACAACAAACAGGAAAGTTAGGGGCATCCTCCAATAGCTAGTTTCTTTCCTAGCAATGTGACTCACTAGTATGTTGTCACCTAACTCCACCGACAGATTATATGGTAACATTTTAGAGTAGGTTTAAGAAAAATTAATTCTTTCTCAAAATATTTTTTTTAATTAAAATTTATTTTATCTCAAATTTATTTTGTTTGTTTAAAGTATGTCAAATTGATTATAAGTTAATATTATTTTTTTATTAACTAAAATTAGCTTCTTTAGAAAATTTTTTTATTTTAAACTTTTAATTAAGTGATTTTAGCTTATTTTAAAAGTTTTGGTAGATAAATACTCTTTTATTCTCAACTAAATAACTTTTTCAATCATTTCATATATTTTTTCGTAATTTAATACATAAAAATGATTTTTTTATACCATCCAAACAAAATTGTATTTTAAAATCAATTGTAAACTAACATATCCAAACATAAATTAGTTTTCTCATAATTAATTTTCTTAAAAATTAATTATATATACAATTAATTTTTAACATAATTATTTTTTCACAACTAAACCAACACTTTCATATATGAGCATTGAACAATTTACTTGAGGCTCCCTTTATTTAACGCTACTAGAAATTAGTAAAGACTATAAGTCTATAAGCTGCTTTACCTCTAAACATATGGTATCTTTTCAAACTGAATAGTAAAAGAGATGAAAAATCCACCTATTATCAGATCCTAAATGTGATCAAAGATGTCAAAAAAGCCAGAATAGACAGGAATTCAATTTGTCTTTATGGCTGTTTGATTAGTAGAGGGTAAGGGGCTATTTGATTAGATGGGAAAAGGATCAAAGAAAAAGTATCTTTCTGTACGATAGGACAGAAAGGATCAAACATTAGAGTGTAGGATTTTGATATATGATTACTCAAAATTGCCAAAGGAATTGGATGGTTGGTATAAACACGATACCTTAACCTTTTTCATTGGAATAGTAGAGAACATATTTGTTGTCTGTTCATGCATGTGAAACATTGGTAGGGTTATGATTCAGTCTTTTACAGCCTGTTTAAGCGGAGTGAATCAATTCGTCAAAATTTTTGGTGGTTTGATTTATTATCTTAGTAATCTTGACAACTGTGTTAATTGGGATGCTTTATTAAACATAAACCTCTTGAATAAAAATAACACTTGACTTTTTAGCACAGTTATTTGCAGCTGTTGGAACTTGAGATATTGGGGGATTGAGGATTTGAACTTGTGTCTTCTACCCTTGTGAAAGACCCCCTTGGACCAAGTGTGTTGTGTGTGTGAGTGTAGATGTACTTGTTATTCCCATTTTCTTTGTTTAGATTTTGAATTCAGATTTCATAGTTTAGGGTTCAGAAAGGAATTGAAAAACTATATAAAGTAAATTTTCTATCCAAAAGCCATAAAAGTCAACAAATCGAAGGGCCCTACAAACTCTTAAACCTTACCCTTAATTACGGGGAATGAAAAGGGGTGATAATGGCCACCAGACCATCTTCATATGCTTTCATTTACTGTTTATTTTGTCTGCCAGCTTTGAACCCTATTACCTCACAAAGTTTTGAATGTTAGAAACCCATACTGTTAATTCACAGACTTAAAAAATGGAATGAAATGAAAAATAAAAGAAACAAATCGCCCACTCGATCACTTTTGTAAATGCATTACTTTTCTTGATTATCATGTCAACATGTTTTGTAACTTTTAGATAAAAATTATGTTTGAATATAGACGTAATTCTAATGCCTCAAATGTTAAAATAATATTTTGTTACTTTTAAAGTGAAAAAAAATTTATTTGTATGTATTAACATAAACATTCTTATAATTTAATATTATATTAATATTTAAATAAATATAACTTAATAATTTTTTAAAATATTATTATAATTATATCCAATAATTTAATTTTATAATATTTCAAATAAACTTAACTTTTAAAAAAGATAAATGATTCAGCGGTGGCCAACACCACCCCAACACGCCTTACAAGTTTTGACCCTCATAGTCAGAGTTTTGAAACACGGTTTGGTTGGTGCTTTGACTATATTTATTAGTTAGTGTTGTATTTTGGTTTTTCTTTGTGTTATTTGTTTTTCCTCAAGTCTCCTCGTCCTTTATGAGAGTTTGGTACGTCAAATGAATTAATACTTTTGAATATTTGTTGTACATATATACAGTGACTATCTCCGTTGTAAAGATGAAGACGCTTTTATGGTCAAGGTATCAAAAAATCCATGACGATATTAATTAATAGCCGATTGAAGGGTATAGCTTTTAAAGTAGACTCTCAATTTAGTCATCCTAAGATTTATGATATCAATTTAGTCCTTATATGATATTTTTTTATCATCATATTAGTTCAAACGAGACGTTATGTGAAGAGACTATTAATTGATTTTTGATGTGGGTCGTTATTTGTTGATGTAGTCTGTTAAGTGGTAACATGGTAGACACTTTACCAATTGGTGCTCACTCATGCAATCTAAAGCTGTCAATATGAGTTGCAACCCTTGAACCAACTCGGTAAAGTGACTCGTTTAACACACTAACTCATTCAAAGTAAGTTGGATTGGCCATTTTTCATCTCACTTCCGAGTCAATCCACTTAATAGCTCTAATGCAATCTAATGTAGAGCCAAGTAAGAATATTATCTTATAATGAAAAAACATTATTTAGAGGGAAGAATGAACGGGGAAGAGTGTGAAGAAGAGATGTTGATGAAATGCCTAGCAGGAATGTTGTTTTGTGAAACTCAATGGTTGTTGGGTATGCATAAAATATGTGGTTCAATGATGCATTGGAGATTTGCATGGAAATGGAGGCTTTAAGGAAACAACCTGGTGCAGGTACAATGGCCAGTCTTATACCAATTGTGACTAACACTTTGTCTGATGATGTTTCATATGTTAAGGAGATGTTTGTGAATTTAGAGAAGAAGAATTTGGTCTCATGGAATATGATGATATATAGTTGTGTATATGAAAAATTCAATGCCCAACAAAGCTGTTGATTTATATTTACAAATGGAAAAGGGTGAGGTGGAACTAGATGCAATCACTCTAGTGTTCTTCCAGCTTATGAGGATTTTTCGACTTTGTTGTTAGGATGGAGGATTCATGAATATGTTGAGAGGAAGAAACTTTGTCTAAATTTTCTATTGGAGAATGCATTGATAGACATGTATGGTGCAGTTTGAGAGTTTTAGGGATTAGGGTTCTTACGAGTATGATTTGGGGATATATGGTTTTTAGGGTTTCAAATAAGGGTTCTTGGGTTATGATTTGGGGATTTTTGTTGTTTCTCTTCAACTACATACTAAAGTGTATGTTGTGTCATCACTTAACGAGCCACATCAACAGATAACAGATAACGAGTATCAGAGACCAATTAATGGTCTTATCACAAAACGTCATGTTTTGACTAACATGATAATAAAAATGATTATTTAAAAACCAAATTGAAGTCACAAATTTTTCGAGAACTAAATTGATATTCGTCAAATTTTTCAAAGACCAAATTGAGGGTTTATTCCTTTTATTTAAGAAGTACTACAACAATAAGAGTACATAAATTCACATTGTAATATTAAATATAAAATTTCCAATGTATATGGCTTTTTGTTAAGTAAGAACTCAAATGTGTATATTTTCATTTTTAGACGTAATCTCCTACATAAAGGTATAAGTTTTACACTAAGTGACCTCATAAAATTTGAATTTTGGTTATAGAAAGCTTAGAAAAAGCATGTATTTAAATATTTGGATATTGTATTTAAATACATCCACCAAAATAAGGTTAAAATGCAATGAATCTCCTCCAATTATAGGTCATGTGCAAAAAATCCCCTTTTGCTTTAAAACTCTCCAACACGACTCCCTTAACTCCTAAAAACGTGTACAAGATGACACCTTCTATTAACTTTCCAAACGAAAAGTAAGTCACGTAATTCCTAACACCCTCAATTACATCTGAATCAAGATCAAATCACCCCCTCTTTATTTTTTTGCTTTTAACCCAACTGATAACTTGGGGTTTTCTTTATCTTTTCACCCCTAAATCCATAGCTTCCTCTCATCTTGAAAAACTACCGCATTCAAATTTAAAATAGAACAATAATCATTTTCCTTAGCTACTCTCATGCATAGCAATATGATCACAGAAGGAGCATTTTCCTTCCCTTCACCAATTTCAACATCCAAACACAAAGTTAAATGAAAAAACGGAGGGTTAAGATGTAGCAGAGGAAATGGAGTTATTGAAAGTTGTTCCTAAATGCTGAATGACAAAACACCTTTCTCTCCAATTTTTTAGTCTTATCTACCAGTAACTCATTCCCTTTGGAAACCATGCAGTCCAGCCATTAATTTACACACTTCAAATGTGATTTAACACTCACAATGGAGCCATCATCCAAAGGCAATGTTTTTTCCCCATTGCATTACACTCCCTAAACACTTTAATCTTGCCTGAAGGGACTCCTCAACAAAATGTAGAAACCATATTTGCATTTTAGACAGCAAATTTGTTCTAAGCTCTACTGTCTCTTTCATTCCACTACCTCTTGTCCACACACCAGCACCGAGACTGGATTGTGGTGACAAAGAAACCTTCAGATGGTTCTTAGCTCCACTAAGAGTGTCATTTTGACAAACTTTTTTTTTGCAGTAAGGGACATAGGTTATCAATTGGGTTCAAAGCACATATTGAGAATGAAAATGATTTGATCTTGATTCATAAGCAATTAGGGATGTTAGGGATTATGTTCCTTTACATGACTCACTTTTTGTTAACATCTTGAATGGAGAGTTAACATAAAATATTTTGTACATGTTTTTAGGAATTAATTAAGGAAGTCATGTTGTAGATTTTTAAAGTATGTGAGAGTTTTTTGCATATCACGTATCGTTGGAAAGAATTTCTTACATTTTAACTCAATATTTTCTAACCACCGCCAATAAGTATTTTCATACTTCGGTTATAAATATATGTTATTGAAGTTTTTACAAGCCTTGAAATCACTGTTTCATATCATTAAGCTTGTTTAAACTTTAAACCATGATACCAATTTGATCTCTTCATTCTCAAAATCCTTGGTCGTCTTCGTGACTATATATATATATATATAAAATATCTTAGCCTTCTCTATTTTCATAAAATTAAATATCATACGATGGTTGATGCTTAATTCAGAAGCTAATAGAATCGTACCGCATGAAGAATACTGAAGATGGGTCTAATGAGTTCGGGCATGCGCATGGTCCATGCAAAAAAAAATCATTTCTACCTAGGTGCAAATACGGAGATAACCCACAAGGCACATCAGACAGAGGACCGAGAATAACGGGTACTTGTCTAATAACTACCACCTGATACAGACAGCAATATATACAAAAAAATTCAACTAAAACTTTGATTACAGATTAAACAAAAAAAATAGTAATTTCCCTTACATGGTGGCCCATCCATTTGTCCACAGAAGATACGGTTGATCATTCAATAAAGATAGCCACTCAGAAATCTTTTCACCATGCTAAGAAATTAAAAACTAGAAACAATAAAATCAATCTGAGATCAGACACAACTTGGGCAACATTTCTGAAATTTTATAACAAGGTAGCCCGCCACCCACAGTTTCTTTGAAGCAAGGATGAAACTTTTTAATATGAAAAAGAAATTTACAAGAATATCCTTAAAATAGGAAGAAAAAAAAACTGGAATGGAAGAATGCAATCCAATATTCCACCCTGAATTCTCATTTTTTAAATAAAAAATTCACACTTGATTCATGTTTGACCCTACAAAGCTTCAACTCACTTTGCTTTTCTTTCTTGGTTTCTTACCCCAGTAGAAAGGTGGAGTGGACACCACAACGTCTGTCCTCTGGTGGGCAAAGTATCCCACAGAGATTTTCCACCCTTTTTACACTATTTGTCCTTCTTACTCGACTCCCTAACCTCCTTTGTCTATCTTGAAAAGTAAAGCTGCACTACTGTCTGCTTTTTTTTTCCCCCCTTACTCATGCTTCTTGTTTTTGCCTCCTATATCAGTTTCCCCTGTAAGAAGTAGAACTTTACATCAAAACCTTTTAAAGGCAATTTGCATCAGATCTAACAAGGATTTTGCAATTTACAGGATAAAATTCAGTATACTTCAAGAATAAGGACAAAATAGAAAGAATCAAAGGTTTAAGAGTTTAATTTCGTAAAACCGCATTGCGGTTGGAAAACATAACCATTCAAGAGCTTGAAAGAACAAGGGAAAATGTTTGGAATTTGAGCTCGTGTTGAATATTCTCTTTTCTTTAGGATAAGTGAGCAGTGACTTGACACTTTTCCCCCTCAGCCCCATAAAATAAAAAAATAAAATCTTTTCAATCTTTTCTGTTCTATTATAAATAATTCTGCCCTCGCCTTGTGATGCTGTCCCCATTTCATTGTTCCCTTACTAAAGTTAATAGTCAGAGTTCCCTATCCAGCAGATTCCTTTCTGAAAATCTGCCCAAATTTTCTTTATTTAGTCAACATTATGTTTAAAAAAGTTAATTTCCCATATAATACACCAGAAAAAGACTCATGAAAAGAGCTGCGAATCTATTAAAGTGAAAATTTATTTCTGTGAAATCTCACAGTAAATGCATGTGGTCTGAATAACAATCTACCAATTACAAAATGGATTAGGCTTAGTCATCTCTAAAAGGGCTCAAGGAATAGCCATCTTTGGTTGTGAAAGCGGTATGAGAGACATGCAACCAAATCCACTCAAATGAGGAAACAAGACATGCCTCAGAGAAGAAACCAATTAACTAGTAGTAGGACCTACAATTATCAGAATTTCAAGCAAAGTACGAAAATGCCCTCTGAATAAGCAGTTGAGATTTAATTTGTTTTACCCTGAGGGCAAAAGATGAACACCTTAACAGTCAACTACCCCCATAACATTATTACATGAGAAGCACCTTTTTAGGACTACGGAAAGACTTTTAGGAGTGCCCCGCCTTGATCTCATTCTTTATGATCAAAATACCCTCTTAACCTCTTCCAAGTCCCAGCCAAGCCTTTTCCCTTTTGAAATAAATTGACCACAATGCCCTTGGCCTAGACTAACAACGAGTGTCGGTGGGCCGATATCACCAATGTTCTTATATTTTTTCTTCTATACGACAAAACAACATTTGCTTGTTAAAAGATTTGACTGTCTATTGAACAAAGAAGGAGACAACTTAGACAAGACCATGTCCACGCGTACACAGAACCTGACATATTCAGCACCTGTTCTTGATAACAATGCTTTGCTAGTCAATAAAAATTCTATAGTAGTAGAATTATGATGAATTTTTTCTTGTTTGAAATTTCACTTCGCTTTAGGAGACATCCACAAGTTGGGTTGTTGATCCCTCCCACCCATTAAGTTAATAGTTCACCCTATCACCAAAGTTTGCCCATAGAACAGATAAATAAATACTCAAACTTTAGGGAGGACGTGTTCACTTGGTACACACAATTTCAAGTAACTGTTGAAATCGCTAAGCAACAATAATGGGATTAGAAAAAACATCTTCACAAGGAACTTCAAACTTATCAAATTAGAAAGTGGGATTAGTTGAGCAATGTTAGGACATGTTTGATTTCTCAAGAACATCTGAAATAGTATTTTCATGGCTTTTTCTATCATTATTTAAGTTAAGATGCCTTCCCCCTTAATAATTAATTTTGCGGGTCCACTAAAACGCTTTCTTTGAAAGAATGCCTAAAAATGGTTGAGGTAACACAAAACAAAACAACAAAGACTGCTTACCTTTTTCTTTATGTTGATTCTTGAACTGTTGGCCTTGGTCTAGGTTGCTTTTGGGATAGCTTGCTTGAAAGCAACAGTGGGAGCTATTCTGCAGCTCCTCCTCTGATGCTCCTGCACAAGTTCTCCAGCAAACCAGTCAAGTTTCTCGAAATTACTCTGCTCTGCAATCCTCTTCCCTCCAAAGAGTACTGACTCTACATTCTCTTGCTTCAACATCTCCTCTGCTATTCCAATCAGCATCTTTACATTGCTGGGACTTGAATCTGTATCCCCATTGGGTCCACATCGCCCCATACTTGACCCATTTGCCTGCCATATCAGAATTGCTTAGAACATCCTTGAATTTGAAATATACTAGTAAATATTCTTGAAGCTCTAGAATTCATGGATTACTCATTAAGATTGTGTTAATTTTGAGATACACACATCATCAAGCATAATTAAAAGCAACAACTTCTGGAGATCAGCTCAGAACCAAATTAGAATAGGCTTTATTAGTTTACCTAAATAGGTGTATTATTACCCTTTAATACAACTGACAAAATGAAATTCTATGCTCTGCAATAACAAATATTACCCTTTAATCCTACACTAGGAAAAAAAATGTATCCCATTCCATTCCACTTGCCGAGACTGCACACAAGGCATTCCATGATAACCAGCCCAATAACAAAATCAAAATCTATCAAGAAAAGCAAAGTTTCCTATTATTGATACACATTCTTACTGGACAAAATGCACAACATTAATTACCATCAGCAGATATCCCCTACTCCTCCTAACAAGTCCAAATCCAGCTATCCTACCCCATTCCCATCAACTTGCTACATACAGACAAGGCAAAAGATCCCCTATGGAAACCCCACTCCCTGCCCTCCTGCTGGTGTGAAATTGACTCAATTTAATACCCCTTAACGTTTATGAGATCAACATCAGCTGTTTCTCAGCTGCACATTCACAAACCCAACCAGTTACTGAAAAACTTGAGAGTGTCATGGGCAGCAAGCGGTTTCTCTTTTTTCTATTTACAAATATTTTAATTGACATTCCTGAGACCAACAACAAAATTGACCCATACTCAGCGCCACAACCTCAAGACAACAACCCACCCTCCCACACAACAAAAAACAAAAAAAACTCCCATAATCACGTGCACCCCCAACGTCACCCAGTAAAAAATAAAAATAAAAAAACATTCTCCATTTTTCACCATGTGAACATGAAATGAACAGAATCTTGTAATAAAAAAACAAGACATACCTGAATGCGAACATAATTGGTGCTCCGGCAATGCCCAAAGGCCATGGCCACGGCCTGGTCCACGAGGTCAGCAGAGCCATCACCAGAAATGCGAGCCATGGGTCGAGCCCACTCCTTGGCCTTCCAATGCTTGACCTGGTCATAGTCATAGCTCACCTCCAATAGTTGACCCGTTCCAAGGGACAGCACCAACAGGTCCTCCACGCCCCGCACGAACGGGAACTCCTGCTTGTTGTGCAGCACGTGCGTGATGGCTGCGCCGGTCGGGTTGCTCATCGCCAAACCGCCATCCACCGCCAGGCAACTGGTCTGACCGTCCACGGACCGCATTTGAACCGGCTCGAACTGTCCCGGTTCGGCCGACGTCGCCCGGCACACCTCCCAGAGCCGAAAATCGAAGCTATCGGTTTCCAACGCGTCCGCGCGGGAAAACAAAAACGGCGCCGTACTGGATAGGTCGTAGCACGGTATCAGAACCGGTTTAATCGTGTCCTTCAGCGTTAAACTCCGACCGTTCTCCGTGAACGCTTCTTTCACGGTTTTCTCCAAACCGGAAGTGGCGGAACCAACCGAACCGGATCCTCCTCCGCCGCTGAATAACCGCCGGAAGAATCCACGCCCTACGCCTCCGCCGCTGGTTCCCGCGCCGGAGTTCGGACGGTAGAATTTCCTCCCTTGCTCCGCCAGGAACCGCCACGTGTCGTCGGCGGAGAAAATCGGACGGTGATGGTCCTTGGTGGCGAAGAGCATCGCCGTGAAAATTCCTCCGACGCCGGCGCCGGCGGCGACGTCGAAGTAATCGGCGATTCTGGCGTTAGGGTTGCCGGATTTCTTCTTGAGCGCGTTCTCCAAATAGGCCAAGGCTTTGCCGGGGAGAATGCCTCGCATGCCGCCACCGTCGATGGTGAGTATGCATATCTTGCCACGCTGGTTCTTGATGGCGGAGACGCCGTCGACGGCGGCGGCGTTGGGATGAGGTTGAGTTTCAGGTTTGGGATCAATGGTTGCAGAGACTTGCTTGGGGAACCAGAGCTTTTGTTCTTCGTAGCCGAAGAGAAACTTGCTTTCGAGAATGGAGAAGATTTCATAGCTGAGCTTATCTGTGTCAATGCTTGGTTCTTGCATTTCCATTTGATTAGAATCCATTTTCACCCTTCCAAGTTCCAAAATTTCCAAGAAAATAACAAAAAAATTGCCCTTCAAATTCAAAGTTGAAACCAAATCAACAAATTTCTCTGCCAGGGCTTCAGGGTAAGGCAAAGCTAGATGATAAAGTTATCTTCTTTGTATTGCATGGGTTTTCAATCTTGGTGTCTAAGAAAATTCACCTCGAAACTCACGCCTAACAGAAAAAGAAAAGCAATTTTTCTCAGGATAAATATGTTTTTCCCGTTGGGATTTTGAACATTGAAACGCATTACTTCGTTTGACAACAATGCTTAACCAACCAAAGATATAACACTTGAAAACACTCCCATTTCGCAATCTTCTGTTTCCCAATCACCAAGAAGCAATTTTTATATGTAATGCCTAAAAATTAAAATAAAAAAACACTCGCTTTCAGCCTCCTAGTTCAGCAACTCTCAGACCAATCATTCAATGTTACAAAAAGAGCAGAAAAAACCCAGTCAAAAGTGCCCTTTTGCTCCTGCTCAAACAAATAAACCCCCCCTTCTTTCTCTCTCTTAAATCCTAGTATTAGTACTACCACCACCCTCTGTGTCTTTCTTTTGCCCAAAGTAGCAAACCAGAGCTAGCTAAGTCTCTATGGAAACATGAAACGCTTACCAACCAACCAACCAACAAGCACCGAACAAAACCAGAAAAAGCCAAATCACCAGAGGTGCAGCCCCATATCTATATATATCTTCTACATCTAAATACATATATATAGTATATAATTATTTATTTTTTTTATTTACTATTATTATTATTATTATTATAGGTATTAATGTATTATTCACTATTCTGCCTTCTACAGTCGACACTTTTCCTTGTGTCAGTTCAACTGTTTATTGACGAAAAGGAAATATAAATAAGAGCCTAATAATCTGTGTTGTGGTCTCCTCAACTACTGTATTACATGACAAGATGGGGGTCCCATAATAGGAATTGTTTTTAGGAATTGAGCATCATGACCAATGGGTCACCGACACTTGTACACCGTCAATATTTGGGGGAGGTTATCGCACGGCTGAGATTGGAGGGATACTATTTGTCCGTGATCAACGTTGTAATTTTGCAAGAAGCTCTTGCATTGCGTGTGGGCCAAGGCCAAAGGACCGAGTCGGCGAGAAGAGAAGAGAAGAGAAGAGGGAAAGCACTACTACTTCTATATAATATTAGTATATTACCACTGCAGCACTGCAAAGTGTTGCAGTTAATAAATGGTTTTTTTTTTTCTGATTTTCAGTGTTATAAAAAACGCAAGGAATCAGATCAGATAATTTTATCGGTCTAATCATAAATTAAATACTAATAATAATCTTATCGTATAATTAAATTTATGTTTAAATCATTTTAAATTAATTAAATTTTAATTTAATTTCTTAATTAATTTATCTAAATCAAATGATAATTAATTTCTTTTATAAAAAACTCAATGTATTTTTATATTTAATAATTACTTTTATATATTTTATTTATTACATATAAATTATTTTTATAATATTATCCAATTCATTCAACTAAACCGAAAGTCTTATCCAATTTTTGACAACATTGTTAATTGTGTGGTATGGTGGTGGATTGACGAGTTTGCCCTTAGAATTAGATAAGGGGTCGGCGGTGGGGCATTGTGAAAGGCAGTGGGGGCCATTGTGTTTTGTTTCGTGCATTACTAAGTGGTGAAGAGTACTGCGAGAGGACAATGAAGAGAAAAAAAAAAAAAGTCTTGGAGACAACTTCAGGTCGTCAGGTTACAGAAGAGTTACCTTTCGAATAAAAAGAACTTGGAAATGGAAATGGAAATGGAAATTGAATTTTTTTTCCCAGCCAAATTTCTTTTTTTGTTTCAAAACAAAAGCATGTTAGGGAAATTGTTATTTTAGTTTATTTTAAAAATGAATGACATAAAATATGTTATTAGAACAACATTTAGGAATTTATCAACTAAGTGTGTATTTAGATTAATTGTAAAAGAAAATTATGTTAAAACTTAAGTATATGTATTATTGATTTTTAAAAAATTAATTATAAGAAAATTAATTTATATTTAAATGTGTTAGTTTATAATTGATTTTAAGCTAAAATTTTTTGTTTGAATTACATAAAAAGAATCACTTTTATGTGCTAAATTACTAAAATAGATATGGAATAATTGAAAATTTTATTTAGTTAATAACAAAAGAGTATTTATCTATTAAAGCTTTTGAAATAATCTATAATCACATAATTAAAAGCTCCAAATAAAAGTTTTTTTAAAAAAAAAACTATTTTTAGTTATAGAAAAATAATCTTAACTTTAAAAAAATTTGATTAGGAAAAAATTAATTTATGTTTAATGTGTTAGTACATAATCGATTTTACGCTAAAATTGTTTTGTTTGGATTGTATAAAAATAATCACTTTTATGTATTAAATTACTAAAAGGGATATAAAATAATTGAAAATTTTATTTAGTTGAGGGCAAAAGAGTATTTAGCTATCAAAGTTTTTGAAATAATATATAATCACATAATTAAAAACTTCAAATACAAGCTTTTCTAAAAAAAAAAATTTAGTTATAGAAAATTAATATTAACTTATAATCAATTTTACACACTTTAAACAAATAAGATAAATTTTAAATAAAATAATTTTTTATTGAAAAAAAATATTTTGAGAAAAAAAAATAAACTTTCCCAAACATGCTCTAACTAAATGAGTTAATATGAATAAGGACAATAAACAAGTAAATACATTCTTGCAATAAAAATTTTAAGTTAAACTATTCATTTATTTCTTATAATTTTATTCTAACTTTAATTTAATTTAATTTTTATAGTTCAAAAATATTTTTAAAAATTCTTATAATTTTCAAACAATACAAAATGATTATTATTAGTTGAATTTGTTTCTTATTTAGAGTAAAACTATAGGG
Source organism: Styphnolobium japonicum (assembly GCA_023212625.1). Taxonomy (NCBI): domain Eukaryota; kingdom Viridiplantae; phylum Streptophyta; class Magnoliopsida; order Fabales; family Fabaceae; genus Styphnolobium; species Styphnolobium japonicum. Next base: position 11,405,195 of record JALBWW010000013.1, read on the forward strand.
TCTAAATATGAGTTATTTTATATTAGTTAAAAATTATGAAGACCAATTTATATTGTTTAAGAATTATATGGACCTTTTTAAATAATTTTAAAATATAGGAACAAAATTATAAAGTGCAAGTGAGTAATTTAACCAATTTTATAATTCTATAAAATTCATACGATTATTAAAATTATTATTAGATATTTAAACTTATTATTTGTTATATATTTATAGTTTATAATTTTAATCAATTTTTATTTTTATTTTTATAATTTTATTATTATATTATAAAAGAATTCGTAATTGATTCCTCATTATCACCCGCCAAATGGCACTTTTGTTCAAATTTACTTTTGTTTGAAGCAATTTTTTTCCCCTTCTTCTGAACGAATATTTACCCAATGTCAGAGTTAAAACAAACATGCTACTAGTAGTTTAAGAAATATTGCCATTGACATAATACATGACATGTCTCATGGACACAAACAAAAACGACAGAATAAAATTTGATGGGCAATGGATATGATAATTATGTAACAAGAAAATTTCAACGCGTGCCTTACATGGGTACGACCCATTCAAGTAACTAAGTTGGGGTGATATTTTACCACATTAATTATTGTCAAGTGCAATAGGGCTCAGTAATTGAGTGACATGCCTTGCTTTGATTTGCTCTTACTTTGGATATGGGAAAATATTTGGAGTTGCCACTTTGAATACCTTTTGGTGTATATGGCATGAAGGGTAACACTTTTGAATACGTTGTGATTGGGAGCAAGTTTATATGTTCCTAGCTAAAGACACTGGTGGTTCGAGGCTCATATGTTTGAAGGAAAATAATTTGGATTTTCTTATGAAGATTGGTTGGGTTTTGGTTGCTAATAAATAGTCACTCTGGGTTAAGGTTCTTTACACCCAGAGAAAATGTAGTGTGGAAGCAATACCATTAATTAAAGGCTCTGCTTCTTGCTCAAATCTCTTGAAGGGCGTTTGTAAAGAGTGACTGCATTTTCTTGGGACATTGGGATGGTCTCACATTTTTTAATGGATGATTGGCTTACTAATATGGGTCCTTAATGTTTGTGGTCACTGGTTAGATCGTGGAGGAGGATGATCTTATGCTCCCTAGAGGTACTACTCACCACGAATATTGGTGGTTGGGAATTGGTATTAGGGCATGTTCAGTACTATTACTATTATAGAAGAGCAAGTCAAAAGTGTTAATGCATTATTCTAAAATCTCTTAAATCATGCCAGAACAGGGGTACACTTCAATAGTACTTTCTCCTTCCTTATTTACTCCTATATAAGAGAAGACTAATCTCAGAAGGTAACTTTCTGAATACATTACAGTCTCTCCAAGAAATTAATTTAAGCGTTAGAGTGTCTTTGCAAGTACACACATACCATGGAGAACACCCTCAACACATCGGAGAAAATAACAAACAAGTCGGAGCTCGGCCCTCAGAAATCGAACGTGAACATGACCATTTCCCTAATTTTCTACCTAACCCTGTTTGTTTGGAAACTGCTAGCATCCAAACACTAATGTTGTAGTTAGGTTGTGATTGTGTGCCATGGTCCCTAACTAGTGATGATATGTTTACTGTATTTTCTGTTAGATTATTTAGTCTTATGTAAACTAACATAATCACATATTTGCTAAAAGACTCAGATTAATTAAATGACATATTTGTGGATCATATATTGGTTAAGCTCATTTGTGATAACTTTTGTCATTGGGCTTTTATAAGCACTTAAACCTATTGTGGACTGTAGTGATATGTAGGTCTTATGTATAGACTTACTATAATGGGTAGGTTAGCCAATCACTTTACAACACAAGGAGAGACCCATATTCTTAATTATCATGTTGTGTAGTTGCTCCATTAAGATTACATAGAAAAAAAGACATCATGAAATAGGAGTAGTTTATCTCCTTCATCTACACATAGAGAACTAAGGATTATTGTACAACATTCTTATCGTTTGTGATTTGACATCAAGTTAGCGATGAACTCATCATCATCTTCTTATCCAAGTAATCTTAAAACCTAATCTCTAAATTAATTTATATAACTTATGCATGCCATGATTTATGGTTAAATAATTTGGGGATTTTATCTTCAATTTGATATTAGATTATCCTACAATTTTAGCATTTTCTACATACATACGCTTTTATATTGAATTATAATTATGTGAAGGATGTATTCTCGTAGCATATTTGGAAAAGGCTTGCACCTCAGCGGGCTTGATTATTTCTTTGATTCATAGAATATATCAAAGTTGTTAATGAATCACAAGCTTGTTCATCAAATTGCTTCCAAGCATAACTTTTTCTCGTTTGTGCTCAAAACTTCCAAGAAGGTGCTTCATGTTCATGCTATATATGCATGATTATGAGAGTCTTGTAAATATTTGGTTGAGGTCAGTTAAATCAAGATATTGGGTAGTCTTTTCCTCATTATCCATGCCTGAATAAATCCATTACAATAGTGGAGCACAAATTGAGTAATGCCGAGACCTGAGGCTGGAGAAATATCTTACTTTATATAAATATATAGAGGCTATTTTATAATTTTCAAGCTGTGTTTTATAAGCAGTTAATCATATAGTATGTATGTGATGCATCAAATTAATGTGGAATTCGATTAAATATATTTAAATTTGAAGTTTATTTCATCTCTCTTTAGATGAAACAATAATGAATTTGATCTAACTTCATTTAAAATATTTAGAATTAGATAGAATTATTATTCAGTATCATTTTAATATATTATTATTCTATCTTAGTAGCGTATTTATTTATTTTAATTATCTTTCTAAAATTAATTTTCACAATAAAATAACTACAACAAAAAGATATAGTAATTTTATTTTAAAAAGTAATTTTTTTCGTAACAAAACTTAAGACAACAGGAATATAAATAAAAGTAGAATAATTATAATTTTTATTATGATTAGGATATTTTTAAGAATAATTTATAAAACAAAGTAGCGCATCAAATGCATCAAATTAACATATGATATCTGATTTGACACCATATTATGATTTTTCCAAACTTTTATCATTGTAGCATGTCACCTTCATGTTCTAAATACATTTTCTTTTTACCCTTTCCCGGCAAACATTATGCATAATTATAAAAACAATAATTCAACAAAAACGTGCGTGTAGTAGTTTGGTATGTTTTCTTAGGTAAGAGTGTAAGGACAAAATTATTCTTTTCAATCAATTCTAAAATGAAAACTCACTTACAAGGCTACAATTGCTAGTTTTGCCCCCAAGAAATTTGTTAGACCTAGAGATGAACTCAAATTCCTCATCTCCACTCTAATAACGGACTTCAAGAAAACATACTTACATGCAACAAGATGCGTCTATGAATTAAGTAGCCACTTTCATATCATGTTCACATTTTAATAATGGTATGAATATATTACGTCATCTATGTAAGTGGTTTTCCTCCGTATAATATTACCTATTTCTAAATACGTTGTGATTGCCTAATTTTGACACAAGAATCCATTACCATTTCATTTAAATCAATGTCCCATGGCCAATAATGGCAAACAAGCTCCACTAATCAGAAGTTTGGTCATTAACCACACATAAAAATGAAATAACTAGAGAGAGAGGAAGAGTTTGATAAATCTAAATCACCTGCTTAAAGAAGGAATCAAAACACTGATTGATGGGATGAGTGGAGTTAGTCAATTTGATTTAGAAAACAAATGCCCAAGTTGGGTCTGAATAGATTGAAAGACGTCTGAATGACCGCTCATACTCTCAACTTTGGTCTTTCTCCTCCTAGGTAGTTGATAAACCATTCCTTTTAGGCAGGCGTTAGTCATTTAAATCAATATTCTCATAATTCTGCAAATGGGGGCACTTCGATTTGTGTTTGTTCTTGTCATTTTACCAATTTTTAGGCCATTTTACCAATTTTTAGGCCGTGGGTGAGATCGCTCATGACGGGTTATAAGTTAAATGAGATGATTAAAATTGTTCGTATTTAAATAGATTATAAATTTTGTTAGTTTGACTTGTCTCATATTAATTTATAAGTTTAAATGGATTAGCTTGTGGAAATTTTTTTTATTTGTAAATTTTGAAATAAATTTAAATTTAATAATTTCAAATCAAATATTATATTATATATATATATAGTATTGAATACTTTCATTTTATTTAAATGGTTAAAAGAAAATTCAAATAAATAAATGTCACGACCCAAACTAGAGGGTCCTGACCGGCGCATAAGAAGGACTAGCCAACCTAGTAAGCCTAACGAACCAAAGACTATAATAAGACAATATGCTAAATCTACCAAAATTTTAGCAGAGTAACCTCTAAAAGTTAGACATCCCAATTTAACAATTCACAACCTGTTCACTTACAAGCATCACTAAACATAATCCCACTAACAGTATATCATAAGACCAGACAAAGATACAGTGGAAGCTAGATCCTGCTTGTGAATAATGGAGCATATCTAAGATAATTACATATCCAAAAGGTACAAGAAAAACAAAATACAAGAAACACAAGGGACATGCCCACACGAACAAAATGTTGGGCTCACAAAAAAGAACCACTTCTAACTAACTGAAGAACCTGGACCCAGCTCAGTATTTGTATCTGTAATACATATAGGATAAAGGAGTGAGTCATAAGATCCAGTGAGAGATATCATAATCTATAATGAAATTGGGATAAGTGTAAGCACAAGATTTTCACTAAAATTACATCCACACATCGAAACATATGTGTTAGTTCAAATAATTATAACAAAAACTAATAAGTAAGTAAACCATGAAATACCAAATTCAATATATCAATAGTCAAATGTCAAATATCCAATTGTCAAATATCGTATGGGAGGTTTCTAATCCAGAATTAAACAGAAATCTCACCGACGAACACATAGTTCGAAGGTTCGACAAACGCCCACCAACATGGCACATGGGTCAAATCCACCTGTCAAGTAAAACAGATCCGATCGTATGGGTCAACACATCGGGCTAGCAACACTCCTACTAGCTGAGGTTCGAACCAAGGTGCACCAAGGCTAACGTCTACTGCTGTTAGCTACAGTATTCTGTCAAAGTTTCCTCCCAACAAAACATAGTTGTATAAATCTAAATATACGTATATTCATAATCATAAAAAAGTGCTTGTCCCAAGCTTTCTTATAATTTAACCATGAAGAAAAATAAATGACTTTGTGAAATCCTTCAATAAAGAACATTTAAAAAAAATGTACAAAAACATGTTATAGATCATGTCATCAACTCACTCAAAGGACAAAACTTCACGAGTCCAAAAGCTATGTTGTCACAGACCAACCGAACGATCCTCCAAAGAATCTAGGATCACAATAACATAACCAAGATAACAATCAACATTTAAAACTAAGGATTCATCCACTTGTGGGATAAGGAGTTCTTGAAGAATCTAGAAAACATTTAAGTTAGTTTAGAAGGATAACATTTGTTTGACAAAAATTCTGTACTGATTCAGAGGCTAATAAATTGCAAATAATATATGGAATTGAAGCCCTATGTGTCTAGTTTCTAACGCAACTGAGATCACCTCAATACGATCTCTCAATCAAGAGTTATGATCAAATTACTACACATTGTCCAGTTTACACGGGAATACAATTTTTATCTCATCTAAGCATTTTATCAAACACTTAATGAGCAATCCTTTCTTTCCAAAATTAGCACGAAAATTATATGTTCTAACACCATTCCTATATGTATCACTTCTCCATAACAACATTAAAACCCATCCAATTCATTCCATATACTATCAATTTCCAAATCAAACCCTAGGTTCAATACCCATTATGCATCTTACAACCCAATCTGTGATTCACCATAATCCAACCACTAACAACATATTTGAGCTAAGAGATTGCCTAAATGAGTCACAATGATGGAAGGATGAAGTGGATGACTTGGTTGCTCCACCAAACCGTGCAACCCAACCCTTGGAAGATGAGGGAAATAAGTTCCAGCAGCTTGAAACGATCAAGAATGGTGAAATCCGGTGGATGGAAGAAGAAGAAGAAGAAGAGAAGGAGGAAGATGACGGAGTAGAGAAGAAATGAGAGAATGCAGAGAAGGAGAGAGAGCAGAGACGGAGAGAAATGTGCTTTCTGCTACTGCTCGAACGGAAATATCAGGGGGTGAGGGGAGGTGTTTGATAGTGAGGATAAGGGTGTTTGGAAGTGGGGATAAAGTATACTATCCTATTCTGGTGTAATCTTATTTACATTTATATGTCCTCTTTAATTTTACTCTCCATTAACTTTAAAACATAAATATAAATAAGGGAATACCTCCCATTTGGATTCAATAAAAATATTAAAAAAATTAAAATCCTTATAAATAAAAAGTCAAATCTTGAGTTTTAGTTCAAATTCCTGAAATCCGAAACTTTCAAAGATGTTTCCTTTCAAAACGAGTGGGGTCAAAGGTTTCTAAAAATTCATTAAAAATCATTTTGTAGCTCTTTGATATCCAATTATCAATTACCGCCAATTTTAATTTCAAGAAAATACATATTTACTATATGTTAGCCAAGGGCAACCATCACACAAGAGGGGGGGTGAATTGAGTGATGACAAATTTTAATACAAACTTAAGTAATTGTGCATTTTGATGCACTCAATCAATATGTGCAGCGGAATAAATACATTAAACACAAATCATGCTTGGAGACAATTAAGAACATTAACCTCACATTCAAAACATTATGCTAATCCCATTAAAGTTATATAACAATATTAATCATAATGTGATTAACCAAGAACAATCAATATCATTGATATAAATATTCTAGATAGCTCAAATGTAAATTGCTAGAATGTAAAGAGATTAAGGGATAAGAGAATGCAAACAATATTTTACTGGTTCAATCACTTCTTGTGATCTACATCCAGCCCCAAGATCATCCACTTGAGGTTTCCACTATTCTTCAAGCTTGTAACTTAGGTGCTTGAGAAACCTTTACAAAAACAGAGCATTCCTCACACTTTGGGATCCTCCACCCTTATGCTTGAGCCTCTTTCTTTTCTCTTCAAGGGAAGTCTACCCTTGAACTCTCTTGAGGATTATCCACCCTCTCACAAGTATATATGATTGATAGAAAATGATAAACTCTCTCAAAGAGTAGATAATACAACTTGAAGAACTAATGGATAGAGGGATTATGAAAATGAAGAGCTCAAATGTTGATTTTGATAGAAAATGATCAAATCCTCATAATGATTTGCAAATGGGTGTTCATCAACTTATTAATGCTTCTATCTTAGCATATATTAATAGCCCAAGTGATAAAATAGCCGTTGGTGGTGTTTAGGAATGGTTACTTTCAAAATCTAGCCGTTTATAGCCAATTACGAGGCATTTCTGGCACGTTGTAGTCGACTACAGATAACTTGTAGTCGACTACGATTCCTCTCTGGAATGTAGGTTTTGAATTTTAACACTATGTAGTCGACTACACAACCTTGTAGTAGACTACAATCCATTCCTGGAATGTAGTTTTTGAGTTTTAACACTTTGTAGTCGACTGCAGATACCTTGTAGTCGACTACCAGTTATCTCTGGAAAATAGATTTGATTTCTGACACTTTGTAGTCGACTACAAGGTCTTGTAGTCGACTACAATCCATTTCTGGTGGTCTTGTAGTCGACTACAAGTCTTGTGTAGTCGACTACAATTCCACTCGGGAAAGTAGTCGTTTTGAAATGATCATAACTTCTTCGTTTCTTAACCAATTTAAGCAAATGACCATGCGTTGGAAAGCTCTTTGAGTGTACTTTCATATGAAATAAGATTCAGATCAAAACTCAAAGTATTTTAAAAGTTATGATAAAAATAGTGACCATATGTCAGTTTTTCAAGGTCTTGTAGTCGACTACGAGTCTTGTGTAGTCGACTACGATTCCTATCAGAAAAGTAGTCTTCTTAAAAATATCATAACTTCTTCGTTTCTTATCCAAATTAAGCAAATGACCATGCGTTGGAAAGCTCTTTGAGTCTACTTTCATATGAGATAAGTTTCAGATCAAAACTCAAAGTATTTTAAAAGTTATGATAAAAATAGTGACCATAGGTCAGCTTTCAAAATTCAGATTTGGCTATTTTTCATAGTTTTGAAATACCACCAAGACTAACTTCTCAAAACTTGTTTGTTGGGCATTTTACCATGTTAAAAACATTTGTCAAGATTGAATAAAGATATTTGAGCTCTCTTCATGTAAAAACCTCTATCCTTACAAAGGAGAATTGCCTATAAGATAATATATACCCAAATGAGTCCTTAGGCTTCTTGATGCAATCCAAGCTTCCAAGAATTCTTCTATTCAAATCTTCTAAATGCTTGGTTCATCTCTTCATTCTCTTTCTTCTTGAGTTGAGCATAAATAAGATCTTTCACTTTCTTATTCCAATGCTCACTCTTGATACTTGGACTATCCTACAAAGCATAACTCACTTGAAAACCATGGTTAGTCCAAATCCATAACTCAATAACTAAATATGCATGATTCACATGTATATAACTTTATAAAGTTCTTCATGCATAGATGATTCACATATAGACACATATCCAATAATTAATTATATCACTTATCAAGTACATTGGATATATTCTATCAATGATGCTACACAAAACTTAATGCATGATTCTTATAATAGGAACAACAAGATAATATATAACCATGCATTATCCAATATAGCTCATCACGCACATATGTAGCATATTTGTAATCCTTTTTGTAATGTATTTGTCATCATCAAAACATAACACAATAAACCATTGGGGCAAGCATATTTCCACATTCTCCCCCTTTTTGATGATGACAAATCACCCAAGAAAAAATATGTTTGATAAGATATGTAAATGTATATTCAAGAAATCATATCAATCAATAATCACAAGAACATATTTTTCTTTCCTATTTTCTCTCCCCCTATTTGACATCAACAAAAAGGTTTAGAACGGAAGGACAATATGATAATGAATTTTATTTTTCATGTTATCAAAATAGAACTTGCTCCCCCTAGATAAAACACATGATGCCAAAGTGTAGGATCATAAAAATTAATGATTTTGATGTTTATAAAAACATAGCTATCTCTTCTTTATTTGACTTAGCATAGGATTCAAGTATGGAGATATGGAACAAGCATGCTTATCAAGATATCAAGTATGATGCATGCAATGCTTGTCATCTTATAGTATACTTCCATTTATCATGTGATAGCATTAAGCTTTAAGAGATTATGAAAAGTATAAAATATTGCTTACCACATGTTAAACAGATACCACTTGATGCATGTCACAAATAAGTCATATACTGGCATGGTGTTAAAGTTTTTCAAAGTAAAAGAACATATACCTTGCCACATATACCAAGCATTCCTCAATGAAAGAATCAAATGATTGAAAAGTTAAGAAAGCTTGCCTTCTTTCATTGATAGGGAAAATACAATAAGAGATGATCTTCAATGACATGTTGAGAGTATAATGACAAATTAAGAGCTAGGCTCCCCCTCAAAATATGCATGTCATCAAGATATCAACAATATATTATTTTAACATAGTCATGCATATATTCAAAGTTAACGAGAGCAAACAAGCATGATATTTAAATCCATTATTAATTAAAAGTTTAAGTAAGGGAAGTTATAAGGTATTTAAAGAGAAGTTGAGCTCCCCCTTATTAAAAATCAAGATAGATCAAGATAAATATGTTTGTCAATACGATATATGCATATTTGAAGTAAAGTAGAGCAAGACAAAACATATTTGAATTTTCTCTTCTTTAAAAAAAAGTTTGAGCCACTAAGATCAAAAACAATAATAAGTTGGCTCCTAATTAGACGATACACTAGTTAAAGCAAGGTAAACATATCTTTAAGCATACTATCAACAAAATTTGATTTTCCACAAAAGATTTAGAAATTTCTCCCCCTTTCAAAAATAATGTTGCAAATATACATTTCATTTTTCAAAATCATTTAAGAAGAGTATGAAGTTTTCTTTGAAAACTCATTCCTTGAGAATAATCCAATAAAAGCATTCAAGATGACATTTGAAAGTATATCTCCACCTTTTTCTTTTTGAACAGAAGCCTCAGGGAAATAAAATCACTTTGAAGAGCAAGGCTTTATCTTTTGAAGTTTCAAAAGAATTAGACATTATAGAGCAGTTCAAAATTTTCGAGTTTAGAAATTTTCTTAAGCATTCTCTCAAGATTTGATAATCCTTTCCAAAGCATGTTGAGAGTTTTTCATTCATATCCAAACCATTTTCCAAATTTTTGAAAAGTAGTAAGAGGTGAAAAGCACTTTCAAAGTCTTGAAATAAATTCAAATAATTCTCAAGGATATGGAATTTGAAAAACTCATTTCAAACAAAATAAGGGAGTTTTCTTATGAAAAATATTTTCAATTAAACAAAAATCTATTTTCAAGCAAGAGCATGATTCTCACAAGAATTATAGCACTAAGAATCAAGAGAATCATATCAAATATTTATCATGGTGAAATATGCCATAGGGATCAAGGTATATTTAAATTAATAACATAACTCTATATGCAATGACAATATTAAGAATATTAGAGCTAAATATCCACAAAGTCATTGCTAAACATACTTCTCTTATAAGGATAGCATCTTATCATTTTAAAAGCATTTAATCAACAAGTATCACTCAATATAATACCATAAAAGTTTAGGGTTAGAGATACTTATTGAGTTTGAGAGAGTGTGATGCTCCTTTGGATGGTTCTTCAATTGTTGAACCTTTGGATTTGAACTTTCTTCCTTTGAGTATTTCATTTCTTAGCATTTGAAGAAAGTCTCCTCAAGCTCTTCTTCATTCAATTTTTCTCATTGTCTACTTGTGCTTGTATTTCAATATTTGATGGCTACATTTGGATACATATGGAGATACTTGCAAATCCAATTCTAAAAGCTCTCCAAATCATAAGTTAGCATCAAATATCATTTAAGCATATCCACAAGCATAATTTTGGTTGATATAAAATATCAAGAATGTATCACATTATCAACCATACAATTTTACCACTTGATAATGACAAGAGAAGTATATATGCACTTGAATCCAAAGCAAAGATTTAGTAATTTCAAAGCAAGATTCAAGCTTAACTAAGAACACATGACCATCATCAAAACTTGTATAAGCACTTTGGGGCAAACAATGATCATGTAATGCATGTTATGTGATGTAAGAATTTCAAGTATGCACACATGCCAATCAAGAGTAAAAGTTCCCTTTTGCAATGCTAGAGTTGAAAAACCATGGAACTTATATCTTTGAAAATTATTTATGATTCATTTCAAGAGATATATTCAATGTAAGAATCATTGAAGTTCAAAGGCAAGTTTAAAGCACAAATGAATCATTTTCTTCTTGTTTATAGGAAATTATTATATCAAGCAATTTCAAACAAGAAGATATGTTATCCTCAACCATCCAATCTCAAAGTAAGCATATGAAATATTTAAGCAAATAAGAGAGGATTAGAATTCTTTTGAGCATGTGAACTTTTTATGTAAGTTCAATAAAATATAGTCACAAGCTCAACACAAAAATATTATCATGCCATCTCAATCAAGAAGTGTACTTATCTAGCATACTAGCATAGGCAAACACATGTTCAAGTCACATTACTAGAGAAGCACAATTTAAGACATGCTAAGGCATAAATCAATTCTCCAAATCCCAAGATATCATGTATATCACATTTAAAGCATAGGTAGGGATAAGGTTGATATCACCAAAGAAGTATTCCTTGAATTTGTATAGGTGACTTTAACTTCCATGCTTCAAGTCTCCTTGAAGGTGTAAAGATTCTTCATGAAGTTTGTATCCCTCTTGAGAAGTTGAATCCTTTCAAGTTATGCTAACCTCAAGTAGAGTAGTTGTATTTTAATTCAATGAATACTTGAGGTAGTTATCACCCTACAATTAAATTTAAGCACATTTCTTTGGTATCCAACAAATTTTGGATCCACAATGATTAGTCATTGATAATTAATCTATCATGCTCTTACAATATCAATTTAGCCATAATATGCTAGTTGAGCATAATAATTCAATAATCAATTTAGCATTAAGCATAATGCCAGTGACATGCTTCTTTTCATGATATATAAACAATTTAAAGCATATCAAGCATATCTAGGCATGGAATAGAACTTCGTGTACCAAGATATATTCAACTTAATAAGCAAATGGTACAACAAGAATGAACATAATCATGTGCTAAACACAATATTTAAATTTTATCAAGCACACATGATTTAATTCATTATTCAAGGCCTACAAGCAACATACCTCAAATTCATAGATTTTGCAATTGAATTAGTATGAGAGGTAATATCATATGATACCATGGCCTTAGAAATTAAGGGAACATTTTTCTTTACCCATTGCTTCTCCTTTGGATATTTAAATTTTGCAAGTTCCACATCATGCATATGAGAAGCTTTGGTTGAAGCCTTCTTGCCTCTTTGACCAAAATATCTACCATTGGGCTTTGGGAATGTTTTCCTTGATGTTTCCATTTTGGCTTGATCAAATTGTCCATCCTTTTGTAGAGTTTTCTGCATAATAGAAGCACTAGGTGGACTTTTTGGTACCCATTTCAACTTGGGTCCTTCAATGTTAGTATTAGAGCCTTTAAGGGTTTTAGGAACCCACATCATGTTATTTCTCATATAAGAATTTCTTCTGAATTTACACAAATGAGAAATATGTCCTAGATGACCACAATAGTTGCAAACAATTGAATGTGATGATGGTTTGGTCTTTTGAAGATCATTTTCGAAAAACTTATGCCTTTTAGTGTAATCATTTTCCAAAATACTTTTGCCACAAGTCTTTCTTGATTTTCCATGTAAAACATCTTTGGTTTTCCTTTTATTATCACACATGGAATGCAAACAAGTATAATCATTAACTTTGGCAAATTTGGAAGATGATTCCTCAACTTTTGTTATTAAATCAATATATATTTCACTAGTAGTTGAGGTTTCACATTTCATCAATATTTCCTCATCAAGAAAAGCATATTCATTTTTCAAAGACTCAATTTGAATTTCAATAGAGGAAATGCTTTTCAAGCAAGCTAAGTTTTTCTTTTCTAAATTTATCAATCCATCATTCAATTCATCATATGCATATTGTATCTCATCATAGGAAGGATTATTATCAATACTTGTATAGATTACCTCAAAGTCCTCTTGAGCCATGTAAGAAGTAGTTTCCGCTTCTAGCACACTTGACTCATGAGAAACATCATCTTCTTCCATGTGATTGTCCATCAATGTTTCAAGAGCATGCTCCATTCCAATATGTTCTTCCTCCAATGGCTTTTGCTCTTCTTGCTTTCTAGATACAACATTTTGCTCAAAAACATTGTTAGCAAGATAAATAGCATCAAGGGTATCCCAAATATCTTTAGCACTAGAGCAATTTTTAATTCTAGCATAAATATCATCATTTAAACCATATCTCAATATTTGCATTGCTCTAATGTTTATGGTAAAACAATTCTTGTCATAGGAATCCCAATTCAATTTTGGTTTAGAGGAAAAACCATCAAGCACAATATCCCACAAATCTAAGTCAATAGATTGCAAATAACATTCCATCCTAGTTTTCCAAAAATCAAAATGCACACCATCAAAGAATGGTGGTTTATCAATTTCAAAACCCTCTATATTTGAAAAACTTTCTATGGTTGCCATCATACAAGGATCTTTAACTCTAAGCGGTTAAACTTTAAAACAGAGCACGAAGCTCTGATACCACTTGTTAGCCAAGGGCAACCATCACACAAGAGGGGGGGTGAATTGAGTGATGACAAATTTTAATACAAACTTAAGTAATTGTGCATTTTGATGCACTCAATCAATATGTGCAGCGGAATAAATACATTAAACACAAATCATGCTTGGAGACAATTAAGAACATTAACCTCACATTCAAAACATTATGCTAATCCCATTAAAGTTATATAACAATATTAATCATAATGTGATTAACCAAGAACAATCAATATCATTGATATAAATATTCTAGATAGCTCAAATGTAAATTGCTAGAATGTAAAGAGATTAAGGGATAAGAGAATGCAAACAATATTTTACTGGTTCAATCACTTCTTGTGATCTACATCCAGCCCCAAGATCATCCACTTGAGGTTTCCACTATTCTTCAAGCTTGTAACTTAGGTGCTTGAGAAACCTTTACAAAAACAGAGCACTCCTCACACTTTGGGATCCTCCACCCTTATGCTTGAGCCTCTTTCTTTTCTCTTCAAGGGAAGTCTACCCTTGAACTCTCTTGAGGGATTATCCACCCTCTCACAAGTATATATGATTGATAGAAAATGATAAACTCTCTCAAAGAGTAGATAATACAACTTGAAGAACTAATGGATAGAGGGATTATGAAAATGAAGAGCTCAAATGTTGATTTTGATAGAAAATGATCAAATCCTCATAATGATTTGCAAATGGGTGTTCATCAACTTATTAATGCTTCTATCTTAGCATATATTAATAGCCCAAGTGATAAAATAGCCGTTGGTGGTGTTTAGGAATGGTTACTTTCAAAATCTAGCCGTTTATAGCCGTTACAGGCATTTCTGGCACGTTGTAGTCGACTACAGATAACTTGTAGTCGACTACGATTCCTCTCTGGAATGTAGGTTTTGAATTTTAACACTATGTAGTCGACTACACAACCTTGTAGTAGACTACAATCCATTCCTGGAATGTAGTTTTTGAGTTTTAACACTTTGTAGTCGACTGCAGATACCTTGTAGTCGACTACCAGTTATCTCTGGAAAATAGATTTGATTTCTGACACTTTGTAGTCGACTACAAGGTCTTGTAGTCGACTACAATCCATTTCTGGTGGTCTTGTAGTCGACTACAAGTCTTGTGTAGTCGACTACAATTCCACTCGGGAAAGTAGTCGTTTTGAAATGATCATAACTTCTTCGTTTCTTAACCAATTTAAGCAAATGACCATGCGTTGGAAAGCTCTTTGAGTGTACTTTCATATGAAATAAGATTCAGATCAAAACTCAAAGTATTTTAAAAGTTATGATAAAAATAGTGACCATATGTCAGTTTTTCAAGGTCTTGTAGTCGACTACGAGTCTTGTGTAGTCGACTACGATTCCTATCAGAAAAGTAGTCTTCTTAAAAATATCATAACTTCTTCGTTTCTTATCCAAATTAAGCAAATGACCATGCGTTGGAAAGCTCTTTGAGTCTACTTTCATATGAGATAAGTTTCAGATCAAAACTCAAAGTATTTTAAAAGTTATGATAAAAATAGTGACCATAGGTCAGCTTTCAAAATTCAGATTTGGCTATTTTTCATAGTTTTGAAATACCACCAAGACTAACTTCTCAAAACTTGTTTGTTGGGCATTTTACCATGTTAAAAACATTTGTCAAGATTGAATAAAGATATTTGAGCTCTCTTCATGTAAAAACCTCTATCCTTACAAAGGAGAATTGCCTATAAGATAATATATACCCAAATGAGTCCTTAGGCTTCTTGATGCAATCCAAGCTTCCAAGAATTCTTCTATTCAAATCTTCTAAATGCTTGGTTCATCTCTTCATTCTCTTTCTTCTTGAGTTGAGCATAAATAAGATCTTTCACTTTCTTATTCCAATGCTCACTCTTGATACTTGGACTATCCTACAAAGCATAACTCACTTGAAAACCATGGTTAGTCCAAATCCATAACTCAATAACTAAATATGCATGATTCACATGTATATAACTTTATAAAGTTCTTCATGCATAGATGATTCACATATAGACACATATCCAATAATTAATTATATCACTTATCAAGTACATTGGATATATTCTATCAATGATGCTACACAAAACTTAATGCATGATTCTTATAATAGGAACAACAAGATAATATATAACCATGCATTATCCAATATAGCTCATCACGCACATATGTAGCATATTTGTAATCCTTTTTGTAATGTATTTGTCATCATCAAAACATAACACAATAAACCATTGGGGCAAGCATATTTCCACACTATAGCCCTTTATATAGGTGCCACTTCCCAGACTTAGCCAAATTTTAGGACCCGTATTAACAGGTAATCATCTAATACACCCAAAATGACTCTAAATAACTTTTATAAGGTAAGTTTAATTCTAAGAATCCCACTAATGAAGTAAAGTGACTCAAAAGGTTAATCCTTTAAACTCAAATTCATAAGAAGAAGACTATACATAATACGATTATTATATGCAAAAATTTCAAGTCATCACAATAAATAACACAAACTTATAGAACTTGACAAATATATTTGTGTATGAGTTATCAGTTATGTCACTGCTAACTTATACAGTACGTGTATTTTGTATTTTTACTTAGAAAATAATGTTTAATTAATTTTTAAATTGAAATTAGTTTTGATACAAATAAATTAAAACTTAAAAAAAATGTGAGTAGCTCCAAGCTTCACTAATTAGCCTGTTTAACTCACGGATTAAACAGATCGATCTAAAATTATCCATATTTTTATAAACCACTAATTTTGAAATTCAACTCATATAATTTATAAGGAGAAATAAGTTAATCTAACAAATTTGACCTCTTTTAATGAATATATCAATTTCCTACATTCGTTGCCTGAGAGCATCTCTTAAGCAACCAATGATTGATTTGATTTCTTCTTGACGTTAAAGATCACCATTTATTTGATTTATTTTCAAGATTTATCTGATTTATTTTCTTACTAGATAATCATGCTGCCATGTGAATTGGCTCTAAACTTTGTTATAAGCATCGGGACCATGCTCCAAAATTTTTACAAACATAAATTTTACTTTTTTAAAATAAGTTTTAATAAATTTTTGATTTTTATAGTTTATATTTATTTTTAATTTAGTTCTTATATTTTTTTTTGTAAATCAATATTTATACTTATAATTATTTGTAACATAATCATTACCGTTAGACTTGTTATGACGCTATCAGCTTATAGGAACTAAATTAAAATTAAAAAAAAATTATAAAGACCAAATTAAAAACTTATAGGAACCGAATTAAGAAAAAAAGAAACTATAAGAACCATAAACTAATAGGCCATAATTAGAACTAACGATAGGAATCATTTGATAAATAATTGTAAGTACAATGACTGATTTACAAAGAAAAAAATATAAGGTCTAAAATCAAAATAAGTGTAAATTATAAGGACCAAAAATTTATTTAATCGTTTAAAATATGATTTTAATTCCTTTGAAATTTTAATGTTACACTTTTAATTCTTTTATTCTAGTTCCGCCACTGGCAATAAGGGTGAACCAATAATAGCTAGCAAACAATCTGTTAAGCATGTAACATTCAAGATTGTGATTAATAGTCATGCGAGAAGTTTTTTCAAACGCTAGCTCTAGAGAGGAAAAAGTCTAAAACTATATATAATCACATTAAATATCATGTCACTGATGTGAAACTTAATTAAATAGATGGTAACACTTAACCTAAAATGTTGAGTTGAAATTTAACAATCCCAAATGTATTAATAATCTCAAACCTCAATTTGCAAGTAATTTATGGGAATTCATAAGTTTTTATCTCACTGTAATCTTTGTACTAGATTATTATTATTTTTTTAACAATATACTGTAGCTGAACGAGGAACAAGACTCAAGTGTCATGCTCATTATTATTTTTTAGATAATGCTTACCAACTTAGATCAACAATTCTCTTTAAAAAAAACTTAGATCAACAATTATTTTCGAGATTGATTTTGAAATTTTATATATTTATAATAGCATTTTAAAAAAATAGTTTTTCTTTAATCAAATAAGTGATAATTTTATAACTCAAAATACTATCTATCCGAAGTCGAAAAAAGAAATACAAAAATATTATCAATTCAATTGTTAAATTGAAAGTTTTTACAAAATGAATCAATTATATAAAATTTCTTAAAATTTAAAAATTATTTGATACTCTATTTCATTAAAAAAAATTAAAGTATAATATGATTTTAAAATATAAGTAAATTATCTACTATTATATTAGATACCTATAAATGTTCGATTTATCTAAAATTTAATATGTATAATCATTAAGATAATATCATATAATTTAACTGTTAGATTGATTAAATTCATATTTTACAAAAAATTATTGAGCAACGTAAGAGTACAATACTTATACGTAGTGTAATTGCATTCCCACCCATTAATAAAAAAACTCTTTTAATTCCTTGACCTTATTATCAACTCCATTTAGTAGAAGATCTTTGTACGATGACAATTAATAAGAAATTATTGTGTATTAGTTCATCTGAGTCAAACAATTTAAAGCTTTTTGTGTGTGATAGAAGTGTTCTTCTAAGAACAATAATACATTCTTCTAGTGTACTAGTGCATTTAGAAAGCAATGGAACTAAAAATATTATTTTTGTTGGTAATAATATAATTTCAATACTACTAACATATTAAAATAATATGATAATACTAATTGACTTATATAAAGAAAATTATGTTAAGGTAAAAATGCATATAAAACTCCTCAACTTTGAGACATTTACAAATAGTTATTATGAACTTTCAATTTTGTTAATTAGGTTCTTGAACTTGATGAATTCATGCAATTGGTCCTTCTATATACTTATTTACCATTAAATCACTAACGACATGTGACTAACACATGATTATTAAAACATGTGTCAACATATGATTGATCCATGTGTTCAAATAATAATAATTAAATTTAAAAATAAATTTTAACATATAATTATTTTAATTATTTTTTATTTTTATTTATTTTCTTATTAAATATTCTTTAATTAATTAAATATTAAAATTTATTTTTAAATTTAATTATTATTATTTCAACACATGAATTAATCATATGTTGACACATGTTTTAATAATCATGTGTTGATCATGTGTCACTAGTGATTTAAAAGTAAATAGATGGAAAGATCAGTTGCATGAATTCATCAAGTTTAATGATCTAATTAGTAAAATTGAAATTTCATTATGGCTATTTGCGAATACCTCAAAATTTAAGGGATCTATATGTATTTTTCCCTTATTTCAATTAGAAGTATTTTTTTAAAGTATTAATTATAATTAATCAAAAGATAATATAAATAAATAATTGAAAGTACAAACAATATCTCACTTTAAAATTTCACAATAAAACAGCGTAGTAATTACCTTAAGTAGCAGATTAGGGCGCATAGTTAGTGTTGGTACCGTGGTTAATACCAGTTTCGGGAAAAAGAAATAATAGATTCTCTGCTTCTCTCTATTGGGCAATAACTCTCATCTCCATTTGCCAAATGTTGGTCTTTTTTTACATACCTCTAATGGCGTCCTCGTCTCCATAACTCTCAGGTCCTTTTCACATTAATCTCTTAGACTCTTGCCCATTCTCCTTTTCACCCTCCCAACCATGTCCATTTGTTATAAGTCTATTAATTTGTCTCTATAATTGGCCTAAGGACACCCTCCCCCAGACAGTGACATATTTTACTTTCTTTCCGCCGGTAATGAATGCAATACATATATACAAGGTTAGCCTTTCAGAACCCTATAGACACCCTTCTCCATTTTAATTCCTTTGCATCAGTTGTGTGGATCAAAAGCTCAAGTATCTCCATGAGTTCTATTATAGCAAATATTGTTGAAAATGAACACCAATATTAAACCTTGAGTGCCTCCTCTTACTATTACATTATAAAGTTAATCTTACATTACTCTAATTTTTATATGATTTGGTCCTGTATCTTACATTATTCTAATCTTTATATGATTTGGCCCTGTATCTTACATTACTCTAATTTTTATAGGATTTGGTCCAATTCCTATTCATGAAGCTTATAAAAATGTGGCTAATTAATTTCTATACAGAATCTTAATGCAAATAAATAGAAATATGATGTACAAGGATATATAGTTTTTCTAAAAAATTCAATCTCAATCGTTTTGTTATCCAATTCTGATATTCAAATGCAACCAAAATGCTTGCTTGCTTAAAGAAAGACATGGAAAATAAATGGATAAAGATCAAGCTGCACCTATGAGCCCAATCAACGTTTGAAACATTGGTAAATTAAGACCCAATAAGAAAGCACACAGCTTTTAACCTTAAATGGGGACGGGGATATCTTCTGATGCCCACAACTGGGAATCATTTGTGGCCGTGACTTTTTTCATTTTCTGATTTTAGTGGCCTTGACCTTAATCAAGCATTTCTGGTTACAAATGTTGACAACAACCCAACATTTGCCCCATGTATGTAGGTGCTATGGTGTTGCAGTACCTTGACAAATGCTGTCGAGCAATCTCAATTCAAAAGGACCTGTTTGGGCCCAAAACTTTATAGGCTTTATATAGGAATTGTGGATCCATGTAGGCTTCACGAACATGCTGAGAAAATTATTTAATGCATGTGACTTTGCCTTAAAACTATAATAAATGTACCGACACATATATTATCCAATCATCCCAATCAACTACAGTATCTAAGCTAATAAAATTGAGTTTTATATTAGCCAATTTTATATATAATGTAAAATTTTGAAACCTATTAAAAACATTTTGTAACTAGAGAATAAGTTGACTCTTAAATGAATATTAGTCTCACACTTAAAAAATTATAAAAAAATCTTTAAAAAAATTAAAACAAGTCAACAAATGTGTTGTAACACCAAAAAAAGAAGTCAACAAATGAGTGGGGCGTGGGCCCAATGATATACCAGTGTGAAAAATTACATTAGTTAGTATATTAAATAAATTTTTTTATATTCTCATTTAATTATGTATTATTATATTATTAAAATATTTAGACATTTCATATAGTTATTATCATAATAATGATAAAAAATATACTTATAATAAATTAAAATTAAATTCTTAAAATTATTCCTCAATATAAGTATATCTAGAAATTCAAACAAAGATATAAATAAATTAGCGTAATTTATTTATTTAAGTTCGGATCAAAATTCTAGTAGCTGATTTGTTCATTACACTAAATTACCATAATGCATAAAATAAAGCATGCTCCCCCAAAAAAATTCTTTGGGTCTAATTCCTTCTATCTTCTTCTTCAACTTTTTTACTTGTGAGCCTCTTTTAATCCATGATATTCAACTATCCAACATGAAATGCAAACCCAAATAGTGTGTAACAACCCAAGAATGAAACCAAAATAGCCTTTTCTCCAACAATCTATTGTTTTCTATCCCCCCCCCCCATGTAACAGTAGATTTACTGGTAGTTTCTAGGATGGCAAAAGTTGGGTTCGGACCAGATTCGAACTGACCATAAAATACACAGAGGAACCAATTGGCCACGTAAAAAAAGGCCAAATCTAATAAAGAAATTGTCAAACGGTTAGAATGATTAAATTCACATTTTACAAAAAATTATTATGTGGTATAAGTGTGTTAAGACTTACACTTAGTGTAAGTGGATTTCCACTCACCTATATATATATATATATATATATATAAAAGCAAGTGAAGAATAACTTAACGTGCATGAAAATCAATTCTCAATTAATTTTAATATAAGTTGATGTAGTCGAAAATAGTTGTGAATTAATAAGAACTTTTAGAAGTATTGTATGGATGAAGTATACTTCAATCAAAGGGTTAATTTTTGTAAAATACTCATTCATATGCATGAAGCATGAGGGTAGCAAATTGTTGAGAAGTTTGAAAAGACATTACATTTATTATTATTAATTATTATATGAGCTCTATGAAGTTATATAACAGCCAAATGGAAACCAGGTTTTCTACTTAATTTTAGTTAAATTAAAACGTCTTTATGTACAGTCTTTTCAAGCTTCTTAATAGTTTGCTACCCTTAACCCATATATAACTTCTTAGAACTCACATAAAAATAATAAATGATAACAATAATAACTGGGCAATAGGCCTAATGTCATATTTGTAAACAGTTTCCTTTAACAGCCAAATGGAAACCAGGATTTCTACTTAATCTTAGTTAAATTAAAGTGTCTTTCCAAGCTTCTCAACATTTTTTCCCCTGATTAGCTGATTGATTGATCAATAGCAATTCTCATTTCCCAAATTCCTGCAATTACCATATAACTAAATTTTGAATTTTTTGTCACAGTATTGTGTCACCCAATAGTTAACCTTTCATGTCAATCTCCCAGTGAAGAAACAGTCCATGCCTATAACGTAGAAGAAATTATTTCCTTCCATCTAAAATTTGTCTCCACCTCCAAATTTATAATACACTGCACTTGGAAAAATTTGACTGAACAATGGAACCCAAAAATTCTCTTATTTTCTCAACCATTCCTGTCCTCCTCCTTCTCTTTAGCTTTCACTGCTTAGCCAACCCCAATGATGATGATCTTGAAGATGATTTAGCTTTTATTGCATCACAAGAAATTGACTATGATATCACATCCCCTGCTGTCATCATTACAAATGCCGCAAATGGCCCTCAATCTCAAGATTCAGAACAATTCCCATGGCCTGATATAGATGAGAGAGATGTTTTGGTGGTTACACAGATGAACTTGAGTGAGATCTTAGAGAAAAATCGATTTGTGACGGTGGAGTTTTATGCCAAATGGTGTGGCCACTGCCAGGCGCTTGCTCCGGAGTATGCAATGGCTGCTGCAGAGTTGAAGGGTCATGAGGTGGTGCTGGCAAAGGTGGATATCATAGAGGAGGGTGAGTTATCAGAAAAGTATGAAGTTGAGGTTGTTCCAAAGTTGTGTCTATTTATTGATGGTGCTCCTATTGACTACAGTGGACCAAGGACTAAGTAAGTCTATTATATTGTAACATTTCATAATATAATTTTTTTTTACCAAGAAATGTATTCATGCTTTTCTGATGGCTTACACTTTATGAATTGGTAAATTAATGGTTTTGTAGGGATGGAATTGTGAGTTGGGTGAGGAAGAAAATTGGACCAAGTATTTACAATGTGACAACAATAGAGGAGGCAGAGAATATACTGAAAACAGAATCAAAAGTTGTTCTGGGATTTCTTGACAGTCTGGTGGTAAGTCTTTAATTAATTATCATAATTAATTATGGATTAATTCTCTGTTATCAACAGAATTCTTTTCATTTTATTATTCAACTGAGATGAATGGTCTGCTTAATGTGTTGATTCTTAATGTGAAAAAAGGGCCATCATTAATCAAGTTTGTCCATAAATTACAATTGTTAAGTTCATCGATCTAAAATTGAAAAATCATGTCCAACTTATTTTTACAGTTTTTCCCGCCCTCTTTTACAATTAAAAGCAGAAGAAAATCATTTGAGGGGAATTTATTTTATTCTTTTGGAAATTTTAGGCATGTCAATCATGTCACTTGGAATAAAAAACAACGGAATTGAAAAGGAAAAGAAGTTAAACTAGAATCGTGCATATATTGTTCTTTAATATCTATGTTTGATGTGCTAAGCAGATATAAATGAATTGAAACAAGGCAAGTTCTAATATTGGAATTTTTGTGTTTGACGCTTTAGGGACTTGAGAGTGAAGAGCTTGCTGCTGCTTCTAGACTGGAAAATGAAGTTAGCTTCTATCAGACAACTAGTCCTGATGTTGCAAAACTTTTCCACATCAAACCCAATGTCAAACTTCCAGCTTTGGTCCTGCTGAAAAAGGAAGATGAAGAAATAAGTCACTTTGGTTAGTTTGCTGAACAACTTGATTTTGACATCACATTAAAGGTCTTTTTTTTGGTAATATAGAAGTCCTTACATTTACAATGCACTTCCCATGAGCAGATGGTCAGTTTTCCAAATCAGAAATAGCTGCATTTGTTTCGGACAACAAGCTTTCTTTAGTGACTCGTTTTACCACAGAAAGTGCTCCCCTAATATTTAACAGTCAAATCAAGGCACAGGTAGATCTCAATGTTAACTCTACCGTCCAACTACCCTCTCAGGCTTAGTTGTAGGAGGATTGTACATTTAGCTATTTTGATATGAAATTTCTCTCTCAGCTGTGGCTTTTTGCCACTTTCACTGATTCAGACAAGATTATTCAAGCATTCAATGAGGTAGCAAAAGCTTTTAAAGGAAAGGTACAATTTGCACCTCAACTACTTTGCATCTGTCTCCACATTTTTCAAAACCTCATAGCAGTCTTAGCATGGTGTTGGCTTCTTGTGGACACTCTGAATATAGCTCTGAGACTATTCCACAAGCCGTATATTTCATAAACATCTTTCTGGGAAAGAAGTAACATTTATACTGATGTAGATGTAGCAAGTATTTGAATCTGCCAAGTACATTTTCTCAAATATAGGGCTGAATATGAAATTTAAATGACATGGATACGTTTATCCCGTATATGAATTTATTCCTTTTTATTGTAGTAAATTTACATACATGGCCAAAGAGGACTTCTTGTTATTCAAATACACAGAACAAACAAACTGAAGCATGTTTCAAGTGTTCTAGTATCTATTTTAATTGAACAGCAACACTCACTTCATCTGCCAAAACCAAAAAATGTCTTTCTTTTTTTTGCTTTCTGTTGCAAGTTTCCTTTAAGCCTATATCTTGCTGTAGTGTAGTAAGTTAGAATTTATAGGAGTGAAAATAGGAAGATATAAAATAATAAAATGAAGGAATGAAAATGAGGGATTTATATAGATTTATATTATGTCCAAATTCCTTGCGATTTTTCACTACCGCAATTTCCACCTTCACATTTTCACTCCTACCAAACACCCCCTCAATAATTTCTTTGCTTTCAACCTAACTGTTATACACATATTGCTTACAGATTATCTTTATCTATGCGCCATTGGATGGCAGTGATATGGAGAATCAAGTTTCAGAATATTTTGGCATTAGTGCAGACAGCAGACCAAGAGTAAAATGTTCATTTCTCTGCTATTTTAGTTTGCCTTCCTTGCATTCTTGAACCAGTTCAATTTAATTTTGAAGTGGTGATTATGTGCATGCAGGTCCTTGCCTTCAATGGGAATGATGATGGCAAGAAATATGCACATGATGGTGAAGTGACCCTGAGCAATATTAAGGTTTTACTAGATGCATTTAGTTTGAAACTTGGTCATTATATTCTTTTATGGACTATGCAAAGCATATAATATAACTGTAATTAGTTTCTCATAATATCAAGGAACTTTGAACATCAATGTTCTTCAATAAGTTCCTCTTAACAATATTTTTCTGTGGCCCCATAGTTGTTTGCAGAGGATTTCTTAGAAGACAAACTCACACCTTTCTATCTGTCAGAACCAATTCCTGAAAAGGTGAGTAGTCCTACTGCATGAATGAAGCTGGTGATAGATAGGTAACGGGATGTCTCTGACTGACCATACCTTTTCTTTTCTTTTGATGGTGTATATGGTGCAGAATAACGGGGATGTAAAAATTGTTGTTGGCAATAATTTTCATGAGATTGTCTTGGATGAGTCAAAAGATGTTCTTCTTGAGGTAGAAAACTAAGTAGATAATTCTAATCACTTTGCTCTACGTCTGCCTTGATGTATGATTTTTAATTCTGGTACATGTTATATCAGATATATGCACCATGGTGTGGACACTGCCAGGCACTGGAGCCAATATACAACAAGCTGGCCATTTATTTAAGAGGAATTGATACCCTTCTTTTAGCAAAGATGGATGGTACAAAAAATGAACACCCCAGGGCCAAGGTACTAAGTATTATAATGACAAGTTGTATAGTTCAGATTGCATTTCATAATAATATGCATCCTGCATTTATGGACTTGACACTAACTGATTCTGATTTTCTAAAATTACTGTATCTTAGATGAAAAAAATATTTCTTTCACATTTTTGCTTCTGGGCATTCCCTCACATTTAATTGGTAAGGGAAATTTGTTTCCATTCAAGAGTAGCATTTAGTAAGGCATAGTGATACTTTATGCTCAGTTGTACACGAACATATATGTGTATGTTCTAGTCAAAAACATAGTAAATAGTAAGGAGAAATAAAATACAATTTCATCAATTGTTTAAATTCTTTTGCAGGATGAGGGGTTCCCCACACTTCTTTTCTTTCCAGCTAGCAACAAAAGCTCTGATCCGGTATCTTCAATGTTCAATTATGCCAGTTGTTGATTTTACATATACAGATATTTTCAACTCTCTTGACATCTACTTCATATTCTTAACTCTGTCTTACACAACTGGAATTTGCAGATTACTGTTGACACTAATCGAACCGTGTTGTCACTATTCAAATTTCTCAAATTGCATGCTTCTATCCCTTTCAAGCTTAAAAAACTAGCCTCTACAGAAACATCCAAGGATAATCATAGCAGTGCTGATAAAGATGTGAAGGATGAATTATAAAGGCTCTATCAGGCATGATATGTTGAATATCTCTTGATTTTGAAGTTACAAACATTTGCCACTCCTGTTAAGGAAGACTGCAAATTCTTGCCTTGCTTTTTAATTCTCTTTTTGAACTAAAAGTATCATCAATACATGTAAGACCAATTGTTCATTTTCTTTATCAAAGTACAACGGATAACATTGCTCTATATTGGGCTTCAAGAGAGCAAGTCTTTATTGGGCTTCCTTTGGAGAACAAGGTTGTTGGAATGGGTTTTTTCCCCTTCTATAAAAGCTTTTCCTTCTTTATTTGGCTTACACCTTGTTTCAAAACTCCTTTTTAAGCCAGTAGAAGAATTGAGAAAATGACTTAAAAAGTCAGTTGAAAAGATAATTTTTATTTAGTTCGTTTTAAAAATTAATTAAGTATTTATTTATATTAACTAATAATTTATATACAATTAACCATGTATTAAGTATAAAAATGAAAATAAATTATTAATTAACAGTATATAAATTATTAGTTAATATAATTGAATACTTGGTTAATTTTTAAAACAAACCAAATAGGAAGAAAAACTTCACCTATGAGTCATTTTCCCAATTCCCTTTTCCCATTTGAACAGCAAAGAACTACGTGGGAGGCAAAATCACCACAACCAGGAAGTAGGAGACTATCTAAAACGACACCTTAAGTAAATACCACCTCAAAATAAGTTGTAAACTTGTAATACTAGGTATCCAATGTTGATGAAACAAAATAACTAGGAATGCAAAGGGTAAAACAAACCTAGGATTCGAAACTAGGATAACTGAAACCCAATTAAAATATATTACAATAGAGGCATTGTCCCAAAATTCCTACTACAAGGATGAAGACCCACCTTTAGGAGAGGTTGACTCCTCTGATGTAGTCAGAAAATTTGGTACTAAATGAAAGAAAGGCAGGGAGGTCTACCTGAGCTAAATCGAACAAACAGAACCCTTGCTTGATACCTTCTTGTCCCCTAAGAAAGTGAGAACTCAGAATCTAGAATGACTAGTACTAAGGACATCACAAAGTCATATTTGTTCATATAAACAGAGTTGACATTATCTTAGTAATGGCCCCACATAAAATATATATATATATATATATGTCCCCACATAAAATATATATATATATATATATATATGTGTGTGTGTGTTGCGTTACTTAATAACAATGTACATATACTGGAGGAAAGCAAAGACAATTTTTTTTAAAGATAAAATATATTTTACTCCCTAAATATAGTCCCTTTTTAATTTACTTCTCTTAAGTTTTTTTTTAATCATTTAACCTATGATTTTAAGTAAAAACATTAGTTTTTTAGTTAAATTAATATACGGCACACAAATACCACGCGCTCTTATTATTAAAAAAAAAACACTTGACTCCTTGAAGTTTGTTTTTTATGAACTAGCTCTTCTTGATGTTTGGTTTTAAGTGCCTTGAGACTAATCCCCATTTGATTTAACTATAATAGTAATGTTTTCACTTATAACCAAATCTCATGGAAATTAAATAGCAAGAAAAAATTCATGAGATAAGTTGAAAAAAATTTAAGAAATAAGTTGAGAAAAGAAAAGTAAAATATATTTTACACTTCTTTTACAGATTTTTATTGTTGTCATTTAACTTTTCTGAGAGCTCAATTAAAATTAGGAGAAATTATTAATTGAAGTAAGTGGCCCAAATGAAATTTAATAGGAGCAACTATAAGTTGGCTTTGGTCCTCAGAAATCCAAAGTCATAATTCGGTGGGTCATGCTTTTAGTGCTCTTCGATACCACTAAACACTGGGACATCCCATAAAATTGGAAGTAGGAACAACAATATAATATGTACTTCTATATTTTTTTCTTTTACAAAAAATTATACTTCTTATTTAACAAAATGAAAAACAACATAACTAAATAAAAAAATATAAACATAAAACAACTCTAATTTGATAAATATTATATTCATACACTATATTGTAGAATTAATTTTTTCGAACTAGTTTCAAAACCCATAAATTTTCTGGAAAAAAATTGACACTATCACAACTTAATTTTCTTTTAAAAAAAAAAAATTGTTACATTTTGAGAAGTGACGGTGCGTGACTAGAAATTTGATATTTTAACCCCGAAAACCAAAAAACAAAAAAAAAAAACCACTTACTCTACGAGATCTGCATTTATTGGTCGTACCCATAATATCTTCGGAACAATCAACCAATTCAAAACATTGAGCCCACCAATATTATTATATCATATATGAGAAGGTATACCGTCGAAAAAATTATTTTTCCATTTCTTAATAATTTTTTAACAAAATTTACCATTCGGAGTCACACCCCAAAACCCACACTTACTCCAAAAAGAACTTCATTTTCTTAACTCATTTCTTTTTCTTTCTCTTTTTTTTTTAAAAGCATTTTAAATTTTGTCGAAATTTACATTTTAGAAAAGAAATTGTGAATCTTCCTATTAAATCACACATAAAATTAAGTTATTTCATACTTCATTCATATATATCAAAATTAATGTAATATATACATTTAAAATGTATAAAAAATTATAAATTATCTAATTATATTTTTATTAAAGTTCAATTTTTTTTTAAATTTAGCCTAAATAAACAATAAATAGTTATAATTCAACAATTCAATTAATTAAAATTAGATTCTATAAAAAATTATTGCAGTCTTCCAATAGTGTCAATTCATTTCCCCCATCATATATAATATATACTTGAAGACAGGATATATTATAAACAACAACCACAACCTTGGACCTATGCGCCACCGTCAACAGCGGCGCGTGCAGCACGGGTGCGAAGCCACTCCAATATATCCCCAAACACCAACTCCACGTTCTCTTTGGGTTCCCCAACCAACTGGTGCCACATCCCGTCGTATATCTTCAGCGTCTTATCCCCACTCGCGGCACGCGCGTGCAATTCCTTCACGCAGGCGGGGTCACACACCACGTCATCGCCGCCGTGCACCACCAGAAACGGCACCTCCACCTCCTCGTACCTCCCCTGCAGCTCCCTACAAATCCTCAGCAGCTCCAGCGCCGTGGAGGCGCGTGGACGCGCCACCGACCTCCGCGGACTCGCCAGCGCCAGCTTCCTCTTCCACTCCTCCTTGAACGAAACCTCCGGGATCGAGCCGCGCGTGGGAACCACGCGCCACGTGGGAACGATCGCCGCCACGATCGAGAGGAAGTGCTCGAGGGGCCACGGCGGCTTGAACTTCGCGCTGATCCCGCACATGGCGCCGTTGAGGACGAGGCCGTTCCACGGCGGATCGCGGCGGCGGAGGGTGATTAGGAGGGCGATTGCGCCGCCGAGGGACTCGGAGTAGAGGAAGGAGGGGAGGGAGGGGTGGAAGCGCGATCGGAAGGAGCTGAAGAAGGCGGCGCAGTCGTCCACGACGGGGTTGATGTCGGGGATGTGGGCGGCGAGGCCGTCGGAGAAGCCGTGTCCCTGGTGGTCGACGGCGCAGGTGGCGAAGCCGGCCTTGGCGAAGTGCACCGCCGTCAGCTGGAGGAGCCAGCTTGACTCGCCGGTGAAGCCGTGCACGACGGCTAGGGTTCCGATTACGGTGGCCGGTGGGAGTGGGATCCACCACTGAGTGAAGAGCTTGAGACCGCGCGAGTTTGTGATGAACTCGGAGCCGTGACTCACTGAGTGGCGTGCGTAGAACTCGTCCTCTGTGAGGGTGCCGAAGGGACTGTGCTCGTTCGCTTCCGCTATTGGGTGCACCATTTTCGCTAACGTGCGCCGTTACTGAAACAGTCCCCACCTCTCTCCGGTTAGCAGTGAGTGAGTGAGAATTGAGAAAAGAAAAGAGCAGAGTTTGGATTACAAGGAAGAGGTGGGAATGGGTTTTGGGGGTTACCAATACTTCACTATTTATTACCATTTTTTCTCTTCTTTGTAGTGATATATATATATATGTTGAGTTTATTAGCTACTCCAATTTTATTTTATTTTATATTCTTGTATTTTCGTTATTGAATTTTGTATTTGAATTCTAATTCATCTTGGCTAATTTTATAATACTTTATAAAATTATAGCGTATGAATCTAACAATAATTTAAAGGTGAAGATGTTATAATATATTTATATACTATAATTTTTATTGTGTAGTATAAAAGTATCCTTTATGTTTTAATAGTCTCTTATGTTGTAAATTATAACGGATTTGGATTTTTTTATGTAACGTGATTATTCTGTGGGAGAAAAAAAAAGACAACAATAATTTGTATTTTAATTATATTACAACTACCTCTGTAAAGACCGATTAATGAAGAATTTCTTACATAAAAATTTACTTTTTGAAGTGTTGATGACAAATAAAAATTCGTCATAGAAAGCTATTTTTACTATATAAAATCTACAGAGATAAATGTAATTTATTTATTTTTTAATAATGCTCAAAAGTTATATTTTCGTAAAAGTATACTATTTAAAAAAAAACAAATGCACCATTGTGTTAATATTAATTTGAAATCTTAAAAAAAATTCTTTGAAAAGAAAATCTTAACTTTACATATTAGATGTGCCCCATTCCATAATTAATGTTTAGAAGACTAACTTTTTTATATAAATTAAACAATATAAATGTGTATTAATATTGCGCTTGGCTTGAGTTGCACAGTGTTTTCTTCTAAATCTTTAATATTTTGAATGTCATGACCAAAAAAAATTCATGCTTGCTGAAATCAAAAGAGAGAATGATAGTGTTACTTGTAATTGGATTCCCATGCTAATTTTGGCAACGATTAATTGGTATGGTGAATGAAATAAGAGGGTGGCATATATTTGTACTCATTCTTTTTTCCATATTATTATACAAATTGTTAGCTAATATTATGAATTTTATTATAATTTTTTGCTCAACAGTTCATAATCTATAGAAATACTCACATGTACGTATAACTATAATTTTTTATGAAATAAATACTGTATCTTGATGTTAATAATCTAATAGTTCAAAATTAAGTTGTATCACTTACCATGATTTGCTTACTGTTATGTAATTAATGTCACGGTTGAATTCTTATTTTATCTACCTTTTCTTTTCTTTTTGTAAGTTTATAAATCCTCCTTTATTAAAAAATAAAAATAAAAATAAAACTATGTTGCTATATGTTACTTAGGTATGATGTATATGATATTTGATGTGATTACCCCTTCAATGACCACCTGAGGTATGCATGAGAAAAAGGAAATAAAATCAAATAATTAGGAAAATAACAGTACAAATCGTGATGACATTGAATGAACAAGAGCACCTACAACCAACATGCTGGTACAGGAATGCCACATTAAAGTGGTGCGAGGGAGGGAAGTTGAAGTTTATGTCTTGTAATTTAATGAGGAAGAAGAAAGTAGTTGGCACACGCAAAAAGTGACCCATTGTTGTAAATATCGTGTGTGCGCTCTTTGTTTCTTCCGCCGTGGGAATACCTTCAACGCTATTATTAATTAAGGGGAAAATGAAGGCTTAAAAAAAGTATTTTTATTTAATTTTTAGATAAAATTAATTAAGTATTTAATTAATTTAATTAATAATTTACAGACAATTAATTATGTATTAAATATAAAAATAAAAATAAATTATTAATTAATTATATATAAATTATTAATTAAATTAATTAAATACTTAATTAATTTTATCTAAAAATTAAATTGTGATTTTTTTTACTAAAGTCATTCTTCTTTAATTAAAACACGTCGTATCATACTGCTTGGCTGCTTCCCTCGTAACCTGGCCACAACTTTGCTCAACAAAATGAGAAGTTACACCAAAATAAATAGCTTTGCTTGTTGACACAATCACTTCTAACTTCTAACAAAATCAGGGTCTTATTCATTCAGCCATTTGCTTGTTGATAGTTCTGTGAAACGAGCCGGTCTATTTGAACCAAAATCTTTTGTCGAGCTGAGTCATCCGATAAATTTTTTATATATCAAATTACAAGATATTTTCACAATTTTTAAATGTCAAATTGATATTAATCTTTATTTGAATATCGACTTTATTCTGATTTTAAAATATTTTTAGTTCAATTTGAATACTTATACGAAAGTCCATCCACGTAAAATACAATTTACTGGTGTGACAAAATTTGATTTTATAAAAAAATTGACCCAATCTGACATGTGGGACCAAAAATTAATATCTTTCATATAAATAAGTGGGCTGGCCCGTTTGGATTGTGATCTTTGGATTGGATTAGGCCGCCCCCATATTTTTGCTGGCCCAGAACAGATTTAATTGGCCTAGTTGTTACAAAGGAACTGTACACGACAAACCAATATCATTGCTTCTACACAAATGATCTTCGAGCATTATTTTTTTTATATCACATTTTTATAACAAAATTCTGTATAAGATTATTCTTTATTTTATATTCAAGAACCACACACCTAGAAATTATTTCTTTTACAAAAAAGACCAATTTTATGCAGAAATGAGAACAGTGTAAAATTGGTGGAAAACAAAAGTGATATCAGCATTCATAGGTATATAGAAGCAGTTCATATATAATACATATTGTTCTGTGTAGATATCTCTGAGTTCTCCCACCAGTGTTGTTTTGGGTGATCAAGGTCCAAGGCACAATGGGTGTACTTGCAAAGGCATTCCAACATCTAAGTAAGCAATTTTTCAATAAAAAGTTCAAAGTACTAAAGAGATAACAATATGATCATACGTGAGGGATCAAGCTCCCTTATATGAAGATCAAGCTCCCTTATATGAAGCTTCCATGGTTCTAGTGCTTTATGACAATCATGAGCGTTTATTAGTCATTATCAGACATCAGTTATATCTGTTGCTGAATAAATGAGAGGATCTTCTTTCCATTAAGACCAAGTCGAGTTGTTATGCCACA
This sequence comes from Styphnolobium japonicum, assembly GCA_023212625.1. Taxonomy (NCBI): domain Eukaryota; kingdom Viridiplantae; phylum Streptophyta; class Magnoliopsida; order Fabales; family Fabaceae; genus Styphnolobium; species Styphnolobium japonicum. The sequence goes on from JALBWW010000013.1 coordinate 11,438,523, forward strand.
CGCTTCTTTTTGCTTCGCAATCACCTTGTTATTTTGGCTTAAATGTATGAGTTAGAAAAGAGTCGACTTAAGAGTAAAGTTAGTAAATGAATAGATTTTAGGCTTAGGCTGGTAACACAAGTTAATCATAAGATTTTAATTTTGATCCTTTGTACTATAATTTTTTTTATATATTATATAATTATATGTTGATAAATTATTAAAAGAGTTTAATTTTTTTTATAATTGATATGTCATAGTAGTATTTCTGGTCTCACAATGTCAGAACTTGTGCAACTTACATACTGTTCTTGTTCGCAAGATACTCTGATGATTAAGTTATCTTTATCATGAAAGTATAGTGTTCACCAAGTGAGAAATAAATTTATCATACTTCTGTCAAGAATTACCACCACTAGAAAAATGGTCATTTTAAATCATGACGAATTAAAATAATTCCCCGCGTAACTATCATTGGAGGAAAATTCATTGGAAAAAAAATACTTTTTGATGAATTTTCAACGAAAATAAAATAATTTTAACAGAATTCTTTGATTATTAAGCTTTTAATATTTTAATAATATCTAAAACAAAATTCCAAAAAATTATTTTATTTTTTGACGAATTTCCTGCAACATTAAATAAAACTTTTTTGTATTTCCAATGGAAATAATTATTTTGTATTTTTGACAGATTTCTAACATATATAATAATTAAAAAAATCATAATTTTTTTATTTTTAAAAATCTCATTACCTAGTACAATATTGTTTTTTATAATTTTATATATTAAACAAAAATTAAAATCAATAAATTAAAAAATATCAAACAGAAATAATAAGATATATATCAACATAAAAGTTTAAACTGCATTAGACAAATATTATCATCCTCACAAAAAAAGCATTTATTTGTCTGACACAATGCTCGTTTGATGTGCTTTTATTGATTAAAAAAAAGGCACTATTTTTAGCTAGACTTTTGTGTTTGTGAAAAAGAAATTATAGTTTTTTTTTTAATTTCTTAGGGTATCCTCGAGTACAGATGTAAAGACTAATCCCTCAAAGTACGAAGATTTAAGGGATTGATATCTCTTAATAAATGTTTTTCCATATACATGGGTTAACAATCGAACCCCTGACCACATACTTAAGGGGCCAAATATTTACAACTTGTGTTGATAAAAAAAATTATAGTATAGAAGATTGTTTAAACATAAAAAAAAATATTTTTCAAATGTTACATTCAAACATAAAATATGTTTTACTTTTCATAAAAATTATTTAAAAAAGACTCATTAAAAAAATATTTTTTATGAGCTCATCCAAACTACTTTATAGTAAAACATTATATTATCTTAATATAACTTAATATTATTCTTATTTAAATTATTTTCTTTATAACGTATTATATTTATTTTGGGACTATTTTTCACAAAAAAAAACATAATATGAATTCATAATTTTATCATCTTAATTTAGTTAATTTAAATTTGATAAAAAATACTTTTATTATTAGAATAATTTTTTTGCAAATTTATATATTAAAAATTTATTTTGTGAATTGCAAAGTAACTAATTCATCCTGTATGAAATAAATTAGACAAAATACAAATAATTCCCCTTAATATATATATATATATATATATATATATATATATCATTCTAAAGGAGGTCTGTGAGAATAGGGCAGAACTTGTAAAGGGCTGAGGGGGAGCAACTACCCCCGCCCCTCAAAGTTATTTTTAAAATTTTTCATACTAATTGCAACGGTTATTACATGCGAAGATGCATACTTTTGTGATAGTATTATTAGTTTTAATGGTTAGTTTTTGTTTAGCTATCTTCTTTTTTTTTTCCTTCTTATTTTAACCATGTATGGTATTTGATTGGTCTTCAAGAAGTGGAATGATTTTTTGTAGAGTGTAACAATACTCTCATTAATTCTTTCCATTTTTCGATTGAAAAAAATAAGTATTTTCTTTACAAACATTTGAGAGAATTTAGAGATGATAAAACTTTAACAAAAAAATTAATTTCATTAGTTATATAACTCTATCATCTTTTATTTTTATCATGATTGTTACAAAATTTGAGAGAATAATTTTTGTGAGTATTTATACTTCATAAAATTAATGGCTAGACTGCTAATGAGTTGTTTTATTATAGTCTTATTTAATTTCTTGTAATAATGATTTAGATTATGACTGACTAAACGATCAGAATAAAAATATTATCAAATTATATATACAAATTATAAGGGGTCATGTTATAAGTGATAAGGTTATAAGTTACTAAACCATGTTATAATGTTCTAAACTTTTAAGTATTTAAAATTTTTTAAAAATTTTGCCATTATAAAATTTTAGGTCAAGTTCTGTTATTGTGTGAGAAAAACGTATGCTAAAGTGGGAATAAAGTGACCATATTAGAATTTTGTTTGGTTTTTCAGAATATCCTCATATGTTATTAGCATCGTGAAACTAATTCCCTTCAAACATTATTACTACTACTAAGAGGCCCTCTTAACAAATGTTTATTCCAATGATTAAACTTATATCATCACCTTAAGAATGCAACTCATTTACCACTATCACTAACACTTGTTGGTGGTTATATTAGAATTTGATCGCATATCAAGTAGTCTCTTAAAATACTCACTGTCACACTTGAGTAAGAACCCATGAGTATTAACCACTCATTCTTTGCATTTAGAAGTAAAAGAAATCTACAAACGGGGGTTAATTAAGTTGAGTGTTCAATTAAACTTTTCAACACAAGCGTATTCTTTGGCGAAACTTTTCTAATTTTGCGCGCACTAGATAACTAGTTACAGGTTTACAGCCCACAATTTTATCGCATTTTTTTTTTAATGAAATGGGCTATTTTTAAATTTAAAACTATTTAACGTAAAAGATTGTCAGGTAATATATCAATAAAAAAACTTAGTTTTAACGTGTCAATTGTTAAATGTGAAAATTTTCAATGCCTTAATTTACAATATTACATTTCTAGTTATTAATCTTACAAGGAAACTTCATTTGTTAGATTTTATTTTCAAGTGATTTAAAATGTAGATTGGATTGAAAAGATAAAAAGAAGATAAATGTAAGATGAAAGAAAATAAAAAATAAAAGCTAATTAAAGAAAGCAAGTTAATAGAAAGCAAGTTAATAGAAAAGAAATGCAATAAAACACATGAATTTAAATCATAAAAAATGCAAGTGACATGTAAATGCGATTGATCCGTTTTGTTTTTTGAGCATCGCATAGACTTTAGGAACTGTAGAATGTTTCAAGTCACAGTCCCTTATTACATTGTTTTAGGTAGTATTTATAGATAACCTTCCTACGTGTAAATTTCGATAAACTTGTCATTTGTTGGACAAATAATTTACATGCAATTAGTACATGTTTATCCTTTACTAATAGCTTAAAACTACTAAAAATAATTGCCTTTGAGTCAGCATGGATAATTCCTTAATTTGTGGATACAACTACTACTTTGAAATTCAAAATGGTAACTATTAACTTCTGAATAACCATTAATGGTTTTGTCACCGCATCAACTTTGTCAATAGTTCGCAAGTTCTTTTGTTCGTTGAATGTACGCTTGGAACTTTGTCAACTTCACATATTTGTCGAATAAGATTTTGTTTGTCGAACACTCTTCTTGGCCTTGATAGGTTGAATGCAGCACTATCAAATGTCAGCTTGATCTTTAATTACAAATTTTTTCGACTCAATCCTCAATAACATTTCATGATTTTAACAAAGCGTAAATTACCAACTAGCATGTCTCTTATATTTTGGACTTGCACATTTTTTGCTTTAATCTTGTGAAGTTTTATAATTTGTTGATTATCAATTTTATAAAAAAATTAAAAATTTGATAATAACAAAACTATTACACATTTTGGAAAGAAGAAATGAGAAGGAAATTGAAAATAGTAAATTATTTTAGTATTTATTTTTTTATAAATATTGATACTTAAAGTAAATTATCAAATATTTATTAATTATTATTTATATTTAATAAAATTTTAAATATTTATTATAAAATTAATAATTAATAAATAATTAACTACCGATAACAAACTCAACAACCAGAGGAGAATATGATAGCAACTCCCATGAGAAGATTGTGAAAGTGAAGAAGATATGGAGCGTCTCTAGACTTGAGGGTCTCTGGTCGGTTGGCACTCAGTCATAGGCGTCATCATATTCTTTTGTGACAAGACTGGTGGAGGGGGTTCTTCTATCTCAATACACCCGGTTCTCTTCCTCTATGCTGATCCGAACCCAGTGATACCTTTGACTTGCAAAATGTAAAAGGAAGAATGATGTATTAATGTGATTTGTGAAAAAATTATTTTATTTTAATTTGTAGATAAAATTAATTAAATATTAAGTTAATTTAATTAATAATTTATATATAATTAATTAATAATTTATTTTTTATTTTAATATTTAATATATAAATATACATTATTATTTAATTTAATAATTAATTAATTTTATTGACGAATCAAAATAAAATAATTTTCTTAAATTCCGTGACTTATTCTCCCAAAGTAAAACCGAGCCACTCCCACAATTAATATTGGAACTTTAATTTCTCCCCAGTTAGAGTTCTGTTGCGGCGTAGTCAATACGCCATTGCTTCGTATCTCCAATTACTTAATGAACTAATTTAATTATTATGTTATAAATTTAGTATCCATGTAGAAAGCCTGAAACTTGATGGTCATGCCCTGCGCAGATAAATCTTCTTTGATAAACTGGGGTGGGGTGGTGTGGTATCAATGTTATGTTCATCAATTTGAGTAAGGGTAAATCTAAGTTGGTCACTATCTTCCCTGCCCAGAAGCTAGGAATTTCTGCACTTGGATTTCATGCCAGTTCACAAGCTGTTGCATTAGGCATGTTTTGTTTCTTAATTCTAATCATCAATAGACTACTTATCTAGGATAGAAGTAGCTAAAATCTAGAGGCCAACTCTCAGTAGGCAAAAGAATTCTAGCTATTTAACATTTTCGCACAATAAAATATGTTAACCAAGTGTTCATACGTTTGAAAGATTCAGATAACCGATTCGCTTCTGCGTGTTTCTTTCCCTGTTTCACATCTTAGGATTCTTAACGGAACTTGTCTTGGAAAAACAAACATTATTTTTATAGGAGAATTCATTGAAAGGGATGGAAGACATTAAAATACCAAAAAGAAAAAGGTACCATAACTTAAAGCAAAACGAATATATATGTTACAAAGAAGCCTTACAGTTAGAGATTCATCACTAAATTAAACCAGAATTTAAATGAAAAAGCAATCACAATCCACTTGATGATCCACAGCACAAGTGACAAGAAGATACATCAATTGTTTTTCTTCCTCTACTACAGCAATCACTTCAATAATACAATTTCTGCAGGAGTAGGTACTCATATCTTGCATAGAGTAAAGCCCTTCTATGATTACAGGTTAACCCATATGTGCAAAGAGAAAAACAGTATGCCACATGATATACTCCTCAACTGAAACTGGATCCTTTGGACTGATATGCAGACACGCAGCTATGGAGGGCTCTGCTTTTTGTTGCTTGGAGGTTTATTTACAGAAGGATTGGAAGGTCAGGGTGGGTGAGGCCGTAACCCAATGGAGACAATGGGAACCCAAGACGATTCTGATGAGTAAAATCTTCTAGCTCGAGGTGGGCATCCCAGAAAACGTAGTAGACTGAGGAGATGAACAACAAGAAGTATGTGGTGATTGGAGCCATATTCTGAACCTGATAGTTTGATGTGAATGAATGTGAAACTCTATATAAGTGATGCTTTCAAAGAAACGGAAATCACTTTGGTGGGTATATTACGTTACTGACAAGAAGACAACAGGGGAAATTTCGAGCAGAGATGCTAAAGCTATAACCCCTCCAACCGGTCAAAAAGAAAAAAAGACTGAAGAAAGGAAAAGCTCTTAATATTTTACTAGACTTGAACAGCGAGAACAAACCAGGCCCACAATGATGAAGTTTACTTGTAGATAAATTGTATGAGAATTTCGCTGTCTCCCCCCAATATGGTGAAGCCCATAGGGAAATCATGTGTACTCATGAATTGGAGAAGGAAACTTCTATGGTGTGATGCGTTACTGACTTGAATTTGATGTGAAATCATGTGTCATATGTAATGCTATGATCACATTCAAGCCAATCAGGCATTAACAACCACGCCAATGAAACAGCCAAAATACTGGAGAGGGCAAAATGCTTAAGTACTTTACAACGGAGCATGAACAGTTTCTTTTAACACAGTTACACCAATATAGCAAGAATGATAGAAGAGGAATAAGATAAAAGCAAAAGTCTTATATTCAATCCTTATGCAAAAGTAAAAGCAATGGGAATGATGATATTAATAATTATTAATAATAAAGAAATAACATTTTAATTGGAAAATTGAACCTTTACTATTTAGAATCATGTTTTATTTGTATTATTTTGGTAAATATTATTTGATTATTCAACCGTGTTAATTTTTTATACGTTATTAGTGCATAAAAATATCTATTTAAAATTAGAATAACGATATCTTAACCATGATATCTTATTTAATATGTAATATCTTTTAAATGTATAAATTTTAAATTTTGATTTTAAATTTAATTTAATATAAAAAAATTTATACTATCATCTATAAATTTTGACATTCAATCTTGAATTGATTTTTCTTTTATTAAGCACACGTAGTACTTTAGGCCGAATCTTCTCAGTGTGAAGCCCACAGTTTAGATGCATTGCCGGGCCTATTGTACTTCTCTGTTTTCCCCTTCTAATGTTCGTTTTCTTCTTTCGAAACAATCAAGTTGGGTTCACATTCTTAGTTTGGGCTATAGGGCCCTAGTGTTATGCTTAAAAGCTGCAGAATCATTTGGTAGAGAAAGGCCCTAGGGCGTGTTCCAATGTTTAGAGGCAAGAATTCTAATAAAGCAATATTTTATTGCTTTTGAGATAATTTTTTTAAATGTATATTAACAGAAATATTATTATAATTTAATATTATATTATAATTTAAATAAAATTTAAATAAATATAACCTAATAGTTTTTTAAAATATTATTATATGTATACTTAAAGTAATTTTATTTTACAATACTCCAAACAAACTTAACTTTTAAAAGAAATTTTTTTACCATCAATTTATTAACAATCTAACTCAAAATAACTTATACCCTTTTTGGTAATTATACATCTAAAAGTGATTTTTATTAACATGATTCAAACAATATTCATTTTAACAAAATCAATTTTCAGATAAAGGTATTCAAACATACATCACTTCATTCAAACTCACTTTTGACTAAAATTAAGTTTGCAATATCAAGTTCATCTAAAATTAAGTTTTCAAAATTTAATCTAAACACATACATAGTATGTTAGAAGAACTACTCCTTAGCTTGGATGGTGCCCGGTAGGTATGGCCGGCCCGTTTGAGCGCGACGGGCCATGGGTTAAATGTGCTGGGTAAAAATAACTCATATTTAAATAGGTTTAAAAATATCAACACTACTCATCTCGTATAAACTCACAGGCCTAAACGGGCTGGTTCCCATAATGTGAATTTTTTTTAATAGTTTACCTGAAAAATTTTAAAATATAAAAAGTAAAATCATTTCTTAACATTTTGAACAAATATGCTTTCATCATGTACTACAACTAGTAAGAAAAAATACATAACAATTCAATTAATAAGCAAATTCTATCAAGATGACAAAAAAAATGGTTAATAAACGGACTAACGAACTAGCCCACAATTTTAATGGGATGACCCATTTAACTTTAAGGCCAAACGAGTTAAGAAAAAATGCTCACATTTAAACAAGTCACTAAAATAAAGACCCAATGTGCATAATTTATGTAGTTAAACGAGTTGATTCGATGAGTTAGGCTCATTTTGACAACCCTAGTACCCGGACAATATAATAGTTGAACTGTTGAAGTGAGTCTAACAGATGACGTGGGACCCACCCCATTAGTTACCTTGATTGGGCACTATCCAAGCTAAGGAACTTCGGGCTCTTAAAAGCTTTTTTTCAAGTTAAAATTTAAGTCTTGGATCTTACCTTAAGGTAAAGGTTAATGATTTTAGGAGATAAAACATTTTATATTTATATTTAAAAAACTTATGAGAGTGTTTGGTTTTTTTTTGTTTTCATTTTTAGTTAAATATTTTTCATTATAATTTTAAAAATTCCAACTTGTTCTCATTTTGTTTCATGTTTCCAAAATTTTGTGAAAAATCAACTTGTGTTGGTCCGATTAAAAAGAGCTCAGTCATCTTAAACATCTTGTATCGGGTTCGATCTTTGGGGTAGTGTGTATGGAGAAAACGCAGTTAAGAGGGGTCATCACTTCACATGTCTGACCATATACCGTGAGATTAGTCTATTGCCTTCCAAGTAATAGGATACCATGATTTACACCAAAAAAAAATTGTGAAAGAAATGGTGAAAACATAAGCGTGTTTGATTTGTTTTCTATTTTTATTTTTAGTTAGATATGTTTTATTACAATTATAAAAATACCACATTATTTTCATTATGTTGTTTATTTTTAAAATTTTGTGAATAAAATGGTGAAAATAATAAACAAAATTGTGACGACCAAAACAAAATCACAATGACAGTGACTAGAAAATTAATTAAAAAAAATAGAGTCGCCACCAATCTTTTATTTATGTAGGAAAAATGACTGATAAAATCCTTTAAAAATAGATTTAAAATAAAAGCAAAAGAAAATAGTTTGAGAACCAAGTAAGGTTCGAGAGACGATTATGTACAAGGAATGGTAAGAACTTAATCCTACAATACCTCTAATACATTCGTCCTGAAGCAGTTACCTTAAACTAGTTGTGCAAATTTGATTACCTAAATAATATATATTTTACCCCTTAAGCAAAAAAAGAATTAAATAAAAGCAAACAAATATCTACAAATTAAAGGGAAAGTTAAATTACAAAAATTTACAAATTTGGCTTAACTTACCCTCCTACGTATCCCTACAATGGGAAATTCCACGTAATTCTTTATAGAAAATGATTGTTAGTTCATTGATTTTAATTGAGAAAAGAACATTGATGTGAATAATTGATTAAAAGAGAATGTATTGATTTGATTAAAAAGAAAAGTGATTGATTAAGAAAAAAAAACTTTATTAACGCATCCTATCTGAGATGGGAGACAATAATATACCCATTAATCCATCCTAAGAAGATTATTTAGTGGGTACTTGACTCCTAAAAGGAACTAAACACAAAGGTTATGGTGTTGGACCATTTGTTAAACTAAACTTGTTAACGCGTCTTAAAGCGATACTAAACCCACTGATCCACCCTAAGAAAATTGCCTAGTGACTACACTCCTTAAGGCAGCTAAATGCAAGGGTCAGGGCATTGGACCACTTGTTTGATTTTATTTCTTATTTGTTCAAAAATAAATTAAGTGTGATTCTTTGAATTTGTTTTTTTTAAATAAAAAAAAAGTATGCTTAAAATAAGAATGTGAGATAATGCAAATATATCAAAATGAACTAACAGCCCACAACAAGAAAAGGATAATGAAAACTAAAGAAACAAGATAGTCATTTGGAGACTGATCCATTAGCCTAAGCATTTATCAACCATATTCATGCTATGAAAGAGATTAAAATCAATAAGACAAAAACAAATAACTTAAACAACTAAAAAAACCAAAGAAACATTTAACCATCGGACCATCATATATACATTTTAAACTAAGATAAGACATGCTTATTTGTTTTCTTACCAAAAGCAACAAAGCACAAAAATAAGAGAACTTGTCTTAGACTTTCAAAGCACACACCATTTTAAAACCAAAATGAGCAAGTAATACATGGAAACAAACATAAGCCAAAACTGAACAGTCCCAAGGCATAAGTAGAAACAAGGCATAACCATTAACTTGTCAAAATCCTAAGAATAAATATAGATGGAATGGGCAAGTAAAATACATGCAACCAGTATCAACAGCAGATTCCAACAACATGGCAAGTAAAGCCTAATTGAAACATATTGCTAATCAAACAAAGATATGAACCAATCAAACCAATGAAAACCTTCGATAAGTTGCAAGGAAAAAAGCATTAAACACATATCAAGAAAGTGATGTTAGTCATGTAAAATCTACATAAACAAGACTAACTTCATAACAAGACTGGTTCCAATTGGCAAGGAAATAAAATCTAAAAAATTTACACCCTCATGCTCAGTGTCTTAGCTTTCTAATGCAATAAACAGCTCTCAAATCTAGCAAGTGTAGCCAAAGTTATGTGCAAAACATTGAATGTTGTCAGACAAAGGAGTTATGCAGAATTAACAATGACTTTAAATGTGAATTGGTATCAATTGGCAAGGAGAGAAAATATGAAAATTTTACATATGCAATCCTTATGTCTTAGCTTCAAAATTCAACAAACAGTGCTTGATTTCAACATGCATAGCCCATATTATGCAAGGAAATGCAGATGTTGCCAGAAATAAGACCTAAGCAAAACACCACTGACTTTGAAAAAAATATGGTACTAAATGGTGAGGGTTTAAAATCTGAAACTTTCACAATTAGAAGCCCTATATCTTAGGGTTCTAACAAAAAAATTGTTCTTAATTCCGACATGCCTAGCCCAGACAATGAACAAAAACGTGACAGCTGCCACACTTACATCATCATGTGAAAATTAACCTTAATTGATGCACTTGTTCTAACTCAGCAACTCAAACAACACTATGTCAATTCATCAGTCAAACATTAAGGACATTGAAATTTTAATTTGCATGCAAACCTGTGTATGTACAAGAAGTATGGTCACCAAAGACATTGAATTTCTTATAAGACACACATGTACAAAATCAAAGCAGGCAGCCACACATATGGTTTAGTTTTCTAGCCCAGAAATCAAACCAGGAATAGATAAACTAGATATGGAACTTGATGTTGGAACCAATAAAACATTTGTGAAATTAGGTTTGGAACCAATTTGTTTAAAGAATTAATACCCTATAAAGTTTTGAAGATAACAAAAGTTTTAATTTAGGATGAATAAATGAAAGACTCACATAACTTGTTTCTAAATTATTTTAACAAGAAAACAAAGTGTTAATAAACAGTTACTAGTACGTGCGTCCATTCTTTGTTGAGCTAAAGGAAACTGAGTATTCATCCAATACCTTTTTGAATTGTTTTTCAAAGATTATTATATTGGATCGTCAAATGTTTTCTTTACTAAAGCTCAGGTTCAAAGCATTTGTCCAAAAGCCAAAATTCAAATGTAAAGAAACTGTTCATCATTAAATGTTGAGAAGGATTCTGACAACGTACACTACAAAAGAAGTCAACTGAGCCGCTTAGCTGACATCGCTAACAACTACAAAGATCTGCAAATAAGGAACTTTCTGCGCGCTCAGATAGGACAAGACTAAGCTATCATATTCTTAGACATTTTTGATAATCAAAGTGTCTTTTCAGAAGAAGTTCCACATGATATCATCTTATACATTTAATTATGCTCAGAACGGTAATAAATGTTTCTGTAGGACGAAGAAGCTGATGAGGATTGTTCCAAATGCTCTCACCTATATATACAAATGTCTTCGAAGAAGAAAAGAAGAGAAGAATAACAATATATGTAATCAAAGTGTAAAAGAATCAAAGCTTTCATTCTTCATAGTACTCTTACTCATTTAAAGAGTTAAAGTCTTGAGATTTATTTTTCTATCATCACCTGTAGTGAGTTAAAAACTCAAACACTTCTACATCTTCTTTTATTCAACTTGGTTGTTTAAGCTTAAAGAGGCTGAGTATAAAAGAATACTTGGATCGTAGAACCTGAAGAGGTTGAGAATACTTGTATACCTGAAGAGGTGGACAATACTTGTAATCTTCGTAAAAGATTAGTGGAAAATCCTTCTAGTTGAAGGGACTGGACGTAGTTCTCGGTTTGTGAAAGTGAACCAGGATAAACATCTGGTGTAAGCTTCTCTCCCCTCCTCTTATGTTTTATTTATTCACTAACATCTGGGGATTGTCATTGTTTTCTTAACAAAGATTATAAGATAAAACTTAAAACTCTTTCACTGCGATTAAAGTGATTTATTACAAAATCATTTTAACGTCCAATTGGACTAAGAAGTTTTCTTCGTCCATTGCTTTTTATTGATTCAACCTTGTGAACAACATTTGTCATATAGAATTTTGATGATAACCAAACAAAGGATTCCCCACCAAGAAGACAAGAACAAGTTCACAAGGAGTACTCAAGACTTATAGGTTTTTACTTATCATTGTAAGAGTATTTAATTGCTTAAATCAATTAGCAAGCATTTTATTTTAATCTTACAAAACTATTCCTAAAATAAGGTTTGATAAAAAGATAGTTATCTTTAAAAAATGCTTTGGAAAGAAAGATTTTTTAACTTATCAAAAATGAGTTTTTAAGTCACTTGTAGTCGATTACAAGGTTGATGTAGTCGACTACACATCTGGAAAATTTTAAGTTTATAAACGTTTTCCAAAAGTCAGAACAAACTTGTAGTCGACTACACAAGTATTGTAGTCGACTACAATAGGCAAAACCTTGTAATGCCTGTCTTTTATAAATGTCCCGAGGATGCTTGTAGTCGACTACAATTCTGAGGTAGTCGACTACAATTCTGATAAAAATACTTTTGTTAAATTCATGTTAACCCAAGGACATTTGTAGTCGACTACCAAAGTTATTGTAGTCGACTACATCGTTTTAAAAAGTTGTTCCTTTTTAAAAGCGCATAAACCAGAGGAGACATGTAATCGACTACATAATATCTGTAGTCGACTACATAATATCTTTGATAATATATCTCAGATGCCTTTGCTTTTAAAAAGAGTCCGAGAGCTATTGTAGTCGACTACCTTATAAGTGTAGTCGACTACATGCATTCTTTTAATAATAAACTCTCATGTTTTTAAAAGTCAGAAAGGCATGGTAGTCGACTACAACAGTTGTGTAGTCGACTACACACGCTCCAGAAACTTTTCCAACGGCTAGTTTGAATATTGTTTTAATACCTACCTACTACCCAACGGATCAAAAACTTGTAAGAGCTATTTATAACTCATCTAAATTAAGTTTCAAATATACCCAAGATCATAAATTCATTTTGAAAGAGTTTTTTCTAATCTTCAGTTCATCATACTCTGTTTTCTAATTGAAAAAGCTTGCTAAGTGATTTGATTAAATACTCATCTGTTCCTCAAGTTGTATATCTGCCCTTGTGAGAGTTACAAACTACCAAAAACCATTAGATTATCTTGTGTAAGTTCAAGGAGAGAAATTCCTTGTTGTATTGAGGGAGGCTCTTGCACATAGAGGGTGGAGGATCCCATACTAAGTGAAGAGTGCTCTATATTGTAAGGGTTTTTATCAAGCACCCAAGTTAGAAGCTTGAAGTATAGTTGAAATCTCGGGTGGACGATCTCGAGGACTGGACGTAGATCACAAGAAGTGATTGAACCAATATAAATCTTGTTTGCATTCTCTCCACCCTTATCTTTTACTTATAAGTTATATTCTATCAACTTATCTAGCTTGATGTTTTTAATGTTGTGAATTCTTGTCTTATATTTTCTGTATTAAAAAGCTCATTAATCTTAGTCATTATCCTTTACAAGTCCATTGATTCAATATAATTAGCATCATTGAAACAAACTTTGTGAAAGTTTTTGAAAACTCAATTCACCCCCCTCTTGAGTTATTGAAGCCACTTGGTAACAAACCTTTGTCTTAACGGTTTGATATTTAATGAAAAGTTTTCGAAAAAGGTTAAGAAACACAATTCAACTCCCCTTCTTGTGTTTCACTTGTTTACTTCACTTGACTTAGCCTTATATCAAACAAATCATATGCAACTTGACATAAACACAACAGATTATTGAAATGGACTAAAACAGAACCATATGCAAGACCACCTCTGTTGGAACCAAAGAACTTTTGAGAAATTAGTCTTGGAACCAAAGTTGTCTAAAGAATTAAACCCCTCAAAGTTTTGAAGATAACAAAAAGTTTAAATTAGAATGAACCAGTAAAAGACTCACAAAATTCGTATATAAATTGTTATGTTAGTGTTTTTAAGCTTAAAGTTATGTTAGTAATTTTATAACAATACAACACGGTGTAAACAAATTGTTATTTATACGTGCGTCTAATTTGTCTCAAAGGAAACTTAGTATTCGTCAAATAATCTTTAAATTGTTTCATATATATCATATTGGATCGTCCAAAGATTTCCTTACTTAGCTCAGATTAAAACATTTGTCCAAAACTCGAATTCAAATATGAAGAACTGTTCATCATTAAATGCTGAGAAGAACTCTGACAAAGTACATGACAGAAGAAGTCAACTGAACCGCTTAAATGACACTACTAACAACTACAAAGACCAACAAATAAGGAACTTTCTACTCGCTCAGATAAATCATGACTCATTATTGGATATTCCTGATAATCAAAGTCACTTTTTAGAAGAAGTTCAACACAATATTAGCTTATGCATTTAATGCTACTCAGAACGGTAATAAATATTTCTGTTGGACGAAGAAGCTTTTGAAGACTGCTCCAAGTGCTTTTACCTATAAATACAAATCTCTTCGAAGAAGAAAGAGGTATGCAACATTAGTGTAATCAAAAGTGAAAAAGAATCAAAGTTCTCATTATTCTAGTTCTTTTTACTCTTATATAGAGTTCTAGTCTTGAGTTTTATCATTCTATCATCACCTGTAGTGAGTAAAACACTCAAGCACTGTTTACATCTTCTCACATTCAACTTAGTTATTTAAGCCTGAAGAGGTTGGGTATAAAAGAATACTTGTGTGTTAGAACCTGAAGATGTCAAGAATACTTGTGAACCTGAAGAGGTTGAGAATACTAGTATATCTGAAGAGGTGGATAATACTTGTAATTTGTGTAAAGATTAGTGAAAAATCCTTCTTGTTGAATGGACTGGACGTAACTTTTGGTTTATGAGAGTGAACCAGGATAAACATCTGGTGTAAGCTTCTCTTTCCTCCTCTTGTGTTTTATTTATTTACTAACATTTGGGGATTGCCATTGTTTTCTAAACAAAGTTATTTTTGTTAAAACTTAGAACTTTTTAACTGCTTCCAAAGAAATCGTACAAAATCTTTTTAGTGTCCAATAGGACTGAGAAGTTTTTTTTATTCGTCAATTGCCTAACCATCGTCTTGATTAATCTGTTGGTTAAAGAAAAGTTTACCAAAAAGGTTAATAAATACAATTCAACTCCCCTTCTTGTGTTTCACTTGGTATTTCAACCTCAAGTGATGAATTCTATACAACAAATTCCACATAAAACCTGAACTCTCATACAAAACCCATGCCAACCCAAAAAGAAAAGCAATTAGTTTTAAAGCCCAGCCCAGCCCAGCCCCAATTGAAACAGTGATTTCAACTTGACTTCATATACAAATTTTCTCTCTCAAGCACATGCTAACCCAACCTTGCCTCAAACTAAAAGATTCACAAGCTCAAACAATGACAGGATAAAGAAATTTTAATGACACTCCACATATGTAAGGTGAACAATCAAAACAATGAGGCAAGTAACAAAGCTATCATTCGATTAAGCATCCAAAAATCAAATTAGAGAACCATTTTATTTCAAAATACCATACATGCAATAAGACTACCTTGATCCTAGCCTTTTGAGAAAACATTTGTGACAGCACATGATCAGATTATTTTTCAAGTTATAAAATAGGCCATAACAACCAAAATCCCATAGTTCTTAAGACAGAACAAGACAATTACCTCTTATGTTTTTTGTTTTGTTTTTGGCAACAAAATAAAGTTAGCAACTCAGATATCAACAGTAGAATGATGAGCTATAATGAACAGAGCAAGGCTAGCTCATAATTTTAAACCAGGGCAGATTCAGAGAGCCAAACGAAAATCCGTTTAAACCAAGCTTGACCAGAATTTGACAAGATTATCAACATGATACAACAGGTTCAATCAAATCACCAATTAAACACCCAAAATAGATTTAAGGTTTAGGAGGTGGAGCACCATCAACCATTATCTCATCATAAACTTTTAACCCACCAAAAGACTATCCATCAACATGTCATAGTAAAAGACAGAAGCATTAAGCCAAAAAAAATAAGTATACACTCATTGCATGACAACAGTGACAAGTCCAAAGCATTGCATTAGGATGACTACTAACAAGCCCTTTGTGCTTCTACATTGATTTCTCACACCAAAATACTCACCATTAAACATGCATAAACCACAAATTCCATACCAATTTTTTTTTTAATTTACAGATACTAGAAATCAAATACCAGACAATCTTTGGGAGATTTTTGCATTTCGAGATTTGAGTCAAACAGACTATAAGCATTTAAACAATCCTCTAATCAAATTGGCAAAAACACAAGCGCCTTATATGTCATAACTGAACACTATTAATCCAAACAAATTATTTCTGAGTCAAACAAACAATGCGAAATAACAAAAAATAATCAACCCAGAACAACAAGCAATTACATTGTTCGTTTTGAATGTTAAAATAGATATATAAATAAGCTTTGCAAATTACCAATGGTCCTAGTTAGAATCAACCTCAAGTTGGTGACGACCACTGACCCCAAAGATCTATTGTCCTTTCCTTTTCTTCCTTCTCTTATTCTCACTCCCCTCTTTTGCTCTAAAACTCTTTGCTCTCTCTTTCTCTTACTTTAACACTATCTTAAAACAGTCCAAATTCAGAAAATATTGGAAAGCTCCCCCTTTCCTAAAACCTTAAACCTCTATTTATAGCTCAAGCCAAAACCTTCCTTCTCTCTATGCCTATGTGTGCTCTGCGCACATCCTCCCTGAAATCAACCTTGAAGATTCTCCAAATCCCCTTGGCCGTTAGAGAGCCTGTGTCTCCTCGCACGACCTTACACTTGACTGTCTATGGTAGCAGAGGGATCTGCATCCTCCACCTCTCACTGTGCGTGTGGGACAAACACCGAAGACAAACAAGGGGTCTCTAGCCGATTCCATCACACCCCTAGTCCTGCTATTGATATTCACGAGTGGGAAGGGTGAGGTGCGTGAGGAGTGAAGCGTGAGTGAGGAATAATGCGTGTGAAAGTGAGCAGAGTGAAAAGGTGCGTGGTCCCTATGTGCGCAGCATGTACGTGCTGGAGTGAGCATGAAATTGGTGTGGTGCCGTGGGAGTGCAGGTTGAGTCATAGATTTTGGATGAGGAGAATTGGATCAAACAAATGGGTTAGGTGGGGATTGGACTAGATTAAGTAGGCATGGGTTAAGTTATACGAGTCAAGAATCAAGAGCTTGGGTTATGAGTTAAATGTTGAATTAGGCCAAGTGGCGATTGAGCTATGGATGGGACAAAATAATGGGCTTGGATGAACAATTTTATCATTTTTTTAAAATTTCCTCTATTTTTTATTTTTATTTTTTTAAAACTTTTAGATTAGTTAAATAAATATTCTTATTTTTTTTGAATTTTTCTAAAATAACTCAATTAAAATATAATGTTCCCAAAAATAAAAATAATGTGACATTTTTATAATTATAATAAAAATATATTTAACTAAAAATAAAAACAAAAAAGAAACCAAATGTGTTTTAAATTTCTAAAGGATGAGACTCTTGAGAACAATAGCCTTTGGTCATAATCAAGTTACATGTCTGTCCAATCATAATTAAAACTGGCCGATATCATTTGTTAAAAAATATTATGTCTTTTTTTCATCAACAACATATTCTCTATTATTTAAGTGAATTGCATCTTTCTCTTTATATTAACTAAAGTTGTTAAAATCGTATTGGAAAGTGAATCGACGAGACTTTTGATTTAAGTTCAACCATCTAAATGAGTTGATCGAATTGGATGACGTCATAAAAATAATATATATGCGACAATATAAAAATATTTATGAAATAGTTTTTTATTAAAAAAAATTAATAATGATCGGTCTAATTGAATGAATTGGACGGTTCAACCTGATTATGACTGGTTCTGATTAGTCTAAAATGACCTGACCATGAATTTAATTATAAGACTGAATAATAACCATCTAAGTATCTAATTTACGGTCGAATCATCTTGACTCGATTTTGACAACCCTAGTAGAGAAGTCATAATTTACTAGTCCCCTTCTCTCCACCTGTGTTTCCGATCGAGGCTAATATTGGGGGAAGGGGGGAGAAGAAAAAAGTAAAGTAATGGTCACTTAAAAAAGAGTTATATAGAATGGAATAAGATAAGGGAAAGTAAAGATTAACAAGTGACTCTCCAAATCCCTTCAAGCCTTCATATTTTGAGTTATTTTAAACTAAAAAAAATGACATAATTCAGTGAGAATTTATCAAGACTCAAAAGGTAATTGTTGGATAAATTAAAAAGATTAGAATCATTTATTCATAAAAAAGTTAATAACAATTCTAATTCATTCTAATAAAAAAGTTCTCGCTATTTAATATTTTTTTATTTAATTTATTTAATTGTTGAGCATCAAATAAGGAAAAGAAAAGCCATCTTTATCCGGTCATTTTCACCAATTTTCTTTTGCTTCAAGCCTTTTCCTCTCTCTACAAACACTCTTCAAAACTTAATTATAAATTTCAAATGCAGTGTTTTTTCAATTGGAACATGTTAAGTTTTTATGGTCATAAAGTTAAATGAAACTATAATAGACTATAATATATGACTACGGCCGAGATGTAACATAAGGAATTATTTCTTGTCAACAGTGTATACGAGAATTGGCTTGAGAAGGGATTGAATCAAGCCCTGAAAAAAAATGCCTAAACTTTTTAACTCTGAAAAGAAATCTGAACTTTTCATTCTTTAAAATGCGGACCAGGCTTGTAGCTTGGCCTCAACCAATTTTAGTTATAAAATAATAAGAACAATAAAATGCAACTTTTACTGATTTTGAGTTTATGGAACAACTTCAGCTATAGTTAACTTTTTTATTAAAAGAAAAGGGATAAAGAATCATAGTGCTGATTACATCATTCGCCATTCCAAAAATAAAAAAAGTCACTTATGGCATGACGTCTAAGTTGTAATCGATATAAATTGACTTATGACCGGCATGCTTTGAAAGCGAATATCAACCACTTCCCAAACAGTTTATGATGAAAAGAGGTTGCAGTAAAATTAGGCATTATCCTTGATCCACACACTTGACTTAGCATCGATAGTTTGATACACAAAAAAATAAAAGATTGGGGGTTATTGAAACTTGAAAGAGTTAACTAGAAAAATGCTATACATATGGAAAAACAATTGACAAAAATTTACATAATGATGTGTCATATACTAAATTATGGTGGTATCTAGGTGTTGGTTGCTGAAAACAGGTTTTCTGTCAGCAATTTACTGTAACGCACGGTACTAGTCAGCAAATCCGTAGAGTCTAGATAGCGGTAAAGAGAATTATCACAAAAAAAAAAAACAAAAAAAGGTAGTGGTAAAGAAATTGAAAACAGTGTTCTGTCAGAAATAAAATTAAAAAACTGTCCTGTTTGTTAAGAACCGAAATAGGTAGTTTTCAGCCACTGATTGAAAAAATTGTTCCAAGGAAAGTCCAAGAGCCTAATATTTTATATTTGCTTTAAAAAACGACAAAAAGTTATTTTACACACAGATGTACAGATGTCGCAATAGATTTCAGAACCCAGTTCTGAGAATCATTCCTCGAGTGAGTTTAGCTATGGGATTTGTAGCATTTTCTAGTTCAAGTATGTGATCAGTAGCATTTTCTAGTTCAAGTATGTGATTAGTAGCATTTTCTAGTTCAAGTATGGGATTAGTAGCTTTTTCTAGTTCAACTGATTAAGTATTAAAAAGTACAGCCAATTTAATAATTTGAATTGAAATTTAAAATTTCTCATAATAATTTTAACAAAAATTTATCTCTCGTTACTTTTACATAAATCATAATTTTAAAGTTTAAATTTCAATCTAAACTTGCACTAAATAATGTGTGTATGCCGCGAAGAAAGAATAGTGATCAGGATGCGGGTTGGAGATGCAGTAAGATGCTGAATGCTGATGACTAGACGACTAGCACATAGTGTTCTTACTTTTAAGGAAGTTCTGTTGCCACTTTAACACAATATGGAACGTGGCTTAAGAAGACAGGATGGAACGTTTGTGTTTGATCGTTAATAGGTTGCAGATCAAACAAATCAACTTTTGAGACATTTGAATTAACGTTTGTCATATTTTTGCGTTAACAATGTATGCACTATCACTGTGCAGATTTTAAATTTTGCATTATTCAATTTATGCTTTTGCACATATAAAGACCATCATGGCATCATCACACATATTTTCCTTGTAATTTTCTTCATTTTGATGTTGACACACTGGCGTGTTAATTATCTCGCAATTGCTGATATTTAACTTCAAATGCACTCCGAAATATTCATGTCAATTGAATTTGAGACATTGGAGATAAAGCATGAATATATAATTTAAATTTTTAAATATTTTTTCCATAAATATATAATGAGTACAAAGATGACACGAGAATAACTTAAAAGAAAGATGGCACACTGAAGGGAAAGTGCACAAGGCTCCCCCTGTCTTGAAAGAGACTTTAATCTACAGCTATCCACCTATCTTCAACCCCCACCCACCCCCCGCTTTAGCAATACAAGCACAAGCACTTCCCATCATTACACTTGCAATATCAACTCCTCCTCTTCAATTATCTTCTTTCCATTCAAACAGTGGGGTTGCTCCTGAATGATCCAAGAGCCTTAGCTGCACCTGCCCTCAAGATGAACTGGTGGTAGAAGGCTGCAATGGCTGCCCCAATGAATGGTCCTACCCAAAAGATCCACTGACCAGACAGAAGGAACAAAATAATCAGACAAAGTTGCCATCTTTTTTTATTATCTTTTCTTAGTTGACATAGCCAGTTATAAATTTAGATATAGTACAACACTAGCAAGAAGTTTAAATCAGGAAAAGGATTACTCACATGGTCATCCCATGGCTTATCTTGGTTGTAGATAACAGCAGCTCCAAGACTCCTAGCAGGATTAATGCCGGTGCCGGTGACTGGGATGGTGGCCAAGTGAACCATGAATACAGCAAATCCAATGGGAAGTGGAGCCAAAACCTTCAAATACAGACCAAAGCATAATAAGAAAATGATGTGACTGAATTCAAAAACTGTAGATGAAAGAAAAGGTATGCAAACATATGAATCCAAATTAATTAAAAAAAAGAAAAAAAATTTGAAAGTGAAAAACAATAAACAATTGGGACAGATGGGGAAAGCAGACATGTGAAGCCCATAACCACTACTTTATTAATTAGGAGGACCTGAAAAAGTATTTGAAGGTGAATACAGGAACCCAAGCTGACATTGACAAATGAGGAAGAAGCTGGAAACTCCCACGATATTTGCCAGCTTCAGAAAAAGACATAGGCATCACAGACACAATTATGAAAACTTTAATTTTAGACTTAAAACACTCCCTAGTCCTTCACTGTTAAGCTAATAAAGATACGGTTTGGTTTGCTTTCAAGGAACAAAGTAGAATCCAATTTTTTCCACACAGGGAAGAAATTAGATAACCTTATTCATATTTTGGGCCATGAAATTCAACCACCACCACAAACTCATAAAAGGCAATGGGGACCCAATGTTCCACAAGCGCATGGTACCGTTACACTTCATTTAAACCATCATTTCGATTGGAAATTTTGGTGAAGGAAAGAGATAGCTTTACCACCCTAGGATGCCTAGATGAATCAAAGATGTATCCACTAAGAAATGAATTATGCCACTTTCTTTTTTGGAAAACTAGCAATCAAAGATGTTGACTAGAAAAAAGTAAGGTAGTCAAGCAAGAAAAGTGGGAAAAAATCATGAACATTGAACACTACCTACTATTTTCTTGAGGATGAAGTCTCAAGATAAAGTGGTAAGAAGTATAATTAGCTTCCAATCTCAAAAAAATCCTACTGGAAAAGAACTTGCACTGATTTTTGAAGGCTGGAATGGCTCAGATTATTATAAAGTTAATATTACTAAGAGTAATTCTACTACCTCTACTATTAATAAGTATATATATCGGCTGTCCCAATAATTTTTTAGGAAATGGAAACCTGCAGGATGACATTAGCTTTCCTTCATCATGCCAAACAGGTAAATAATTGAGTGGCAAGCATGTACACCTTCTAGAAAATGGAATGGTAAATTTTAAATATTTGTGAAGCTCATTGAATTAGAAAGATCCAACTGGTGTGTATGTGAAAAGTGATAAAAATTCTATATCATTTTAAGACCTACAATCAGATTATGCATAAAAACAGAGAAAATATATTCAAGCTTCTCAAGTACTCTAGTGCCATTCTACCAAATTTCATTTATAAAAACGCTAGCTAAGTCACTTCCACCCAATTTTTAAAAATCCCAGTTTATAAAAAATAAAAAAAAGTTATTAATTTACAACATTTTATATACTTCTTCCCATGGACAAATACAGTTTCTAACACCACATATACTATTCCCTTCAATAAGTGCTTTCAACACAACTCAGACAAAAACATCATCTTTTACAGTTCATACATTCTTCATATCTATTTGGAAAAAGGCCACAGAAGCAGAAACAGAACTAATAATAGGATAAATGATTGAATACGTACCGGCACATGGGAATCTCTAGCACTCCTCTTGGGATCAGTAGCAGAGAACACAGTGTATACCAAAACGAAGGTTCCAATGATCTCAGCACCCAATCCAACGCCGGTGCTGTAACCGTCAGCGAGCTTATTGGCCCCACCACCATACCTGTTGAAGTAAGACTTTTGGAAGGCCTTCACCAACCCAACTCCACATATAGCCCCCAAGCACTGAGCCACCATGTACATGATAGCTCGGATCAAAGACACCTTACGAGCCAAGAACAGCCCAAATGTCACTGCTGGGTTAATGTGACCCCCTGCGTTGGAATGAAACCCAGAATTTTTAGAGATGGAATTTGCTAATAAGAACTTCCAAGTATAGTAACTCAAAACAAACAGTTGCTAGCAAATCATGTGAGTTTGCTTTCAATTCAACCAAGACAATAAGAGTCCAAAAAAAGAAACTTTCTGTGTTTGGACGCTGAGAAACTTGGGAGAAAAGGGAAATCAAGCAAGAAAACCCTTTGAATTTGGAAAACATTACAGAATATTATTTCAGAAACATTCACTGGCAAATCATGGTGGCTAAATGGCTAATGGGTGTATTATGCTTCTGAGTTATGACCATGAAATTAAAAGTTCAAAACACAATGAAACAAGAAATCCCCTTCAAGTTGAACATTTTTTAAGAAACCATGAGAGAAAGATGAGAACTTGAACAACATGAAGCTAAAACGGAAAATGACAAGTGACCTGATAATTTCCATTCAAAAGAAGAGATCTGAAGAAGGAAGAAAACCCACCTGAAATCCCAGCAGTGCAGTAAACAAGGACAAAGATCATGCCACCAAAGGCCCATGCAATCCCAAGAATGCCAACACCACCACAAGCATCACCACCAGCTTGGGTATCAGTCTGGATACTGTAGCCAATCACAGTAAGCACAGTTATATAAAGGAAAAGCAGAGTGGCAATAAACTCAGCTATCAATGCCCTGTAAAAGGACCACTTGGTGAGCTCCTCGGCATCAATGAGGGGTGCTGGAGGTGGGTCATGGTAGTCTTTGCCGGAGAAGGAGCCAGGCTCAGCAACCTCAACGCCCTTGGCCATGGATACCCTTTTGCCACAACACACTGAAGAGAGAACCAAAATTCTCAGAGAAAGCAAAGAGCAGAGAAAGGAAGAAGCTTTGGGTTGAGGAAGTGATGGGCAAGTGTGGGAGAGAGTGAGCAGAGAAGGGGTATATATGGTGGTGATTGAGGATTAGAGCACTTGATTATTGCAATTATTTTTGGGTGCTAAATACGATTTTTTCTTCTTTTTGTGCTAATTTGATTAGTGCAATTTGTCACCAAAAAAGCACTGTTTTTATTTTTATTTTTAGTTTTATTTTTAGTGTGGTTTGGTTTTTGCTTTCACCGACCCTCCACCTCACTTCACCACGCCACCACCTCTCTCCCACTCCCTTCTTTTTCATTTGCTCATTTTTTTTTTCTCTTGTTTTGTCATTTTTTGGTGTCTCAAGAATCTAGATGAGTAGGTTGGCTACTTTGCCTTGCACTCACGGGCTGGTTTTCTTCTTCAAACTTCTACAACTTGGGGATTATTCTACCACTTAATCCTTTGGATTACAAGGCTTTTAATGTTTTGATTTGTACTAATTTGTTTGATAGACGTGTAGAAAAAGTTGTTCAAATGGAAATCAAAATTTTGAATAAAAAATTATATATTTTTTAATTTATTGTATATTTATACTATTCCTCAATTATATTTTATGACTAAAAAATTTGACTTTTACGATAATTATCTTAATAAGCAAACTCTTTTTAATTGTTTAGATATCACTTCAGAAGTAATTTGAGATGTAGAATAAATCGTAGATTCAAAATATAATTTTAACGGTTAAGTTGTCATAGCTATTAAATTAAAGACAATAGATTCTAGAAATAATTTTGCTAGAAGTAGCATTTGAAAGTATTTTTAGTATTTCTAAATCAATTATCTAATGATTACAAAAAAATCAATTGTCCAATATTTTTCTGGATAAATATTTTTAAATATAATACTCATTTTTTAAAAGAGTAATTTTTTAAATTGATTATTATTTCAATAATAATTTTTTAAAATTTTCGTAAGAATGTATTTTAAGTTTATTAAAAGAGATTGAATTTAGGACCCCTACTTCAACCTCACACATTTTATTTATTATTTGAACTAATTATAGGCTACAAATGATATTCTACACAAAAATAACTTTACACTGACTATGCAAATATGGAGTTACTGTGTTTTATGAGATGACTTGTAGCATATGAATGGCTCACCTTTTTCTAAGTAAAAAACTAACAAGGTTTGATATTTCATTTGAGATTAAATTAATTTATTTTAAATAATGAATTTAAATAAAAAATTTCTAAAAATAGTCTTGAAAATAATTTAAAAAGTTATTTTCTTTTCTGATTGTTAATAAAAAATTGCAATATGAATTAATTTTAAAAAATTAACCCATCGTAAACATTATTTTGTCAACACCAATGTATTATTATAAAAAATGTATTTCAAGAGTTGAAATTTGAAAACAAAAGACTTCAAACTTTTCCTTTCTGTTGAAAACTACAATCTCTTTTCAGTCAAAAAAAATTTTAATTGACATATTGAAAGAAATACTCATTCTTTTTGTGTTTTCTTCTGTGAATTCATATATGGAAATATATTTTCTACTAATTTATATTCCAAAAAATAAAATAAAAAATTGCTATGAACCTTCTGCCTATGGAACTTGGAATTATGAGAAATTATAGAATGATATATCATAGACTTTTAAATTTATTAAGTACTCTGAAGTGTTTTTATTTTCTCAATGATTTTTTTTGTTAATTTCGATGCAAAAGGATGTGGTTAATTGAACCTAGATTTTGGAGACATTAATTCCCCCATTTCAGGGAGTACTATCAGTTTATTATTACATATACAAAATAAAAACAAATAATTATTTGATATTTGATGTTACATTAAATTTTAAATAATTTTAAAACAAAAACAAAACTATTATAACGACAGTAACTTATAATTTTTACTTGAATCCTCATTTACATTAACCATATTAACTTTAAGTGACTAAATTTTGAATAATTTGATTATTAATAAGCAAACAAAATTAATAAACACTTAAAACAAAAAAATTTATTTATTTTTTTATCAAGTAGAAGTCATGTGTAACCCCATAAATATTGGCTTAAATGGTAAGTAAGTTTCAGCGTAGCAATTGAAAAGTATTTGTAATGTCAGAGATTCAAGCCTCACAAAAAAAGTACTTGTGGAAAGGGAGGTGCAACGTCAATACCTTGAAGGCTCAAATTACATTATTCTCACATTCAAAGTATATAAAGATACCCAAGTAAGGAGAGAGAAAAAAGATTAAAACTCTATTTTAGTCATTAACATTTGATTTGGTTCTCAATTTTGACATTTTAATTTTTTTAATTTAGTCACTGATATTCATAAACTTACTTCAATTTCGTTTATTTGCTAGTATTCCTGTTATCCACTAAACAAAAATAATGATGTGTAGGTTAAGGATAATGTGATATCGTTATTTTATCAACGTGACACTGAGATTTCATCCAAAAATGACGTCATTTTCATCTATGAAGAGACAAATATCAACTAACGACGTTATTTTGGAGTTAAAAAATTTAGTCAGTTATTGACTCAGTGTCATACTAATAAAATAATAATGTCATATTACTCTTAACGATGATTTATTATCATTTGCATTTAATAGATAATGGACAAACAAATTAAAAGGCTAAATTAAAGCAAGTTTTTGAATCTTAATGACTAAATTAAAATATCATAAAATCAAGTGTGATAATTTTTTTATATAAGAAACACAGATTCGATCACTTGAATATCAATGTCGTAGAGTTAATTGCTAAGTTAGAATACGTGCTAATGTAAATACTTTTGTACTTTTAGAATATATTTTTTAAATATTTATTAATAAATAACTCTAAAGATTTGTTTGGTGAATTGAATGTGGACTTAGAGGAGTTCTTGTCATTGCTATGGAGACACGGACAGGAATCACTCACTCTCACTCATATGGAGCTTGTGTATCCTTTGGCTTTGAGTGAAACCCCATATTGTTGTGTTGTGATGGATCAACCAATGACCCGGTTTAGTTTAGCTTTGAATGAAAACAAAAAATGAGTTGCCATTGCTTAAGTAATTTTCATCCATTCTAAGTAACGAAACATGGAGGAGAATGATGAGTTATTACCAATTCTATTTCATTTTCATTTTGTCGTCGGCTTAGGAGCTAAACACGTGTGGATTCGTTTGTAATGAAATTGCTTGGCCCCAGTTGTTGCCTTCTACAAACCAAGGAAAGATTTTTGATTGACGTAAGTCCCAAAGACCACGTTTGCATTAATGGGGCGGGGCTTAATTCAAAGCCTTAATTAGTACAACACCCTTTGGTCGTAATCAAGTTTCATGTCTGTTCAATCAGAACTAAAACTCGCTGATTTCATTTGTTAAAAATATTATGACTTTTTTTTTTTCATCAACAACATACTCTCTATTATTTAAGTGAATGGCATTTTTCTCTTTATAACAATTGGCACAAAATATTTATTAAAAAAAAATCTATCTTTAAAATTTTGGAATTACAAGAACTCCTTTCTTGAGTTTTTTGATATGGTAATATTATTTGCTTATCAAAACTTATTATATTAATATTTTTATATTATTTTACACCGAACAAATATATTCTTTCATTTTATTAATATAAATTTAAAGAATAATAATACTTAATTACAAAATATTTATGATTTAATGATTTAATAAACAAACTCATTAAATTCAATAACATTCTAAGTTGGAAAATTCTTACTTTTTCTCGAAAAAAGTGTTTTTTCTCTTTTCACCATTTAATTATTAATGAAACAGTAAGTAAGACTTACATGAACTTAATAATAGTGATTTGAATAAAAGAAAAAAAAAACCTACACAAAATGCAAGCAAGAATGTCTATTATAAGTTTCATTATAATAAATTAATAATTTTGTGAACATCACAAAAGAGGAGAAAAAAAAAGGAAGGAACTGGTAACATAATTATGGAGTATGAGACTGGGGTCTTCCCTTTTTAAGCAGTGGTCAAAAGAGAGGGATCCTTCACTTTTGCTACAAATTACAAAACGTGTGACACGGGTTAACTCAGTCACAATCACAATTCACAGCTCACACCGTCCCTCGAAGAAGGAACTACACCCATAGAGTTATTGACACGTGGTGGTTCCTGAGACGCTACACGTGTTCTTGAAAAAGAAAAAGAAAAAAGTCAAATAAACACACCCAAAGAGGCGAAAAAAAGTTGTGGTCCGAAACGCCTTGGCGGTTCCGCCGTGAACGTTGGGGGAGTGGGCCCCACTCCTGCACGCGGGACCCGTTGTTTCAGAGTAACGGTTTTTTTTTTTAATTTCTCTCTCTCACCCTCGAGGACAACGGACACAAAACTTAAACCATGATGTTTCGTCCACGTTATCATCCCAGAAAATTCCAGAATGCTCATTCCATTCCACGGAGGGATAAGGATCTTCTAAAATTCAAATGTAAGTACAGTCACAATTTTAAAAATTAAAATCTAAGAAATTCTTTTAAGTAGTAGTGACTACAAAACATTCCTTTTATATTGCAAAAAACATTCCTTCAAGTAAAGTGTGTTTAATTTAGCTTTAGAACTTTAAAATTATAATTTAAGTAAAAATATTAAAAAATATATTTTTGTTTAAATTATAATTTAAGAATTTTTAAAAGTTAAACTAAATATATTATAAGAGATCTAAAAATCTCTCATTTCATATATTATGAAATACATTTGTTGTTGGACGTTTGTATATGACATTAGATTTTGTTTTATTGATAGGTTGTAAAATATTTATTTTGTTAATTCTCATAATAAATGTTTAGAATTCATTAAGTATAATTAAAAATTAATAAATATTAAACAATTCATCAATCATATCAACATTCTTCAAAAAATGAGTGTCGAAATATTTTTTTCCTTTTTGTAAATTACAAGGTATTCTAATATTTATTGAGTGTGAAATTAAATTTCATTGAAGCATTAATTTTGTCATAATCACAAGATATTTTCTTACATTAAATTCAGTAAAATTCAAATAGATGTATTATAAGTAAAATCCAGCCATATCTTCTTACATTAAATTACTAAGCATCCATTATGTCAACTATTTTTAAAGGTGATTAATTGTAAGTGTATATGAATAATAAAAAACAATGGTGACTTATATATCTAAGGTGGGGTGTGCCTAATAACAGTGTAAAAAGTGGCTTGTGCCGATTAATGGTGACTTTCCATTCTCGTTCTCTCTTTTTTCGAGAATCTTTCCAACCACGTCATCGTCGCTTAGGAGTGCCGACTCTACTGGTCATTAAGCTATTTTATATATTTTATTTTATTTTATTTTATTTTTTTAATATTAAAAAAAGAGAAAAAAGGGAAAATAAATAAAAATAAAGTCAGATATATAAAATAAAAATTATAGGTAAATATCATTTCTCTTAATCAAACTGTCAGTTTTACTTATTTTTGAAGGGCAGAGATAGGTTTTTTGCGTGAATAAAAACACTATTAAATAAAAAAGAATTAGTTAAGAGGTTGAAAAATGACAATCCATTATCTAAATTGTAAAGAGAAAAAACTCGCTGGGATAAAGCGTATGATGAACACTGTTTCGTCATATGATTTGCAATGATTAGCCACCCTGCCAACCATATTGTAATTTCTTATCATAAACATTAAGAAAATACATTAAGAAAATACATTAAAAAAATAAAGAGAAGATTATCTTCAAGGAATAATTAATTAGGTTTAGGAGGTAAGATTGTCTCATCTAAACAAAACATTAGCACGACAAACAGTTACAGATTTAGAAATTTTGGGTAGTAGTCGGGGGCAACGATAACGACAATACATAAACACAAACAAGAAATAAAGTTTTAAATCTTTATATTTATATACAAAATATATTAATATAAAATAAGAAAAGATAAATTTATAATTGTTCTTTTTGTATTTTCATATTTTAAAAATGTTAGGATGATTTTTCATTATTAATATTATTAAATAAATTTTTTTCTATGTACATATATACAATTAAGTAATAATTCAACTATATATCTCTTGTACAATTGCTCAGATTCTTTATAATATTTATAACAAAAAATATCTTTTCAACTGTTGTAATTGCCATTAGTAACATTTTTGTCTTTTTTTTCTTGTAAGAGAGAAATTTAAAAAGATAGATTTCAACATTTCAAGTGTTATGTGAAATAACTTTAGCTAATAAAATTTATTTATTAATCTTCATAGTAGGAGTAAATTTTAAAAAATAATGAAGACAAAAATGATAAAATACGATTACTCTAATTAAAAAATAAATAAAAAGTGAGTGAAGGTCGGTGCGGTAAACGTGCATCCGTCCCTGAAAACATATGATTACTAAAAAGCCAAAGAAAATAAAATTAAATACTATATGCACCAATCATAAAATGTTTTATATGGCTAGATAATGCTCAAAAAGAAATTTATAATTCTATACTATTATCCTTCAAGCTGTACGTTAATAGTTTAATGCTCTATTCCTCCGCCTTATTTTGTTATTTACTTCCATGAATTAGAATCCACTAAATATTTTTTGCTATATGATAACAAATATAATCTTAGTTTTCTGGGAAAAAAATGTAATCATTGTAATCAGAGGTCTAATAAATGATTAATAATACACTCTTTGTCTCACATGTTATTTAATAGATGTATATACACGTATGGCTGGGTGGCGCTCCCTGCTGGATAAGCTCAATCACATGTGAAAAAGATCTTGATTACGTTTCAAAGCTTTCCAAATATTGAACAAGTACATATGAATTGGCTTGTTCCTTTCATTACACAAATTAAGCTCACGATTTGATGAAGGGGTAATTATATATTTTATGGCACGCAAAAATGTATGGTATAGGATCCATCAATTAATAATAATTAATATAATTAATATAATTAATTTATAGCTAGTCACTTTTACACACAAAAAAACTTACACACAAAAAAAAAGAGTAATTTTAGTGTTTCCTTAAAAATAAGGCTGAAAAATTTTAAATTAAATTTATATGAAAATCCATATAAAAAATTCATTCATGAATTTTTTATTCTCTATTTTATGGAGATGTCAAACGGATTCTTAGAGTTTAATAACCATGAATTATACATATTTAAGTGGTTTTCTCTTTCAAATTTAGATTTAACAACTAAGCATGGACCGTTGAGAGTTGTTCTTGCCGTTTAAGAAGCCAACTAATATACATAGTTTCTTATTAAGCTTTGGAGTAGGGAATAATACTATTTATGATGATTCTTGGTTATAGCCTCTTCTAAAGATGGGTGTTAAGGGGTATTTTTTTTTTCTCTTTTTTTCTTTTTTGAGAGGTGAGTCTCTCTCTTCAGAGTCATCTCCTTATCTTTAGTATTAAAAAAAAGTAAAAATAAAAACCAACCACCGAGCATTTGTGCATATAATATATAATGTTGCATCCAAGTATATATTCTGTAGCTAGTTATTCTCTAATTTCAACCTATATGTACAAGTCAAAACTAAAAAAGAGTTTGTCTATTGATTTTTATAAGGTGGGCAATTTGTTGGTAAATTTATGCCATACACATAAAACTTGACTCATTGAGAGGGTATTATATTGGACCTGCTTTAGCTAAAAGAGAGTCTAATTTCTTCAAAGAGAATTGATGTGACCACAAGTTATATATGTTCCAAGGATGAGACTCTTCCTTTTTCTTTTTTTCATTTCATTTTGTAATTTTTTGTGGCTCAAAATGGAGTATTTTGGTATCAAAAAATTATACTTGTATTAATTTTGCATGAAAACCAACAAGGTCCAGCACAGTTGGTAAATAGTTAGATCCCTTAACTATGATGTCCTGAGTTTGAACTAGGTCATGTGTATGAAAAAAGTTTTATTAGGAGAAGCTATAATTTTTCTACTTTCAAAAAGAATTAGTCTTTAACTATCGGTTGGAGGATATCTTTGATTTTCACAAAGAAAAAAAAAAGCATTAGAGAGAATTAATATGGACATTAGGTCACTATTAAAGAAAGAATAATCATAATAAATGGAAATAAATTCTAGAATTAACAGAACACCAAAGTTTTAACTTGAATCATAAGAAATTAACAAGTTTTTAATTTACAGACAAGTGCATATATAATCAGTAAACGTTTCCTGATATACTCTTTATACCATTCCAAATGAGACAATGTGATATATCTGATCACTATGTGCACCAGATCACATATATACTAATAAAGAGAAAACTGCTAGCCAGCAAATCTATTTTTTAAGATATACAAGCCTTATACTCCAACTCAAACCCACCAGAGTACAATGAAGAAACCCTCAAACTTTGATGTTACACATACTTGCATCTCTTGCTTTGTTTCCAATCGTTTTTTCATGACAGTGATGGATGCTATATGGCCACAAGAATCTTCAAACGTGCCCAAGATTCGTCATTCAGCTCACTACCAAAGAAAAAAAAAAATTTAATTCCCACAGGCATGGTTGCATATGGATTTGTCAAAATGAAATTGCCATATGCCTAACTCTAACTTTAGACTTTTGGAGACTGTTCTGATATATTAGGATTCGAAGGAAAACAAAGGTAAGAATATATACTGTTTTTTTATCTCATGAGAGAGTATCTCTGTCATTAGAAACGCAAAAAAAGTTTTATAGGTAAATGAGAAAACTGATAGGAGTCTCTAGGAACGAAGATCTCTTGCTACTTCGTAACAAAGAAGGTAAAGCCAATTAATGACTTGAAAGAAGCCATGATGGATGATGAGATAGACGAACGAAACTTCGATAATGATCATTAGTATCGATATAAATCAGTCCTTAAAATTTGTCTAATATTCTTAACACAAACAATTTTTTATATGAAAATCTAATTTCATTAATTCAAAATATCCAAATATAATAAATAGAAAGGTGGCTCATGGAGCCACTGTTAAGATTACAAGTACTGCTTAGAAAAATTAACAAGCAAATCTGCTACAGTAGACACAAAATCGCAATTCTATTAACACAAACTATTATTAATTAGTTCCACTTGATTCCAAAATATGCATGTTTTCTTATTCATCTTTTACTTATCAACATCACTCTAGCTATTTCTTTATGTTTCTATAGTTGTTCTTGATTGTTTCATTATATAGTTTAGACTCTCCTCTAGGCCTCACATTTCTGTAGAAAGTGGAATTTGGATGACAATTGCAGCCACTAAATCCTCACATGCCAAAAGGGGGGGGGGGGAATAAATAGGTACCTCCTGAAATTTATCTTGTTTTGAAGTTGCCATAGTAAATTTTTAAATTTGGATAAGAACTTTTTAAACTTTTTGAATCTTATAAATTGATCATTTTATTCACTAATTAAACAAAAATTATTCATCATGTGAATTATATGCATTAATTAATATATGAAAATATTTAATTTTTCATATTATTTTAAAAAAAATTAAGAATTTTCTACTTTTATTTCATTTTTATGTCTAAAAATAGAAAAATATCAAATAATTTGAAAGAAATAAAATTAAATAGACAAAAAAATTTAAACTTTTTTAAAAAAATTATATGAAAAAATTAAAAATTATCATATATATTAATAAATACTTACATGTCACGTGATTAATAATTTCTGCTTGGCTTATGTATAGAAATATTTATAAGTTTTGAAACATTTAAGAACCTCTCGTTTGGATTTAAAAGTCAATGATAATTATTTCTAAACAAATTAAGGTTTAAAGAATGTTTGTGCATTTCTCTCCAAAATAAAGATAAGGATTTAATTTTGAACTATTTTTAGTATAAAGTTTTTTGACAATGTCATTCAATTATATATTACTAAGTCATTAAAAAAATTTGACTATTATAATAATTACTTAAAAAATTTAATTTTTTTAATGATGTATCAATACATTATTAAATAAAAATACTAAAAAAAATTATACAAAGCGGATCAAATTTAAACTCAATAGATAATGAATAAGGGCACATAGCATTTGGCCCTTGGCATTACACAAAGATTAATTATCATTTTAATAGCCATTTTTGTGTTTCAACAAATCAGAGACAACCCATTTTGATTGGGCACTGAGCGGTGAGCCAGCAAAGCACTCTGAACCTTTACCATAAACATTGCCACACAGAAACCCACTTTCTTTGACCTCTATCTGACGGTTCGTCCTCAACCTATAAAATATATATATATATATATATATATATATATATATATATATATATATATGACAATTATCAATTCCATTGACTTATAAATTATTAAAATTATTAAATTTAAACTAAGGTACATGGCTCAACAATGTTGTACCTATCCTGAAGTTCGAAAAAGTCATCAGGGACCTATTTAAATTTAATAATTTTCTATTATAAATTTATTTTATTTTCTAATGTGCGGCCTTATGTGATGTGAGATGCTTGTGGGGTTATTTGCACGTTAAATATTTAAAATAATTAATAATTAATGTTGAGTGTAAATTATTTATAAGAACAATAATTTAATATGAGTGGGAATACATTTACTTTAAAAGTAAATTTTGATACATTTACTCCATTGAATAACTTTTTATAAATTTTAAATTTCATCAATTTAACTGATTGAAAGTTCTTATTAAATATATCAAGCCTATAAAGTTTTATAAAATTTTAAAATTAATTGATACTTCATTTAATTACTTTATTTTAACTTATAATATATTTTTTAAAATATAATTAAATATCAACTATAAAATTAGATACTTATACATGTTCAATTTATTTTAAATTTAGTCTACATAATCTTCATAATAATGTTATATGATTTAACGGTTAAATTAGAAAAATAATAATTTTATGAAAAGTTATTCAATAGAGTAAGTGTGACAAGACTTATTTTTAGATTAAGTGAATCCGCATGTAATATAATTATCATGTCCATTTCAATAGAAGAAAATCTCTCCTCCAAGAATTCTGGATCAGTTCGCTTTAAAAAAGTTGTAGACATGTTAGTGCTGCCAACATGGCTGAATGCGTGTGTACAGATATATAATATGTGACATAATAGTTTGTGTAGATTAGAGTATTTCCCTCCATAAATTTTATGATTCAATAACGATTCTTTAGTAGATTAGAGTATGTATGTATATGTATGTGTGGTGACACACTTATTCCATGGGGTTTTTTTTTATTTATAAATGTTGAATTTTATCAATTTAACTTTTGGATTGAAAATTTTCATGAAATAAATAAAGTTCATAAATTTTTATAAAATTTAAAAATTAACTAATGCTTCATTTAACTATTTTTTAATATATAATATGTTTTTTAAAAATATAAATAAATGTCAACACAAGATTAGGTACATGTGAATATCTAATTTTTTTTAAATTTGATATGCATAATATTTACAATACTATTACATGATTCAACGGTTAAAATAGTAAAATTAAAATTTTGTAAAAGTTATTCAATTGTGTAAGCTTCTTAAACTTACCCTTAAAGTAAATAAATCTACGCTCATATATATATATATATTAGTATTGATTTATGTGTGTTTCTGCTATGACAAAATTTTAGTTAGTTTGTTTAGTTTTTCATTAACTTCACCTAAGTTCTATATATAGCCAGTCTCAAATTTGAATAAAAGATGAGGAATACAACGACAATTAATGTAAAACTTTGTTGAATTTTTATGACATGGACAAATGATTTAATTGTGCTAATGTTAAGTCATTACCAATAAATAACATGTTGTATGGCTCGAATACAATGTCATGGCAAGAGTTGTTGCATCCTAGATATAGTAAAAAAATAAGCAAAGGTTCTCACATCTTCATAAATATATGTGGGTAAAGAAGCTAGTTCATAAGAGTAAGATTCATTTTGTCACTTGAAATATTGGTACTTTTACAAGCAAATCTATGAAAATAGTGAACACCATCATTAGGAGGAGGATTAATTTTGTGTTCCTTCAAAAAACTAAGTGGGTGAGAAAAAAGACTCAGGAGTTAGATACTTCAGGTTTTAAACATTAGTATACTGACAAAGTAAGATCAAGGAATGAGGTAGGCATTATAATCTAGAAAAATAATGTGGTGGATCTTAAAATATTGGAAATATAGAATCTTAGCCTTAAAATTTGTAGTTGAACAACAGACTTTCAATGTTATGTGTGCATATGCTCCCAAGTAGGGTTAGAAGAGTAACAAAAAATTAAATTCAGAGAAAATTTAAAAAGTTTAGTCCAAACACTATGACAAGGAGAAAATATTTTGAGTAAACATTTATTAGTCTTTTATTTATAAATAATATCAAATTGGTACTCTAATGATATATACAACATCAAATTAGTCATTAAAAAACAAAATTGATTATATTAATTATCATTAAATAATTAATTTTTATGTTATTGATAAAATAAAAGACTAATATAATGTTGCGTATATCTTTGGATGACCAAAATAAATATTCACTTAAATACTTTTCTAAGATTCATAAGCTTAAGTTGTACTAACAACTTCATAACTTCTTGATGTTTTAAAAAAAAATTGAGTATTTCTATTAAAAATTATGGTGATGAAGTGTGTTTAGGCAAATATAATTACTTTTTTTATGTCACTGTCCAGCCTTCATAGGTGGATCATCGTCGTGGACAACTAGAGGTTGGAGTAAGGGATGGCAATGGGATGAGGCCGAAGCCAAGTAGTAGGCCTCTATCCCCTGTTCTATGGATGAATATCCATTTTGCCCTTGTTCCATATCCATACGAGTATCAATTTTTAATTTTTTTTGTAGGTGGATGACTAACTATAAGTATTTATGGATATCCACTAAATCAATAAAATTTTTAATTTTTTTATTAAAAAAATAGAATAAATGAAATAATTTCTAATATCACATTTTTTTTATAATTTATCCACTACAAACTAACTAAGTTCAAAAACTTTAAATACTTAAAACAAAAATAACAATACAATTTTCTTGAAGCAAATTTCAAAAGCTAAATCCAAACATAATCTAGCAATACCACGACAATCTAGAACCATTAAAACACTAAAATTTCAAACACTAAATCTAGTCAGCACAATTAGTACCAAAATCAAAACACTAATTAAAAGTATTTTAATAATTTCATATATTGAGTATCTGTAAGTACGAGGGAAACAACTCTCACTTCCGACCCTATTTAATAAATAAATGTTAAGAAATTCATCCCCACTCACCTACAAAAAAAAAATTGTCTCTTAAAATCTGTTTCATGACAAATATTACTTATATGTATCTGTCAAGGTAGATAAAATTCTCATGCCTTAAAAAAAAGCATGGAGTTGTGGCTTTAATTTTTGTTTTTGTTTTTTGTTTTTATCTTTAAGTTGTCGAAAAACTTTGCTTCTTAATCTTTTTTTATTCTAATTTTGTCCCTCATCATAATATTGTAAGAAAAAGTTCTTAGCTACTAATAAAACTATCAAAACAATGTATTAAACTAATTAAAACATAAGATGTGAGACATAACTTAAATTTACATTATCAAATTAATTTTATAATAAAATTTAAAACATTAGAAATATATTTATTTTTTACCATAAAAATCTCTATTGAATTTAAAAAATTTTTAAAACAAAATAAGCTAATTTAACACGCACAACAGATTTCTATAACTGTATTATGAGTAGAGTCACCCAACCAATTAGAACGAGCCACATCATCAGGGTCGTCACCGACGTCAAAGTTTGAGAGGAGCCCTGACCTGTGAAATATCGCCACGTGTAATGCATGTCCCATCACAATCACAGCCTTCACTGTTACTGTCACTTGAATTCTAGTCGGTGGCCGCCCTTTATTGACTTGAATTATCTGAATTTTTTTTGGAATGGTTTTGAGGAGTCCATTCCATTGCCATCCATTTCACCCTTCTCATCATCCTCATTTCTCACGTGTCATTTCATTTTTTTTTTCTCTTTCTTATACTTTTCAGTTTATTCATTATTTGACATGTTATTACATAAATTTAATTTTTAGTCATTGTATTATTATATTTAATTATGTGTTATTATATTATTAAAAAATTAATAATGATTATGCAGAGTTAAGTATAGTTCTATTAAAAATTTAATTCTCTCAAATAGCTGCACAATTGACTAATAATTTTACAATACTATCTCTAAAGAATGGTTAAAAGCTTCCACTTATGTGTAACAATAAATAAATAAAAAATAGATTCGACTTCGAATTACATCACACAGAAAGATATTGGTTTGATTCAACAACTTATCCACCTCTTATTCATTATAAGAAACTAAAACAGTTCACCAGAATCTATGATACACGCATATGATTATGAGTATCGGATATGATATTAATACAATATAAGAATATGTAATTTCTTAAAAATTTAAGATACAGGTATAGTAAGATTCGACATAATATATATTAAAAATAGAAAAAATAATTAAGTTGTTTTATAATTAAGGAAGAAAAGTGAAAAGAAATATTTTTTATTTTTAGCATTAGTTATTATAAATACAATAAAAGATTATAATTTATTAAATTTTTATAATATTTCACTCATATTAACATAAAAATTCAAAGATAAAAAATATAAAATATAAAATATAATCTCTAAAAATGGATTTAGATTATCCAGTATCAGATACTAATATTTAATACAAATATATATCCAACACGGATACGACAAATATTTTAAAGTATTGGTATTTCTTAAATCAGAATCACGAATCAAATTAAAAAGCAATTTCACGAGTTTCCCAAATATCCCTTCAAATTTGTTATCTCGAGAATAATTTTAGTGAGCTATTTCAAGTATGAAGTCTAACAATAACAGCGATTTCTTGATCAAGTGAAAACTTCCAATAATGCAACATAAACGACAATAAAAACAAGGAACACAAGCGTGTTCCGACAATAGGGGAGCAGTGGGGGCAGTTGAGCACTTAACATCTACTTTTACACTGGACTGGAGCGCAATCAATAAGGCCTGCAATATGGACATGTTAACGTGGTCAGGACTCACACAGCGGGGCCACCCCGCCAGTTACTCCACCACTATACATTGTTTCTAATTCCATATCATAGCTAAGTCCTGGACCTCATACCATACCATGGCCCAACCCAACTGGTTGGTTTATCGATATATGGGAATGGGAGTAGTGTCTTATACCAGTTGGAAACCTTCGACAATGGGGAGCAATACTGCTGCCGCTAGGGGTGGATTTAGGGCCAACGGCTAATCTTATATTTGACTTATTTTTTTTAACTTATTTATTAAATAAGTCATACTTAAAATTTTAAAAAAGCTTTAAAAAAATTTAATTGACTTAACAAACCAGTTTATTTATTTTAACATATAATTAAAAATTTATAATACTTCTATAATTTATTAATTATATATTAATATAATATATTTATTTTATATATAATATGTTAATTTTGTTAAAAATTAAAATATATTTAAAATTTATAAAGTTTGAGTCTTTTGATTTCTATAAAAGCCTTTATGAAATATAAGTTTTTAAATAAATTTTTAAGTCAACCAAGCTTTTATATTTTCACAAACAACCAAGGCCAATATAAAAAAAAAATGTAATAATCAATTTAAGGTTAAAGTTTTGTAAAATATCTCAAACCTATTTAAAGTAAAGTCAAACTTATTTCTATCCCTAACTGCTGTCGCAAGACCAAAACACTAGGCCTAGTGTTTTCACAGCTGCCATCTTATCTTAGTTATCTACCGAATGTGCCATTATCTCAAAAGCTGATTCATGATATGAAAGGAGGACTCAAGGCTCTAGTGGGAAAATGGTTTTGGCTTTACTCAATAATATAAACAAAAAAGGTCTAATGTCGCAAGGACTTAAAAGAATTTGTTTGGTATCATGGAGGGAAAGGAAAGAAAGGGATATGATAGAAAAGAAAAGAAAAAAAGGAAAAAGAGAAGTATAAGAGTAATCACTTACCTTATTTAGTATCATCGAATGAAAAAGAAAGAAGTTTCTCTTTGTTTGTTTAGTTTTATTAAAGAAAAGAAAAGGAAAAAGAAACAAAACTAATAAAACGACAAAAATGTGGGAAATGATCACTTTCCCTCTCAATCCATTGATAAATGGAATGATAGAAAAATGTGGGGTCTACAGAAATTTCATCCTTTCAAATCTCTTCTTTTCTCTTGTAAATATGATACCAAACGATGGATGAGTCATTCTTTCACCATCTATCTTTTCCTTTCTGCTGTAAATTGCATACCAAATAAAAAGGACTTAAGGTTGAGTTTCAATCTAGGTTCTGAAAACCGGACCGGACTGGCTGGTCGGACCGGTTCAACCGGGGAATCGGTTATCCTACCAGTCCGATCCACTCCCAAAAAACCAGTCAGGTTGAAAATCGGTGAATCGGTCAAAAATCGGTGAATCGGTCGACTCGGACCAGTCCAATTAGGTTCAACCGGTCCTCTTTTTTTTTTTTAAATTTTGTTAATTCAAATAATGTCATTTTGATCTAAAAATTGAATGTAGGTCAATCTAGAAAGAATTTTATATGAAATACTTAAACTTAGATTGTATAGAAACTTAGAAACCGAATGTATAATTGATTATATATCTCTTTGAACTGAAACTGAAATTTTTTTAAACAAAAATAGGCTATAATACTGTTACAAAATGCTTTGGACTCTCAAAAAATAAACTGCAAACTATTTTTTATCATTTGTGTTGTTTTTTATAATTTTTAATTTGTTTAATTAGTATATAATATATATTTATATATTTAAATTATTTAATTATACTTCGGTTCAACTACGGTTCAATTATGGTTGAACCATTAAATCTTAAATCAGTCCTTTGACTGGTTCAATTATCAGTTCGATTTTCAAAACCTTAATTTAGGGTTTAGAGTTTTTAATTTTAATGCAATATGTACAAATTGAGTTTTAGCGTCTACTTGTTGTAAGTACAAGGATTTGGGTCCAAAAGGAATGTTGCTTGCTGCTCATTCTACTTGCAGGGATCACTTCATGTCCTTTATCAACTACCAATACAACTGAACGAAAACGTTCTCACGATTCCCTTGTTTTCCAGCTCACAGAGCAAGATGAAGTGGTGAACTGTATGTTTGGTATTCAAAATTATAAGAGAAAAAAAAAGGAAAGAAAGTTAAAGATTATCACAGTCCCTTATTTGGTATTTATTTTAAAAGGGAATGGATATGTATTGGATGGTTCAAATTTAGGCAAGTCCCACTTATATGTCATCCCTCCCGTTACCAGCAGATTGAGAGAGAAAGGATCCCTTCTCGTCTGCCATGTTAATATATATATATATATATATATATATATATATATATATATATATCATTTTTTACTTTTTATTTGTTTTGTTGTTTTCTTTTCTTCTTTTTTTTAATAAAATCAATTACAGGAAGTGAAACATTTTTTCTTTCCCATTTAATGATATCAAATAAGATGAGTAATAACTATTCTATTTCTCCATTTTCTTATTTTCTTGAGTAATGATATATATATATATATATTATTTTTACATCATTTTTACACTTAGTTAACAATGAATAAATTTTTAGTTAATATAGTATATCATTTAGTTAATAGGTTTTAATAATCGATTATTTACTAACTTAGTTAATGATGAACAAATTATTAATTAATAAAATATATCATTTAGTTAATAGATTACCAGTTTGTAAGTAATTGATTACTAAACTCATTAACCAAAAAATATACTTTATTAATTAATAACTTTCTCATCATTAACCAAATATAAAAATAATATAAAAAAAACGTACAAAAAATATTTTCCTATATTTTTTTTATTATATTCCTTCCTTTTCCTTTCTCTCTTATCAAAGCCTAAGGTTCAGGCATTGACACTCCAAATGTTCAAAAGTTGAAGATCCTAATGTTCAGAGTTGACGAGGAAGGATGCATATTCTCCACCCAATTTCAGCAAGCTTTTAAAGCCTCAAAGGACTACTGGTAAGTCTTCAAAACTCCAAGGGTTACTGACAAGGCTTGATCCACGCACTTTATCCAGAGCTTTTAAAGATCTCAATTTCAAAGTGCAGACTTAACAAGTACAATCCTATTCCTCCAACGGTTTCTTTCTTGTATCTTCATTTTGTTAATTCTCAAGGCAACAGTAGGCTCTAAAACAAAAGAGGTTCACACATTGGTATCACTAGGGGGGCCACAAGGCAAACTCAACCATTTTTGCATGATCAAGACATGCTATTCTATCAACAGTTTTTGCGTTAAACTAGTCTCCGATTTTTAGGACCATAATGTGTAATTTTGACTTCTTTTTTTTAACAGAGATGTATAATGTCAATATCCAAAACCACAAATGATGAAAAATCGAGTACAATCCTACAGAAGAAAATACACAAATATATCTATCTGTAGCTCAAGTTATTAATTCAAAAATCCTCAAAATCAAAGACGACAAGAACAACAGAACAACACGTTCAATTCAAAAAATAAAAAATAAAAAATGTTAGAATCAATGGAGGGGAATGTCGACATCACCATCAGAAATCTCCTGCTGCAAATCCTTTGGATCCTTGCCATCGACGGTGCAGCCAACGGAAACACAGGTACCGAGAATCTCCTTAACGGTACCAGAAAGGTCCTTGGCCATGGACCTAGGGCGCATGACCCTGGCGACCTCAACGACGTCGTCGAGGGAGATGTTACCGTTATGCTTGATGTTCTTGGTCTTCTTGCGGTCCCTCTCGGGCTCCTTGAGGGCCTTGATGACGAGGGCGGAGGCGGAGACCTTGGCCTGGCGGTTCTGGACGGTGAGTTTGACGGTGACGCGGAGGCCCTTCCAGTCCTTGGCGGTTTCTTCGCCGATTTTCTTGGGGGACAGACCAAGTGGACCGATCTTCGGGGCAAGGGAACTCGCGGCTCCGACCTCGCCGCCGGTAATTAACATATGTATATTTATATTTAGAGAGAGAGAGAGAGATGGTTGAAAAGAACAAAAAATAATAATAATAATAATAAACAAAATGTAAAGTTGATGGGGCACCAATTTTTTTATCCAATGGTATTTTTTAGTTAATATGCTGGAAAGGAAGTTTTGACGTAGTTTAAGGAGAAGAAAAATGACTTTGTGTAATTCGATCACTTGAATTAAGATTTTTGGGCTATACATAATTTAGTTTCGTTTTGGTTTTGGCTATACGTAAATTACTATTATTTTTTTATTTCATAAAATAGACTTATACTATATCTATGGATGTATTAAAAAATTTCATCTGGTATATGATACTCACAAAAAAGTATTTATCAAAGATTCAGCTGTACTTTACCAATATATTTTTAATTGATTTTATTTAAAATATCTTAATATATTTTTAAAATGTAAACTATTTCATTGAATTCCTTATAATGGGTCATTTACCAAAAGTTTATTATGAAATTAATATATCTTGTAATTTATTTGTCATATTAATTTTTTTAAAAAAACTGATAAAATATATATTTTCTATTAGTTTTTTAATATTGTGATTTGGTGGTATTCAAATCAACTTACATGTGCTTATACTAAATTTTATTAGCGCATGTTAGCGTGCTTACACTTATATTGATAGCAATAGCATAACTACATCATGGCAGGTTTTCTAAAATTCTTTTTTTTTTTCTTAATTTCATTTTTTTTTATTATTATTATTATTATTATTATTATTATTATTATTATTATTATTATAAGTTTCCCATTGAGTTGATCCAGTTTAATCTTCATAACTCTTTTGTATTCTCTTTTTACTAAATTAAACGAGTTAGCCCATAAGCCCCTACTCAACTTATGATAATTCATGAATGAAACAGGTCTGATTAGATTTATCAGTGTCTAAGTGAGTTGGCTATTTAAGAACCTTAGCCTCTTGTTTGATACATGAATAATGCTACTTACATAATCTGCACACTGCACTATTTGTAACATAATAATGCCATAAACGGTATAAAGGGAGACAGCATAGTCAAGTTTGATGAGAAACTCCTTCCTACTTTATAACATTGTCTGAGCATTCTTTCCAGCCACCATTATATGAATCTTCCTTGATAGTTGCACCCCATTATTTCCATAATACTAACAATTGGACCATTACTTTTAAGAAAAATTTTAATTTTTAATTCGTATAAACACATTATTAAAAGAATTTAATTATAATAATAATTTTTAAATGGTCAAACTTTTGATGAAGTTACACTACATAATGTAAAAAAAGATTACACAAATAATTAATTAAAATTAAACTCTTTAAGAAATTGTTATCTTTAAGTTCAGTGATTACTACTCACAAGATTTAGAGATGTGTGAATGTGATGTTTGAAAAATTAGTTAAAATAAATTAACCATTTGATCCACAAGTAGCAAGCTAAGTGATAGAGTTACAATAAACTCCAATTGATAAACACGAGTCATTCCCCCCTCCTATAATAAACAAGCCTACAGTTGCCCCCAAATTAATTTGCTATTCTAACGCTAGAAATACTTGCAAAACTTAGTAATACAGTTCACCAATTGGGTAATATAAGCATAGAGATCAAACAAACAGAACAAGATTTTCCTATCTGAATTTCAATTGGCAATCCACAGGTTAACAAGGACTGGTACTTGGTAGTCCCCATATTACCTTTTTTTTGTTTTGGTATTCAAAGTTATAGGATAAGGAAGGTTGTCAAATTTCAAAGTTAAGACAGCTACATGCCTTAACAAGAGCTTTTAATGGTACTAACATATGATTTAACAACAAAAGATTACCAATAAGAATCAAACTCAAAACATTTGGTCAACGCAATTCAGTTCTACTAATTGAGTCAACACTCATTTGCCCCATATTACCTAATTAATAAAAAAATTAAGACCATATCCCTATGTAATGCTAACTATGAACCAACATGAAACCTCACTAGTCCTTTCTCTCATAACTCGCCAATAAACAAAGCATGATAAACTTAATTAAAAATAATAAATAAGGTAACGAAACATTGACCCGAAAAGAGAATGTAAAAAACTAGACAAATACGACGTGATCTTTGGCAACGTACGAAAACATGAGTAATTCAGAGAA
This sequence comes from Styphnolobium japonicum, assembly GCA_023212625.1. Taxonomy (NCBI): domain Eukaryota; kingdom Viridiplantae; phylum Streptophyta; class Magnoliopsida; order Fabales; family Fabaceae; genus Styphnolobium; species Styphnolobium japonicum. The sequence continues at coordinate 11,483,497 of JALBWW010000013.1, forward strand.
GCAGGCATACATATATAAATCACAAAAAGAGAATGATGATATTTGAAAAACAAAAGAAAAGAAAAGATAAAACGAGGGCAAACAGACAGAATTCATTTGACAAAATTATGTTACAGAATTAAGCGACACCTGAGATGTCAATCATATCTACCAAACACCTGCAAAGTTGATATGCAGTAGCCACTTGGAAAGATTTATAATATGCATTATCATATAAAGCAATTTCATTCTGAGTTTCTGTGAGTTCTTGGATGAATGAGTGTCAATGAGGGAGTAGGGTAAATTTTACATCGGACTATTTTTTCTATTTCTATTGATAATACCACACTAACTGAGGATACTACTTAGGCACGAATGCTTCCAGTACATAAGGTACATATTACTCAACCAGACAACTTGAGATACATCAATGTACAGCTACCTAATTAGCATGAAGAGTGATTACTACCAACTGAGTCTGACACACGAGTGAAATAGCGGAAATCAATTCAGTTATGTGAACTTTACAGGAAGGCTGCTGGACTTTCAAGAAGAAAAGGAAGCTTCCATTGCTCGGAAAATTGGAGCTGATTCAAAACTGAAATTCCTAAAGCTCCTGCCAGGCCCCATGTCAAGGGTACGAGGATCAGATTCAGGTTTTGTTCGCTGGCCTTCCATTATCATTAAGCTACTTCCAGTAGAACTGTGCTTTGCGTTCCACATGCAAATTCCTTAACAAAAGTAAGGGCTTGTTAGCAATCATAACTAATCTAAGAATTTACAGTTAGGAAACTCCACAAGGATCAAACTAGAAAATGCATTGAAGTACTCAATTTGAAACAGGTAATATTTATGGAAGCCCATCCACAAATGGTTTTCTTTTTGAATCCCTTGCCTATTGACAAATCCTGCACACTCAATCTGGATGTAGCAAAAAAATTTGCACAACGTTCCAGCTAACTAAATCCAACACATAATGTTGTGCGCCACATCATTGATCCAAAAATTAACTTGGAGTCCAACGTCAGCCAGGAGCTTGACTAACTAAACTTCACCCCATGACCTCTGGCAGTTAAATAAGAACTTTCTTTTTAACTACACTCAGAATGTAGCTATCACCAATAAGATAACTGTTGTTTGTACCTGCCATCATTTGTGAGTAAAAATAGGATTTACCTTTAAGAGGCAAATCAGGCCTTGGAGCTAGAGGAGGTTGATGTGCTGAAATCCATGATTTCAATGATCTGCATTGAGGCACTGAATCTTTTTGAACTTCGACAACAAATGGGACATTCATTCACCGAAACTATCAAAATCATATACAGTTGTACTCACGCCAGGAAAGGGGCCACCATGTAAAGCTTGAGGCCAGTGATCCCTCGAGATATCACTTCATCACTTGCTGGTTGAAGATCACCAAGCCGATGCCATGCAATTTCCTGCATGCAGATAACAAAAAGAATTCTCTCACCATTTTGTTCACCTACAGAAGTTTATATCCCTTTCAGTGTCAATCACATGAAGATAATTTTTTCATGACTTAAGCATAATTTTATCATGGCTTAAGACTAAAGTGCCAAGAAAAACACTTGTGACAAAATTTCTTGTTGGCCACAAAACATGTTCAATCAAAGAGGTGCAAGGATTAAATAATGAAGAGTGCAGACCAAATATAGATCCAAATTTCGAAGTATAGTGAACCAGTATAAATTTACTAATTCAACCATTATTGGCAATAATGTAACACTGGTCGTAATCCTAACAATTCACGAGGGATAAAATAATTAAAAATTATATAGAATGCACATAACTCTATTCAATATCAATTTTTTCAAAAACAATAATTAGCAAATAATATAATTAGAGGTAGAATAAGACTAATTCAATATCCAATTCAATTGAACAGTGTCAACACTTACACAAGACTTGAAAATTTGTTCAGTACAAAATTATTTTGGGCCTTAGAACAAAACTTTACCAAATAAATTAGTGGCGCATTTTCAAATTATGATACTTTATTATTTCATTAGAGTTTTTGAGTTAGTTATTGACAAATAGAAATTTCTCTTTTATCTCCAAAATTATCAATTAGAGTATTTGTATCTTAAACTTATCTTTTTGTTTCACTAGCATCCTGACAAGTGCTCATGCTGTCATGCATATGATAAGAGGCCTTTTTCATTTGTTTAAATATTATAACTAATATTTTTATTTAATAAATTAAAAACTTAAATTTAGATATAATACACTTGCACACAGGTAATAAGATTGTTTCTCTTTCCAACTCTTTTAACAGTCTCCCTCTTTATCCTTTACCATTTTGCAGGATAATTTAAAAGATAATTGTAGGAACTAGTAAGCAGCTCTTTTTTTTTGTGGGATACCTGGGTTGACAGAAGTTATAAAATTTGTCATATTTAATTTTTTTTTACAAAAAAAATCTCATGCGAGAGACCAATTGAGAAGTTCATTTATAGAAGTATTAGAAGCAGGGTTGTTAATAGCGGCTATAGCGCCCGCAATAGCGGTGGAGCGGCGCGGAGCGGCCCCCAAACGCTACAAGACCTTCGTAGCGGAGCGGTGGAGTGGAGCGGCCAATAGCGCCGCTATAGCGGCTAGTCGCGGTAGAAATAGCGGCCATAGCGGCCGCTATACTTATCAGATAGTGAAATCTCTCTGTTGCCCCAACTTAAACATCTGATTGAGGGAGTTTTGTGACTTTTGCCTCCCCACACTCATCGCACCTTTCTAATTGCCCAAATCAAAGCCCATCCTATTTACCAGGCTGAAATTCAGCCTATTCCATGGCTGCATCAGTCTTAGCCACAGTCATATATCATCTCTCCTTATCTCCCCTTTTGAGTTTTGAATATTAATGATGAACACTTTGAGTTTTGGGTATTAATTATGTGAGTATTATAAATTTATAAATTCAGCCTATTCCATTGCATCCGCTATCTTCGGTGTAGCGGCCGCTTCGCGATCCGCTATGCCGCTATAGCATTTTTTGGGGTAGCCGCTCCGCGCCGCGTTCCGCTATTAACAACCTTGATTAGAAGTGGGCACTCACAGGTTAAAAACAATTTAACCAAATAACAATTGGAGAGAAAACTGGCACTCAAATAAGGAAGAATGGAGAAAGTAAGGAGCTAGTTATCTCAACTAATTTTATTTTTTATTTTATGTATTTACATTTATAACCTCATTTCTTTCATTGCTATATTAACAAGCATGCAAATAAAATAAGGAAGAATTTTGGGGACAAAAAGTGCAGAACAGAAAACTACCCAGAGTGCTCTTAATTAATAGTAGCGAGTCACCATGGAAAGTACAAGTGTTATGTCCTTAAATTCCTTGAACCACTATATATATGCAAGATCTTACTGAGAAACCAAAGCAGACCTTGGGCCATATTAAAGAGAGAGGAGGGGGGCATTCCTGAGTTACAAATTTGAATGCCAGTAGATTTATATGGGAGTATATGAAAGGTTCAACGTAAAATTTAGATTCGTCAACCAAAAAGAAAAATTAGATTCCATCAACTCAATTTACTCGAACACCACAATTCCAATGAATTACACAATGTATGTGAGAAAAATTAGGAGGCCAAAATTCTGTCACACTGCATTTTTTTGAAGTTCTATGGTGTATTTGGCTGAAGCAGAATGGCTGCATTTTCAAAGGTGCATCTTTGCCCCTTCATATGTTATGGTGTAGGATTGTGTTTATGACTTCTCTCTAGTGCTCTGCTCATGGCTGTTTCAAGTGAGTTTCCAATTCTGATATGCAGATAGATTCGTTAGGTTTGTTGCTTTTCTGAGCCATTGACTATTTGGTTTCTGTTAGTTTCTCTGTTTTGAAGCATACCTTATCCTCCCCCTAGTTGTACTTTTCTCTCTTCTCCCTAATAAAATTTCTTCTTTTATCCTAAAATAATATATCAGAGAGTTCTAGAAGTATCAATTCCTCTGTAATAATAATTTCAATGTTAAGCAGCTAGGATGATAATAACCTAAAAAATTAAATTCATGAAAAGAATTACATACACTGATCTCCTTTTTGGTAAGTGGGGCAAACGGTGTATCATCCTTCACCCCAGCAATGATATAAAGTCGTACTCTTTGCTGTCCAAAAATAACTTCAATGTATTCATCTTTCTTAAGTAGTTTTGCAACATCAAAACCAGTTTCTTCCATGACCTGCATTTACCACAAACAAGAACAGGTAAGGAAAAGCTAAGGCACTCCTAGTAGACACAAATTAGCCAATTCATAGCCCTTGTAGTTTCCCTGATCTATATATATTTTGTTATGAATGGGTGACATTTTCCTATACCCAAGTCCAAATCAATTAAGCACGCGGAAACGTCGGAAAGAAAGTCATTTATACAGAGAGTGAGAAATCCAAATAAGTTCCTATACCCACAGTCCAAATCAATTAAGCATCTGGAAAGAAAGTCATTTATACAGAGAGAATGAGAACTCCAAAGAAGCACACTTACTTCTCTAATGGCACATGCATGGTCTTCTTCATCTTTGTTCTTTTTACCACGAGGGAAGCTCCAACTTGAACCTTTCCATCCCTTCACTAGCAAGCACTGTCAATAGCAGGCATGTAAGTAAATATGGCTCAACATATCAATAACTTGAACATAGAGGTCAGTGAAAATTTGTGATATACAGAAGCTTAAACATATGGCATATGCCCCTTCTTTAAAAAGGAGACAACAAAAAATTGCAAAATTGCAAGTTTTGAACTCAAATAAACGTAACAGCATTTTCCAATTAAATTTTTTATGTTTTTCTTAGAGATTTAAAGTAAAAATTTCAATTCATAATTGAAGCATTCTACTTCCCTCCTAATAGTACCCTAGATTTCTCCTTCTATAGTATCATTTTCATCTTCAGTAATATGTTTAATAATGCAGAATTTTACACTTTCATTAATGTTCAACTCCTCAATCAATTCAAATACTCACCACATTCACCTAAAGATGGAATTCTCAATATCAATCAGCAAATTGGTGCTGCATGTGTATAAGTTGTGGGGAAATTACTGATCTGCTTATTCTTGCCAAGTGGGTAAGGAGTTATGCAAATCCAGTTTTTCCCCATTTGGTGTTAACTTGTGTCATGCCAACTTCTGTTCAGCTCCATTAGAGTCAGAACTATATGAAAGAAAGGGGGGATGGAGAGTGTAAATCATGATGCCTGGTGGCATTATACAGTGATTTAAAAGGCAAGAAGTTAAGAATTCTCGAAGGGATTGAGAAGCCAACTGAAGTGATGAAGAGAGAGCTCTTTTTTTTCCTTAAATTTTAAATTGCACTTCAGTACAATTGCCTTGTCAAGTGAGAGGATCTTCAGTGGAGATTCTACAGACTATGTCCAACCTCTTGTATTAATGTGTGTTTGGATTAGCTTATTTTGTTTTCAAAAAAGCTTTTTTTTTTTTTCAAAATGCTCAAGAGAGAGCTTTTGACTGAATAAAAAAATTTTAATGCAAAATAAGCTAATCCAGGCATGCAATTATTCTTTGGATTTCTTCACTCAATTATGCTTTTAATTATTGTGTCTTGAACATCCAGTACTTATGTACAATTCAGGAATCCCTCCTTGGCTTCTTTGACAATCACCAGTTGTTCTGGCAACCAACACAGACTATCCTGTTTCTTTCAAGAAAGCTTACCAAATAGAGTTGTGAAAAGTATGTACAACCAAGTTAACAATTGACTTCATATAACAGATGGTGCAAAAGGGAGACTTCATCTTCCCTGTGTAGGAAGGTCTTAAAAAGAAAAGGTTATTGATTTTTCATCCTTGATCACCAATTTTTGGCAGAAGTACTGAAAATTTAAACTGGCCAGAGTTTCTAATCACTTTTGAATAGCCATCAACTGACAACTTTCATCCTGCTAATAGGCCACTATGGTACATAAAAAATTGATTAGAAATTCATAAGATAGATTCTAACCATGTGCATTGCACACTGATTGTAACAACCAATCAATATCATCAAGAGCAAGAAAAAAAATGCGAGAACAAAGTAACATATTCTAGTTCAAAGGAGGCAACCCAATTCCAGATAAGTACCTGCCTCTCTGGCCCTAGAAGGCAAGGCATGCAAATAGATTTGTCTTACTACAGAAAAGCAAATAATTAGTATTGCTGTGAGCATGTATTCTTGGCTTACCCTTTCATAGGTTTCATCCAGAATTATTGCCCCAGTTACAGGAACTCGAAACTTGTAGGAAGTAAAGTCCTTGAATATATCATCGATATGGGCCACATAAGGCTTCAAAACATCACAACTATTGAACACTGCTAAAGATTAAGGAAAACGGCGAAGACTGATAAGATGATGTTGATAGAGAGAGTAGGACAACATATAAAACTAAACTTCCATGATGGCTAGACATTTTTCATCTAAAGCATAGACAACTATGCCTTTATTTAATGTCTTAAATGTACGCCATACATCAGGGATAGCCTTCCTCACCTGGTCACTTGGAAAAAGATGGATCCAATATAAGGTTACTGTGCCCTAATAGTTCGCATCAGTTCAACACTAGATGAAAGGGGCAACTAAAACTTGAGAAGAATAGAATATGTTAAGAGTGTAAAACTTATATTCTGCTCTAGTAAACAGAGAGGACTCAAAACCCAAAAAGATGTAGTACAGGATACATAAAGAAGTGAACTCCTTTAGATTGAATGACTTCAGAGATGGGTTTTTTTCTACAGAATTATCTTCATAAAACCAATGTGCATACTCCACAAGAAACAATATCCTTTCGAATGATTGAAGGTCTTCCTTCGGCACATTTAACACAAATCGACTGCAATATAAACAACATAAAATAGACATTTATGAGACAAATAAAAAATAAATGACATAGGAATACATAATTACACTCACAAATCAAGGGAAGGAAAGGAAGTCACTGCAACTGACTTCAAATGTTACAGAATTAGAAAACACAAAGTATGGAACAACCACAAATGATAAAACTAGATCACTGTATATGTGTGTCAATTATCTCATATCACTAATTGTTGTTTAAAATAAAGAGAACAGAAAAAGAAAAAAAAAAACAGTTTAATGCCGTACTAATTTCAACAAAAAATAAGAACATTTATGGAGCATTTATTTTCATCCCACTAAACCAAACATGAGTTTTCTAAAGTCCAACCAAGAACCTCTGTCTTGCTTCCTTAATAATATGAGGAAGTTGCTAACTGCTAACCCACCGAGCAAATCCAACCTTTGTCGGATCTGCATCCAGCGACCCAGCAGTACAATTTTAAACTTCAATGCAATAAAAGAAGGTCAGCAACTCACTGCATCCCATAGCTCATGCAAACAATTATGCAGTTACAGAACTAAACTTTCTACAAATGAATATCTAGTCACCTAACCAGTTGAACCTTCTCTTCTAAAAATCTCAAATTTTACAGCAGAAAAAAACCTTCAATCTAATTCATGAAGCTTTGTCCACTACCATCTCAAAACTACATTGGTAGAAAGAAATGGTTGAAAACTTCCAATTCTTCATACATTTTATCAAAAACTTAACTTTCATCCACAGTCATCACCGCACACACAGTATGATTTTTCTGGGATTAAAAATTGAAGTCTAGAGTAAAAAAAAAAATTTATTAAAAAAAAAAAAAAGCTCCCAGTGTTGAATACCCATTTTCCTGCATTTTCTGGGAAACCAAACGGTGTACCGAGAAATGGAAAGCACAAACAATGAGTGACAGACCTGCAGAGATCGTCAAGGAGTTCCTGAGGTGGAAGAGCGTTCTTGGACGAAGCACTCGAAGAGCAGTGAAGACTAGACATGGCTTCCAGAGCCCAATTCCAACCCTAAAACCAAAAAATAAATAAATAATCCAAAAAAAGAGAAAAGAAAATCAGCAAATAGGTGAGAAGACTAAGCAATTTTCTTTCACTTTCTCACTGTTTTTCTTCTCAGTTCTCACCGACAAAGGAGCTTCCTTTCAGGACTTGAGGGAGCTGAGAGCAGAGCAGAAAATAACGGCATTCGGTTCTAACCCGAAACCGGATTCTCAATGACAATCTTCTTCGCCGGCTTAAATATTCGAACCGGTTCGGATTACAATCATTTCACCAAGTCAACATCATTGAAATTTGAAAGTGGATGTATTTTAATTTGGAATTTGGATGGATGCGCATATTTTATAATATAAAGTGGTAAGGAATTTATACAATATAAACATTTATTTATATAATAGGTGGTGAATATGTAATAATTTATTTATTTAATTTTTTTTATGAATGATTATTATTTTATTTTATTTTATTTTATTTTATTTAAGTGCAACTCCTTATTTTTGAATTCTAAATTTAATTTTGATATTTATACTTAGTATCAAATAATAATACGCCTTCTGATTATAAATCTTTGAGTGTAGTTTGAGTAATCAAAAATTCAAGGTGTGGAAGGATATATTTATAAAGATATTTTGACACTTAAATAAGATATCTAGCTAATAGAGATATCAAAGCACAATAGTTATAACAAGATGAATCTGAAAGGTTACGCCAGCCTCCTTATATAAAGTCTCCAAAGTTATGAGATATTGAAGTGTGTTTATAAATCTCGCATTATGTATTATTGAAAATTGTTTTTGTTAATGTATTAATGAAGCTTAAGAAATTTTTTATCTGTTCATCCGAATTCCGAACTCTTAGGCCAAACCGTTTGAGCCAAGACATGCTTTGTGACCCATGGTGTAACAATGTTATTATAACATTATAAGAGTTTTTTTTTTTAAAGTTAAATATATTTTCAAGTCAAATTTTCCTCGAGGTTAGTTTTTTGTTTAATTGTTTAATGTATAAATTTTGTTGTTTTTCTGGTATCAAAAAGTTGTCCTATTTAATAGATGTACTAACTCGATGATTTTTTTAATTCCATTTCTCCCCATCAATTATCAAGTTTGACATATTTTATTATGGTCTAGTGTACCATACAAATTTGTCTTAGTCTAAGGTTTGGTCACGGTTAAAAATATAATTAATTAGAAATTAATAATTAATTTATTATTAATTTATTAACTTATATAAAGACTTTAGTAATTATTTTGTACCAATTTTTTTATTTTTATTTAATCAATATTAATTTTTTAATTTTTTTCTCAATTTTTTCTTTTTTTTTCTCTAAATCATAATTCTTAACAATTACTTTAAATATTTTATTTTAAATTTAATTTTTAAAGTAATATATATATTAAAAAAAAGCCAATTAAAAATGGTTCTTATTTCTAACTATATTTTATGAAATTAATTTCTCACTTTTCAAAGGAAGGAAATATCTAATTTACACAAAAACAAGAAAATCATTCCATTACAGACGTCTCAATTTTGTTTAAATTATTTGTGAGCTTTAATGAAAGAAGTAAGTACATGACTTATTTTACTCTGGACCATTAGTTTATTATTTGCAATAATTCTTTGTGAAGCGGTTAACTCTTTCTTAACTATTTGGGTTTACTATCATTGTATTTTCTTAACAGCACGTATATCAATGGAAAGTATTCCCTATTAAAATTCCAAGATTGATTATTTATTTTAAAACCGTTGCCATTTGAAAACGAATATTGAATGAGACTTAATTTAGGATCCTTTCTAATTAGATCATGAAATTAAATATTGTTACACGAGTGTAATTTTATTTAATGAAAACACAAGTCATTTTTATAAATGAAAAATTAATAAAAGAGGAAAACTGTAATAGTAATAATGATAAAAAAAAATGTGGTATTCAATAATGATAATTTTATCTTCTTTTAATAGTGTAATAACAATAAATTCTATTTAATGATAATAGTATCCTTTCTACCAAAAAATTCAATATAGTATCATTTTCAATATTAGTTTAATTTAGACATGTTTCATATTGAAAAATTTGTTGTATAAGAGTCATTGAGTCAATATCCATTTGCAGCATTCACGCATACAATAAAAGAATTTTTTTAAATAAAATGCGCGTCAGGCTAATAAAGCTATAATTAAATAATTCATGTGAGCATTTAGACAAAAAAAATATATAGAAACTCAAATTGAACAAACAAATATTGTGAGAATTATAAAAATAAGTATTTATTCTAATTGGATGTGAAAACTCTAATATATTGTTAAACTAGTCTACCTTCCAAAAAATTCACGGGATTTTTTATTCTCTATTTCTTCTATATTTAGTGTAAGATTTTTTTTTTAATTTTTTTATGGTTGCTTTAAATAATATAATTTTAATTTGATATTTTATATATATTTAATTCTTATATATGCATCCATAAATTTCATGAAGTATTTTTTTACTTTTTGTTTTAATTTTTTTATTACTTTTTTACACTTTCAATAATGAGTCTAATTTTAATTTATTGTCACTGAAAATTTTTTTACAATATTATCAAATCATGTATTGATATATCATTAAATGAATTTAACTCTTTAAATAGTTATTGTCATATTCATACTCATTTATAATATGGTAACATCATTAAATGATAGTATAAAAATATTTTACATTAACAATGAATTAAAATTAAATTCTTTAATAGTACAATTTAAGTTTAATTTTAATCATATAAGTGTAAATTCTTTTCCAATATCACTCAATCATATGTTAGTAAATTGTTAAAAGATTGTGACTTTTAAATAGTTGTTACTAAATTAAAAAAAATTATTGACATAGCAATATATGATTAAGTGATAGTATAAAAAAATTTACATTGACAATAAAAAAGTTAAATCCATATAATTTAACTTAATATTTTTTATTTATTTATATCTCCAATAATTTATTTTTCATTACAAAATTTAATTCTAACACAAAATCATTCTTTAAAAGAATAATAAAATAGACAAATTAAACTACTTTTATATACAACCTACAATTTGTCTTATATATCAAAAAAGCTTGTCGTACATGTGGCGTAGGCGCAACAACTCAAAACGCAAATAAGAAATCAGAAGTTGACAGTTGCAAAAACAAATTTTGGCAAGGAAGAAGAATGAAGGAGGGATGCGAGAGAGAAGATTTAGGCGGGAATAATTTTAGTGGAATTGTAATCAGAGATTGTCATGTGGCATTAGTGGCAGTTCTTTTATTAATTTATTCTAATTGGATGTGAAAACTCTAATATATTGTTAAATTTATTTATAAATGACAGATAAATTAAGTACCCTCTCTTATCCAAGTACAAAATTGCATCCACCTCATTTTTTAAGATTTTTGACCTTGCAGAATTGCTTTTAGCCATTACCAAACTTCATCTCGTTTTGGCTCCTTTCACTGTAAATAAGTTTGCACGTCCAATGACATATGTCTGAATCCCTTAATACCCAAACAGTATTGGTCTGGTACATATACTTTTCAGCAAACTTGGTAGGCACATTGTAAGCAACAGAACAAAATAGTAAAAAATATAATAGATTTATTACCAAAAAAAAATATAGATGTGAATTATAATTTTAAACAATAAATCTATTTCAAAACGTAATAGTATTATAAAATAATTAAGAAGTTTATACTCAATTGATAAATCTCATCAATTGGCTTCCACTTGATATTTATTTGGTAGGGCTATCAAACGGGTCAGGTCGGCTTGTTTAAGTTTGCTCGTGATGGGCCGTGAGTTAAATGGGTCATGTCAAAATTGCTAGCATTTAAATGGATTGTAAATAAGCTAGCCCGACTTACCTTGCATCAACTCGTGAGTTTAAACGGGTCGGGCCGTGAAACTTTTTTTCTCTCTTTTTTTATTTGTAAACTTTGAAACAAAATTAAATTTAATAAAAATTTTAAATTTAATAATATCAAATCAAATATTACATTTCATAGATAGAATATTGATTACTTCAATCTCATTTAAAGGGTTAAAGAGAGAATTCAAACAAATAAATAATATAAACTTATGAAATTTGACAAATGTATTTGTATGTGGAATTGTGTCACTGCTAGCCTATAAAGTACGTTCATTTTATATCTGTACTTGAGAAAAGAGTATTTAATTAGTTTTTAATTTTTTAAATTGAATTTTTTTGTTGGTACAAACAAATTGAAATTTAAAAAAAAAAGGTTATGTGAGTGGCCTGCGAATCCCGCTGGTTAAATGAGTCGATTCAAAATTACTTACATTTTTATGAGTCACTAATTATGGAGCCCGACTTACATAATTTATGCGGATAAATAGTTGGTCTGACGAATTTAGGCCGTTTTGACGGCCTTACTATTTGATCAGTACAACATATGATGGATTAGGAGGCAATGGGATTTGTTGACCACCATTATCCTTATGTTAAAGCAAGAATCTCTTAAATACTTCAACATTAGAGTCACCCAATCAAACAATCGATAGTGGCTCTGTAAATCTCTCTATCCAGAAATTAAATAACCCCAAGAACCAACTGTTATGAATTTTAGTTCAAAAAAATTGCATCTAGGATCGGTGAGTAAAACCAATGATTGTGTTCAAGTACGAAAATAGTAACATGTTTGATTTGACTTTTAGAAATTCTCAAACCATGATTTGAGAAAAAATTTGTCTTTTGATGCTTTTGCTCAAATCATGATTTTGAAGTTCTAAAAGCTAAACTAAACATACACTAGGTAATGAATTCGTACCGAACTTCTCCATAATACTGTTATGAGGGAAACAAATTGAATAAATATTATAAGAATGTAAATACTTAATTAACAAAAATTTAAAGAAAAATTGGATTGATAAGGATTAGATAAATTGCCTATGTCAATCATTGACAAATGGTAATGGTTGTGCCTATACTACCATTAGGGTTTTTGCTAAATCCGTCCATATTATGCCTTTTGAATTTATTACAATAATTTATTGGGCATGACACATTTCATATTATGCCATTTGTAAAAATTTTGTTGAAGGATAGGTGTCACACTGTCACTGAATTATTTCATAAGAAATTTTTCTCAAGTAAAATATTACATAAATATGCATAATTTGTTTTTGCAATTGAGATGCTTTAAGCACCTATGCAATGCACGGGTCTATAATTATTAATATATAACATCCAAAATACCAATATATATATATATATATATATATATATAACATCCAAAACATATAATGAGGAGATTGTGTGACAGCAACGAAGAAATTCCACACGACAACTTATTTTTCATATCAGATCCTTAGCACATGAATGAGTATCATTGAGTTTATAACTAAATGAATTCTGACATTTGTGACACATAATGAGGAGGCTGCGTGACAGTAACGAGAAGGTCCCACGTGACAATTTATTCTTCATATCATATCCTTAGTACATGAATGAGTATCATTTTGAGTTTATAACTAAATGAATTTTGACATTTGTGCAAATTATATTTGATTTATATATTTGTCCTTATGCATGGATTTGTAATGAGAACTACATATACTATTCATCTTCTCTTTTAAAAGGTTAGAGGTCTTATAAAAGGTTAGAAATGCATGGATTTGTAATGAGAATTACATACACTATTAATCTTCTCTTTTAAAAGGTTAGAGGTCTTTTAAAAGGTTAGAGACACCTGTACAATGCGCAAGTTTACAACTAGTATGAATTATTATTGTACATAGTGTGTCTAATTTTATTTAATCATTCTTCAAGGGAGTTTTTTTTTTCACAAAAAAGTATTTTTTAATCATTGTATAATTTTTTTTAGTGAATTAAATTTTAGGGAGAGAGGACGTAACTATAACAATTTTTTTTTCAATAAAAACTTTTTTTCTTCTCATTTCTACAATATTAAAATTATTTTAGTATTATTTTCAATATTAAGATTAGACAATACGTTTAAATGGTCATCGAACTTCTAACCCCCTATTAATTGCATAAATTATAAGCTAGCCCAACATAATCTTCAAAATATGATTAAAACTTTTGCTAACAAATACCCCAGCCAACTGGTTGAGAATAACAAATGTTTTGACTCACACAAAAGCAAACGTAGCAAATGAATACACAATTTCACATTATTTTTCTTAACTAATATTTTTTAAATTTAAAAAACACAAAATAATTCTCCGCCGTTGACTTGTGTATATATTCTTCCTAGTTTTTTTTAAATTTATTAATTTCTTTTATAATTATATATACCAGCTGAATTCCTAAGCTATTCATTATCAAAACATAGTAGATTTATTTAAAATATTTTTTTTGCTGTCCTTGTTTAAAATATGTTTTACGAGTGTGGATAAGTGAAGTTAAGGTTTTTTTTTTTAAAAAAATTCTCTCATTGTTAATGAAAGTAAAACTTAATCCTATCATTTACTAAATAACTAGTTTTATTACTTGCTTGATGCAAGAATTTGTTATATTAGATGTGAAAATATTTTTTTAATTATAATATGTTGTTTATTTTAATATTTTTTCTTAGAAACATTTAATCAAATTTATGCAAAAAAAATTACTTAATCACTTTATAATTTTATTATCTAAAATAAAAATATAAAAAACTCATAAAAATTAATTTTACCATGAAGTATTTTATATATCTAGTGTCTAGCAATATTTTAAAAAAATAAAATAATAAGTATAAAAATATAAAACTTGAAATATTTGATTACGGTTAAAAATATTTTAAATTAAACATTTATTAGAGTATTTGTTCATTATAATAGATAAATAAGTATAATTATATTTATTTAATTTAAAAATTATTAACAATTTGAATATGTTATAATATATGATCTTTATTAATCACATATTAATAGGTAAGTAAGTAATTGATATTTAAATTAATATAAAATTTAAAAGGTTAGAGTAATTAAATTTGTCACTTAAATAAAATAAAATCAAATATAATTAAAATTTGAATTAAATTTGGATTTTTTAAAACAAATTTTAGATACATGAAAAATAAGGCTATATCAAAAGTGTAAAAAATTAAAGAGAAAGAACTCATATGTCTCATCCACATAACATTGACCTTACTTATATAGATTGTGTTTTATATGATAGTATATAGATAAATATATATTTATCAATTAAAAAATTATAAAAATTAAATATATAATAATAATAATAATTATTATTATTATTGAATATCTAGCCATACCAGGACTAGTGGAGGTCCCATTACTGGGTGAGGCCTATGAAATCTTGATAGAAGACCTAAGGGAAGGGGGAGGAAATAATGAAAGAGTGTATTGATGGTCGATTCCTTTCACTCTCCTTAATAACAAAGTTTCCTATCAATTGAGCTAAGGTTGATGGGCATAATTATTATTAGGCTAAAATGTAAGAAACACTCTTCAACTATAAGTTATGTACAGACTTCCTTGTGGTTTAAAGCTTCCCAACTCAACACCTTGAACTCCCCTAAACGTGTACGGAAACTCTTTTGTTAAGTTTCCATCCAATCTCCTAATAGCTAGTGACTTACGTAGGAGATTGGATGATCCAATGTTCGTCTCTCACCGACCAACAAATCCATTTCTCATTTCATCTACCCACTAAGCATGATGTGTCTCATCGTTATTGGGTCAGAGCAGGGTGTGGCCACACTCCGCTCGGACCTCACCACACTTGGCCATACACCCCTAACGGCTAGCCACTCATGTGGTGTGTCTGATTGTGTGTGTCTGAGCGGGGGTGTGATCCGAGCGTGGTGTAACCAAGCATGATGTAGCTAATTGTGGTGTGGTTGAGCGAGGTATGGCCAAGTGGGGATGTAGCTGAGCGTGATTGGACACACAAATTAAACACACTTCGTGAGTGACTAACTCTTTGGAGATTGGATAGAAACTTAATAGAAAGGTTTCCGTACACGTTTATGGGAGTTCAAAGTGTCGAGTTGAGAAGTTTTAAACCATAGAAGGTTCTTTGATATAACCTATAATTGAAAGGAATTCCTTAAATTTTAACCTTATTATTATTATTGTATATACTCATTTTTACATGCCCACAAGTGAATTATCAATTTATAAATTTCAACGTATTTTGTACAAAAAATATATGAGGTATGTGAAGCATTTTTCATATTGTCAGGTGAGACGTGTTGCATGTTCTCTCTTCTTCCTAAATTTTGTTCACACAAAAAAGTTGTTAAAATAAAACATATGAGGATAAATCACACAATTTCGAAAATCATGTAACTCACATTTATATCTATCTTTATCTTTTGAGAGATTTTTAAGTACACTCAGGTGTAACATAATACTTTTACACAGTATTATTAACTGTATGCAATGTGAACTAATTTTAATAATAATCATGGTTAATTTGTTAATGTATAAAAATAATGACAGATAATGTATAATAACAGGTAAAGGTGGCCTCACATAGGTGATCTAGCACATACTTAAAGTTACAACATAACAATTATTTTAACTACGAAGTATGATACAATTATCAAATTAAATTTTATTAGAGTAAAATTTATGTACACAAATTTAATTTGAATTTTAATAAAAATATCTTATAATCGGATTAAGACTCCATTTGAATAGGCTTATATATAGTTTATTTGGACTTATCTACTACAATAATTATAAGTATTTAAAAAATATTTTTATTCTGTTTGGATCAACTTATTAAAACAGCATATAAATCCTTATAAACTATTTTGAGTTTATTTTCATAAGTTAAAAATTTAAACTTATGTTTATAAGTTTTTAGGAAAACTAAAAATACTTTATGTGTTAGTTATTTTTATAATAATTTTTGACAAAATTAATCTTAAAAGATTAATACAATTTATAATATTTTTTTTAAATGTTCAATATTTATTTCAAAAATTTTATAAAAAATACTTCTTAAAATATTTATTAAAATATTATTTAATTTATTTTAAACATCAATTATATTTTTTTAATAAATATTTATATAAACTATTTAGGTGACTAGAGCCTCTCAGGATTCGTCCAAATAAATAAATAAAATTTTAAAAAGGTTTTACATGAGAATTTTTCATCTCTTGAAGTGCAGGACCCTAACCATAGAAAACACATCATTCGATACTCAGTACTAGTGTCTCGGTCAAACTACCTACATGCGAGTTCCGCTTTCTCAAAGCTCAACCATCGACGACAAATCAAGGCACCCACTTTCACTTGTTCTTCATCCATATCATTCAATTTACTTCCCTCCAATTCACTGCTCAGATACATAGACACAGGTTCTCTCTCAAATCATATTTTCTATCCTTCTGCAGCTTCATAACGCTATAAATTATGTTCCTTCTTGCCACTTTAATTGCTTAATTCGTTGACTAATAATGGATTTGTTTAATTTGGATTTGGAAATATATGTATATATATATGTGTGTGTATATATATATGTGTGTGTGTGTGCGTGTGTGTGTGTATATATATATATATATATATATGGGGTCAAGTTTTCACTTGTTTGGGGTTGTTCAATTGGATAATCTCATTCGCATAAAATTTGCATTCTGGGTTGTTAGCAAAACTTGTTTTTTCTTGTGTAATTTGGCTTAATTTGTGAACCCCATTTGATATTTTTTTCCATTGATCGATGAATAGGTATTATTATTCCCCACCCTAGTTTTCTTTTGTGGGTAGCTGTTGTATTGTACCATGGCATTGATAATTTGGCACTTGTTTTTCCCTCTCTTGAGCAGCTGCTTGGTCACTAGAATTTGCTCAAAATGCGACGGAGGCATGAAACTTCTTCAGCAACATCTAAAGGGTCAAGCAGTAATGAAGCAAGTGACAAGCCTACTGGTGGTGCAGAAATCCCCACCAATGTTCATGTTCATGTTGGAAACCCAAGGAGGTCTTCATTTGTGTGGCTGGCTTTGTTCCTGATTATCACTTATTGCTGTTCAGCCATTTATGATTACCAGTTTCAGAGCATGCCTGTGCCTCTTACTGCAGAACAGGCTGGCAAGAGGGGTTTCTCAGAGATTGAAGCATTCAAGCATGTCAAGGCCTTGACTGAGGTGGGCCCTCATCCTGTTGGTTCTGAAGCTCTGCATCTTGCCCTGCAGGTTGGGTCCTCAACCAGTCAATATTTTTTTTCCCAATAGTTTTGTTGCATTCTTCCCGAGTCCATGTTATTTTTTGTGTTGATTTGGAAAGTTCACATATAGTTTTCTCTTGTTTTTTGTAATTTACGAAGGCAAGATTATTGAACTTATTAAGTGTGTAGATATTCTTGTTTTTCATTGATTCTTTGGGTCACAAGCATCATGAGTAAGATGCAGTGGACTACATGGAGTGTTTCTTCCAAAGGAAATAGATAAGAGGAAAGCTATCAATTGATTCATTGTTCCTTGCTGGGCTTGTTATGCTGTAATGAAACTGTCTCAAGCATGAATCTAGATATGCATATATTCTGGAAGTAAACATCCTTTATGCAGAATTTTTGACTTCATAATAGTAAATTATTATGTGCGTGAATTGCGGTGCAAGTATCAGGACATTTAGATCACTTGGCTCATATTATATGTGAAATGTGAAAAACAAAATAATTTGTGGAACCTGTTGATAACTTGTCTATTAATTATCATCTTTATATAAGAAAAATATGATTTAAGAATGTTTATGAACGTGATAAGAGAAATATATCTTATGTTTTGACCTGTTTGTATCTTATGTTTTGTTTAGTAGTTGTATCTTAGTTGTATTTTCCTCCTTCTGTTTATAAGGGGGTGTGTTAGAGGTATGATTAATCTGTTAGTTTGGTTCTGTTAGTTTGTTTCTCTGCTGAGTCAGCAGAGAGTCAGCAGAGTTAGTTAGTTTGTTATTAGTCAGTTAGTTGGTTGTATCTTATGTTTTGTTTAGTAGTTGTATCTTATTTGTATTTTCCTCCTTCTGTTTATAAGGGGGTGTGTTAGAGGTATGATTAATCTGTTAGTTTGTTTCTCTGCTGAGTCAGCAGAGAGTCAGCAGAGTTAGTTAGTTTGTTATTAGTCAGTTAGTTGGTTGTTAATCAGTTAAGCGTTATTGTATCTTATACTCTGCCCTTGCTATTATAAATAGCAAGCTCAGAATATATTCTTATCTACACCTTCTGTATTATTACATTGTTAAAGGGACTAATGCTGGGGTCTCTTTGTTTCAAGTTCAGTTGGAGTTGATACTTAAATTCTCACGTCATGTTATTCTTTGATATCTTATCAAATATAGCTAGGACATTTTTCTATTGTGATTCAGACTTTTTAAGCTACCTCATGTTTGGTTTACTTAAAAGCAAATGGACTTGTAAATTGATCTGAACTGTATTACTACAAACATTCTGGGCTAGTATGAGTCAGAAGCTTGAAATATATACTATGCCATTGCAAATGCCAATTGTTAGAATTAATCACATGTTGAATACTAGTCAACACTAGTTAATAAGCTAGCTCATTTAGCACATGTTAATTGTGTAGTCAAATCTCATTATTATAGTATAGTTATTTCCTAGGCTTGTATAGGCTATCAATAAGTCCTTTGAGTGGTCCTAGGATGATTGTAATCACCCTATAAATAGGGTGTAGTTTTCAGCCTAGTAACACATACAATCGATATAATTACATTTTCTCCCTAATTCTCTCTCTTTCAACATGGTATCAGAGCCATGGTATCCACCTTGAGGATACTTCCTCCTTTCTGCTGTATTGAGTTCCTGTGGAACTCCGTTGTATAAACTTTCCACTGTTTTTCTCTGTCTTCTATAAGTCATAATCCTTACTACTGGTTGTGACCTAGGGTCACATTCTATACCTTGGACAGCCAACCATGGGCTTCCGGTCTGCATTCTCTATTTTGTGCATTTTCCCTTCCTATGCAACCACAGAAAGCTTATTCTTCTTTTGGGTCCTGGTTGCTGTTGCTTATGAAGCCTAATTTTCTCTTCTGCTGGGAGTGATTCTAGTGAGGTGTGGCAGTTACTCTAGTCCACCACAGATTTGGGTAAGTGGTTGTCTACCGCCCACCCTTCTTTCTTCTGCTCCTCTGATTTGGGCAGCATGGCTGCTAGAGGCTGGGTGCAAGGAATGGAGCACCTGTGCTGTAGTGCGTATGAACTTGCACACGTATTCTGATTTCTGGGGCAGCCGGCTGCGTTTTCTGTGTTAATCAGAGATGGTTCAAATTCTGTTTTCCTTGTCTTTGGATTCTATCTTGGCCTCAGGCGGTTCAGATTTGGTGCGTCCTGTGATCTATTTGGGTGGAATTTTGTTACTGGGGTTGGTTTCCATTGTTAGGTGCTTTTGTTGTTTTGGTGTGGATTCTCATGTTCTGTGTTTAGGCAGCCAACTATGGGTTGCTGTTCTGCATTTCTCTCCTTGTGTTGTGCTGTGAGTCTGGTGATGGACGCTATGATTGCTTCTGTGAGCAGCGTTGTGGATTGAAGACTTTGGCAGTAGTAGAGACCCCATTTGTTTTACTAGGTAGTATGAGACTGACCCAGTATTTGGAGACCGGTTTAGAGGTCGAGGGGGCCACTGAGGAGAATGGTCGAAGACTTCAGAAACTGTGTCGTTTGCTTGGGATATGTGCCGAGGGGAAGCTGGAAGAATGTCAAGGGGGCCATTAAGGAGAAAGGTCGAAGACTTCTAAGAGCTATCTGCTAAGGACGTCGCCAAGATTTTGTGATTAAGGGGGAGTACTCATTGCCTAAGTTCTTTGTTTGAGTTGTTGAGATGGGCTGAGTTGTTTTAGCTCTTGGTGTTTTTTATATTTGTTTGTGGGCTTATTTGTAACAAGCTAAGAGCTGAGTAAGCCCTAACTTGAGGGGGAGTGTTAGAATTAATCCAATGTTGAATACTAATCAACACTGTAGTTAATAAGCTAGCACATTTAGCACATGGTAATTGTGTAGTCAAATGTCATTATTATAGTATAGTTTTTCGTAGGCTTTTATAGGCTATTAATAAGTCCTTTGAGTGGCCCTAGGATGATTGTAATCACCCTAAAAATAGGGTGCGGTGTTCAGCCTAGTAACACATACAATTGATACAATTACATTTTCTCCCTAATTCTCTCTCTTTCAACAGGAATGATATCTACTTCCATTACTTAAGTTACTGCCTTTAGTTTCAGTATAGTATCTCGCTCATGATCTGGCTCACTCTGACTGGAATTGGATAACATTATGCTTCCCTTCTCTTTTTTTCTCTTATTTGTAATTGATAATTTGATTTCTTCAATAATTTTACTTGGTGACCAAAGGGAGTAACAACAAGCTATTCAACATTGTGGTCATTTATTAGTCCATTCTTTGTTAATGGTACATTTCTTTTAACATGCTTCCAACTGCAGTATGTTTTGACAACATGTCAAACTATTAACAAAACAGCTCATTGGGAGGTGGATGTTGAAGTGGATCTTTTTCATGTAAAGTCTGGTGCAAATCGTCTGGGCAGTGGCTTATTTATGGGGAAAACACTTGTTTATTCGGATCTGAATCATGTCGTAGTAAGAATCTTGCCAAGATATGTATCTGAAGCAAGAGAGAATTCTATTCTGGTCTCTTCTCATATTGATACTGTTTTTTCAACGTATGTTTTCTTCATCTGTTTGCTCCCATACTTCTGTTTTAAGCAATCATTATTTTGTCTTAGTTTTTAGTATTATATTTACAGATTATTGGGATGCATTTATCATTGTGACCCAACTTACTGACATAAACATGTTGTGTGTGTGTGTGTGTGTCTGTAATTATGTCTATTTATGATAGACCACTTGTAGAGTGCTATATGTTTTGTGAAAATTCACATTTTTCTCCATCCTGCATGAGGGTGGGAAATGGATTCATAGTGGGGAATATTCTTGGAGCCCTGATTTTCAAGGAGAAAGATTACAAATATTACACATAATCTTGTGTGTGTTGGTGTGTTTGAATGTCCTCAAATTAGTGGCTCTAAACAGAGGAACGTTCAGTTCTTTGATCAGTAAGAGAAGGACAATAAGACATTACTTCCTGCTATAACATTGAGAAACTAATGTACTGGATGGCAATTGCAAGAATAAAGTTGATGAAATAGGAGTACTCTTAAATATTTACCAAATATATAGGTACCACAATTTGGTCAAGACAAACCTTGATGTCAGATGCAGTATGGTGCTGATAATGGATCTTATTTATTTATTTTATGAGATTCTCACACCTGACACCCCTCATGTAAAGTGTAGTTAATTAGCATGCAACATGTAACTTGTATCACTGTTGGCGATGTTACTCCACAGTCCACACTTAAAATTTTGGGTTTAATAAAAATTTTGGGTTTAATAAAATGGATTATAAAGCTTTTGCTTGTACATTTAGCAATGCATTAAAAGAAAATAATGATTTGTTGAGAGGCTGCACTAAGGCGGCTTGTGGTGCTGCTCCTTCTAGTTTGATGTGGTATTTGTGACTTGCATTCTATGTACCAAAAAACAAATTATATACTTTAGAAAAACCTTATGAATTTCATTATTTTTTCCATTGAACAACAGAATGACATACCTTTCTGTACAGGAACTAATAAATTGAAATTGTAATATGTTTACATTGTAAATTTGGTGGATTTTTATGATATGATTGAACATTGAACTGATATCTCATTTCTTACAGGCTAATCTGTATTTTTTGGCTTTACTAATAATAATAATAATAATAATAATAATTATTCTTTTTATAATTGAGTCACATGAACTCACATCACAACTTCTGTTTAAAAATGAAAAAACTGATTCTAATAATATACAACAACAACAACAACAACAACAAAAGCCTTTTCCCACTAGGTGGGGTTGGCTACAACGACGCCATTGTGCTCTGTCAACAATGAAATCGTCTATTCATGTCATAAGGATCCAACAAAGTTTTACGTGGCTGTCAACTCCCTAACACAACCCTCCTCTTTTATTCGGAGACTATGTAAAGAACATTGGCAGAGTTATTCTGAATAATATCACCATGCAAAAATTTTCAATTCTTACTTTGATATGCTGATTTCATTTGTGTTGTGCTTGTTAAAGTTAAGTGTCTATTCATGTCTGTGGTGCACAATATGTAATAGGTTCATTGGTTGTTAAATAAGAGTTTAGTTTTGATCCATTGTCAATAGACAACTTTTTTACACTACCATCCAAGTATTTGTTGCCACATTAGAGGTCAAATTCTTTCAATGATCTGGCAACACATGATTGGATGATAGTGTAAAAAAAAATTACACTTACAGTGGATCAAAATTAAGCTCATTAAATAATAATGTTGTGACAGTTGGAGCATATTGGTCCTAGAAGGAAACTTGAGGAATGACATTGTTCTAATTGGAAAGCATAGTAAGGAAATCAAAAATAATTCAAAGTCATAGTGAGAAATATTTATAATCTCAAGCTTTTCTAGGAATATTATTTTATACAAATATTTTCATCAGCCCTTCCTTATGGTACTTGTTGCTCTGTGTCTGAAATTCCATACAAGCATGTAAAGGGACAGCTTTGAATATTTTGCTTTTTCCATATTTGATGATTTGAAGTTTTCCAGTTAGTTAAAGACATGGTATTATTTGCTGCTAAAGATGTAGCATTGGTTTAACAGAGAAGGGGCTGGAGATTGCAGTTCATGTGTAGGTGTTATGCTGGAACTTGCTCGTGGAATTTCTCAGTGGGCTCATGGATTGAAGAAAGCTGTTATATTCTTATTTAATACTGGTGAGGAGGAGGGTCTTAATGGTGCTCACAGCTTCATAACCCAGGTCTAGAATTATTTGTTAATGCATCCTTAAATTAATTAATTAATTTTTTTATTTGCTTCTCTTCTGGTTTAAAGACTAATTTTTTACTGTCTTATAAGAGTGATGTTGGGATTAGAAGAAATCTAAATTATAAAGATTTAAGGACAAATTTATTGGAAAGCAGTTTATGGACTATAACTCAATTTTCAATTGAGCCTGTTGGAAATGATAACAGAAAATGTAGACTTGACTCGACTATTGACCTGACTTGGAAAGGAAGAGACCTTCCACTTTTTCTTGTTTAGTCAAGTACAATAACTTTATAAAATTTAAAACTTTAAGTCCTTTATTTAACACCATTAAAAAAGATGCACGTGGAAATAACAACTTAAAAACTCAAAGTCCTTTATTTAGGAGGATTTCTTCTTCTCCTCCTCCTAGATGTACATTCTTTTGTTTCTTGATTTCTTCCTAATAATATATTCTTCTTTTATAGAAACACAAACAGATATGAATTATTGACACATTATCTACCTCATCCATACGACACGGATCATACATCAACAGTGCTACTATTTTTTATTTTAATGTGATTTTATTTTAGTTTTCTAATACTTGTGACAAAGATATATCTGAAGTTAATGACAAATATATTATTTTAATTAAGTTCATATTAAGATTTGAGGCTCATTGCATTCTTATTCTTAGTTTAAAAGTTATAATTTGAAATTCCAAAAAAAAAACATGAAATTTTGAAATACAATGCAGAATAAATTACATATTAAATTTTTTTAAACCATTTTATGTAATATAAAAAAAAATTATGAAAAAATTGATATTAAATTTATTGAAGAATTGTCACTATCCTTTGAAAATAATTTCTAAAATTTATTTTCAAGAGAAGTAAGCATCTGTAAAAGTTTTTTTTAAAAATGTTTTAAAAGCATGCAAAACGTGTCTTATCATTTTCATTTATAAGTAATACATATAAAATAAACAAGAAATTTTAAAAAATACAAAATATTATTATTGAATATTCTGATTTATTTTCCACATCATATGCATATGTCTGTAATTACAGTAGTTTTTATATCTCGAATGTTTATCTATTAGAGAGTATGGTTCATCTGTTAATATCAAACTATAATTGAACCAGTGTTTTTCTTGCTTACATACATGTTTTGATGATTCAATTCTCTGTATTAGTAGTATTGCAATTTTCCTACAAATAATACCTAACCTAGAATGCATTTCTGTGTATTTATTTGTTAATAAGTTTCGACCTTTATTGGGAAGGCTAGGTTTGGTGGGTGGTTTATCGAGGCTGGGTTTGCAAAGATATTGTCATTATGAATTTGCACATGCATGAAGAGAGCACAAGCTATCGATGTGGAAATTAAATATTGTTTCAGGTTTAAAGAGGCTTATGGCAATGCACAATCTATGCTACTATTTGATGCATTTGGTGCATGTTGAAATTCTAGATTTAGGTAGAAAAGATGGAAAAGGGAGAAAGATGGCTGACAATGTGATATAAGATTGATATTAGATGTTATACAATAATACCTAACCTAATAGGCCTATTTATATTAATAATTATGTAAAGTACAAGCCCAAGCCCAAGCCCAAGCCCACTAACCTAATAGTACTACTAGTACAAGCCCAAGCCCAAGCCCAAGCCCACTAACCTAATAGTACTACTAGTACAAGCCCAAGCCCACTAACAATAAGACGAATAACCTAATAACCCAAATATTTTGAAACTCCCCCTCTAGCTAAGCTTATTAGCTTGTTACAAGTAGCAAACCCACAAATAGAAAACAAAGAACACCAAGATGTAAAACAACTCAGCCTATCTCAACCAAAAAACTTAGGCAACTAGTACTCCCCTTGAATAACAAAACCTTGGCAACGTCCTTGGAAGACAGCTCCTAGAAGTCTTTGACCTTTCTCCTGGCCCTCTTGACCTTCCAGCTTCTCCTCGGCTCACGTCTCAAGCAAATGAGATAGTTTTACTCGTCAGTGGCCCCCTCGACCATCAAACTGATCTCCAAACACTGGGTTGGTCTCATACCACCCAACAATACAAAAGGGCCTTTACTAGTTTCCAAAGTCTTCAATCCACAAACACAATAAAAAAGTTGCGAAGATGACAAACATGAAACAGTAAACGCCTAAGGCAGAAACATGTGTGACATTCAAATCATCACTCCCATACCAGAAACAATATCTTTAATAGCAGAACTATACGGAATCACAGTTGGCCTTCGACCATGCTGGAATCACCACCAGCAGACACAGCTCTGGAATTTCCACCAGCTGTCACAAGCGCAGCCGGCCCACCGGCCAGCACAAACATTGCCTGAAAACTCCACTGGCCTTCACAAAAAGCACAAACTGGTTGTTGTAGAACCTGTCGCGGCTCAAATGCATGAGCCATGTGTGTTGTGCGTCTTTTTGACTCACCCATACATTGCAACATTGTCAGGAAGCCAACAACAGAAACACAAGAAAAACAGAACTCAAACATATCACAGATAAGAAAAGAGGGAAAAGTAGCCTGGAACAGAATTCACTGGAGCATTGGCCAACTGCAACTATTCACTGTCGGCGTCAACTCACCTTTCGGTCTTCGGTCCCTGTCGCTCCCAAATGTGGCACCACTGGCTACCTAAATGATCTATAACACAAAAAGCGCATCTTGCAAATGGAGAACTAGAAACTTGCCGGAATCTTCTCCTCGGCAACGATGAGCCTCGCTGGTCCTCCTTAGATGCTAGTCGTCCTTAATCAGCCTGTCAACTTCGGCGACAACCTCTGGGTCGCCTGAAAAACTTAAAGTTTGAAACGTGACCTTTTGAATTTGACTTAGAGATTCAAACAAAGATGAAGAAGGAATATACAAACAAGTTCGATAGAACTCATCACAGCGAAAAGGAGAGACCCTCCTCAAGGTGGTTGGTAACGCTTTGATACCATGTTGAAATTTTTAGGTTTAGGTAGAAAAGATGGAAAAGGAAGAAAGATGACTAACAATGTGATGTGAGATTGATATTAGATGTTATACAATACCCTAACCTAATAGGCCGATTTATACTAATAATTAGGTCAAGTACTAGTACTACTAGTACAAGCCCAAGCCCACTAACCATAAGACAAATAACCTAATAACCCTAATATCTTAACAAAGCATAATGCTCATATTTTTAAGGAGGTTTCTTTGGGACAACAGCTGATTTGGGATAAGATTAGACGTTTGGTTTCTATTTGGCATAATGCACATGGTCTATTTAAGGGGGTTTCCCTAACAGATATGCTGAGGATTGGGCAGCATTGCTCCATTGGTGTTTTCTACTCTCATTTGTTGTTTTTGCTTTCCTTTTTCGTTAAGGAGGATCACTTATCCTCCAAATTCTTTGTAATTTTCTTCTTTTATCGAAATAATAAATGTTTTAGGTTAAATCTTTAGGATGCATGCTTAGATAAGATGTGATTTGTTGTAGTTGTCGATCTACTGCATTCCTTCTCCTTTGCGGGATTTGGACTTCCTGCATTAAAGGATAGATGCTAACAACAAATTGTCCTTTCTAGAATGATGTCCGAAGTGTGTTCTTTTATTCTTTTTTGGTTATCTGTTAGAATTTGAAGTTGCTCTCCACCTGTTCTAGAAGTTGGAATGAATTAACTTTCCTTTTTGGTATCTGAAGCACAAATATTATAAAATAATCCTTACTTTATCTTACCAGTAAAAGAAATTTGTTAATGCAGCATCCTTGGAGTAAATCTGTTCGTATGGCTATTGATCTGGAGGCCATGGGCATTGGAGGGAAGTCTAGTATTTTTCAGGTCTGGTTATTGATCACAATTTAATTATAATGAAATTTAGATTTCCATTATTTGCAAATTGCTTCTGTGCTTTTTCTCATTGAAACAGATTGGGTGTAGATCACATGTTAATGGTGTCATAGTTGTTTCAGTTGGATCACAGTGAAGAGTAATATTTTACCTGCAAGTCCTTTATATCAAAATCTTCAACTATTTAAGATTTAAATCAAATTTTACTGCATGAACTGCACAGGAAGGTGCAAGGCTTGAGCAACTATGCTTATTCTTATTCATATTATCTTTTATTTTATGTTATTCATGTATAATTGAGGTTTTTAAAAAGTAAACTTTAAATCTTTCATCCTGACATTAGCTTGAATATCTTTAACAAATATCAACTAAAGTTTCCAAGAGATCACATCTGTTTTTTGAATTTTAGCTTTGACACTCAAATATTCTTGGGAACTTGATTGTATTTTTCTTGTGTGTTATTTCGAGCTTTAGCTATGGGATGATGTTAAATAGGGCTAAGAAACTTGTGAATTCAATTAACGGTAGTATTCTAAACAAGTTGGTCTCAGATTTTCTGATGGGAAATAGTGTAAAAAGCTTTATTAATTAGATGCCTCATTTCATTACAATTAGAAAAGAGAAAAATATTTCCACCCATCACTTATATAAATGTTATGTCATATTGAAAATGATAGTTTTTTCCATAAAAAAATATAGAAAATAAATGACAAAAATTGTTCAGACCATGTTAATCCTCTTGTTGGAAATAAAGTTAATTCTCAAAGACTTGGGCTGCATTGTTTCATATGCAGTCTTTTCCAGAGCTTCAGAGGCTCTTCATTCTTTGATGAGTTTATTTTTATTAGAACTAAACTTTAATGGCCTCATTGTTTATCTTTTCTGTTTCAGTAGCTTTTCTTCAATCCATGTACTTCCTTAGACTTGAGTTGTGTCAGCCTTTGCACATTTTCACTTGATTTTACTTGTTAAATAAAGTGAAAAATAATTTTTGTTCTTCCATTGACAGGTCATCTATTTTTTATGGTGGTTAATCATGTGTTACTTGCAATCTAGATTGCCTTCCCCTCCAAGAGAAAAAAAATTGTATTTCACATTAAAAATTATTGTTCAATCTTCATTCTCAGAGACTTTGAAAATAGAAATGTTATTTAGTTTTTTGACATCCAAATCTTATTCTTTGTGGAGTTTGTATGTTAATTCTAATAATAATTTCATGCCTCTTACTAATGGCTTTGGATTTAGTAGGCTGGTCCTCATCCATGGGCTATTGAGAGCTTTGCTTTGGTAGCAAAATACCCATCTGGCCAAATTATCGCGCAGGTCTGTTGGTTTCCTTCATTATACTTTTGTTCTGTGCCAATTTTTTATCAATGATTTTTATTTTCAATATTTTTTAAGAAATCACTTAAATTAGCCGAGATTAATGCTGCAGGATCTTTTTTCTTCTGGTGCCATAAAGTCTGCAACAGATTTCCAAGTGTACAAAGAGGTTGCTGGCCTTTCTGGGCTTGATTTTGCATATGTAGATAACACTGCAGTATATCATACCAAGGTTTCCTTCTGTCCTTACTGTTTTACAAAATAATTGGACTGCTTTTCGTTCTGTATTTTATTGCCACACATGGAAATACATATTGTGTTGGTTGAAAGAAGGAGATTTAACAAGGAAACTCTTCAAGAGTGCTCTCCATGCAATAACAAATTCATTACCATGATTTGACTGGATTTGAGGTAATATGCCAGTATCATCAAATCTGAGCCCAGTTGTAATTGCCCATTAAGTTTAGTTTCAGACCTTTTTTTTATTTATTTATTTACTGGACTTGAGATGGTTTGGATAGCAAGAACATAATATAGAAAATATTGCCCACTTATTTTGCTCAGGTGTTTGCCTAGTGCTAAATTGTGGGCTACAATCATGTTTTGGTGCATAGGAAGGTGGGAACCCATTTTCGCCTGCAGCTTGGCAGAATTAATTTGAATGATTGATAAGGGCTTTTTTGACAATGTAATATGTGGGACGTCTACTTATATTTGGCAGGTGATTTGCATGTGTGGGCTTTGTGTTGCCCTGCTTGAAGGTCCTCTCTGTGAATGAGAGAAGAGATATAAAGAGGCAAAGAGAAAGACCTCATGTAGACTGGCTTTTTATGGCAAAACAATTAGGTTAAATACTCATTGTATTAGTAATTGTTTTAGAATAGAAAAATGGGTTACTTTCACTACGAGGCGTGGATACATCCTATAGAAAGCAGATGAATACAACAAGAAAATGCCTTCTGCTGTGTGGTAGGGACAAAAAGGTAGCTAGCTATTTCTTTTTCTTCGGCTTGCTTGTCCTGCTTCTGGTTTGAGGTCCCTTATATAGGCATGACTTGATGACTAGGGTAGACCTTTATGTGAAGCTTTAAATGCATTGTCAGTTGTTGACTTTAGGCGGGGCAGTCTGGTGGCGGCTTGGTTCTGATTCAGCAGTCTAGGCTGATTTCAGGCAACGGTTATATGTTAGAAAATGACATGTCAGGAGTCAAACTTCTGTTGGCGTGTGTCAGTGGCTAAAGGACACTTAGTGGGCAGAAGATTTCTTTACCATTCCCAACATAAAAGAGGCAAAGGGGGGTTTAGCTCTTTCACAAGTCAAGAGACTTATTCAGAAGAGAGAAAGTGCTCAGGCCTTGGGTACAGAGGTTGCCTTATCCAATTACATATTAAAACAGTAATATCGAAGATACTATAACTATTTGCAATATATAGCTTTTGTGGTGTTAGGTCACTGATGGCTATTAGAGTTGAAGGCATGTTTTTGCACAGCTGGTATCCTTTAAGGTTGGGGAGGGTAGATGCATGTTGTTTCAGGATCATGTTTGCGATGCAGAGGATCCTTTAAATTGTTCTTTTGATTTTATTTATTTGGGACTCCTAAGAGAAGGCACTGGGTCAGTGGGCCATCCAGTGAAGATGCTGATGCATCTATTTGTGCTTTGTATTGCACATTTATTGTACACAAGTGCTTTGCGCTTAAATTTGAATATTATTTGTTGTTAATAATTAAAACAATTATGTTGGATTCTGGGTTGGAATATGATAGGAACCCAAGTGTTTGATTACAGAAAATGGGAATAATCCCCAATTACAGTGACAGAATCACAACACTGAAACTCTCTCACTCACTAAACAGAACTAAAAGAACTAAACAGAAGCTAGAACTTGAAGAAAATAGAAAAACAGATACTGATAGTGCAGAATTTCTGAGGGTCTGCTCCTCCCTTGCCAAAAGGCCCCAAATCCTCACTCAATTTCTGCCTACCTCATTCTTCCCACCCTCCTCCCTTAATACTCTCTCTCGCCTAACAGCCTCCCCATTCTAGAATATTCTCTCCCTCTCCCACTTGCCAAGTCAGCAAGAGGTTAGTTACAATTCAGGAGGTAGTTACTCCCCTCACTTCTCATGCTCCTCTCTACTTTATTCTCCAAATTATCCTTCCTAGGCCTCTTAGTGTAGACCATGTAACCTTGGGCCTAACAGAATATTGAATAAAATAAGGTGGTGGTGGAAGTAGGGAGTTGTCTAGGGGGAAAGAAAGGCTTTATTCAAATATTTGCATATCTAATGTTAATAATATAATGTATGTTTTTCCTAGTGCAGAATGACAAATTAGAGAATTTGAAGAAAGGATCTCTTCAACATCTGGGGGAAAATATGCTTGCTTTCCTGCTTCATGTTGGTGCATCTTCTCATTTTCCAGAAGGCAATGCAAAAGAAGCAGAGGAAGATATTAGCAGCAACATTGCCATATATTTTGACATTTTGGTACTTTATAGCTGCAAAAATTTTGTTGGTTTCTTGGTTATGCTAACCACATTTCAATTGTCTGCTTTATTATGTATGTCTTGTATTATTTTCTATATGACAGGGTGGTTGTAGCTTGCTATGCTGCCTTCATATCATAAGACTCTGATATATGGTAACTGTCTGAACTTTCCAGGGAACATATATGGTTGTTTACCGTCAAAAGTTTGCAAATATGCTCCACAATTCAGTAATAATGCAGTCACTTCTAATATGGACTACATCGTTGTTTATGGGTGGTATACCAGCTGTAGCTTCATTGGCCTTGTCGTGTTTGAGTGTTCTCCTTATGTGGGTGTTTGCCTTAGGTTTCTCCTTCCTTGTTGCCTTTCTTCTACCTTTGATATCTTCATCACCAGTGCCGTATGTTTCAAGCCCGTGGTTGGTGGTTGGATTATTTGGTGCACCAGCTTTTCTTGGAGCGTTGACTGGTCAACATTTGGGTTATCTTCTACTTCAAAAATACCTTTTGAATGTACACTCAAAGAGAGGAGAACTGTCCCCCATTATTCAAGCTGATATTGTCAAGTTGGAGGCTGAAAGATGGCTCTATAAAGCTGGATCCTTTCAGTGGCTTATTCTTCTCACTTTGGGAAACTATTATAAAATTGGGTCTTCTTACTTGGCTCTTGTTTGGTTAATTTCTCCGGCATTTGCATGTAACTATCACTGCCTCATCTTTGTCCTTGTTAGAACAACTTATGTTTTGTGGCCTTTTCCTAAATTTTGGTTGAAATATCCAGATGGCTTTTTTGAAGCAACGCTAACCCCAGCCAGGTTACCAAAGCCGCTCAAGCTGGCAACCTTACTCTTAGGGTTAGCCACGCCAATTTTAATTTCTGCTGGCACTTTTATTCGGCTGGCTGCTACAATCATAGGGAGTATGGTTCGACTTGATCGGTAAATATTTTGTATTTTTTTTTCTAATCAGTATCCATGACCTGACCTTTTGCTCAGAACTTTGCTGCCTATTTTCTTTTTGGTGTGGTGTGGGTGTTGTTGCCTATTTTAATTCTACATATTTGTATTCTTCAATAGTCTGCCTGCTGCAGCCAATTTCAGGATAAGATTAGAACATCAAAATCAAATTACGGAAAGAGAGAAAAAGAAGATCCTGAAGGGTCTGAAATGTTTTACTTTTTCTTTTGGTACAAAAAAGTTTAGGAGGAGGGGAGACTACCCTATTCCAAAGCCAAGGCATGCCACAAGCCTTAGTGAGGGTTTACAGTGGCGCTTGTAGATCGCCTACCAAGGGGGATTGTTGGCCGTAGGAATCGAATCTAAGCCTTTCAAGCGAAGTGGTTAGATCTTTACTAGCTGAGCCAACCCCTATTGGCAAAATGTTTTACTTTTTAACGGAGTATATAATACATACAGAGGCCAAAATTTAGAATGAAATTTCCATATTCATTTAGTAGTAGTCATTTTATAATTATGTAGGAAGCCTTTCTTTTTTGTTATTATAAAATAGAATTCCTTGACAGTTTCCCCTTGTCCCTTCCCCCCAACCCCCACAAAAAAAACACCTCTGGCAAAAAAAACAGAAGAAAACAAAGATAAATATGTAATTTTAAACTAATTAAGAAAGAATAAATTGGGTAGTTTTCCATGAATGCCAAAATTAAGTCCAATGAAAATTGTTAGAATATTGGTATCATTATTGTGTTGGGAGTCTTATTATATCAGAAGTGTTATTGGGTTGGGTTGTACTAGTTTTACTACACTTGTACTTTGTCTAGATTATTAGTATAAATAGGGTATAAGGTCAATGTTATGTGTTACATCACATATCACAACTATTCAGAGTCTCATTTGTGAAATATTCTCGTCTTTTCCATTAAATCCCTAAAATGTCAACATGTTATACCATCCTTGTGTCTGCCATTGTTTCTGCCTTTAAAGTTCCTGACATCTGGAACTCCTTTCTATTGCATCTTTCTCTGTTTTCACTCTGCTTTAGTTTCTGGTGGCTATGTTCATTTTTCCAGCCACGATTCATCATTGTATTCAATTCATCCCATTGTTTTTGGGTCTCCTCTGTTTTTCAACTATTGTTTTCTTCTAGTTCTCCTTCGTCGCCCTCTCTCGGCTTGCTTGCAGGATTAGGGATTTGCCTTTTTTTTTTCATGCTCACGGCATAAGGAGAGCAAAATCTTCGTTATCTGATCATGTTGTTGAAGATCAACTTGAAGAGCTTTGATGGCGAGGCCGCTGTGCTCAAGTCTCAGACGATCAAGCACATGATTGAGGACAATTGCGCTGACAGCGGCGTCCCTCATCCCAATCCCATTCGCCTCACTATCCTTCATCAGTCACAGGCTCTTTCAGAAGCTACAGCAGCACTGCCACCCTCGCCGGTGACCCACCGTTCTCTCCATTGTAAAACATAGTCGAAACTTGCCAATTTTTTACTGGAAAACTTATTCCCATTTCTGCTGAGCTTTGATCTCACTTTTGGAGTCGTCATTTGAAAATGCTGACTTCATCATTTTGTTCAGAGGGTCCCATTTCAAGCTTTATTCAGTTTTTTACATTCTAGACATGTTTTCCTAGGCTTTTGGGTCTCCAGAATTCAATTTTCAGGTTCTTTTTGCTGTTTGACGCTTCCAAATCTTGTTTTTAGTGAATTTGGAGAAGTTATCTGATGGATTTTGGAATTTGCTGTGTATGTGGCTAGGAAATTTCTCTTTCTAGTATTTCTCGTGGTGACTTTGTATTTCCACTGTGCATCTTTCCATGGTGGCTCTCTTGCCTTGGCCATGCTCATTTCATTCCAGCAGTCTAGTCCCTTTCATGCAGTGCTGTGTCCTTTGGCTGTGTGTTATTTCAGCCACCTAGTCGATGTGTTGTCTCACCAGAGATTGCTTTCTTCTACTATTTTTTGAAGCCCATTACAAGCTGTGGTTTACGGAGACCATTGTATTTTAAAGTTGTTTTCTTTTGTCAAGTGTGTTTATTTGTAACAAGCTGAGAGCTTAAGCTTGAGCTTGAGGGGGAGTGTTAGAATATTAGGATTATTATTGAGTTAGGGGTCATGTTACTAATTTATTAGGATTAAGTACAGTCAGCATCTAAGTTGCTTTTCTTTACTATGCAGGAATCCTGGTAGTACTCCTGAATGGCTGGGAAATTTTGTGATTGCTGCATTTATTGCTGCTCTCTTGTCCCTGACCTTGGTGTATCTCCTTTCATATGTCCATCTTTCAGGTTTTGTTTACTGTATAGCTCTTTTGCTAGTAACATTGAAATCTTATTATTTGTGATAATGGGATGGCTAATTGCTTGGTTTATGTGAATATCAATATTTCAAGGAAATTCTACTATCACATAACATGCTGTTGAACTTCATAAAATTTAAGACATGGGGTGTGACTGTTGTTTTTCTTTGGTCTTTTTCTTTTTGGTTGGTTTGGGAGGGGAGGGGGATTTCATGGTTACAATATGTGAAATAATTAAATTGAGATGAACCTGGTCACAGATTAGTTTGAGTTGCATTCTAGACCTGTAACATATCTGTTAAAAATATTGAACTGTGAAACTTAGTACCTAGAAATTTGCTTGCTTTGATTATCAAGGCTCCTTTTCAAACAAAGAAATAGAATTATGATTTGAATTCCAAATTTTTTCAGAACTGTAATTGGTTCAAAATCTTAACTTCTGCTTTTGGATCTTACAAAGATTTAGAACGTGGAATTATAAGTTAATTAACTATATTAAATTTTATCATGAATCATTTTGCTAAATAAAAGCATAGCATTAGCTTGCAAAGAATACAAGAATAATTAAAATATATATATAATGAATCATAATTTTTGGAATGACAACAAAAATCAATTTTTTAATTGAAAGCGATGCCGATAACACATTAATTTTTAGACTTGATTAAAATATAGCAATTTTTAGAATATATCAGTTGCTGTTTGTAATCAAAGAAATATCAATTGTAAAACTCATATAAAGACATTATATTTTTCTTATATGTTAAAAAATAGTATAGTTATTTCTTTTTCAAAGTTGAAACTCAAAAGTAACGGAGTGTTTTTGATATAAACAAATCTGTTTGAAGGGGCAGTTCTAGATTATACAGAAGTCCTTCATAAGCTACAGAGGGGGTTTTCCTCTTCTCTTCCATTTAACCTAAGGTTCACATTTCCACAATATTCTCTTTCTTCTGTAGAAGTCTCTTAACAACCAGATTATTAGGAATGATATCTTTTTCCCATCCACCCAAAAAGAACCTAAAATCATTATGAGGTTCTGAAGAATCTTGATCTTTTTCATCTAATTCTCTCTTGATCTCCTAGCACTACCACTTAACTGGCTCAATTTTGGAATGCAAAGGAAATGTGCAGGCTTATGGATTTGTGTTAGCATTTAATTTTGCAGATTGTTAGAATATTAGGGTTATTAGTCTTGTTGTTAGTGGGCTTGAACTTGTTCTAGTAGTACTAGTACAAGAGTTAATTATAAGTATAAATAGGAGTATTAGGTTGATGTTTTGATTACATCTATCAATCATATATTCAGCAAACTATTGTTAACCTTGGTTCTCTTTTCCTTCTTCCTTACCTAACCCTATAATTTCAACATAGCATTAGAGCGGTACCATCCGCCTTGAGAAGAGTTTCTCCTTTCGGCTCTATTGAGTTCATAGAACTCATTTGTACATTCCTTCCTCTGTTTTCCTCTAAAACTCCTTTGTACCTCCGTTTTTTCCCTGAAACCCTAATGTTCTCGCTAAAACCATATTCTTTCCTGTTCTCTCTGCATTTGAGTCAGAATCAATTCGAAATTGAAACCATTAAAAAAATAAAAATACTGGCCATCTCCTTGGCTGCCATTCAGCTGTTTAGGTGACCTAGAGGGGATCACCGGAGTTGGCAGGCCGGTGACGGGAACACGTCTGGTGGGTGGTCGGCAGTGGCTGGTTTTTGCACACATCCACCCTCTGTTTTGTGAGGTCTGTTTCAGCGTTCTTGAAGGTTGCAAGTGGCCGGAAGTGCCACGTTTGGGTGTGACTGGAACCGGAGACTGGCAGGGACTTGACGTCGACAGTGAAAAGTGGTTGTTGGCTGGAGATCCAGCGAGTTTTCTGGGCAAGCTCTGTTCTAGACTATCTTTTCTTCTGTCTTCTGTTTCAGATTCTGTTTCTCTTCCTATTTTCAGATTCTTTCTTGACTGGAGGTGACTCCAACAAGTTTGGGCGGTCGAGAATCCTGCTCAAATGGGCTTATGCTTTTCTTTTTCTTCTATTTGTGCTGCGGTTGGGTGGTTCAACATCTCAGAAGTCAGAACTGATTTTCCTTCCCTTTTTGATGAGTTTTTTCTTCTCTTCTTGGTGATAACTCCATGTTTGAATTGGGATTTCCTTTTTTTGTCATGTTTGGCTGCTGTTTTGCCTCTGCTTGGCTTGTTTGGTTGCTGTTCCGCCCAAAGTAGTTAATGGCCGGTCCCGGAGCGGCCTCTACCTTGAAGATCCAAACGCATCACCAGATTTGGAGAACAAGACCTTACAACATAGGTCCATACCAAAGCAGAATAAGAACAGCAGCTTAACAGATCAGATCACACCAAAACTGCAACCAGAAGTGCCAACACGTACTTGAACCACCTCCAGCCGCTGCAGATCTCGCCACTGGTCACAAAATTGGAACTTTCATCACCCATACTCACGAATCACAAGAAAAAACGGAGAAATCAGAGGCCAAAACTCCTAGTTGAAGGACCTGTCAACCCAGCCAAAGAAGGAAGCAAAATCTGGACAAAATCACGACTTGAGGCCCGAAACAGCACTCGATGTCACCGGGGCTCCAGTGACAGTTGACCTCTTCTGGCTTCCTTTCGACCAGATCTGTACTGGAAAAGGACAAACCCAGCAACAAACAGCTGCTAGGAGATGTGTGCGCATGAACAGAACCACACCCAGCACCTCCAAACATGCAACCCTGAACCACCACCGGCCGCCACTGCATTAAACGGCCCTCCCCTGGCACTGGTTGACCACGACCGGCCAATTATCTCTGGAGACCATCCGTGGATCGCCTGAAAACTCAAACGGCAGCCGACTCTTGGCTGCCCAGACTGAAATGTGTGTGACCTAGGTCACAATGATTTTCTGCTCTTTTTTTAACAGCAGAAAGGACAGAGAAATTACTTTCTATCAGAACAGATACAGAATAGGGTTTCAAGAAAAATAAAAGGGAGAATATACAAAGAGTTCCATGGAACTCAATACAGCAGAAACATAGACACAGTAGCCGGTGTTTGTAGGCCGGTTGTGGCAGCTAGTGTTTGAGGAGGAATGGCGAAGCTCGTCATTGCCGGCTGTGAAAGTTCGGGCACGTTTCTTTGGTTATTGACTTGGAGGGGTGCGCGACTTGAGGGTCCGTCTTCCAGACCATTTTGGTGACCGGTGGTGCCATGTTTGGCTGCGACCAAAAGAGGCAAGGCTCAAGGGGTTCCCATCAATGGTGACTGGCAACATTTGGTTGGTGGCAGTGGCAAGATTAAGTGTTTTTCTGTGTTGTTTTTTGGGCAGCCAATTATGGGTTGCCGTTCTGTTTTTTTCAGGCGACCCAGGGTTGGTCGCCAGTGACTTAAAGCCTGCCGTGGTCGACCGGTGCCAGATGAAAGACTGGCAAGTGCAGCAGCAGTGGCAGGATTACTAGCAGGAAGCCAGGAATGCACTCTGTTTAACGCAGACTTCCCAGATCTGTTTCAGTGTTCTTCAAGGTTGCAGGTGGCTCGCTTTGCTATGGTTAGGGCAAAGCAGGACTACTGATTGGCATGGAGTTCTCGCTGCGGCTGGCCGGAGCTCCCGCAAGTTTTCCGGAGAGCTCTGTTTCCCACTCTGTTTTGCTTCCTATTTTCTGTTTTTGAGTTTATTTTTAACAAGCCGAGAGCTTAATAAGCTTCAGCTACTCGACTAGTTTCATTCGCACATTTAGCACATGTTAGAATTTTAGTCAACTATAGTTATGACCATAGTTAATAGTTGTTAATTAGCTTTATAATTATCCTTGTTTAGCTCCTGTACTCAATGCATTCATAGTATAAATAAGATTGACTTGTCTGTAAGCTATACACACAATTTCTCCCTAATATTCTCTGTTTCAAAAGCTACCTAACCCTATAATTTCAACACAAATAAAAGTGGGCTTGATTGAGTGTGGCATAAGCGTCTTAATATCTTGCCAATTGATTGTATACTTTATTGAGTCTATAAATTAAATGTGTTTAGACTTTATTGTTTGTTATTGAGGAATTATCAAGTTTGTAAGTTTGAAGTATGATTAATTGATATATCTAAATGAAGTTCCTCTTCTTGGAAAATGTAAAGGAATATACTTTTAAAACATACGATATTTCCCTGTTGTTATTTTATGTTCAATTGGTGTCCAGGTGCAAAAAGGGGAATTATCCTAGCTACTTTGATGCTGTTTAGTTTGTCACTTGCAATTGTATCATCAGGTGTTGTTCCACCATTTTCTGAAGACACTGCGAGAGCTGTAAATGTAAGTTTCCATTTGCACGTATATTCTACTGTCTTTTTGCCACTGAATTGGCAATCACTTATTGTACTTAATATAATACACATGGAACTGCCCTGGTTTGTATTATTTAGCATTTCTAACTACTGTCACTAGTTTTCTGTGATGTATCCAATGTTGTGGATATCTAAAGTAATTTCTAATCTGTGTATATGAACAGTTTAGTATAGTTGTCAACTTTCTCTCTCTTATTCTCAAGTACTTACCATAAAACAGATTTTCAAAGGTAGAATCAGAAAACAAATTTTTCTATATTTGACAAATTTCATGAAATTAAACATAAGCTTTGCATGTGAAAATTCATGGTTTCTCAAAACCCCTCCCACTAAATCATTACCATTTGTGGTCATCTAATCTCTCTCAACAACATCTACCAACCCCCACTAACCTCATTGTTGTAGCCGTGTCACTTCTATTTCCTTTGGTACGTCTTTAGCACCAAAGTTGGTAACTGTGATTATTACAATCTCCTGCCATTGTTAGTTCATCTCTCCTGTTGTTAAAATCTGTTACTTTATGTATTTGTCAATGCTTCTACTGCCCTTGGAGCAACCACATCTGACACTTACTAAGAATTTGAAAGTCAAATGCTAATCTGAAAGTTCTATCACTATTTTCTTAGTAAAAAAAATATGGCTTCATTTATCACTATTTGTGGGAACATGTTGGTGGTTACTGTTTTCTTATTGAAATTCCAAGTTTATACTCATTCCATAGTGGTGTTTCAATACCATAGAATACAGGGAAAGAACATGAGCATGACAAATACTATGCCACACACACCCTGACACCCACTGGCCTTTTGTTGGGGGGGGGGGGGGGGGGGGGAGAATAAGCTAAGGCAGAAAAACTCAAAAATGTAATGGCTGGGTATTGGGTGCGGGAAATGATCAGGTTGCATTCAGGTCCCATTCATGACAACTTAGTTGCAGAATTATATATTTTTGGCTGTCTCTAAGTCAAAGGTGCCAATTTATGCAATTCCTGCATATTATGTAGGTTCTCCCCCATTCTCCCACATGTTTACTGTTTCATGTAAATCTGATCACTAGTTTATCAGTCTCCTATAGGATAATTGATTAATATGTTGGTCCACGTTGCACAGCTGCTTTCTAGTTTTGGAATGTCACCTATATAAAGATGATTAGTCAGATCCCAGTTATATCTGTTTTCAGGGTCTTAACGCATTTTAGTTACTCTGTACTTTCATGTGGCCTTAGTACTGACTAGTGATTATTTTTTCTGTATTTTCGTGTGAGATGATGACTCTTGATGATTTTTAGTTGATTACCTAACAGAAACAAGTATAACAAATCTTCTCTTTGTACTTTCAGGTTGTACATGTTGTGGATGCAACAGGAAGATTTGATGAAAGGCAGAATCCTGTGTCATATGTGTCTTTATTTTCCACTACTCCTGGAAAATTGACTAAGGAGGTAGAACAGATTAAAGAAGGTTTTGTATGTGGTAGAGACAAAACAGTTGATTTTGTGACTTTCTCGGTCAAATATGGTTGTTGGACCTATAATGACACTATAAGTGGCTGGAGTGAGTCAGATATTCCCACACTGCATGTTGATAGTGATGCTAAAGGAAACGGAAGAATTACACAAGTTTCAATCAATACAAAGGGTTCTGTCCGGTGGGTTCTTGCAATCAATACAGAAGAAATAGAAGATTTCAAGTTTAAAGGTGCTGTGCTTTTTGTTAACAAGCATATTTGTAGTTTGTCTATATGTATACCTCTATTAATCCATATTTTTTTTCTCCTAACTTTTGGTGTTTTTAAATGATATTATTATGACCAAAAGTTTGAATGTCTGGGAGTCAAAAAAATAGGCTGACCCAAAGCTTAGTGTATGCGTGTGTATATGTATACACACACACACACACACACACACATCAGTAAAGAAGTAAGATCTTGCTGGACATAGTAAATGCTTTGTTGAAGATTTATGTTTTACAATCTTTAATTGTTCACCAGAAGAATAATAGTCAATTTCAAAGAGAATAAATGCAAGCAGACTAAAGCACTAAAATTCTTTAGAAGTCCCTTTGACTTTTAATGCAGGAATGCGATGGCTTTCAATAAACTATAGTACGTCAGTGACAAGTTGCAGTAGGCCATGCCCATCAAATAGAAAATACTTTTGTTTTCTTTTCAATTTTGAC
Source organism: Styphnolobium japonicum (assembly GCA_023212625.1). Lineage (NCBI taxonomy): Eukaryota > Viridiplantae > Streptophyta > Magnoliopsida > Fabales > Fabaceae > Styphnolobium > Styphnolobium japonicum. Next base: position 11,524,571 of record JALBWW010000013.1, read on the forward strand.
ATGATGATTTGAAGTTAATGTACATCGGCAATGCAATCCCTCCTGGGAAGTTTTTCACACTGGTGTTGCCTGTTTATGAGCTTTGAGTTGTCTGTCTTATAACAAGAGTTAAACTCTTAGAGACCTTTTGTGAGGAAGCCTACTCTGGATAAAGGTAAGGTCAATAAAAGTTTAGTGTGTTGTCATGTGGTGTTATTTTTACTTGTCTCACATGACTGCAACTGTTACACTGCCAAAAGGTAAATTGTTGGGGTTGTAGAATAAGTATATAGAGCATGGAAGTGAAATTGTTTGGATTGTAAACCAACTGGGATAGCTCATACTTGTGTAGATTGTTTCAAAAATATCGAATTGTAATATGTTACTCCTATTTTTAGGGTCTCTGTATGAGCGTTGTGTTTTAATAATTTGTTTGTTCATAAATTAAAATGCTAATTACTTTGATGTTTCTGAAACAAAGTGGCATGGGGGAAAAGATCATATTGTATCAAAAAGGTGCATAATGGAAACAGATGTATGCATTGTTTAGAATGTTCGTTCCTGTTCCTGGTTTGCTAGTGTTGCTACTTATTATGATATTTTCAAGTGTGAAATAGTGTTCTTCTCTCAACCTCCTCTATCTTCAATCTCAGATGCAGGGAATTCTGAAGAATTAATTTCAGTTGACAAAAAGAGTAGTGTGGACGGTTGGCACATTATTCAGTTTTCTGGAGGAAAGAATGCACCAACATTGTTTGATCTGATTCTTTACTGGAGGTCAGGTTCCACTCAGACAACTCATAACACCAATAGTCCTCTTCTGAAACTTAGGACTGATGTGGACAGATTAACACCAATAACCAAACGAGTTCTTATGAAGCTTCCTCGTTGGTGTTCTTTGTTTGGCAAGTCTACCTCTCCCCATACCTTGGCTTTCTTGAGAAATCTTCCTGTTAATTTTTAGGTACTTGAAATTGAATATTGAAATGTATCCTTGATTTCTAGTTGTTCTAGCCAAAACAGACATATTAAAATCTTCATATTTGGAGTCATAGGGGTTCTAATTTTTTATACCATTTTTTCCTGCTTCTTGTAAAAAGCAATTAGATTTTATTGTTGATGAATTAACGCCTTTAATTAATTATGGGATGAAATGGAATGGGAAGTGAGAGCTTGAGATAAAAATATAAGTTCAAGCTACTTAACTTTCTGAACTTTTATTTTATGGCCAGGAATTTGGACTTCTTCCAACTGTTATTTACTGAGGACAGGAACCTGTGACAGAAAATTTCTTTTTATTTAGGCGTGTTTGATTAGGCTAGTTCAGCTCTGAATAGAATGGATTCAGTCCAAAAATCTTGTTTAGTGTGTTTGTAAACTTGAAAATGAACACAAAAACAACTGAAGAAATGCTGAATATATTCAGCTAGAGAAGATCCACAAAACACTGAATTAGATGTTAAAAGAATTGATTGTAAAAAAATTGTTGTTAAAAGAATTGATTTTAGAATTTTGAATTGGTTTAAGTGTTATAAAGTATAATTACTTCTGAAGTATAATTTGAGGGTTGGTTTTAGAAAATTATGTAGTCTCACTTGTTAAAATTAATTTTGTAGTTTTTTTGTTTTTGGAATATTATCGGATCCCACCTCAATTTCAATTTTGTTCACAGGTTCATTAAAATTAATACCCACTGAGTCAATTTTGAAAATTTTAACTAAACAACTATCGTTATTGTGAAAATTGATTTTGAACTGGTAGAATTAATTTTGGATTGGTATAGTTGATTTCAGAGGGTTGAAAAATCTATAATAAACATACACAACTGCAGAATGCTATAACTTTTGGACAATCATTATATCATATGTTTTGGATTTAGATCTTCTAAAGTAAGATGGGTACATTAGAAAATAAAGTACAAAATTATAACTCTTAATGAAAAAAATCTCAACTTCAAAATTTTATAAAATATATGCATTCGGATAACATATCCTCTTATAAAACTATGTTGATGGTAGCTACAGCAATTAAAGGATAGAAGATCATTGTAATTAAAATTGATTGAAACAATATAATTAGATTTCCTATATATGTTCTAGGGAGATATGATGGAGAAATGCCTCTTTGATTTTAAAAGATAGCATTTAATGTTAACCAAATTGCTTAACACACCATCTACCAAATTCACCCATCTTTGAAAAGTTAACTGCCATTGAAGACAATGGCTGTCATTAGTTTTTAGGCGCACATTTTTTAAGTGAATGAACAAAGGATAGATGGATTGAAGATTTGATTTGCACACTCCTACAATCGCATCAACCTTGATTTCAAATTCAAAGTACACAAAAGAAAAAGTAATCCCTAAAAACCCTATACAAGAAGAAAACTGCACCGAAACTTGATTATCAATTATGACTAGTCATGATAGCTAATGTCACTCTTGTGAAATATTCTTACATTTACATTTATATGAACACTAATATTAATAAGGGAATTTGTCAATTAAAAGCAACCCATTAAAAATTAACTTTGATAAGAAGAAGAGTTCAACATTTAGTTTATCCAATGTGAAAAACAACTTTATGGTAGCACAATATCCTTTGACCTATTCCTTCTCTATAATTTAAATTAACAAAAATTTAAATTATATGGGTATCAAGATATTAACTCAAAAGACTAGTTATTCATAAGAAAAGGAATTATACTAATGGACCTTTTATTTTGTATTAAAAAAATATTTGTCCTAATAAATCTACTCTAGTGTGTTTTGTTTTTATAAGCATTGAAAATACTTATTTTATTATAATATTGATCTATTTTATACTATATGTAGCATCACACATATTTACTACACTTCTATCTAGTTTCAAACGAATTTAAACAAGGTTTAGGCAAGTAATAAACAATTTTATATATGAATTTAAACAGAGCAGCTGATATAATTGTTCAACACATACAATGGTTTAATTACACCCTACTTTTGATCCATTGAATGTTCGGATCAGCCTATTTGTTACTCTTCCAACATGATGCACTGCATTCTTAAGTAACACAGCCACATGGAGGAGGTTTGCCACCATTCAAATCAGGTAAGAAATGCAAGGTGGTTCTACTTCCACGGTGACATGGGTTATTTCTAATCTCCTCAATGGAAAACAATTTTTTAAAAAAAGTAAAACATAAGAGCATTTGACTGCCGTGAAAAACTAATCACATGATTTCATGTGTGTTTATTTTAAGTTTTTCAAGTTTAGAATCTCGTTTAGAGCAAAATCAATTATACATAGGATAATTGATTTTGGATGTAAAATTAAAAATCTAACATAATTTGAGAGCATATTTAACATAAAAATTCTTAATTTTTGTATGATCTAAACCAATCACACAGATAATTCTTTTTGTTAAGTATACACTTAAAAGTGACTTTTATTAATACTATTTAAATAGTATAAATTGTGCCACTTGAGGCTTGAGTGAGGTTGGATAGTTAATCGTAACTTCAATCCTTCATGTAACTACAAAATAGCATAAATCTATTTACTGCAAATCTACTTCTCAATAATATTAAGTTTATAAAATTCAATTTTTTTTTGTATAATCAGAAGTTTGAATGTATCTTAAATTTATTTAAAAGTTTAATTTTGATAATAAATCAATCATTTAATTATGTATTGTTATATCATTAAAAAAGTTTAACATAACAATTTTTAAAAAAATATTAACTCTTTAATAATTTGTTAAAATATAATTGAGTAAAATTATATTTACAGTGAATATATATTAAAATCAAATCCTTTATCTAAAACCATCCCAGTTAGCCAATTCTGGCTTTTACAAAATCTAATCTAACCACATTCCTATCAGCATGAGTAAAATAAAAAATCTGAAGTAATGGATGGATGGAGATTCAAGGTATATATCACTCTGAGGCTGTCAGTGTCAGCTGACCCACCAGTTGTCGCCCTCCCTACATGTAATGACTGACTCTCCCAACAGCAAGCATCAGCCAGAGGAGAATCTTTGGTTTCTTTGATTGAGCAGAGGGAGCTGCACCAACTCACCCTCCACGAAATGCGGTCTATTCCTCTGGGAATCTCAGTGTCCCCAACTCCTATAAACACTTCAAAAATCTCACCTTTCAATATTCATTTTAAGAAACCAAGCTCTTTCCCATCTTGGGTTTCACCTTCCTCTGATGAATTCTCTCTTCTTTCTTTCTCCCAATCAGGTTCTTTTTTTTTCTTCTTTCTTTTTCATAATTGGTTGTTCTGTTGGCTTCAAAACTTAGTTGCACTGATGGGTTATGCATATTCAAGTTTTCTTTTGTTCAAGTTATTAGCTTTTCAAGGAATTCAGTGCATGGGTTGTTGAATTTGTTGTATTAGCACATCTGTGGCAAACCCTTTAATTGTTATCAGATGAAGTGGATTAATGGATGGCTTGTTTGAAATTTATCCAATTCTTGGAAACTGATTATGTCTGAGAAATTTGAAAGCCGTGGTCAACTTGTCTTATTAGCAAGACTAGTAAGAGAAAAATGTGGAAAAAAAGGAAGAAGAAAAAAGATGCTTGGAGGATACTTAAACTAGGAGGTTTTCAATAAGAGTGTTGCAGGGGAAGTATTATAATAGAAATGAATTTTTAAAACAATACAATTACTTACATCAAGGCCTTTTTCAGTGTTATGTATTACAAAATTATTGGGAAACCCACATCATTCAAGGTCATATAACCCAAACTCTTTACAATTTTACCATTGCAACAATGAGGAGCATCATCATATATAAACATAGTTAAGTCACATTGTCCAGTTTTCCATTTTCACTACTATGGGTTTTAATTTCACCTAATACAAAAGCATACTTGTTTGGCCTCTTGCTTTATTCATGGCAGCCAACTAGAAGTGGGGGCTGGAAGTCAAGGAGGGAACTGGATATGTGGGATGGGGGGAATATTTTCTACTTATTATACACAGAGATGTTTAACTTTACTGGGATTTAAGACTCTGGTGTTTGGTTGTAGGATTTTGTAGAGCCAGTCAAGTTGTTGATTTGTTCCCAACTGTGTCTCCTGAAATTATTGTCCGAGAGGCCAGGTTAGAGGACTGTTGGGAAGTGGCAGAGATTCACTGCAGCTCCTTCTTCCCTGAATATTCATTCCCATTAAATTTTGTGCTGAGGATGGACAGATTGGTGGGTATGTTAGCAGGATTCTCTATACCAAGTGGTAGCAAAAGAACCTGTTTGGTTGCTGTCATTGGCAGCTCACTTGATGAAACTTTCTTATTTGGAAGTGAAGATTTCAAGGTTGGTGGTTTTGATGGGAAATTCAGTCTCAACAAGGGATATGTGGCTGGTATATTAACAGTAGATACTGTTGCAGACTTTCTACCTAGAAAGGGGCCACTGCGAAAGAGAAGGTGAGTGCAAAGCTTGCTTTTGGAACTTGGATTAGTTAGGATTTATCTGTCCTCAGGATTTATGACATACCTATATAAGTTTGTCAACTTTTGACTTGTGTGTCTTCATGCTTCACCATCTCCCTTAAGAATGTGGCTTCTAAATGATTTATCCTTCTTATTTTTTTACTTTGGCAACTTTACCTATGTTGTACTTTTTTGTCAAAGTTTATATAGCCGCTCACAAGCCTGGATAAAAGATAATTGTGTTTGAATGTGCGTGTATGTGTGTGTGTATAGACTGTTGTACCAAACATCAGAAATGTTATCTGGAAAATGTTTTAAGCGGATGAAAATATTTTCTGAAAAGTGTTTTACACACAAACACACAAACACCCAAAAATACAGAAAATATTTTCCAGAATGTTATTTTCTGTTAAACATACAGATTCTAAATACATTCAGCTTGCCCTTTTGTAAGTCCCAAACCATAACCGTATGATATCCATGTATAGCATATAACTTGTCTCTCGTTTATGCTATGCTGTAAAAATAACTCATTACATGTAATCTTTCATTTCACGTGCATAGTTTCTTCTTGATTAAATTGTAGCTTTTCACTTGTTTAAAATTGAAATTCAGATCTCGTCAGATTGATCACTATGGTAAGAGTGGACTTGTATTTAAACTAGATGTGCCAAAAATCTTCTGTCTTCATGCCTTATATTGACCTAGAATCTTTAAGAATAAATACTCGTTTTGGTCCTCCAAAGATACAAGTGTCATCAATTTGGTCCTCTAATAATTTTTGACATCAAATTGGTCCTTCTAGAGGACTAATTTGATGTAAAAATTAACATTAAAGAACTAATTTGATTTCAAAAAATTACATTGAAAGACTAATTTGATGTCAAAATTGACATTGAATGACCATTTTGATGTATTCATCCATTGGAAGACCTAACTGATGCCACTTGTATCTTTGGAGGACCAAAATGTGTGTTTACTCTTTAATTTATGAAAGCTTTTGAGCCCTCCATTTCCCTTCAAAATGGTTAAATTCTGATTTTGCAAATTCTGGATACGGACATGATGGATCATAATATTCTTGGTTTACAATTTTTTTTTACTGGTGAATCCTTGCTGATGATTGTAAAATAAATAATTTTTATTGTAGGACTGGAATTGCATACATATCAAATGTGGCAGTCAGGGAAAAATTTAGGCGGAAGGGAATAGCTAAACAATTGGTAGCTAAGGCAGAATCCCAGGCCAGAAGTTGGGGCAGTCGTGCTATTGCATTGCACTGTGATTTGAAAAATCCTGCGGCCTCGAAGTTATACCAAGGCCAAGGTTTCAAATGTATCAAGATTCCAGAAGGAGCAAACTGGCCTCAGCCAAAGACCTCACCAGATATTAAGTTCAACTTCATGATGAAGCTTCTCAACTTCTCAGCTGCTTCTAAATATAATTAGATACTTTAGAGGAAGGAATATTTACGTTATGAAGATTGCTTCAGTACTTTTTGTTTTTATGTGGGTATTAGTATCCCTAGTAATTAGTGGTCTCACTTAATTAAAGTGTAAATGTTAAAATATAAATATAACATTTATATTTCAAGTAAGTGAGACAGATAATTAAATATTAACCATTAATTATAAAAGGATTTCAGTACCCTCGTAAAAAAAAAAGCATACATGAGAAATCTCTTCTTAAACATATTATATTGAAGAAAAAAAGTGTTAGGAGACAGGAGTGGACTGTCTGTTATTAGAATGTGTATATATGTAATCCAAGGAATTAGATGCAAAATCACTTGTGACATTTTAGATGCACCAGTAGCAAGAATTTGTATAGTTATTGCCATTCTTTTGTATCCGAATGCAGCAGACAAACAGCTATGGGCAGGATTGTAGTTAGGCCATCTTTTCATCTGTTAAAAAATTCTGTTGCCCCAGCCATGTTCAAGTCCTTTTAGATACTTATCACAAAATCCAACATCGAATTGAAAATTTGTATATACATGTCTTGCTCATAAATTTTTTATTAATTCAGTATACAAACTGCACAATACTTCACTCCTATCCATAAATTTTACAATCGTACACCCTACCAAGGTCTTGAGAGAGTTGTTCATCTGTTTTGGATTGAACTTCCTCCATAGAATCAGGGGTTGTCATTCCAATTTTTTTTCTATATTTTCTCATTTTTCTTTTTTCTTGTCAAGATAGGAAGTTGTTAACCAAGAGATTAGTCGTTCCGCAAAGGGAAAGGCCATATCCTGTCAGTGAACCTGAGTCCAAACGCATACCAGAAGAAAGTCTATAATATTCAATGCAAAGCACAACAAAGTTACACCACAGATACTGATGACACTACTCTCAAAATGGGATATGTCATTAAAAAATTTATCGTACAGATCTCTGATATTTCTAATCCTGGACAACTGAGCTACTGGACATCCATATGGTGGTAATTCTGGTTCACTAGCACCAAGTGTTCACCAAATCCTCAGAATTCTCAACCTTTTATTTGCCCACACTTACTGCTGATGAGTATAAGAGAACCCTCAAGCATTTCCAGCACCCAACTCAATTCTCATATGAAGCATCAAACTATGGTGCTCCTACAAATTTGTTCAAAGCAGATGTGTCTAAACCTGCAAACTCCTTTACAGCTGCAAGCACAGCAAGTCCAAGCTTCACAGCATCGTCATTACTCGGTGCCTACAGGAAGGAGTATGTTCATTTTGAATTAGTTGCAATGTTTTAATATTGCATATAAAAGCTCCAGCAAAAGCTGTGAGGACCTTTTACCTCAATGTTAAGGGGAAGTACAGGATCATGGAGTGATAGTCTAAGAAGGAACCATCCACCATAGCCAGAAACTCGGACCTGATTGAAGATTAGATCAGACAAGCTATAAATTATCTTGGAAACACAGAAACCCAGCAAAGCAATCATTGCAGATCAGAAATTTGCACACTGGTTTCATATTATATGCTATTTACAATTCAGGAACTTGCCTTAGTCATAATTGTTTCTATAATTGCTCACCAAAAAAAATTATGGTCAATGCTAATTAAACAGGTTTAAAATCTAGCAACAAGCAGGTACAAGCATACCCCTTCATAGTTTACAGGAGCTTTTTGTAGGCTTGGATCAGAGCCAATTGAGTTCTCCAAGTGTTTCAGCACAGCTTCTCCATATTCCCGAAAAGATCTGAAAGCTCTGACATGTCAATGAATTTATATAACAATAACATATGGATACATGCATACAGAGAATCTTTATACACTGACTTACCCTCCATTCAGATCTGGATGGTTTTGGTTTATCTTTAATCTCAGTTCTACAGCAAAAGCTGGTTCCTGGAGTCCTTCAATTAGATCAGTCAAAACCTTGCTCCCACCACCGATTCCAGAAGCTCTTGCTGAAGCAAGTTTATTTAAGATCTTGACCTGCATATGGTCACATACAGAGAAATAAAATGTACGGCAAGGTAGTTCTAATTATTAAAACCAATATTAGGACCCTGCTTAGCTTAAGCTTTTTGTTTGAGCGGTACTTTAACATAATACCAGAACCTCTTTGACCCAATGATCTATTATTTGATTCTACAGCGTGGTGCTATATTTACATTTTAGTACAAGGTGGTGTTGAGTTAAGGGCAGTTTGGTACAACGTAGTGGTGCATATGTGCTTTATCCATGCTCACTGAGCTTTCACATGAAAGGGCACATTAGAGTAAAAAATAACTCAGGGATCTTTCTTAACAACTTTTAGGTTGACTGATTCTTTGACAGTTCCTGAATAAGTATCTTAATGCCTTATGAATTGATTAATAGAGAATGATTAATTTGATGATATAGTTGTTTTACCCAATATAATTGCAATAAAAGCTTACCATTAGGTATGCACCATCATCAAGCCAATGATTCTCCTTGAGAGCTCCATGCCCACTGGTTTCAATTGCCAGATGTGATTCCTCGCCAATAGAGTTCTGTCAGCAATATCGCTTACATAAGTCAAATATCTAATTTATATTGTGAAAATATGAAATTCAAAGTTAAAAAATTATCAAAAGAACACGTAGTAGAAGCTAAGTGTCTTATTGTGCAAAACTTCTGTCAGACTTCTGTTTTTCAATTTATCCACTAATCAATGAGTGGCAATAACTTGATGGGACAGGTACTACTACTAGGACCCATTTTAGAATAAATTTAGCCAAAATGAACAAGGTTCAAATTTGAAATAATGGTCAGTCAAGCACTCAGATGAAAAGCTTTCCTTGGTTAACTAAACTGATATGTATAATTTATTGAATAATAGGCAAGCGCTCGTCTTACCAAACGAATAGCTTCATCAATCACATTTTTGTAGCCTCTTTTGAATCGATGGTGTTTGCCACCTGAGAAGAAATAGCATTAGCAAGTTACTAACACTATATTTCTAAATTCAAAGTAATTTGCAATTCAAATTGAAATAAAGAATGGGATTAGCTTATGTTAAACCCTTTAAGGGAGAAGGTGGGAGGGGGAGGCTAAAGATCATGCCAGTTTAGATTCCTCCATACCAAGTTTCTTCTCAATAAACGTTGTAAGGCCATCAGAGGTCACACTGTCTGTGACAATAGTTGTTCCAGGATGCTAGGGAAAATGATAGAAGGAAAAGAATTAAGAGGAAGTATTTAGAGAAGTTTAAGGTTAAAAAAAGAGGTCTGAGATAGCTAAAATAAAGAGCCTTACTTCCTCAAGAACAATAGCTGCCATTAAGGCAATCAAACGATTCCGGTTGAATTCACGGCCAGTGGAATCCACAGCAGCAGATCTAGATGAAAGTGATTGGTTTTTAAAAATTTAAAAATACTAGGCATGTTGGTGAAACCCATTAACAAGAAAATCCTTACCTGTCCACATCAGTATCAAAGATAATTCCAAGATCAGCTTTGTTATCAAGGACTGCCTGGGTTATAGCTTTCATTGCTGTCTTGTCCTCAGGATTGGGGATATGATTTGGGAATAAGCCTGAATACAGAAGCCATCGTTACTCAAAAGTCCAAGTACCATATCCAGCTGAAATCATTCCTCCAAATAAAGTTATTACCATCAGGCTCCAAAAATTGACTACCAGAAGTAATTGCCCCCAGCGGTTCCAGCACCTTCGCCTGATTATTCACCAAAAAGAAACATCAACTATCAAATCGGATGCAAGAACCAAAAACCTTAACCAGAAAAACATGTTCCAAAGTTCTGTTTCATTTCAAATTACAGACAAAAATTTAAATATTTGACCGAATGATCAGTGATGCAGCATGGGAAAGGGAACCAGATAGCTGTTTAAAATGAATCTTTGAAGCTAAGGTTCTTAAGTGTGGGGCCTGTATGCAATTTGACTAGGACAACTTATGCACAGTTTTTAAATCAAGTTACTGATGGTCTAGAGTTGAATCACTTTTAAAACTGAATCATTAGTTTACAAATTATTGGTCTTCCCTGTGCACACATAAATCTGAAATTTTAGAAAAATTCCTAAGTAAAGTTCTATTTGAAAAACTTTTCAGAAAATCTATTATTGAAATGCATGATAAAAGCCATCATCAGTTATTTGTTTAGTAGGCTTCCATTTCTAAGATTCCTTACCATCATGAATCCTAATTCCAGATCTCAGTAGTAGAAGAAATAAAAGTTGTAAACCATTCCAAATAGATATATTTCACTATAGGTCCTTGATCAGTTTCAAGTAGGGTGCATTTTAGTATTTGGCCTATTGAAGGCTTATAAATCAAACACATGTAACTTCTTTTTGATACAGAAAAATCAAACACGTATGTAATTAACTACAACTGTTTTATAATAGGGCAACAAAGGTCAACTCAAGTACAGATTCCTTTTTCTAAGATTTCTTCTGGCAAAACAAAATTCTAGGATTTCACATGAGATGAGTCAGAGACCAAAGAAAATCAAATTATACTATTCTTGCATAAACCTGCCCGTCTATGGCTGTTTCAGACAATGGAAGGCACACGCAAATGTAAAAGTATACAGTACTTTACAAGGTGTTGCACCATAATAAAAACACATAAATCTATATCTAAAAGTCATTTTTTACAGGGAACTTCTCATTAGGATTGTTAAAATATACTATGTTGAAATTATAGGGTTTAGGTAGGGAAGGAGTAAAAGAGAAACGAAATACTAATGAATAATATGAGATTGGATTGATTTGATGTGTTGTAAAATACAAAGCACTAACCCCTATTTATACTAATAATTAGGTCAAGTACTAGTGTAGTACTACTAGTACAAGCCCAAGCCTACTAAGACAACAAAACTCCTAACCCTAATTAAAAAAGGAAACAAATCAGGAAACATAATGAAATTAGGAAATAACTCCTAAGATTGCTTCCTCAATTAGATGACTAATTGATTTCACAATATATTATAAAGATCTTCTAAAGATATGCTAAAATACCCTAAAGATATTCTGAGATATTCTAACAAGGATATTTGAGTATGTGTATATTATTAAGTCGAATAAAAGATTTGCCAACACTTAGATTCTTGTTTACCAAATTCAGTTAAGATTTTGTTCCTCTGGTTTACATAATCCTTTTGATAGATCTTTCAAATAAAAATGCCTTGTACTAAAAAGTTATTTAAAAAACATGAAAAGTTAACGAGATTATAAAGGCCACTTACTGCGAAAAAACCTCCTGCTCCATTGCCGGCATCAACAACTATATGGAAACCCTCCAATGGTTTCTCTGTGGGTTAATAGTGCAATACAAAAATTAGCAAACAATATCAAAACATTCAGAAAATCAATGACAAAAAGGAAGAACTATAAATTCTACAATAGAAAATGAGTCATAAAGACACCATGCCTCTCAATTAGAGTTCCATTATTACTCCACTTCATTTAATGAAAAACTCATTAATTATATCTCCAAATATATTGACTATCATAACAATACTTCAGGGAAGTCATACCTACGTTTCCAGCTGCTTTGCGAACTGCCTTTACTAGATCAGATGTATACACAATCATGTAATCAACTCTCTTGATAGATAATGAAGCCTTTCTCTCTGAATTCATTAAACTTTCTGCTGTAAATTGATTGTATATGTCTGTAGCACGCTCTAAGATGTCTTTGATGTCAGCCTTCCCAAGGCCACCAGCATTTGTGAAAAATTTGAATCCGTTCCTGTTGAAAGGCAGATGACTTGCTGTTCACACAGATAGGCACATTCAATAATTAATAGATGAATTAATATTCAAATTTCAAAATTTATTTATCCATGAAAAATAATTTATTTTTGGTAGACCCATGAATATTTTTTTTGTTGTTTTTAGAAATTAACAGAATCAAATTGAAACTCACTCAAAATTGTCATTCACAACCCAGGGACATTAACAAACAAAAAAGAGTAAATAATACATGCAAAAATATAAAACAAAATGGCTAAAAGAGAAAACCACTCAACCAAACAACGAAAGCTTTTTTCTTTTGGTGAATAAAATGGTAGTAAGGAGAGGTTCCCCCAATATTGCCGAGCAAGGCACCACTGACATGTCTGGGGACCCGAAGAGCAGGCAGAGGTCCAACCTAGAGGATTGCCTCCAGGGGTTCCCACAAGGGGATTGCCAGCAGAGGTTACTCACACTTGGCCCAGGGGTTCTCCCTAGGGAGGGATGCTCACCAAGTGGGACAGCTGGCGACGGATGGATTCGAACTCGTGCACATGGGGAATATAGAGCTCTTATCTAGAACCCATGGACCAGTTGAGCCAACCTACGTTGGCACAACTTTAGCTTCTGGTATAAATAATTCCTTGACATAGTATCTGAGCTTTCTTGTCCAAGGGTTTTGAGTTTGATCCTTGCTGGCCACATTCTTTCCATGATTCATTACAGTTTCAGTAAAATGTAGGCTGGCTATGTCCACAGTCTCCACAAATTAATCCAAAAGGGCTTTCGCATAAGAGAGCGTGTTAGAGACAAAAGCTAAAGCTTCTAGGATGAAATTCCTTGACAATAAGAGAAGATTTCCAACAACTCTGAAGTTTTAAAGGTTAGAATAATGTCATCTAGCTACAACTTCATAATGTACCTGTTATCATAATCGACCCATCAACAGGACACAAAAATGCTTCATCCTTCGTGAGAGTGCTATTGAACATGGCTGGTGTTGATGCTAATCTACAAAAAGAACAATAGTATTAATTCATGTGGCCGTCAAAATAGTCAGGATTTGTAATCATAAGTATCCATGGTGAAAATTATCAAATGAAAGTCACATTTATCAAAGCAGAAACATAAGCTAGTAGTATCATGTCTGACCCACTGAACTCCATTACAGATGGCTATCCATGAAAGATCCAACCAAGAAACAGCTAAACTTCAGCATTATCAATAATCTTACAATGTGAAAATAACATTAACCATTTAATAGTTATAGCTATGGCTTATAAAGCTCAAGCTGATTTCTATTTAGATTTTAGAGGTGATTAGACAAGAACATTAACCAAACAGTCAGGTGAAAACCCGATTCATCAAAAATTTAGAAGAAAATTCAAAATGACCCAATATTTGTACAATTATTTGTACAAATTGTTCATACATGCAATCAAACAAATAGACATACTTCTAATTACAACACTCTTTCCATATAATCCATCAATATTTTCAGAGAGATCCAGGCCACTTTGTCAGAAAAATAATCAAAATTGATTTTGATGTCAAGGGAAATAATCCATCTATAATATCTTATCAAAATAATAAGACAAGTAGAAGCCCAAACCAATGCATATTTTCTTTTTGTGTTTAGATTTCCAGTTTCTCACTCATGTACTTCTCCCTAATATAGTAAACTGTTTCCATTATTTTATTTTTTAATGCAGACTCAAATCCTCTATCCCCTCTCCCTTGTCCTTCCAATAAAAAATTTCCAACTAAGAAAAAACAACACCTCATCTAACTTTCAGTAGTTACAAGCTCTGTTAAAAACAAAAAGCCCTAAGCTGACCCGTCATGGCCAAACCAAATAAAAGATGACCAAAGTCACCAGCATTGCCGCAACAGCAGAGAATTGTCTGACTTCATTCTCCTTTGCCACCACAGCAATAGAGAAACTAAATCCATATAGGATCTCCTCGTATTTGGATATATGAATTGTATTTGAATTTAATTGAATTTGTTTAAGAAGTGGATTTTGTATGGAACAGAAATCAGGTGGAATGCACTTAAGGTGTTTGAAACAATTTCAAATTGTAATGCACTAAGTTGAAGGCTTCAATTCCCATATAGTTAAGGTATATTTCTTGCTATATGTATTATACTATTTTTATCAGTAGATCATAGTTTTGTAAAAAAAAATTAGTTGGTGTTATCACTGATGGGTATTTTTTAATTGGATTAAATTATGTTTGAGTATTATAAATATTATTTAACTCTAATATTCATGCATGAAGGTTAGGTAATTTTATTTAAATTGAAGGTCATAGACAATAGAGAAACTACGGCAGAAGGTGAACATCAACAACCTGACATATTAGAATTTGATCATAATATTAATGATGGGTTCTCTTTAAACATTAGGAAAAACAAAAACTGGTGAGATACATTCTAGTGAGTTCATACCAAATGTTGGGATGGAATTTGAAACAAACAATATAGCATATGCCTTTTCTAATTATTATGCTTCTAAAGTGGGTTTTGGCGTAAAGATTAGTAAAGGACATAAAGACATTAATGGTAAGAACAACCAATAGAATATTTTGTTGTTCATGTGAAGGTTGTAGGAAAGATAAACAAGAGGTTAATGTAAAAAATCCTCGTGCTCAACCAAGATTTGGATGTTTGGCAAGAATAAAAGTCAATAGTCGCTTAACTAGAAAGTATCGTGTTACATACTTTATTGTTGATCATACACATTAGACTACAAGCCCTAATAAGAGTCATTTGCATATATTCAAAGGAAAATAACTTCTCTACAAGCAGCTGAGGCTGATTTAGTTGATAGCTCTGGAATTTCTCCAAAAGCATAGGTGAACATGAGAATATTTAGATTCTCCTCATAAGACTATAGAAATTATTTACGCTCAGCGAACAATTCAAATGAGATTGTTAGATACAGGATGTGTACTTGAGGATTTACAACAATGCAATTAGAATATCCTAATTTTTTCTATACAATACAAGTTGATGAGGATAATTTAATCACTAACATATTTTGGCAGATGCAAAGATAATGGTTGATTATTCATATTTTGGTGATGTAGTTTGTTTTGATACTACTTATAATAAGTATTGAACAACCAAATAAAGCTTTTAGCAGTTTCATCATATGACAATATTGCACCATAAACTATGCTAAGCTTGTGACGATTCTCTCCAACAAACATTGTGAATGGACGACCTTCTTTATTTTTTCTATAAGTAGTATCAAAACAAACATTGAATCCAAGATTCTCACATCCACCAACTCGCATAGCCATTAATTCATAACTTGCTTTTGGAGTAATTCCATAACTATCATCGAAATAAGCCTCAACTACTTAAAAAGGAGTTATTTTCCTTTCAGATCTATGCAAATGACTCTTAATAAGGCTTGTAGTCTTATGTGTATGATCATCAATAAAATCAATAATAGGATATTTTCCAGTTAAGCAACTATTAGCTTTCATTCTTGCCAAACAACCAAATCTTGTTTGAGGCGAGAGGATATTTGACATCAAACTCTCGTTTATCCCTCCCACGATAACCTTTACATGAAGATCAAAATATTTTATTGGTTATCTTACCATCAATGTCTTTATGTTCTTTATTAATCCTTCTACTAAAACCGACTTTATAAGCATTAGAATTATAACAGGCAGAGGCTGCATCTTCTGTTTCAAATTTCATCCCAACTTTTGGTATTAACTCACTAGGAATCCTTGTATCTCACCAATTTTGTTTTTCTCAATGTTTAAAGTAAACTCATCACTACTACCATCCTCAAATTCTAATTTGTTAGGTGCTTGATGTTCACCTTCTATCATAGTTTCTCTCTCGCCCATGACCTTTAATTTAAATAAAATTACATAACTTCCAATCATGAATACTAGATTTTAATAATAATTATAATACTAAAACATAATTTAATCCAATTAAAAAATAACCATGAGTCTTTTTCCCCAATTCAAATGATAAATAATGCCATCAAAACATTCTTTACAAAACTACAACTTACTAATAAAGATGGGAATTGAAGCTTAACAAGAAAAATACCTTAACTAGATGGGAATTGAAGCTTTCAACTTAATGCATTCCAAGATGAAATTGTTTCAAATACCTTAACTGCATTCCACATGATCTTGTTTCTTTATGATATAAAACCCACTTAAACAAATTCAATCAAACCAAATACAGTTCATACAGCCAAATACAAGGACCCTATGATATCAAACTCATGCTAGAAAACATAGTACATCTTAAAAATCAGTGTCAATTTAAAGGAATCTCTTTGGCCAGGTGATTGCAGTCATTTGGGTTAAAAACCATTGACTTTACCAGTCTTCATGTGCAAATCAAGAACATAAAAATAATTAATACCAAAAAAATAAATATCACCCACCCATACTGGACAACTTCTAGGCCAGCACCAGCAAGACCTCGAGAAATTGCACTCTGAAATTTGATGAGTTGATAACCAAATAAATAGTCAGTTTTAAACTAAGTATCAAATAGTAAGCTTTTTACATACATGCATGCTCTACTATCAGGAAGGTTGTAAAGAAAGATCTCTTTTGTAACAATACATTCCATTCACTTCAAATTACAAAGGAAATAACAGTTAAAATGAACGATACATTCCATTCACTTCAAATTACAAAGGAAATAAAAGTTAAAATGAAGTGTTGAACCTATTACGACCCAAAAGATTGACAACAACAATATGAGGCAAAAGATTTTCAAATTCATATTGTTCATTCCAACTTTAACACTACAGGAAAATATGAATTTAATTGAGACAATAGACTTCTATTGAATTATATTTAGTTTCAAGACAATAATAAGATTTTAACACAATCAACAAAGCCTTTTATATGTTAAAGGTAGACAGTAAAGAATTTAACCAAATGATATAAGGAACAATCTATACCTGTAATAATTTGGCTGATATTCGGGAATCATGGCCAATGGAAACTCTCAAATGCTGAGAAGCATCTGCTTTCTTTTTCTCCACTAACCAAGCAGCAAAAGCAGCTCCTATTGCTTCAGCAACAGGTTCGGTGAGGTTAACGGGCTCCCCCTCAACACCATCAACAGCCACACCGCGTATATCACTGTTTAAATTAATATCATTTATAAGTTAAAACAACATCAGCACACAAGAAGTAAGACCCAATGCATGCTGGCCATCTAAATAAAAAGGAAGAAAAGATGGGCTTCTGCAGCTGGAAGCTTTCCCAGAAATACTCTCTACTATATACAGTCGTTATTACAGGATAAACAAAAAGATTATATTGCCATTATCAATGCATTGTCCATGAAACAGTTTATCTTTTTAATGTTGTGTTAAGTGAAAGTGGTAAAGTACACTCTCAAGAATTAGATAGAATATGTCACATTTTATTTTTTCTTCTCTTTTGTCTAAATTCTATCATACACCAGATAGATTGAGTAGAGATTAAGAAGGTAATGGGAAGAAAAGGAAGCAGAGGGGGTTCTACTTTATGCCATTTCCAGCTTGTTTCCACTTTTTACTATTCAGACCTATTCCCTCTTTTGTCTATTCTTTTTCACTCAGTCTTTCTCTCTCTTCTCAGATGTAAGAGAGACACACCTTCCTTTGACCAACATAAGTTACGAAAAGCCACAAGGCACAAGCAAATTTCTATTAAAATGAAGATTGTCATGTCTATACTCATTAAAACAATCAAGCAAATATAAAAGACTGAAACAGAGCAGATGATTCTCAATCATGGTAAAATAAGATAAAGATAAAGGGGGGGGGGGGGGAGAGAAAACATATGCCACTAACGAAGTAGAACTCTTAGCAACATAAACTTATTAGCCTGCACCCAGTGGAGTGGTACTGACCTGCCATTTTGCAGCCTTAGAAAATCAATCTTGTCGAGATATGGCACTGCAGTAGCAGATGCAGAAGCTGCAACAAAGGTCCAAATGGAAGATACAAACATCAATTAGGAAATGAAGTAGTTAAAAAAAAAACTACCAAAAGGTAAAGAATAAAACCAATTCAATTCAAAATACAAATGAAATGTATGCCCATTTACAGATACTGATATATCAGAGCATGGTGATCATATAAAGAGGTTGGGAAGGAGAAGGGGGGAGAGTAATATTTTAAATTTTTTTAACATATATGATTTTTCACTTGACATCAACCTGTATAATGAGAGTCTAGAACAGACCATTGCAGTGAATATTTCTCTGGATAATAAAATCATTCTGGGGTTTTGATAAAGTGCGCAATTGCATGGAAGAGATGCCAGTCCATGCCAACTTCCCTAGTGGAGAGGGAAGCAAGTTGCGCACATAAGGGGAAAAATAGTCCCTTCGACTTTGTGAACCGAACTGTCTATTCTGTTGGTAGCACTGTGACACAAAAACATTTTGGACAATCTTCCCTGATGTTGCTGCATATAAACATTTTCAACTTTATCAGATTCCAGTTCCAGGTTCATAAAATGTCTTTCTCTCATTTTCTATCTAATAATTTCCCATCAAATTTGTTAGCTTTCTGTTTTCTGACCATGAGAACTGGATGAGACATCATGTCAAGTTGTATCTCTTGATCTAACACTTCTAAACCATAGGCAGAGAAAAATTTCATGAAACTTTTTAACAACACCTAACACTTTTAGTTTCAAATATTCTTCAATCAAACTGATTTTTATCATCCCTTTAATAATTATTAGTCTTTTAGACTCTTCTTAAATGTTCAAATTTATAAAAACTGTAAAAGGCTAGTGCTTCACATCAACAGGCACAAAAAATGAAGACAAAAAAAAACACCCTTTTGGTTACAATCATAGTATCTTATTCAAGCCGCAATTACATTGGGGCGAAAAAAACTCAAATTTTAAGGGGTTCAATTGGATGAAAATCCCATTTGAAGATAGCAAGTAAGAAACGAGAAATGAAAGGAAGTGGATTCCAACTTCACCTGCCATTTGGTGACCGAAGTTGCAGGGGGCAGAGGGCGGAAGAAAATAGAAGAGAGTGGAACAATTGGGTGTGGCCATGTTCTTGTTTCAATGTTTTTCTAACCTTCCACCAACCATCCTTCAAGTCTTGCACGTGTTACACGCACGTGAGTATTGTTACCTAGTACACTAGTATGTACTAAGGTTTTTTTTCATTTTATTGTTAGTATCATCTGCTAAGGTTCTAATTTTGTTCCCGGATTTTTTTAATCAGGCCATATAATATTGTTATTATATATTGGATATAACCCTTGTTCTTAGGCAAAATTAAAAATAAGAAATTCGCTAAAACAACCAATAATAAATATTTAAAATAGGATTTTGAGATGACTCTTATTTCTTTAAAACAAGTCACTTTCCATTTATAACAAATATAATGTTGTACTCTTGCATATGGTTTTCTCATTATTGTAAGAAGTAATTTTTGAACCAATCATTCTCATAGAAACTTTAAGAAGCCTATCTCACGAATAAAAAAAAAAACTTAAAATCTTAAAAAATTGTCGAAGATTCAAATCTTAAAAAACACAATTAATAATAGTAATTATTTGACAATATGAAGGGTAATATTAAATTTACGCCAAATGTGTGATGATAACACAGATATCAAAAAAGAAAAGAAAAGAAAAGAAGTAGATCATGATGAACCAACATCAAATTGTTTTATAAATTGAGAAGGACCAATTTATATATAATTGTTTATAATCTTATTCGTCCATCAACCAACTGAATGAATGGACAAGATTTGTTATTTTTATCAAATCTAACTTAATACAAAAAAGATTGGCCAATATCTTACATAATCGAGAAGCAATGCAATAACATAATCAAAAAACAATACAATAATATCTTGCATAATCAAAAAGAAAAAAAAAATGAAACAATATCCTGCATCATGGAACATTATTTCCTTGATTTTATTATTTTATTTTTTCTTGCATCTTTAATTTCTTGATGTATTTTATATTTTTTTACTTAATGCTGGTTTATTTAATTAAACCTTGTGGTAACACGTGTCAAATGATTTATTTGGGCTATCCTCATGCTGACCATGCATAATGGGGGCATTAATTCCTGGGATTTTATTATATTTAATTTTTCATATGGCATTAATTCATTGATATATTATATTTTTTCTTAGTTAATGCTTATTTACTTAATTGAATCTTGTGGTGACCCGGGGCAATGATTCATTCGGGCTATCTTAGTGCTGACCTTGCATAATGGAGCAATTTCTTAATTTTATTAATTATTTTTCATTGGCATTAATTTCTTGATAAATTATATTTTTTTCTTACTTAATGTTAGTTTACCTTAATGAACCTCGTGTTAGCACATGGCAAAGGGTTCATTTAGGCTCTCTTCGTACTGACCCTGCATAATAGGATATTAATTCATTGATTTTATTGTAGTATAATTTTTCCCTTGGCATTAATTCTTTTATTTTATTATATTATAATTTTTCTTGCGCAATTAACTTATTGATTTTATTACGTTATTATATTTTGGGTAAAATACATTATATTTCTTAAAATGTAGTCTTTTCTTAACTTACTTTTGAAATATATTTTTAATCATTTAACCCCTTGACTTTGAGATTTAGTTTTTAAGTAAAAATGTTACATTTTTAGTTAAATCAAATGAAAGTTAACCTCTAGGCATTTAAAAATCAAAAATCAGGAGGTTAGGTGATATAAAAATAAACTTCAAGGGATCAAATGATAAATAAATAAAAATCAATTAAACTTTAAGTTAAAATAAATTTAATTTGATTTAACAGGATAAGTAACATTTTTACTTAAATCCAATTAAATTTCAAGAGATTAAGTGATTAAAAAATATCAAGAAAGTAAGTTGAAAAATAGTTATACTTAAAGGGAATAAAATATATTTTACCCTTATATTTTTTCTTACTTATTGCTAGCTTACCTAAATGAACCCCTTGTGCTGACATGTGACAGGTTTTATTCAAACTCTCCTTTATATATATATATATATATATATATAGGGTATATCTAGTGATAGGAGTGGTTTATTATGAGAGTGAGAGGAGCAAATCTTTACCATTGGATCATCCATGTATGGTCAAGATTAGATGTTACTTAAAGGTCACATGACCACTTAAAAAAGTCACATGACTTCATGTTTTAATCTTGACCATACATGGATGATCTAATGGTCAAGATTTACTCCTCTCACTTTCACAATAAACTACTCCTCTCACTAGATATGCCCTATATATATATATATATATATATTGACTCATTGTCAGTATAATTTAATTATAAATTTACAAGTCAATAAAAGAGTTTCTTTTTAAGTAGTGAGTTTAATTTTGATCCACTGTCAATGTAAAGTTTATTTACACTGTCATCCAATCATGTGTGATCAAATTATTAAAAGAGTTTGACTATCACAACAACTACTTAGAAAGTCTAACTCTTTTAATGATGTGTCAGCATATGATTGGATAACATTATTAAAAAAATTTACAGTGACAGTGAATTAAAATTAAATCCTTAAGTAGTTGTTGACAGAGTTAAACTATTTGAATGATGTTCAATGCCTTATTAAATAATATTATAAAAAACTTTTATACTATCATCTAATGATACGTTGAGACATCATTAAAAAAAATTGACCTCCTAGATATTTATTATGATAGTCAAACATAATTATTTTTTTAAAACCGCGAAATGTCCCAATACTTTTGGCACAAAATTGGCATGATCTTATTTTGAACAATTTGATATATATAAAAAATCAGTAGTAATTTGTAGTTTCTAAACTATATTTCTTAATATTTTGGAATATGTGCTATACTCTTTATTTTATTTTAAAGATTCTTGTTCAATCTTAGTATGGTGTGATTTTTATTTTCAATCTAAAATAGCTAGGAATTGTAGTTCTTTAATTAACTCTTTTGTTTCCCTTATTTGAGGCTGCACTTCCTATGTTGGCTTCATTTTGCGTCGTATTCGTAGGCCTTATTGGCACTGCCATTGGGGTCTCCATATTAATTAGTTATTTGTCAATTTACACACATTCGCGAGTCCTTTTCTTTCATAGAGGACAAAGCTGCTGGCTTCTCACATTTGGGATAGACCTTGAGCTTGTTCCATCCTTTGCTTTGCATGGATTTAAGAGTAAGGTATATCCTACAAGATATTGAAGCATATGACATGGTGACAACCTCTTTGTCACATATCACTTACACACATCAATCTACTCACATGGATGCATGAACAGAGTCAAACATGATTAATTTAACAGATAAGATAAAATTACGTCCACTCAAATGTTTTGAGTTTGATTTTTTGTTTATAATCTTTTATTGACATGTCATTTACATGACTTTGCTAAAGCTTATGGTATGTTTTGATATTAAAATGATATAACATCTCCTCTTTTTAAACTTTTATTTAATAATAAAAAGTCAACATTTAATGAATAGTAATGTGTAAATAAAAGCATGTGTAAATAATGGGCAAAAGAAAGTAAAGTGTAAATAGGCTTGTTTTATCACGGCTGATAATTTTTTATATATTATTTTTTACATTACTTTTGTATTATACTAATTTTTGTACAAGAAGTAGTTTAGTATATTATCTATTATGCTATATATAATTACCATTCTATACCGGATTAACATCTAGTTCTTACACGAGAAGCTCAAATGTGTATGTATCTTGTACAAAAAATAATAATAATCCCGATGTAAGATTTTCAATGTAAAAATGTGATTTAAATAAAAAAATAATATGCAAAAATATTTTTTCATTCTATTACTCTTCCATTAAATGCAATAAAAAAAAAACCTTTTTCATTGGTTTATTTTTTACGAGAGAGGGAGGTTGGCATTTACCAGTAGAATATTTGAGCTAAGACTTGTTTAACATTTGGGCCTAAGATGACCCAAGTTTAGTCTCCTTACTTGCATTTACTTTTCTGATTTTATTTATGAGTGATGTTAAACAGTGTCCTGTTTAAGAAATATTTAATATTTTTTAATAAATTATTTTGATTACTTAATGAAAAAATATATTAAATATTTTTTGAATCTTCAAGTATTTTATTTTAACTTTTAATATTTGCTATTTTAATTCCTTAATTAGGAAAAATTCTTATGTATTTTAAAAGTAATACACTACTTTACTAAAATCATAATACCTGACACCATATAATTATACATATCATTTAATTAAATTTAAAATATTATATAATCAAATTTAATGGTTAAAAAACTATTTTTCTTGACTAGAGAAGTGAAGACACTCATCAGCAAATTCATGGTCTTCAACTTCATTCCACAATTTCCACTCAACACTCATTGTCTCAAATTTCGGGGTATGTAGACAATTGTTATGAGTCCATCCGGTCCTCCTCCTCTTGGCTCATTTTCCATTGGGCTTTATGGTGGAATATGTTGAGGCCCATGAACTGTGGACTCTTGGCATTCTCTTCATGCGCTGGTTCTGTTTCATTAAAGAACACACTTGAGAGTTAAGCAGAAGGCCAGCACAAGGTTTCGTATTACAGTGGCAGCATGTTGTTACCAGGATATTTATGGGTTGAGTTGATTAAGTTTTTGGCAAATAAAAAAGTTTACATCAATCAACTTTAATCAGGTTAATTTGGTTTGATTTTTGAAAAAAAAATTGAGCAATCTGAACCAAACCAACCCGATTAAGGTTAGATTAGATTAGTTCAGGTCATCGGGTTATTTAATTTTTTTTTCTCATAACAAATTACAAATTTACTATTGCTAAATACTTTAAACTCAATTAGATAATTACGTATGAATTTTAAGTATACAAGTCTTCTAATATAGTACAAGTATTAAGATAAAAGTAAAATCAAATTTGGGAAGAAATATTTTAATAATGTCTCAAAATCATCACAAGCTTCATTTGTAATAAAAATGTATGACATTAAATATATTCTGCGCCACAGAGAAGGTTATATATATATATATATATATATATATATTACTACTTCATAGAGAATGCTTTAAGTTGTAGAGTTTTATAACACAGATGAGTAAGTTAATAATTGAAACGTTACTATCCTAATATGCAACCAAAACAAAACAAAAAAAATTAAATGATTGGGACTTGAAAATGGAAATTAAAGATATATTATTGTATCTTAGGTTTTTAAATGAATGAAAAGTCAAATGACAAAAAGATAATATCTAAAATTCTATTACTCTTCGAGTTATTTCATCAGGTCATCGGGTTATAAAATACAAAATCTGTAAACTGAACCAATCATGATTGGTTTTGACCGAATTGGAACTGATTAGATCCATAACCCAACCCAAACTGATTTTTTTTTAATTGGTTTGGGTTGGTTTGTCAGGTTGATCGGGTCAACCCGAACTAATAAACACCCCTAGTTACGAGATTCTTCTCTTGTCTCTTTGCTAGGCTTTATTTTCTTTCTTTATTTTTTCCAGATATAATGCATAAGGAGCAATCACCCCCACAAAACTAAACTAAACTAACAAAAAAAAAAAAAAGAAACAAAAAAGAGTTAACTGTGAGACTTTAATTAGATAAAGGGTTTAGCCTCTAGTCCAATAAGCATTGGGTCATAGATGTCAGGATATAATGTTGATTTAGATTTGTATTGTTAATTAATTATATGATATCATTTATTTAAAAAATTGTCATAAATATTTTCTTGCAAGTAATTTTTTTAAGTCATATAAAAATTTCTTTGTTATTTATTGATAATGTAACTTACAGAAAATGAATGTAAACTCTAGATCTTACTTTGAACTACTCTATTTTAGCTGTATAGAAGTCATTGCATCAAACCATTTTTGCAATCGTAGGGTTTGAGTCCTTTATATGAATCATATTCACAATTCTATCACTGAAGTAATTGCTTAGAGATAGTCAACTCCATGGCCAGAACACAACCTAGAACAAATTCACATACATGTTTGAAAATGGTGCTTTTGACTTTATTTTTGGGGTACCAACTTTGCCTCAACCAATATGAACAGCTTCATTTCAGTGTTCCATGTTCTATTATATTATCTTCTTTTTTATCAATTAAAAATGAATACTTGAAGCAGATACCGAACCAGTTGAACTTGACAATTGACAATTGACAATCCCCATGTGGGAAATCTGATATCTTTGCTTGACTTGTGAAGTTGTCCTTGAAACCTCTTGGGATCTGTGATTGATCCCAAAAAATATAACATGGCAGGGTTAGCCAACCAATTCCAGCCCTTATAAAACGAGCATTGACATTCACATGCAACCATTATAACTTCAGATTAAACAAGTGTACATAATCTTTGTCCAACACAAGAACACGGCTTGTGCCGATGTTGGGGGCATGAAATAGTTGAATTGAGCTGTGTTTCTTGACTTCTGCATATCTATGTTTGCTTGGAGAAAATTATATCATAATAACAACGCCACACACACACACACACATATATATAATGAAACATGGTTGAGTAAGTCATAATCTGAAGCCTCATGTGAGAAAAATGATATAACTGAGATCCCAAGGGATCATTTACTGTTTTCCTGTAACTGCGGCATACTTGGGGACCGGAATGTGGATTACAAAGCTATTCGTTTCGGCCTTTTCTTAGGCGGAAGTGTAGCATTTAGTCGCATTGCATTTATACTTGTATTGTCATGTGTATGCTAATTCTTTTTTCTTTTCTTTTTTTCAATTCTTTTAGAACAACTTTCTTATAAAAGAATAAAAATGTGGGCGATTTTTCAGTATAATTGGTCAATGGTAATTGTACCACTTGTAATCATAACATTAACCACATCAAAATTAATTTTTATATTACCAAAATCAATCATTTATAATTGTGTTAATTAATCAGTGATTAAAGTGAATTCAAATTTCATTAACTAAATTAGAGACTCGTTAAATTCAAAATGACACCAATATCACCTAAAATTTCCCAAGCCAACTTAAAAATATGTATAACTGCTTTAAAGTTCCTTTTGAATAGATTGTTCTGATTATATGTTGTTTATATAATAAGTTTGCTATAAGCACTTGGAAATTTTTATAATAATAGGTAATTTATTCTAAATAAACTATGTAAGTAAGTAAAATTTTTTTAGCTACTAGCCTACTAGACAGAAAAATATTAGGTCGTCCTATATATATAGTATTGAGAAGTCAATATTACTTTTATTCAAATTGTCATGTATGTATTCTTTTTCATTATGGCATTATTTATCGGAGAGATTTTTAGGTAGGACTCAATATATGTTCACACAGAAGAAATGTGAATCGTTAAGTTAACCTATTTTAGTATCTTAGGTAGACTGAATTTATTAAAAAAATTTCACCTACTTTCCTTTCACATTCAACGACTTCAACCCTGCAGCATCCATGGATTTGTTTCCTTATAGAAATAAAAAAAGATAGTCTTGCCTTATAACCAAATAAGGTAACAGACGATCTCCACCATTTTGGGAATCTGATGGTAGATGGCGAGGTGAAATCCATGTGGAGAAGGGGATGAACTGTGTGGGGGGAATACAATTACAACATGGGAGTACACTTGGTCATCAACCATGCATGGTCTTAATTAGCTCAGGTGGGGTAACCTGACTCACCAAACGTGGGAACTAGAGGTTCAAATCCCCCTCCCCTTGCTAGAATGCACGCTCCCTAAAGACCCAAAAAAAAAAAGAAAAAGGCTGAAACAGCAAGGGTGTTTAAGGTGCTAATTAATTGCATCAAGGTTGGCAACCATGGAGAGCAGTGGTGTACTGTAGCCAATTAATGTTGGCAAAGTTGCTTTCTTGCAAAAGCTTGCGTGTTTAGATATGTGATAATTGTGAATCCAAGTCCATCACAAACAAAACGTGATCCTAACATGACCCTAGTACTAACCAAAGATAGGGAAATTAGATCTAAACATGCAAGCTTTTGAGTGGAAGGATTCACTATTGCATCTCCGCTAGGATATAAAAAAGACAACAACAAAATAACAGATGGCAAATGTTGCTGCCATGTCAAAATAGTGACGGGAAAAAGCATACACATGGCAATTTTTGATTGGAAAGCATAGTACAGTAGTGAATATTCAGTACTAACAAATACGGAGGTGTTAACCAAAAAAAAAAAACACAAATACGGAGGTGTGAAGAGAGTGATGGTAGAGAAAAATCAACGGAGACAGAGTAAAGAGAAAATAATGAGAGAAGTATATGATATAACTTTTAAATACTTTTTGAGATTATCTTATAGAGATTGATATCTTATCAGGTTGAGTTACGATTAGTTAAATTAATTTTTTTATAGCATAAAATATGATAATTATAGATTCGCTCTTTAAATGATGTAATAATATATGAGTAAATGATTATAAAAAAAAATTATATTAAAGATCAAAATTTAACTATTATGCTTTCTCTTCTTCAATTACTATTTTCTTTTTTTTACACTATTTTCTCTTGTTAATATCCAATCAACTGAATAAATTTCAACATAACAGACAACAGTCCTTCTTTCTAAGTATATATACATAACATAATTGATGTTTACAATATCTAATACATTTAATTAAAGTAGACTTTTGCCACCATATCATGTTAGTTGCTTATGTGAACTTTTACAAAATGTGAATTACTTGAATGCTGATGTGGATCTTTGAAATCTTCCAAACATATAATATATTTAATTAGAGTAGATTTATGTAACCATATCATGCTATATACTCTTAGGTGCTGATGTAGACTTCTATAATTCTAATGCAGATCTTGAAAACATGCTAACATAAAATCTTCCAAACATATAATACCTTTAATTGAAGTAGAGTACTCCTACAACCATATAATAAGCCATATATACTCTTAGGAACTGATGTGGACTTCTACCAAGCAATTATGATGTGGATCACTTAATTGCTAATGTGGATCTTGCAAATATGCTACATGAAATCTTTCAAACAAATAATCAATAATTTTAATAATCACTGACCTTTTAGCTCTTATAAATACAGTAGTTTGTAACCATTGGTGTTTTAGTTCCTAATATTTAAAATATTTTAAAGACTTTTATGATTTTTTTGTCATCTACCTACTAATTATAATTACAATTTGAAATAAACAAAATTATAATTCCAATTTAAGCTATACAATTATGACAAAATATTGACATGTATATAATTTTTAAAATGTGTTTCTTCGATGTATAAATACTATAAAGAGAGATTGTTTTCAGTTTCACTTTATTACTTAACATGTCATAATAATAAAATAATAAATTTCAAAAGTTCAATTGACAGAACATTAACAACGCCCAGGTTGAATGGCTATTATAGTTATTCTATTACCATTATCGGTCCTTTTTTTTTTTTTGTCGGGAGGGCGAACAAAGGATTAATAGTAGTCAAAGTTATGGAGAATCTTCTTAAACTAGATACTCTTCCAAATAGGGCACACGGTTTATTGTCCAATAGTGATGGAAAATGGAAAACAGCCAACGGAGTCTACAACAATGGGTTGTTGCCCACTTCAGACCCTGCTAATTGCTAAATCCTTAAGAACTGAACTGGCTGATGTTGCCTGCCTTGTGATTATCAACTTCAACTTAATAAGATATTCAGCTATTTACTTAATTTAAAATTATTATAGTATCTTTATGAGTTTAGTATTTATGGTGGGTTATTAAATATTTAATAATTTTTAATTTAATAATAAATATTTAAAAATTTATTAAATATAATCAATAATTAAGGAATATTTCACAATCCATTTTAAGTATTGATACTTAAAAATATATATATAAGTATCGAAATAATTTTCATATATATTGCCATTTTATAATGAGAATTGATATCCTTGTCTGAATGGTCCAATGCCCTAGAAAACTTCGTGTGCAGTGTACCGCACTGAGATAACCAAAACGTGGGCCATACCACAGTGAAGTGAAATTCAAAGAAGAAAACAGAAAAGAAAGAAGTTCTTTGTTTTATTTGGGACAGCAGTCGCTGGTTAGCTGATTATCTCCTAAAGTAACTACAAATTAAAGAGGAGAATAATTGACCATTTCTTGCATAGTAAAAACCAATCACTATTTGAAGGAAGCCAAGTCCTCTCTTCTTTACACTCTTCTTTTGCTATGTGTAATGGGAATTTTTCTTTTTCAGTTGGGGGAAAAAAAGGGATGGACTATGTTGCGCTATCGTTGTAATTTGAATATTCAATAGCACCTATCTGAAATTTAAATTTTTTAATAAGACACGATTGCAACGAGAATATTTACGTAGACATTGCCTAAATAAGAATGCTTCAATATAATGTCATTTCTCGCAATATTTAAGGTTACAACTTGTCAAACTCAAATGCTGGCATTGATGCAGTTGTGGACAGTTGCAACCCTGAGTATTTTTTAAGTAACACTACTTAATTTGTTTAAGAACTCTCATTTTTGGACATGGTAAAGGAGTCCGCAAGGAGCAGAATAAATGAATTATTATGAATTTTGATTAAAAGGTCACTTTAAAAAGAGAAAGAAACTTAAATATTGAATCAAGAAACAAAGACCAACTCTTGGAGAACATTCTTTGATAGAAAAGTTCATGAGTTGCATCATCTCATAATAGGAAGAAGGGGGATTCTCCCTCATCTCCTTACAGAAATCTAGCAGAAGAAGAGAAAAGTTCAGTTAGGAGGAAGTTCACGAAAATATTACCTCTTCAGTTCATCAAAGCGATTATTCAGTTGTAATACATTATAGTTATTTTGTTATAAAATATTGTAATGAACCAAATGAGGAATATTTTTCTTAACTTGCACCTAAGTAGAATTATGCCAAAGGAAAATCAGCTACTACACAACAAAGGAAACACTACTGCTGAGTGGCAACTGAAATCTGTAAGAATAGTTAGCCTCCTTGATGTCTTTAAAAACTCACTGGCACAGCAACTGAAACAAATTGATTTGTTATAAAGCCATACATAATATGTTAACGTTTTCGGTTCCAAGATCAGATTTGGGCTGATCTTTGTACCAGGGAGACCCTCCATCAGAAGAGTTCTCGATTGGACTATTTTGATGCAAAGCAGAACCCATGCCATCAGAAGCATTTGATGTCTTCAGCGAAGTCCCGTCAGATAAACTATTCCCATTTGTACTAGCAGAGCCACTCTTTGAACTGTGCTGCTCAGTATAAATGAGTTTTCCAAACAAGAAGATATGGGGTGCTTTTGCTTCATTGGGTTCCTTAAAACTCTCGCCGGGATTTTCCACAGTCAACAAGCAAGATATATCAACATTGTTCTTAGTGCTGCTCTTATAGGTGCCACAAGGAGGCCTAACAGATTGGGCTGCATGGTCAAGCCTTGAGAACCCACCCAGAAGCATGTCTGATTGCAGCTTATTGAAGGGAAAATCAGATTGAGATAGTCCAAATTGAGCATGCCTGGCTCCCTGTATGCTTGCAGAACTATTGTCTTGAATGTTACATAGAGAGTTAGTATGATTGAGAAGATTGCTGGAGAATAATGGCATTGGAAGTTGGTTGATGAGATGAAAATCTGGGTCCTGTAGAAACCGTTGTTTCTTTCTTGGCGGTGAGAAAGGAGAGAGATGGAAGGTGGGCATGTTTGTGACTAGTTCAACCAACCAAGGGTTTACACACTTAACATTTTGAAGTAAATCTGGTTCATCCCACACCACCTGAAACATGACATCACAACGAAGAAATTTAGAGCAATCTAGATTAGTTTTAAGCAGATCTCAAGCCAAATAGGTACCAACTAAAAAACTTAAGAACAATATGCAACCGTAGTAATGCTAAAAGGTTCCTAGACCTTCCATAAGTAAAACTCAATCAAGAGTGGCACTCAATAATTTTCTGTCACGGGCAATTGACCCAATTCAAGCAACTTTGGTACTTAGCAGGAAGAATTGTCTGCACTGAGCAGACACACTTGAAGTGATTTGCTACTCAAGCCATGCGCACTGACTAGTAATCTGTGTATACTTGACTGTAGTTTATCAGTTGATACTATTACCCATTATTCTTTTTATTCGCACAGACCCAAAACAAAACAAAAAAATCTATTTATAGCAACAAATATCCTGTAAATTCAAGTGTTGTTTAACAATTGATATAATTAACACAAGAAGTCAATATCATGCAGTAACTGTTTAATAGGAAAGGCGACAGAAATGGGAAAGATAAACAAATATTTTGTATCAGAATATACAGCTCAATCTGACAAACTGTAAACTCTGTTCCATCTTTTTGCAGCATTGAACAGCATAATATAAACTTTTTAAAGGGGGAAAAAAAGGTCTAAGAAGAATCTAAGAAATAGATCTAGGTTCAGTAAAATGAACAATTCAAGATGCAATTTCACTATTACTCAGAATCAGTACTCTACTAAGAATAAACTTAGAAGGGGATCTGAATATATTACTGTAATAGTAAAAGGAAATCACTAAATAACGAAATTCAAGCTATTCAATCTTGGGGACAATAAATGAAAATCTAAATGGTGTACCTGTAGAAGACGCCAAGGAGAATCGGGCCAACGAATGGGATCTGCAACCTGAACAGAAGATATGGTTCCCATGAACCAGCTGATCCTAGAAGAATCCTCAGTTTCAAAGGGCATTTTGAATCTCATGCCAGAACACCACTGTATTTGCATTGCAGCCCTCACAGCAGAAGCCTTAACACAAAACTCCGGGGTGCTAGACCTTGGGTAATACACAACCTCAAAGGCCCTGCCATTAACAGCAAAAGTGACAGCTTCAACAACAGATTCAGCAGCCACTCTTCCCATAAACTCCTCACCACCTTTTCTCCTCACCAAGTTGTTCTCATTCTCACACAAGAACCCAGAACGCCCACCAAATAGAGGGGCTACCTGGTTCCAACCAGATGAGAACTCAGTCCCACCACCAATCCCATTCTTAGCCCTCCTTATTCCAACACAAAGATCCCCATTTTCTGCTCTCAGAAACACAATAGAATCCCCAGCAACAAGCTTCTTCTGGTTCACAAAATTGCTCCAACCAGTAGTTAAAAGATGCCTGCGAGGGGTCCCTCTGTAGATATGCCTAAACTTCCAGCACTGTCCATGCACATCCTTGGCAATGATGGTCTGAACTGGAGGTTCTGCAGAATAATCCAACCTTGGGAAAATCGTCTCTGCGCAGTAACGAGGCACAGAGAACCCTCCCCCATTATTGGCATCAGATTGTGTCAATGTCTTTGCAAAAGAACTGGGCTTTTCTTGACTCTCAACATCACTGTTTCTCAGCAAACAATCATCTTCCAAATCCAATTCATTTCCTCTCAAAGGGGTCAACCTCATTTTCACGTAGACCTCATCTGTGTCAGGGTCTGCCATGTATCTTATAGCAGAGACCCTGCAAGGGATGAGTGGTGGAATTCTGGTTTGCCCAAAATCTACTTTCTCATGGGCGTGCTCTGCGTGACCCTGAGGAAAGTAGAAGACTTGTGAGTTCAGAGGTGGCATTTGAACCATGGCACCAGCACAGGCGTGCCATAACTGAGAATCTAAGCACCTTTCTGTGCTCCTCTCCATGGAATCCATAACCCCAAACATGTCAATATCAGAAGACAAAAATCCTTGCTGTTTTGGTCCTTCAAATGGATGTGTACTGCAAACAGACACAGAAGACAACCAACCAGCAAATGGTGAATTTTGAGAAAACCCAGAAAATATTTGAAGTAAAGAAGATATCTTGTTGAGGTTTGATAGCTAAGAAGAATAACAGATAAAAGAATGGAATGGATCGTATTCTGAAAACTTCAAGCCAAATACAAAAACACCCAGCAGATGGAAAGAAAGAAAAAAAAAAGGAGAGAATTTGGGTTGTATCAATGAGTTGCAAAGAAGATTAGAAAGGAAAAGATGAAGGTGATCAGAATGTGATGGTTCCACTAGGAAGTAGGCTGAGATTCTAAGGAGAAAAGTGAATGTGTTGATTGAACTAGGAAGGATGAGAGAGAGAGAGAGAGAGAGAGAGTGGTGAGTGAGTGAGAGAAAGAGAGAGCCTTCCCAGGTTTTAAGTGCATAAAGACACACACTGCTGTCTCACGCGTCCAAGGTTCTTTTAAGTTGCCGACCACAATGTGAATTTGACGGGGATTCTTTTTTTGAGATTAATTTCGATTTACTGTTTCTTTGTGCATGTAATGATTTTTTATATCGTTATGTAATATGGATTATTAAATTATTAAAAAAAATTTAATTATTATTATAATAATAATTTTAAATTTTTAATATTTTTAATAATGAGTCAATATATTATTAAATAATAATATAAATTTTTTTATATTAATAATAAATTAAAATTATTATTTTTAGTTTAAATTTGATGTAATTTTTTAATAAAAAATATATTTTCATTTAATTATATATTAGTATATTATTAAAAAATTTAATTTTTTTTTAAATAATTATTATAATAGTTAATTTTTTTTAACAATTTGTCAATATATTTTTAGATTATACAATTTATTTATATGTGAATCAAAATTAAATTATTTTTTTTAGGTACTACAACTTAAAATAAGTGTGAAATATTTATTAGAAATTAATTATATTTTTAAAAAATTTAAAAATTTTATCAAAAATCTAATTTTTGTTTATTTCTCTCAGCGTTCAAGTGAATTTTCTTTCTTTTTTTTTTTACAGCATTCAAGTGAATCTAATTTTTGCTTTGTCAATAACAGTGCACGTGTCCATCTTTCGTGTGAGGTGAAGATGATATATTTATCCTTTTTTTTAAAAAAATTTATAAATTGAATAACTTGTTAAAAAATGGAAACAACTCATCCAATGGGTCAACTCCACTAGTTTTTCTGTCCACTTAGTAAAAATCCCGTTGAGTGCATGTTACGAGGTCGCCCATCAGTTTTAACCTTTAAGCCTCCAAATTAGCTGATATGCCAAACCAAAAATATATATAAATAGAGTAATAGTATAATTTTTTTAATAAATAAAAGAAATAATGCAATTTAATTTCTCAAAGAAACAAATATAGTAAGTGACCAAGAGTAGGTTACTAGTGAGGGGATTTGAGTAGTTTGTAAGAAGTTATATATATATATATATTGTCATGAATCATAAGTTTAAATCTTTATGTTGCCATTATAATAAAATATATATTATAATAATAATAAATTATATTTAAATTTAGGATAAATTGTACATTACCTCTTTTAAATTTTCGTTCAAATGTACACTAAATTTAAAACCCACATTTTATTCTTTTAAGTTTTAGAAACATATACTTTATCCACAGAATTGTTATGGAAAGGCCAGTCATGTCCATAATAATTTTATTTGCCAAAATTTCATGAATAAAGTACGTATCCTTTCCTAATATTCTATTTATTTATTTTTTTATTGTTTACAACTAGAATTCATAGCGTATCATATTGTTCTATTGTCTACTTTTTATATAAACAAAATACATAATCTCTATAAGGAGTTAGTTGTAGTAAGTTTCTCTATAAATACTATTTAGAATAATGTAAAAATGGTTGTGACACATTACTTTCTATAGATCCTAAAGTCCTTGCGATACTCAAAGGATAAAACGGATTACTCAAGTTTACACATTACTTTCATTTCTGTAATTTGATTTCAGTTCTTTATTGCATTTTATTTGCTTTCTTTGAACTTGCTTTCCTGTATTTGCTTTCATTTTTTATTTTCTTTCATCTTTATCTTCATCTTCCTTTTACTGTTTTTGATTTAGTCGACATTTTGAATCACTTGAAAGTAAGAATCCAATAAAAAAGGTTCTCTTCCAAGTTGATAACTGTAACTGCAATATTGTCTATTAAGGCATTGACGAATTTCACACTTGACAAATTGGTATATTGAAGCCAAGTTTTTGTCAATATATTACCTAACAATTTTTCACATTAAACCAAAGTATATGTATGGATTGGTGGTAAGGGATAAAATGGAGAGGAATGAAATAAAATGGTAAATAATACTATTGTTTGAATGCTTAAAAAAGATATGGATGGAATAGAATTGGGGGGACTCCATCCCCCTACATATCATTCCATAACACTTTATTCTTTTTTTTCCCTTCTAAATTGAGAGGTATGAGACGAAATGAGTTATGAAATTACATTTTTATTTTTAACTTACGAGAACAATAAACTTATAATTCTTGTCATCATTTCATTTACTTATACTAGAACTTCTAAATAAGGGTATGGAAATTTTTTTCCATTACACCATTAAACATCCAAATAATGATGTAAAAACTTTATTTTATATCATCCCTTTTTAGTTCATTATATACAATTTCATTCCTCCCACCATCAAACTTCCTAATATAACCATGATAATGGGGCACTATTAACTAAAAGGTTAAATACAACTGCAATAATACAACTGCAATAAAGAAACCATATGCGAATTAACGTATAACTTGTAGTTGCAAATATGGATACTAGTACTACTATTTAATGCTAACACTAATCAACTCAATGAAACTTTCAATGTGTATAGATTCAAAAAAGTTTAATTTTGATTTATTGTCAAAGTAAAAAGATTTTACACTATCATTCAATGATGTGTTGACATATTATTAAAAAAGTTAAACTTCTTAGATAGTTGTTGTGATAGTCAAACTCATTTAATGATTTGTAAATATATGATTAAATGACAGTGTAAAATTTTTTTTATACTAACAATAGATTAAAATTAAATACATCCAAAAATAAGAAAAGGAACTTTAAATTTGCAATAAGTATATTTATGGGGTCAAAAGGGTAGCAACCCCTCATGGTACACAAGAAAATTATATTATACTACTATTTTAACAAAATTCAGAGAACAGAACCATCCAAGAATTTGTGTACTGATGTTTAATATTAGCATAGTGATTAGAGTTAATGCTGATTAAAAATATCTCTAAACATCTTGAAAACACCCTGGGTTTGATGATGCAGTGCTCTGAAATCAAGGCAAGCCAAAACGATGCATTAACCATAGTCAACTTCGTGGTGCTCGACGCTCTTTCTCTTTGGCCCTAAGCATGGTTTGGTTCCCCAAACCCATAAGATGAGGAGAGGATTTAAATAGTTAACATGGAGAATAGTCAACACCGCTGCTAGGTTGTTGCACTTATGGATAACCTGTCTGGCTGTCTGAATTTTTTTAGTCAAGTACAAGATTAGATCATAATAATATGTGTAGGGATAAGAACAGGACAATAGAATTAAACAAATACCACTTCTTTTTTCTCATCATTTTTTCCTTCCATGTTAAAATGTAAGCCCCATATTTGGGATTCACTGCGAGGAAAGATTTGAGCGGTGAATTCTTTTTCACGTGTAATGATCTCATTCCTTTCAGAGTATATATATATATATATATGTATTAAGAGTATTCAATAATTTTATGAGTTATGAATAAAATTTATAGATTAATTTTTAATCTCTTATATTAATAAATAGAACTTTTGAATAATTTTTATCTTTACATTTTTATTCAAAAATTTAATAAATTAATGAAACATATGAAGTTATAACTATGATTAAATACTTTTTAAATTATAAATAAAATATTTAAATAATTATATATTATATTTTCTTTGCACTTTTATATTTTTATTATTTCATCTACTTTTTAATTTTTAACTTTTAACTTTTAACTTAAACATACATTTAATGCGTGTTTTATTTCTAATAATAAATAAATTAAGTTTAACAGCTGATTGAGTCTAAAGAATCGACTAACACCTTCCTTATTTCCCTTCAAAACATTTTGAGGAAATATACAAAGATAAGCTGCACTTTGTTCATATTGGTTTGAAACATAAAATATTGCTCCCAATTAAGTGATTTTAATTTATTTTCAGTTAAAATTGACTTTCCTTTTAGATAAAATTTGGAAGGTTTCGTATATAATTTAATCAATTTATACTAATAAAATTATATATATAATAACATCTTTACCTACAAATTAATTGGACTAAATAAATTAAAATGAAACCTTGTGTTAATTTAATGGCATTGAATTGGCCTGAAAATCTGTTTTGCCATTTTATGTTCATGTGTGCATTAAGTTCCAACCACTGGAAGAAGATGTAGAGAAAAGCACTGAAATTGACCGACCTGAAAAGATCAAGAAAACTAGTGGTAATGAAATAGACACCAATTTCATAGACAACAAACTTTACTTCTTGACCCCATTTTTAGTTTTAATGAACCTGAAACGATAAGGAAAACTAGAGATCCAGGACCTGCCTTTAATATAGGTAGGGTGCCATGGACTCAGTTACTATAATTTCCTTAGTGCTTTATCTTTAAATCAATGGCTTTTTAAACCAGTGATTTATGAAACATATTATTTAAATATCACACATTTTAAACATATTACTTATATGATGTTATTTTTAACAGCGTGACAATTTTTTTATTGTTCTATGTGTATCATGTTAACCGTATTGGAGTGATGCACTGGCGTGATACAAATGTACCACTCCAACCTTGTTGGAGTGACTCAAGTGGCGTGGTCCACGTCGTAACACTAAGACAAATAGTAAATCGATAACATAGGATGCTTGATCCATGTGAAACTGCTAACACGTAAGGGTCACATCATTTGCCTTAGCGTTACCACGTGTGTCATATCATTTGACTCGACGTTGCCATGTGGGTCATGTCATTTGACTCGGCATTGCCACGTGGATTACGTCATTTTCCTTAACATTTTTGGGTCACACCACTGCTAATACGTAAGGGTCACGTCATTTGTTTCGGCGTTGTCACGTGAGTTACATCATTTGACTTGACGTTGCCACGTGGGTCATGTCATTTGACTCGGCGTTGTCACGTGGGTTACGTCATTTTCCTTAACATTTATGTGTCACACCATTTGTCTCACGGATGTTTCATCTTAACTGCGTTGGACGAGCATGATACTATAGCTCAGGGAGTAGATCATCCTTATGTGTTAGCAATTCACTATTTGTCTCAACGTTGCCAAGTAGATCATGTCACGTGGGTCACTCCAACACGGTTGGAGTGATACACTTGTATCACGCCAATACAGTGTATATATCACTCCATGTGGTATAATACACGTAGAACAATAAAAAAAATATTGTCACACTGTCAAAAACAACAGCACATGAGTAATATGTTTAAAATGTGTAGTATTTGAATAATATGTTTCATAAATCACTATAGCTGGGTTAAAAAGCCTTAAATCAATACTCTAACCATCGGCATTATCCAATTAATGTCACTATGAAAATGGGTCCTGGAAGTGAAATGGCATACTTCCTTAAATGTCACCTTTAGAAGTTTGATGAGGGCCACACTCATATGTCTGCCCTCCAGATTTTGAAGTTTTTGGTTGATATCCTCCAAACAGTTCTTTGTAGGTAATTCTGTTTCGTTGTTTAGCTCCCTCATTTAGAAAATTTTAACCTGCACTCTTCATAATGTTTTTTTAGTAACAAAATTGAATAGAATCGTAATAATGTTTAAAACTTGGCGCTTAATTAGACAAAAAGGTTGTATTTGTAGAAGAGCAAAATTTCACATCATTCTTCCATAGCATCAATTTCATAAGACAATATCGTATAAATTTTTTATATGATGATATGGAGACGTAACATAAGAACTTTTAATTTTGTAAACTACCATGCCCCCCGTTACTATAGCTCAGTCCTAGCTACTAGCTTATAAACGTGTATATGAATTAACCAAAGGTATAACCTGATTTGTCTCCTTTCTATTACGTGCTTGTCCTTTGAAAGAAACAATAAAATGAAATGCTGCCGTTGAAGGTTAAGACAAAAATAAGGAGAATCTAGTTGTATGATTAATTATCAAGTTAATAATGAGAACATATTTCAAATGCAAAGCATGTCAAGATTAGGATAATGACATTCCTAAAATATTTAAGAATATATTAGATTATGTGATCAGCATAATAGTTAATTATATATAATTTCCGTCGTAATAACAACAAAATAAAAAATATATTGAATTTAATTAATAAAAAACAAGTGAATGTGCGCTGAAAAAAAAAAAAGAACAAGTGAATGTGCAATACAGCACAATACAATTTTAGAAATACTTATTAACAATTAACATATACTATATATCATGTAACGTATTGTGGATGAACATTGATAACAAAAATTTTAATGAAAGGATGTAACAATTTTCAGAAATGCTTAATAGCTCAGTAATTTAAGACCGGAAGTTGCCCGGATGTAGAATGGGTAGATGAAATTTGAGTGGACTCCAAAAAAAAAAATCACTTTTATTTTGTTAATTTCTGTGTTTGTTTTTTAACTTCCATGTTCAGCTGGTCTACTGAGCCTCCGGGCTCTGTAGCAACACTCAACAATTTTATAGGGTCAGGGTTTTGAGTTCTGGCATTACCTCTATGGAAAAACCTTTCATCATTCAAGTAGTATTTTTACCTCATGCTGTAGAATCTCACATCAAAAGGTTGAGAACCTGGAAGAGTACATTAGCAACTCAAGACAACATTATAACTAATAAGTATATGTTTGATAAGAATTTAAAAGCATATTTGCTCTATAAACCTGCAACGTCTAATATACTTAAGAAGGAGAAGAGCATCCATGCATCATTTAATATCAACCATAGATTATCATGAATAAAACTAATAAATTAATCTAACGGTGGTTAATTGTTGAGAGAACCGGTTAAGAAGGTTATTGATAATTTGTAAAAAACCCCTCTAATGTTATTTTCATTTTTAGCCTTCTTATCTTGTTTTTTTTTTCCTTTTTCATTTTTCTCCTTATTTCACGACTCCATTTTTCATAATAAGAAAAAAAAACATTTTTAAATGAATAAATAATTGTATTCACAACTTACATAGTAACTATTTAAATTTAGATAAATTTTATATTAAAAATATTTAAGTGGATATATTCTACTTTTTTTTATATAATGATAACATGAACATCTGAATAGTTAGCGAGACTCACCTGTGAGTCCTGCCATGCTACTGAATTTTATTTTAGTTTTATTTATTTCATGAAAATTAAATTTATTTTGTCTTTATAATTTTTTTTTATTTCAACAAATTTTTTTTATAAATTCTCATATATATTATTTTCACATGAAATTTTTTTCCTCACAAAATAACAATGGTGTTCCTGTCAGGTAAATAGGATGGCGGGACTGCCAGCCATGACTATTTGATTTTAAAATTATTTTTATATGTTTTAGACTGATAATTATATATATTTTATTTGAAAAATAGGAGTGCAAAAAAATTTATATAAATTTTTTTAACATTAATTGGGCCATGTAATTATTTTAATTTAAAAGTAATACCGCCTTATTAAAATCCTTTATATTTTATTCGGGAATAGGATGGAGGGACTACCAATCCCGTCATGTAATTAATTTTATTTAAAATTATATGCAATTATTTTTATTATCCGAATATGATCCCTATGTAATTAATAATATTTTTAATATTTTTATTAAAATTATTGTAATAATATTTACACTATTTTTAATAATTTTTTTTTAATTTTATGAACATTTTATTTAAGAAGCAAGAATATATATATATATATATATAATTTTAAAAATATTTATTAATACATAAAAAATTTGTTTTAGTTATTTTATGAAAAAAAATTTAATTTTTTTTAAATTATAGCATGACAATTAGTAATATATTATGTAATTTCTTTTTTTTAATAATTTTTTTAATATACCATCACAATTGTAATATTTTACTTTAAGATTGTCATTGAATTATTTTTTAAATTATTTTGATATGCTACCATGAAATTTAATATTTTTATTTACTTTTATATGTTAATTTTATTGTCATAAATTTTTTTATTACTTCCATTAAAATATTATTTTATTTTTCATAAAAATTAAATTAAATTTTGTTTTCTGTGTAAAGATGTACAAAATATGATATTTTATTTTTATTTTTAATATTTTTCATGAAAATAAAATAAAATTTATTTCTTTACAATAATGTTATTTTTTTATTTTATGAAAATTTAATTTAATTTTTTGAGAGAGCATATGTCTTAAATCGTGCTCTTAGATGTCAATAATTTTTTTTTAAAATATTGATGTTACTACGTTATCTTATTATAGCTTATAAATAAGTTTAATGACATGCAAAACTAAAATTCCATGGCCCATGCATTAAAGTCTAACTAATAAAGTCCTACCCATACATATATATGATGTGTCTTGTTAATTATAAAATATTATTATTAGAAAAAAAAATTAATTACTGTAATGTTTGAAAATTAAAATAATGTTGACAGTTATAATTATAAATAAAAAAATATGAAGAAAAATTAAATAAATATCAAATTTATATTTCATGAAAAATAAATAATATATATAAAAAATAAGAATTAATATATAACGGTGATTTAAATAAATTATTACAATTAATAAAATTATTTTTTGGTCATGCAACAAAAAAAAATTAAGATAGACTGAAGTGTAAAATTGAAAATGGATTAAAGTGTAAAATTGAAGAGTTAAGGTTTCAACAAAACAAATAACATAAAATCGGTTATAATAAATTATTTTGATAGAGTATGAATACTCCTTCCAACTATAGGTGTATAGTAGAAAGCTCCTTATAAACCAACATTAGTTAGATCATACATGTATAACCATACCATCCAGATTCTCCATAATCGTAATCTTAATTAAAAGCTTTAATTCTCTTAATTTAAGAACTTTGAGGTATGGTTCATCTTCGTGGGTTTTAATTGTGTTGGTTTCAAAGTCCTACGTTGAGTTAAGTCGAGATAGTCTTTAGATATACAAAAATTCTACTTTCATACATCATGCAAATATGTCTTCTAAAGAAAAAACCGTGGGGCCTAACTCATTCGGCCAAATTTATCAACAAAACTCAGCGTCAACAAACCAGTACTTCCCAATTTCCATAAGTCTGAGATGTCCTTATCTTTCTTGCAAGATTGTGTTCTGAATTTGAATTCGGATATGGGCTATTCCAAAACCAGAACACTCTAGTTCTTTCCCCAAAAGTCATCATTGAAAGCAACCCAATTGACACTAGGTTTTGATTTTTCAACCCAATTATAGTTATTGATTCAATCAATTTGAGTTTGATATAAAAATCCGATCCAACTCAGCCTTAGTTTTGTGTAGGGGGTTAAAAAGTTCGTTCACAACTCAACCTTAATTAGTTATGTTAAAATTATGTATCTTTGACAATAAGCTTGTAAATAAATTGGCACTAGCCCAAATCTTTTTAAGACTTAGATATAATGTTAATGTTGGAGGTTCAATTCAACTTTCCATTAAATCATTTTTCTCTCTCCCTTACCTGTGTGCTAAGACATTCAATGTAATATCTATCTATTTATCTATATATATATATATATATATATATATATATATATAAGGTGACATTAAAGGGTTTTCACCGTCACCACAAAAAAGGTAGTTATTTGTGACAATTTTTTTTACAGTCACTAAAAATTATGGGAAAAGGAATTATATTACAACATTTATTTCTGCTCGTTGAAAAATATAATAATTAACTCTATGCACGGCCAGAACAACTATAAGAAATAAAACTCATTTAAACTAATTTTACACAAACCACGCAAAAACAAGAAATATAACTTTCAAAGAGTCTATTTCACGGTTTCACCACTGCCCACTTCTCTCCAAGCTATTTCTCTCCTTCACGAAATAGGGTTAATCTTGCTTCATGATATCTGTTGCATGCATGCCGAGCTTGGTTTTATGCAATTTCTAAACAGAGGTGAGATCTCCTTATTCCTTGATTGGTTTCTCTCAAACTGGCTTCCTTCAAATTGGTTTCCCCCAAACTCTGATACTTGCTGATACTTGCTGAGCTTCTTCAATAAAGCGGTGATTCGGTGAATTGGTGATTTCAAATCATTATTTTGTTATTTGATTTATTATCTATGTATTTGATTCCAAGTCTTAATACTTTCTTCCTAAATTACCACATGACTGCAATATTTGTGCCTTGTTTTTATCTCACGCTCTTCCCTTTTTATTAATTTTTGGATGATTAGTTTGCGAATTTGATTTTGGTTCTTTGCTTCTTGATTTTCAATGAAATAGGGATAATATCGCTACTAAAAAATATGTAATAAAGTGAAGAGAATGGATGTTGCATGTGCAGTGTATTTGATAAAATGGGTAATGGACTTATCTAAGTTTTCTTCTGCTGGTTCCATGATGACTTGTGAGCATTTCTTTTATGTAATAAATTGCCTTGCAATTGGAGTTTCTTGATGCAAAGTTGTAGACAAATATATTTCCATGCTGCAGTTTGAACAGAAGAGAGATAGAAGGTCTGTGAACAATGTTATACTAAAATGACCAGTTACTAGTTCTTCCTTGGTTATATTGGATGAGGGGAGCGATAGAACTCTAAGAATGAGTATTTCTTCGAATCTAAGGCAGCAACATTTTCAGGAAGTAGTACTGACCGCTACTATGCAGCTATAGTTGTAAAGAGTATTCATACTCTATCAAAATTATTTATAATAACTGATTTTTTCTTATTTTTTTTATTTAAGACT
This sequence comes from Styphnolobium japonicum, assembly GCA_023212625.1. Taxonomy (NCBI): domain Eukaryota; kingdom Viridiplantae; phylum Streptophyta; class Magnoliopsida; order Fabales; family Fabaceae; genus Styphnolobium; species Styphnolobium japonicum. Next base: position 11,568,762 of record JALBWW010000013.1, read on the forward strand.
TAACTTTTCATTTTGAAAGTATAGCCCATATTATTTTTATTCTTTTTTTCTGCATGACCCTAACATAATTTTATTAATTGTAATAAAAAATTCATTTATTTTTCTTTAATTCACGAAAATTATTTTTTGTCTTCTTGAAATATTTTTATTATTTTTTCTACTACCATCATGGAAATTTTTTATTTTAATTTATTTTTCATGAAAATTAAATTAAATTTTGTTTTCTTTAGGACTAAAACTGTCATAATATTTTATTTTATGTTTAATGTATTTTATGAAAATAAATTTTAATATATATAGAAAAGTTTTTAATTTATATATATTATTTTTTCATCAATTATAAGTTTAATATTTTTTGAAAACATGTTTTTAGTATTGTTTTAAAAGCGTTTATTTTTAATATTGTTTTGGAAATGTTTACTTTTAACTTTTTAATGGTTGGCGGGAATGTAAGAGCCCGACCATGCTATTATTAATTTTTTTTTAAAGAATGACATTTTTAATTTTAGCTAATCATTCTTCTTGATCGTCCCTACCGCCTCAATCCCTATTTAGCTTCAACAAAAAGGTGAATTTTTTATTTTTCATATTTTTTTATGACACATGAAAATTTTATTTTAGTTTTATTTATTTCATGAAAATTTAATTTATTTTATCTTTATAAAGTTTTTTATTTCAACAATTTTTTTATTTTTTTTATAAATTCTCATATATATTTTTTTTACATGAAGATTTTTTTTCCTCACAAAACAATGGTTGCGCTCCATACGTAGAGCTATGCACTCCATACAATCTTGTAGGGAATAGGATGGTGGGACTGTAAGTCTTGCTATGACTATTTGATTTAAAAAAAAATTTTACATGCTTTAAATTTAAAATTACTTTTAATACAATGAGATTGATAATTATTTATATTTTATTTGAAAAATAGGAGTCTCTCCACACAAAAAAAAAATTATATAATTTTTTTAACATCGATTGAGTCATGTAATTATTTTAATTTAAAAGTAATACTGACTTATTAAAATTATTTATATTTTATTCGGAGAATAGGATGGTAAGATTACTAGTCCTGCCATGTAATTAATTTTTGTTAAAGTTATATGCAATTATTTTTATTATCCAGAATATGATCCCTTTATGTAATTAATAATATTTAAAAAATTTTAAATACTTTTATTAAATTTATTTTAATAATATTTACAATAACATGGCGGGACTGGCCCATTTAATTTTATTTAAAAATATTTTAATAAGAATTAATTTTGGATTAAAATATTTTAAAAAATTATGATATTTAAAAAAAGAATTCATATAAATTTTAATACATTGAGTTCATCATGAAATAAAATTTTAAAAAAATATTTTTAACTGCGGGATTCCATGAAATAATATTATTTTAAAATTTTTTAATACCTTGAAATTAATTATTTTAATACTCTAGTGAAATGAGTTTTGTATTTATATTTTTTGTCATGAAGGATTACGTCCTAAAAACAATACTGTCAAGGTCCTAAAACATAAATAACTTAAATACCAAGACTTTTTTTGCAAAATTGCTATGACCTGTTTAACAGGTAAACTGATTTATTCTTAACTGTTTGATTAATGTATAAATTTTAATATTATTAATCAATGGTTGATACTTAATGCATCCATTCACCCAATGTTTTAAGATGCATATTAAACGTCACCGTACTGACTTGCCGTTTTTTACCACCTACGATATGAAACCTTATTCAGATCGATCGAATGGGTGGTATGCACCATCTGTTATGTAATACTATGTGGTGCATGGAGCAACACTTTGGGTTGCCATGTTATTTGTCAAATGATTTGAGGATGTCTAAGGCATGGCAGAATATTAAGACATTTCTTTTAAGTTAAGATGTCATTTGTTTGCAACAAGTGCAATGATTGTTGAACCCTCTAGCCGGTAACATTCGTTGTGAAGAAAGTCAAATTGCATAGTATATAAAAATTTGATTAGATATTCTGGGGATTATTAAATTTCAAAGAGGAATGCTTATCTTATAATTGTTAAATTTAATAAAGGATCTCTTACAATAAATATTTTTGGGAAAATTAATTTTGAGATCCGCTAATAAGATATATTTAATTTTAAAAGACTTAAAAAGTTGAAAGTATTATGGAGAATCATTCAAAATTTATTTAGGGAGAGAAACTATTAGATTTTATTTAATGGATAAAAATAATTTTAATGAAAATAATTTTCTAATAATGGCAAATAAAGTTCTAAACTTATAAGAAGTTTGAAAAAAATAATATGAATGACTATTGTTTGTTATTGAGTGTCCAAATGTTCCTACAAAATGGCTAGCAGTTGCAAATAAAGTTTTAAATTTATGAGAAGTTTGGAAAAAATTTTTACGAATAGTTATTACTTGTTATTGAGTGGTAAGTGTTCTTACAAAGTAATTAACAGTTGTAAATAAATTTTTAAATTGAATGAAAGTTTGGAAAAAAAAATTGTGAATGACTATTACTTGCTATTGAGTAACTAAGTATTTCTACAAAGTGGCTAACAGTTGCAAATAAAATTCTAAAATTACAAGAAGTTTGAAAGAAAATTTACGAATAATTATTACTTATTATTAAGTGATTAAATATTCTCATAGAGTGACTAATAATTATAAATAAAGTTTTAAATTTATAATAAATTTAAAAGAAAATTTGAGAATAGTTATTATTTGTTATTAAGTGATTAAATGTTCTCATGGAGTGGCTAACAATTACAAATAAAGTTCTAAATTTACAAGAAATTTAGAAAAAATAATTATCTGTTGTTCATTATAATTATATAAAGCACGATAATTTGCCACATTTTAGAGATGTATTATATATTCCTACACAAATCGTTGATCCCCCTCTTCCTTTGTGGTCTTCGGATCAAAACTCATATGAGGATTTATCTTGAATTTGGGTTATGAAACTTATGAAAAAGCAAAAGGTGAATTTGTGGCCTTATCAGAAATGATTTTATGGGTTATGGCTGTGGGTGTAGTCCAAGATAGAGGGAGAGAGAGAGAGAGAGAGAGAGAGGACGTGAGAGTGAGAGGAGAGGGACGAGGTTACCAATCGCAGTCCTTACAAGTCACCGCCCAAAGTTCTTGCTATCGTTCGTCGATGTCAGTTAGAATTTAGTTTTCCGGCAAAGTGCAGTTCAACTTGTTTGTCTCTGCCCTAGCTTTGAGTTGCAGAAGAGAAGAAAACATGAGCCAAGAGAATAAACGTGAGGCAAAAAGAAAAGAGGTTTCCTTAAGAGTATATATGTCTTTTTAGTAAAATTAATTGATCATTATCTCTAAATAAATTTTGAATGGTCCTTTTTAATAATTTATACATTTTATAATTTTTAAAATTAAATATTTCTTGTTAGTAATCCTTAAAATTAATTTTCTTAATATTCTTTCTATATAGATTTATATATAATTGTGTCCTTTTAATAGTATTTGTATGGTTAATTTCGAAATGATGGGGTTTCTTGTTATGAAAGTGTGATCATAACAACTCAATCCCATGGTTTACACTTCATGGTTAAGAACTTTTAAGATCTGTAGAGCCAATTTTTATGTTGTCAAAACAATGACCGTTTAGAATGTGGGCTGAAGTCACTGGGCTATGATCACGTTTCCGGATTGAAAGGACATCATCACCTATATATGACCTTTCTTTCTTTGTTGAATGGAAAATTTTCCCATGAAATGGACTCAATCTTTTCATTTTTGTGATATACTTTGATCAATCAAAATTCAGAAGTTTTCCTTGTCTAAATGGAGGAGGAGGATGTAGTCTGCGGTCCTGTGCTGAATCAGTAGCTTCAGGACATGCTCGTTTCCCCGCTTGGACACGTTACTCTCAAATTGAGACTTGGTGAGTAGCATAATGGCATTTGTTAACTTTCCAAAGCAGTTGTCAAATGGTTAGTTTGGCAAGAAATTAAGGCCAACTTGTTCATCCCCAAAGTGGTGGCACTAACCTTGCCATCACTATAGGAGCTTAGGTTCTGAGTATAGCAGGTGGCTAATCCTGTGTTGAGTGGAGTTGCAATCTGTTTCCTAAAGTCGTGGCACAAACTTCCCCATAACCACGGGAGCTTAGGTTATTAGTGAATAGAGAATGCTAATCCCGTGGGGGAAAAGTTTGTAGGGTTATTGGCCACTACCAACTTATTATTCACTCTCAATTTTTTTTTACGGATGATGTCATATATTGGAAGTGTTAGAAATTGACCATAATATAAACGTTTGTTTTGAGACCAATAGTGATCCTAAAATGTTGCAACTACATGGAGAATTAAGTTTCTTATCCCTCACATTGGTCTTGTAAATTAATGGCCTATTTTTATAATGGGTTGCAACATCACAAATTTATATTATTACGCTTATCTTATAATTTTATTATTGTTATATATTTAATTTTTTAAACTTTTAGATTCTATTTAAGTTTATAATGAAGATAAAATTAATATAATGACTGTTTTTTCATTGTGGCAAAAGGCTCTTAGATTTTATCTAGTAATCTCTTTTCTGAACATAACAAATTCATGGAAATTTTATTTATTAAAAACTCTAAATAAATTTGAACTCAATTTTATTAATTTTACTGATGGATGGTATGCACCATCTAAAATTGATAAGAAGTTATCAATTCTGTTAATGCATTCTAAATATTTATTTCTCAAGTATTCAAATGGGAAACCATGCTGCTATATCTCAATATTGTGCTTAAGCCTAACCTAAACCGTGATGATATGTTCTTCAGGCCATTATTGTGTATGTATTACCTTTTTTGTTTCAAAGCTTTTAGTTGGCTCAGCTTGTAATTAAGTCATATGTAAAAAGTGTAAAAATTTAGAATGAAATCTTGGCGTAGGAATGGGAGAGGGTTACCTCCCTTTATGCAACCCACACTGATAAACCAAAAAAAAAAATAATACCTTTGTTGTCTTACAATTTTTAACATCTCTTAATTACAAATCATAAATGTGCATTCTCACATTACCTCCCCTGATATTGATCTGTTATTGCTTCAGCTGCATTTACAATATAGCATAATCTATTGATTTCGGTTGTACTTCTTATGTTATTATCTTTAGCTCAAGCACACAACATCCTTTCCATTGTTGGCCATTACTATTTAGTTCTCTTGGCTTATGGTTAAAATGGTGGAATTAGAATGTTTATCTTATTTAATAAATTTGGTTAAAGGCTTTTTATGTAGTCAATTATATCCAAAATGTACCTTCTCTCTCTGTTGTGTTTAGTAGAAATAAATTAATATGCATAGTCAAAGTGCGTGATAAATAAGTTGTTACTATTAGGTGAACTTTATTATCATAACACTTTTTGGCTTAAAAAAGATTAGTCGTCTCACGTTAAAGGGTGTGAGATATCTTTGGCCAACACAAAGAAAATAAAATTAATAAGCATATATATTTCATGCATGCATAGATTAATAAATTAATGAGAGTGTGGAGGAGGAAGTAGCCAATAACAATTGAATGAAAACTTCATGCCATGAGCATCATGTAGTTGATTAATGCTGCACGTGGTAATACGACGCCGGAGGCTCCTCTAGTGCCGATCCGTTGGCCGTTGCCGTCGCACTCGCTTCAGTGTTCTTGAAATCGGGAAAAGGTACTGAACAGTTATTATATTCTTTAGGTTCTAATAAAACCCTTTACTTCAGCTTAGTCCAGCTTGTAAAGATGTATTCTAATTTTGTTTATAGTTACAATTTTATAAATAATAATTAATCAATATTTTTATAATCGTTATATGAAAAACCAAAACAAAATATGTTTTGTTTGATGTGAATTAAGTTTTACTTTTTCCCATTCTTAATTAATTATTCGTGAATTCTAGCTCGCCAGCTGATTAATATAACCATGAGTTGGAAGAGATTATATGCATGTCCTGTGTTTTATTCTTTAATGGATTTAATTTTGGTGTTATATAGAAAGTCTAACCTTGATCTTTGAGTTTGAGGTTAGTATGTTACCTAGCTGACTATTGACATTTATTCTATGATTTAAATAATTTTATAGAATTATTATATATGGAGGTTTTTATCTTTCCTCTAATTAGTGGTATATATGTGTCTAATTGAAGTATTATTGACCTTTGAATTTTTCATCGAAATTTAAGAGATGATTCTTACATAAACTAACCAACATAACTTATATAGATTAAATCAAGAAAAATTATTTTGTTAAGTGAACTGAATTTAAAAATAACAAGAAGATTTTTTAAGTGAGATACTTGTATTTCGATAATTATATATTCTATCTGAACCTTGGATTTTCTAATTATTTTTAAATATTAGCGGTCTCATATTTTTTTTTATCAAGTTGAAATTCAATTCATCTAATATATGACAGTTTATAATTAACTACGTACGTCTTTGCAAGAGCTTTTTTATTTCGTAAATAATTAATAATAACAACAAAGTATAGATACACTAATAAGAACTGGGGAATTTTATAGTATACTCTCTCCCTTTTTCTCTCTCTCTCTCTATATATATATATGTGTATGTGTGTGATCGAGAATTTTCTTTTTCTTTTTTTTTTTGGTAATGAATTTTCATTTAATTTTTGTTATTCGTATAACGAGCATTGGGATTTTATTATTTTTCTTTAAAGAATGAAACTTTGATGTTTAAAATTCTAAAAGGAAAAAAGAAAACACACTTTGCCTTTCATATGACATCCATACCTATACTTAAATGCGCTCAACACCCTTGTTGCGAAAATAATATATCTCTTTAATGTTTAGAAAAATGTAAGTAAGGGCAAGTTTATATTTATTAACCCATAAAAAATGTGAAAATTTTAAGAGTTTGAAATGTATAAGTTAATTGTGTGAAAGTAATTATAACTTAACAGAAAACCATACCAGGGATTTAATAATGAATCACGTTATAGTTGAAGACACCATTTGAAGATAAGCAAACTCGAATTCAGGCTAAATTGTTTACAAATTACACCGCTGTGTTTTGTACCTGGACTTGGACAGTGGGCTCAGAAGTGACCATGATTTTTTGGCTTTTTTTGTGTGTCCACATTGGAGGTGGGAGAGGGAAGTTTGCATAATAAATAATCAAATCTAACATTAACATCACACTTAAATCTTAAATATTTGAGTCAATATCAATTAAATTATAAGCTCGTTATCTTAATTCTTAGCCTTTAATTAAGCTTATGGGTTGGCAATAAAAGTGGACTGAACTAGTTGGGTACGTGAAACCTGATAAGCTTTCAGCCTTTCAGGTTATATTGGAGTTGAGTTGTGCAGATCTGAAACCTCTAATCAGATTGGACTTCATAATGGGGTGAGTTCCTTCTATATTGTTTTGGGCTACTTAAGCATGATGATCCATGAGTTTTTTTATTGAAACATTATTTTTTTTCTCTTTTTTTTAAAATTTTAATATTAAAAGAACAATTCTTAAAATAAAAGTGATTTATATTTACATTTTGACAGAAAATTGAGAAAATAAGAGATAGTGAAATTCTTCCAAGATTTACTACTAAAAATTCATATAGGAATGATGGTATAAGTGTGATGTCAAAAAAACAATAATATGTAACGATACATATTAAAAATAAGTTGTCTGTAATTTTTAGTGTCCAAAAACCTTATCCCATAAACTCGGAGATCCAAGATTATGGGCTAAATCATTGTCCTGGCCCATGGAATGAGAACCCGAAATTGTTTTAATCCGTAGTAGGCCTTTATGAGACCTTCACATTTAGTAAGAACAATAGAAAAGATTGAAAATAAAAAATAAAATTTTGGTGGATATGCTAGAGAGACTATGTTTGGATGTTTTATAGTGGGTGAAATGAAGGTATATAATAGAATGAAAAAGGTTAGTATGGAATAAAGTTCTCATATCATTGTTTGGACGTTTAATGGTAAAGCGGAAAAAAGTTTACATTCCTTAATTATTTAAAAGTTTTAGTTGAAGTTAATGAAATAACAAGAATTATAAATTTATTATTCTTATATTATCCTTATTTCAAACACAAAAATATAAAGATTAAAGATAAAAATATAATTTTATAACTTATTTTATCCCTTACCCCCCCCAAATTTAGAGAAGGTATAGAGGGGGATGAAATCACACAAATTCTATTTATTTCCATATCTTTTTTAAATACCCAAACAATGGTACCCCTCACCATTTCATTACATTCTGCTTCATTCTATCTAGGACCCCCAATCCAAACATAAGACAATGTGTTCCATAACTATTTGATTGTATGCATATTTGTATAGAAAATTATTGACTTGACCTTACATAGATCTAAAATGTAAAGGTGATTCTAATGGTATAGAACGAAAGTGTGAATTTGTGGGTAAGAAGGAAACCTCAGTGAGTTGTGTTTTTTGTTTTGGGTAATTCGTGAAGCCATGAAAATTAGTTGACCAGGTTGCGATCAATAAACTACCAACAGCATGTTACTGTAACTGTAGTCTGTAGCATTTTAAAATTGAACTATTATTAGAAGAGACAATAGAGCAAGGTGATAAAATAAAACTATATGATTATGATGTATAGCCGAAATTAGTACCAGCTAGTATAAGCCTCGCCAGTGCTATGCCTTCAACAGGTAACTTTTTTTCTGTGTCAAAGAGATCACCTCCCAATTGTGTCGAGCACTACTCAACGTCAATTTGTTTGAGACATGTTAGAAACGGATCTTTTTAATACTAAATAGTAAAAATGCCATTTAGCAGCAAGAGATTCTCAAAATCATTGACATTAATGTATGCATTTAACAATAATACCAACTTATTTGTGCAATGACAATCTGAGAGTTACAGTCACAAGGGCATTTCTATTGGCAGCTATTCTCCATAATTCACTACACTTCTAGCATGGTTGCAGTTGCTAAAAGTACTCGACTGTTTCTACAGCATGATTCATCACCTTCTCAATATTTTGTTATCTCCAAAATATCATTGATGCTAAAGTGACTTATCACTAAACTTGGAACTTAACCATTTAATAAATGGACTGATTATGCAGTCATTTTCTGTTCAAAGAGTTGGAAGAAGTTGCTCTCAGTCTTCTCAGACCTACCCTAGTTTGATAGAGAACTTGAAACAGATTTGCATTAGAATAGGTTGGTTAGACCTAAGAGGTTGGTGACGAAATTGACCCAATTCTTGCATATATAATAACATGGCCTGTTCAGTAGCCCAGAGCACTCATGGGTACATGTTGGCAATTAGAGTACACATAAATACGAAATATGTTGGAAGGAGGAGAGGAGTTTTTCCTTTTAAAGTTTTTGTCATAGCAGTTATGATCAGGCAAGACTTAAAATGTGGGAGATGTATAATATATTTGAAAGAAAATATCATATCAGCTGGAGAAATTTACGTAACTGAAATTTATTTGATGCAATCAATTGAGTTTAACAACTAAGTATCATTTAATTTATTGTTGGTTGTAAAGTTGTGGGAGATCATGACATGTTGCCAAATCCTTTAGAAAGAGCCTCATAGTCATAATTAGATTTATATATAAGGATTGTTCTTACCTTTCAAGGCATGGATGAGTCTTACCAATAAGTCATCATTTGTTTCCCTTTCTCTTACTCTTTTTTTTTTGGTAGATGTCTACCAATAGGAGTGAGCAATGGGTTAATTGACCTGCGTACCTCTACAATTTGACCAAATTCAACCCATAAATAATGGATTTGAGTTGAGTCCAAAATGACTTAACCAAAAGGGTTTGGGTCATCCCAACCCACTTAGAACCAATCCAACTCACTTATATTACTAAAAAACATATGACCTCAAACAATGTTGTTTCAGGTCATAGTTCTATTTTTTTTTCTTTCTTGTAACCTTAAGTGGAATGACATTGCTCCACTTAAGGAAAAAAATAATAATTTAGTCCACTCCAAATTTAATTTCAGATTTTCAGCATTCTTCTTCTTTAGTCCTCGTGCTACACTATTCACTCAGGGCCCCTCTTCCCCTCTTCCGTTTGCCCCAACCTAGCCTCTAGCCTCCATCCTCACGTTGTACATTCATTTATGTTATGTGAAATTAATTTCAATTTTTATTTTAGCATGTTATTTTTTTTAAGTTCAACTTCAACCAATTGTTTAAAGTCAACCTAAACCATACTCGTGATGAAGAAAAAATTCTCCAAATCCAACCCAACTCACTGTTTTTACGAGTAAATTAAATCCAAAAGTACTTCAAACCCAACTCAACCCCATCTAAGTAATTTACATAATAAAAGATAACTAATATCTTTTTTTTCCTGAACTCCCCATTCCCTAGTTAAAGCCGGATCAAATCTTTTTGTTCTTCTCAATTCTGACCTTGACATTCAATCTCAAATCCATGTAATCACAACAAAAGAATTTTTACTGAACTAGCAAACTTGTTCAACATCATCATTTTTAACATCCGAATTCGTTGAAAGAGCAATTCTCCTTTATGGGCAGTTGGCACACAGAACTAACTGGTACAGCACTAATGTTGGTGCTGGCCTGTGGTTGTGGTGCGTTTTGTTCAGCAGAAAAATAAGGGCAATTTGGCAAGAATCTAATACTGCCAACTTAGAATTCATCGAGATATTCTCCAACTTCCATTAAACTTTATCTTTGAGTTTTACTCAAAATATATAACTGGCATATATGCATAGGATATGCGCAGAACAAGACAGTGATTGGAAGAAGGCAAATGAGGCATAACAAATTTTAAAGTTCCTTACTCAACTCAGAATTTTTGCTACAAATGAACTGCAAAAAGAATTCCCACGGATAGGGATATTTAAAAAGGGGAAAAAAATGAAAAGAATGCAAACAAAAGAAAAAAAAGACAACGGGGACACCAACTCCTAATGACCTTAAGGGACCTACAATTACTAGACCTAAACTCTACCCTTTTGACTTCCATATCTCTACCCCTTTTTTCTTCAGTTCTCATTACAATCTTCCTCTAAAAGCTAAAATATGATCATCATCTATTGCTCCTATTCCCCCAGTCCAACCCTGTACAAAATCCAATGAACAAAGAAATGTAATATCAATAAGAAATAACATAAGACAAGACTCTAGAGGGAGGTAATGAAAGAGAAATCTCCAACTAGGCTCATTCCCCCCTCTCACATGTATTCCAGGGTAAGGCTGTTGTTAGTGTTCGGAATGAGTTCTGGTGAGGCAGCTGAATGGGTTGCAAAGCCAGAATTGTCATTAGTCTTGCATCTCATTTCCAGGACCTTCTTATGGGAATTGGAGTGCACGGATGGGCAAAAAGTTGGACTCGCAGCAGGCCGGTATTCGGGGAAGAGCCGGCCGGACTTGTAGCGAACACCACAAGCATTGCACAGTGTTTTCGGCCCCATTGGCCCTGCCCTCCACTGTGGTGTCTTAGTTATCTCACAATGCATACATTTCCTAACAGCTTGTGAAGGCACATTCTGGTTGTTGGTATCAGCTGGACCTAATGGAAGTGACAGTTTGATTTTCTTTTTCTTCTTATGCTCTCCAGAAGCTTGCTTTGGTATCTTGGTTACAGGTTGAGACTCAGCAAAATTCTCGGAATCTGAAGAGGCCTTAGTGGAGATGACATTAGGCTGCATGTTCTCCCCAACAAAAGAGGAAGCAGGGGAGATGAGCTGCATCACAGGACGAGGGTTGAAGGTTGCAGGGCGTGGACGCTTGCTGCGTGCACGTCCACAAGGCACAGGGATATAAATCTCAGGGCTGCGAGGCACAGTCTTGCCACCGGAGCAGGAGCTGCTGCTTTCAAGTACAGAAACCGGGCTTGAAGTGTGGAATTGGTTATGCACTGAGTCCTCCTTGGTGGTGCAGGATGGCTCCACTTTCTTCATGGTGAGGCTCCCCCCAGAGAAGGAGTCCTCCACAAAGTTGGACAGCCATTCCAATTGGACTATGTCTTCATACTGAAATAACAAACATATATTGATCAAAATCATATATTTACCATTCCTTGCATGAAAGTTTTGAAATTGAAATGCCATTCACACAGATTTTACTAAAATTGAAAATTCAAGCAAGGCATATACATATTAGTAGAGCATAGCATATACCACAAAAGAAGGTAAATATGCTAAGCACTTCAAATTGAATCAAGAATATGAATTTGTGCTCATGTACCCAAAAAGCATCATCAAACATGGGTTGCTACTAGCTAGAGTGACCACCACCTTTCAATGTTCTCATTATTTATGTGGGTGGTTACATCACGTGATCATCACATGCCAAATCACGTGACCTCCAATAATGATGATCCAAATAATTTAGCCAAGCCAACGCAACCCCAATGGAGACTAGGGGATGTGATGTGCGACATGGCACCGACACAATCAAGTGTCCCTCTGTAAAATGACCAAAATGCCCTTATCTAGAATACAGAATCTTTTAGACCTTATAATGTCTCAAAATTCGAATTTAAATTCAATTTTTTTTTTTCAATTTAGACTACCCGTTACGAAATATCCAAAATCCCCCATATTTGGAATTTTGTAACTCTTTATAAGGTCTCCAAATTCGAATTTAATTTAAATTTTTAAAATTTTTGGACTACTCCAAAGCCACTATCATTATGAACTGAAGACAGCACTCAAAAATGTTGTGCCACGAGTAGAACCAAATTTTCATGCTACCCATTAGGCGGAGTGACAGGCTGGCACTTGTGAACTTTCAAAACAGACAATCGCAACCGTACACTGAACTATGAGATGTCATAATCAAGCAATCCAACGGCCACAAAGAAAGCTACTGAAACCACGGGCGTTGATATAATTACAGAGCAGTTCACAGAATTCATGTGAACGCGCCAAAAATTATTTTTTAAAAAATGATAAAAAAAAATTGGAAACTCACCGGAACGGAGAGCTCCGCCGAGAGGTCCGAAGCGCTGTTGCCGGAGAAAACCGAGTCGGAACCCGGAAATGACTCGGACTCGGGCCAGATGCTCGCCAACGAGTTGCAGTTCCCGGCGGCGACGGCGGGCAGTGCGGCGCCGCCGCCGTCGACGTCTTCGGCGGGAAAATCGAGGAGGTCGTCGATGTGGTCGAAGAAGCTTCCGCAGTCAATCTCGTCCATGAAGTTTGGTCCGATCATTTTCTCTGCCGGCGAAAACTTTCCTGAGAAAATTCAAAAGGGAAAAGAAAATTAGGGAAAATGAGAAAGGAAGAAGTTGTATTGTAGCAGCTTTTGTTGGATGGAGCATCGTGGCGCATGTTAGCATTGGGCATAACATAAAACAATTTTGGGAATTTATTATTTTTTTTGGAAATTATTTTTTTTTAAAAGAACTTTTGAAAAAGTAAAGTAGGTTTTTATTTTTATTTATGTTTTTCCTTTTTCGCGAAATGAAATCCGAAATTGAAGATTTTAGTGACAGCTGGTCCCGAATATACCAACTCCTGACCAATTTGGTTCCTTTTTATCTGAAAGAGCTTTTTCTTTTTCTCTCTTTTTTTCATGTGAAGTAATCAAATTGAAGATAAAGAAGTCCATTTTTGCCACCTTTTTTCTCCAAAGAAAAAATTGAAGAGAATATGAATATTTTGAAAATTGAGGTAGAAATTGAAGAAGTCGAGCTAGAGCTAACCTTGTTCAATTTGAGTAAATTCTTGAGCAGAGTGTAGAAGTAACTTCAAAATTCAAATCCTGCAAAAAAATAAAAATAAATCAAAGAACATTAGCAATGGTAAACACAAAATCAGACATATATAATGACTATAGAGATTAACACTATATAAAGTTTTCAAATTTTGAAGGAACTCGTTCAAATTCTGTTTCTTTTAGACTTTAGTTTATGAAAAATGGTGAAAATGAAGCAGGGTATGACTCCAATTTTTCATTCTGCTTCTAATTCAATTCCCTTTCATGAGTTATCTCAAAAACCAGACACAGGTAAAATCAGAGGAAGAAAAAAAATAATGGTAGGATCCAAAATTGAACTTCAGCCGACACTCGAGTTTCTCATCATGGGTAAGGGTCAAAATCAAAACTTGTGAACCAAACGAAAAATGCAGAGCCAAACCTGAAGCTAAAAATCCTTTCTTTCAGCTCAAACTCAAAGAAGGAAAAGCTGAAATCTTTTACTAGAAAAGCTCCACAAACACAATCAATAACAACAATAGGCCACACTGTGAGTGAGAGGGAGAGGGGTTTGAGTTGAGAGGGGGGTTTTTGAAAGGAGAGAGAGGAGAGTGAGGAATGCTTAAAAGGGAAGGGGGGTTATGAAGGCACAAGAAGAGAGAAAGGGGGAGAGAATGTGATGGGCACTGGTAGGTGAGTCTCCTCCTTCATTGCTAGCTGTCTTTTACTATCCCCTCACTGTCGTGATGTTGAAGTCTTCTCTCTTTCCTTTCTCTTCCGTCTCTTTACTTTCTCTCTCCTCAGATTACCCACATGTCCCACACCCTCCCACCCTTCTCTCACTCTCACTCTCACTCTGTCCCCATCCTCTCACACCCAACACCACCCCCCTTTCCCTCCATTCACGGATTTTCACCTCTACAAACAACAATCTTCATTTCCATTCAATTCAATAAAAGTTTTTGCCACAATAATAACACTAGACACAAAAAAACACAAATGGGTTTTGAATGGCCAAACAAGAGAAAATGGGGTTGAAAATTTGAACAACAAAAAAAAAAAAGGTCACTTTTTTACTCTTTACCTTAGAGCTTCTTATCTTTGTTGGGTCTTGGTTTGTGCGAAGTGCAACCACTGATTTGAGAGAGAAACAAAAAGAAAGTGTGAGAAACTGGGAACTCACAGGCTTTGCATAAATAGAAGAACCTATGCAATTGGATTTGTCAAGCTTTAACCGCCGTTGTTTCAGACACTGTTTGTTTATTTTTCTTAATAAAACCAAAAAAATTCACGGCATAGGTAGCAGTAAAGTAGTACCATAAAATGTCCAAAAGTCAGAGTTTCTGACCTTCCTCGAAGCGCGTGACATACACGGAAAGTGCTACTCTTGTGGGTTCAGAAACCGATGATTGTTCTGTATTCTACGCTGGGTATGGTAATTTTGGATAGGGTTATTTATTATTTACGCGTTTGCCACCTAAAATAAATAATTGAATAAATAAAATTGAATTTATTATTTGCCCCTTGTTATCCAAGGAATTACGAGTATGCCAGTTTGGGTTTTGCCTAACGCGCCTGCTACTGCCAGTTTATGTTTGACAAATTACAGCTTTTTTTATTTTTTGACCTTTTTAATTACTTGCTGCTTACGTGGAAATAATTTAATTAATTAATTTATGAAAGTGTAGAAGGAGAGGAGACGAGACAATTATGATTAGACACTGTACAAATTTGAATGGAAAAACGATGGGAATTCTAGAAACCCTGGCTTTGAATGAAAACCAACAATTCCTTGTTTTCAGCTTTAACCAAAAATAGAATTCTAGAAATTTTGTTGTTTTTTCTTTAATTTTTTTAAAATTGGAACAAACCCTAGTTTTTTTTGTTGTTCCAGTAGCTTGGTTTTCTGATTTTAAAGACAGTTAGGGCATTACTCCGGTACTTATTTTTTTTTCAGGGTATCGATACTCAGGGTGAGTTGTCTAACATTCATTAGTTGTTAATTATATTTAATAGACTTTCTAACATTTATTGAGAAATAAATGATTGACAACTCACCTTGGGTACCAAACCCATCAAGGTACCATAGCAATTCCTCACTTTTCAATATCAAAACTATGTTTCTTTTTGTTAAATTATTGTTTGTTTAACTTATATTTTTTACTTCCTGCACTTTAGCCTATGACCTTTTTCACATAAGGTCTTATATCTCATTTGTAATTCATAATATATAAAAAAGAACAATTGAACACCTTAGAAGTTAGAACGGCTCAAGTATGTTGAAAATGAAAAAGAAAAGTAACAAAAAAAAAGAAAAAGGTTTGCAAAAGTGACTGCATAACTGAAGGGTGTTTGGTTTTGGGCCTAATAGAAATGATGGGCTCACTTACTCTCTCATCCCATATTCTTTCATCTTTTTTTTTCCTTAACTACCTTGAGTTGTACTCTTTGAATCAATCCCTTCAAAAATACTCACCCTTTCTCTCTCTTAAAAAATCTGTTAAAAGGGAAGAGAGAGGGACAGTGTGTGTGGTAGTGCAGTGGTGCTGCTTCCATTCATCCTTTACTTCTTTAACTAACTTGGGTTGCACTCTTTGAATCCCTTTCTTATAAAAGACTTCTTCTTCTTCTTCAACCGAAAGAAAAAAAAAAGATAGTAATAATTGGTTCAAAACCCAATTAAATTTCAGAGAGTCAAGTGTTAGGCTTAACAACAACCAATCATCCCAAAATAGCAGCCCTCAAGTTTGTTAAAAACAACTGAGATTAATATATATTTTTTATTTGGAATAAATGAGTACAATTCAAGGTATTAATCAATACTTAATAGAAATAAATCATTTCAAAAGAGCCTAGCCCACTATTCATGGAAAGCAGTGTATCTTTCCCTAAACGTGATTTGGATTTGACAATTTTGAGATAGCAATTTTTGTCCTCTTGCGTACCTTAATTTAAGTACTTTCCTTTTTTAATAATATAAAAATAAATATGTAGATATGAAAAAACAATAAGATTTTTAATATTTTTAAATGACTATTTTTGTTTTGGTATATAACTATTTTTATTTATTTATATAAAGTAAAAATTGTGGTGAGTCTTATATAAATTATTAACTCATTATCAACCATTTTTTTATTTTAAATAAATAATGGCTGGCATTTCCTTTAGCTTTGGTGGCTAGTATTAATTCCATTAAATAGAAAAATAATAATAATAGAGTTTTAATTGAGTTGAAGCCAAAGAGAAAGAGAGAGAAAAATAAAAAAATAAAAAGCGACAATGCTTTTATTTTGTTTCTTTTGATATATTTTCAACACGCTTATGCGCACAAATACAACTGTAATATACTTTTTGATTTCATATGGCAAATACATTTCATTTTCTCATGAGCAACTTTCTCATTTCTTTCTCTTTTTTTTTTCTTTTTCGTTCTTTCATAGCATGCAACTTTTTTTTCTTGACATTTAATAATTGAATAAATTTATAATCTCTGGAAAAATAAATAAAAATAAACAAAATCGTCAACTATAAAGCCCGAACTTGAAGTTGCACCGACGCTCTTCTCACTCACAAGTCACAACTAGTCACTAATTAAAGTCACTTCTATATCTAATGCGAATGTAACGAATTTTAATAAACGACGTGATTGAACGTCGAGTCACATGATCTGCTGCTGTCGTTTAAATGTTGAATTGGTTTATATATATATATGTAATAATCAAGTTGCTTCCCTAAATTAATTCTGTGTGTGTCGGTAGAAGGAGCAAAGTACTTGTACGAATTGAAATTTGAAAATGGCACATGGGTATGTATCCTTATTGTGTGAGCATGCATGATATATAAACTAAATTTAAAGCCAAAATATCCCTAAACAGAAAATATATATTCATCACAACAAGATATCATTTTCATATCAATTAGAATAAATAAATTACAAAAAAAATTAATAAATAGTGATCACGACCATATACTTGAAGGGTGAAATTCAATGTAAAGTTTCGTTTTCTCGAATTGTTGAAATGCTTTTATAGCTTAGAGTGAGTATATACAATAACACTCTAATATTTAAGTTAGTAATAATATGAGATAGGCTAATATTTTAAGATTTCATGATCATATAAGGTCTACCCGTTATTTATAACTGATGTGTTAGAGTTATTTTAGAGTCTTTTTCATCTAACAATGTATACCCTAATGACACTAGCTATATCATCAACGTGAAGGCCTCATCTATGAGTCTTTATCCTCATCTAACATATGCATTGATCAAATTCAGGTTGACAGATCCTCTAGAATTCGGGTTATGAGCTTAACTTAACTCAATTATAATAATACCAAAAAAATATTAATTTATAGTTATAAAACTTTGTTTTCTATTTTTTTCAAAAATAAAGTTAAAATGTGCGTGAGGTACATACCCTTACAAATAGTAAATACTAAGCTTTAAACTTAAAGCATTCACAAACATTATAATCCGTACATAAATAATTAAGTTATTGCTCACTATCAATCTCAAATATGCGAGTGCTTTTAGAATTGTTTGGTATCTCGTGAATGCATCAGTTCTGATTTTTCTCTATTTTAAACTTACTATTATAGTTGAACACTCACTTGCTACTTAGCTTATGTTCTAGCTCAAAAGGCTCATTGTTCATCCATCAATGGCAAAAATGTCAAAGGAAGAGGGGTGGCTGAGGTGGCAGTAACCGGCGGGATAAGCGGAGGGAAGTGAGGGACAGACAGCGTGCGAGCAAGTAAGGACTAAGAACAACCTTACATTACCAACCTTAGCCCCCATGTTCCGGTGGGTCCCATGTTGCATGTTCAAAAGGGTGTCGGTCCACACGTTCATCAACGTGGCGAATATGGCCTACCCCAGTTACTGTGGAGCCCACACACGGAATCACCCCCACTTAGGCTATGTTTGGTATGCAAATTAGAAGAGAAAGGAAAGGAAAGGAAGGTAAAGATTCTCATCATCCTTTGTTTGGTATTTAGTTTAGAGAGGGAGGGAAATGATTTGGATGGATAAAAAATCCATGGGTCCCACCAATATTCCATCCTTCCCATTACCCATGGATTGGGAGGGAAAGGAGTTGTTATGTTATTTTTTAATTTTTTTTTATTAGTTTTGTTTCTTTCTTCCTTTCTTTTCTTTAATAAAACCAAACAAAGGAAGATAAACTTCCTTTCTTTTCCACTCTATTATACCAAACAAGGTAAGTGATAACTCTTTACTTCTCCTTTCCCTTCTTTTCTTTTCTTTTCTATCATATCCCTTTCTTTTCCTTTCTTTCCATGATACCAAACAAAGCCTTAGTTCCAGCTGGTTTGTTTGTGTGTGTGTGTTCCGCAGGAGCACGCGACGTGGGGACCTGCTCACGTGACCTTTGCCGTGCACATTTTAGCCATCGCTTCCCATTCGTCACTTTGTTCTCCTTTCACCTATCATATACTGCCACGTGTTGATGCTGACTTTTGCGTCAAAGTAAGTTACCTAGTCCCTTTTTTTAATTTTTAATTTTTTTAAAAAAAAAGTTTTAAAAGAAAACTTAACTTGAGTGAGTACTATCATTTTGTTTCAGTTTTGATATATTTGGGATGCATCCTGTGGTGGTGGGGCGGCGACAAAATGGGATCTCTCGGGGACTTTTGTGGGTCATGCCGCGTACCAGCCCTGGCCCACAAATCAGTCCTTACTCCTTAATTTAGGACAATCATTATGCCTTAAATAATTATAATTTAGATAATTACCAAAAGGGGTGTATAAAATGAGATGAGCGATTCATCTTAAAGATGATAGGAAGAAATATTGACTATCCGATGATGCAAGGGTGATTTTTTTTTTTTTGGGGTAACTGGGACAGTGAAAGTCTCACTACTAGAGTAGAGCCTAATACATTGGGTGATTTTAAAATATAAGAAGTCAGGTAAAAAATTTAAATAATCATGTGTCTTTTAAATATTTTAATATTAATAATTTATATAAAATTCAATGATCATAATTCACTTCTCCCACTCTTCTTAATAAATTGATAAATCAACGCTTTCAATTGAAATGTCCCCTTACCTAAATGACATAAAGTTGTACATTTCCCTCTCACTATATTTTGAACTTGTACATTTTTTTTTTGTTATGAATTTTCTTACATTTTTTATAAGAAAAATCAACAATATGTTCACTTCTTGAATTAGCACAGAAGATAAAGTTGCTACATTTGGTCTAGAATTATGTAAGTATAAAATGAAGATTTTGGAAGCTACTTGGTTACGAGAAAAGCACAAGATGATAAGAATGTTTGAGCCATTCAGGCTTGTACAGCTCACAAGCAGAATGCAGTGAGTTGAAACTTGAAACAAACACGACAATGCAGAAACAACGAGTTGAGAATGCATGATTTTGAGTGTATTTGACTAATGAGGCGAACTATTTTAATATTGAATGATTGGATTTGGGTCTAGTTTTCAGCATATATGTTTGGACACCAGTTGTTAGGATCCCAAAACAGTGAAACACGCAATTTTTCTTCGTTTCCCTCTTTAATTTATTCTTATCCCCTTATATCTGAATAAAATCTCTAACCAAGTGGACAATGATTAGTTGTCACCTAATGTATTCCCTATCCAAAGCTATTTATGCTTTTCCTCATTGAGCTATCGTAATAGTATATATACATTTTTTTTGGTTAATAATCTTAACAGTTAATAGTATACATTTATATATAACATAATTTATCCTATTTAAATTAATTAAAATTTTATATTTAGAAAAAGTTAATGAATATTTGCGCCTATTATTAGCTGAATTATCAGAATTGTTTAAGCTGCACTTAAGCAAAGGAAAAAAGAATATCGTGCAAAATTACGTTCATCAAACATAGTAATATCAGAATATATATATATATATATATATATATATATATATATATATATATAAAACTTTCACAAACATTTTGGGTGATTAAAAAATGTCTATGTACCGTATGGATATTTTGAGTTCGTAATTTGGATTCGCCGAACTTTGATGACTGATTTTGATCAGGTCTTCGCTCATCTCCTGAAGAACTCGAACTGCTCTGAAGAACTCATAGCAGATAACCACTTCAGCTCAAACTTTGTTATTAGAAAGCCTACATGTCAGCACCTAATTTTGTTTGAGCCTTTAAAATAAAATGAAATGAAATAAATTTTCAAACTCACTCAACTTATTTATTTTTTTAAACTCATTCATTGACTTATTGGGCTCAGCTCACCTCCTTTTAATCCAATTCACCCAGCCAATTTCCCCTTTTTTTTACCAAGCATGTCTCCCTCTGCACACGCACACTCTCTGCACACCGACACTCACTGCACACACACAGACACTGCCCCCACTGCGCACACACAACCGCCACCAGTTGCACTACACACACTCAGCACACAAACACTCTGTATTTGGTTTCTTTTTTGTCTCCTCTTCACATATAAAAGGGGAGGGAAAGTAGAGAGAAAGGGGCGGAGGAAAACGCATAGTAAAAGAGGCTGAAAAAAAACAGAGAGAAAAGAAAAGAGGGAAAGAAGGAAAAGTAAAGAGAAAAGAATGAGTCATTTCCATTCTTGAGCTTCAAGAGGTAAGTCTCATGATTTTCTTTGTGTTTTGATCTCGTCATCTTCTGCCTAGGCTTCTAAGGCGTTATATGTATGATATGTTGATGATTTTTGCTTTATTTGGCTTCGGTTGATATTCTTTGTGCAGTTTTTTATCCATTCACCACTATAATCTACACTGACACCTGTATACAAACTCCACAATCCCAAAATAGCATCTTTATCATCACCCAAACATTTCATCCACTGTTTTCTGGACGTTCCCGTAAAAAAAACAGAGACATCTTACTTTCCTAAAACCTCACTCAAAGATACCCACTACCAATCATGCTCCAAATCTAGAAAAAAATAATAAAATAATAGTAAATTTTTTTTTTCGGACGCAAAAATTGGACCATGGTTATCAGACGAAACAAGAAAACCTTTGGACGCATAAAGCCTGCGCCTGTGTCCGACTTGTTGGATGCAAAAAAATGGACGATGGTTATTGGACTGAGACCTTTATTGGACGGTCCAACATTCCATTGGACTGAGACTTCCATTGGACGGTCCAACATTTCATTGAACTGAGACCTCTATTGGACGGTCCAACATTTCATTGAACTGAGACCTCCATTGGACGGTCCAACATTTCATTGGACTGAGACTGTCATAAAGCTTGCGTTTAGTTGTCTTCAGGGGTCAAGTACCCACTAGACAATCCTTTTGGTGTGGATCAGTGGGCTTAGTACCACCTTCCATTCCTTTTAGGTCACATTGATAGAAACTTTCTTTCCTAAAAATAAGTGGCACAATGCCACAAATCGTTTTAGTTGTCTTCAGGGGTCAAGTACCCATTAGACATTTTCCTTGGGATGGATCAGTGAGTCTAGTACCGCATTCCATCCTGTTTAGGACACGCTAATAAAACATTCTTTTTAATCAAATTATTTTTCTTTTAATCAAATCATTTCTCTTTCTTTTAATCGATTAATTCTTTCTTTAATTAAAATCAATTAACCCACAATCATTTTCTAGAAAGAACTACGTGGCTTTGAATTCCTCATTGCAGCAGGGGATATATAGGCCCGCAAGTCAAGTCAAACTTTAAATTTTCGCAATTTAGTTTCTTGTTATCTGTAAATATTTGTGCACATTTGTTTAATTTCTCTATTTGTTAAAAGGGATAAAATAGATATCACTTAGGTTATAAAGTTTGCACAATTAGCTTAAGGTAACCGTCTCAGGACGGATGCATCAGGGTGCTGTGAGATTAAGTTTTCACCATTCCCTGTGCATAATCGACTTCCGAATCTTGCCTGGTTTTCGTAGACATTTTTTTTTCTTTTTTCTTTTATCCATTTTAAAAGGGTTTTGCCAGTCATTTTCCCTACCCAATAATGGATTAATGGCGACTCCATTCCATTTCACTATTTTTTAACTATATTTTTCTCTCGCCTCTCCCGTCGCGATTTTTCCCGGTTGCGACACTACATGAGGGTGATCTTCCCCCCACTAGGTATAAATATGATCCCTAAACACTTAGCTTACCTGATGCAAATACTTACTTAAGCGTCAGAGTGCCTTTTAGAGATACCTTTGTTTCTGCCGCTCTAACAGGTTAGAGATCCAATTCGAAACCAAACCAGAAAAAATAAAAAAGGATCGTGCATTTATATAGAGCACTAAAAGAAAAAATTCATTTATGGTGAAAACATAAATGAGGTAACATTCGTTGAAAAATAAATAGTTTCCATGAATTGAGTTCTTTGGAAATAACTTTGTTAGAAAAAAAATTCAAGGATTTTATGATTTACTAAAAAAATCGGCAAATTTATCCATAAAAAACGGAGTAAAATTCACCCAAAATGTGTCAAAAAGTAACCCTTTTTTAGAGTTGTTAAAGAGATCAGGTATTTATGTTTAAAACCGCATGTGATAAGTCAGGTCAAAATTATCCCCATTTAAATGAAATGTAAAATAAATAGTTTGACTCGTCTTAAATTAACTTGTGGGCCTAAATGAATTGACACATTTAAGAATTTTTTAAAAAAAATAATAGATGAGTAACCAAAATTCATTAACCAATGTATAAACCTCAATCTTTAGCAAACAAGTTATAAATCAATAACAAAATAAGTCATAAAACAAGTAACAAAGTTTAGTAAATGACTATTAAATTGCACTAAGTTACAAATCAATAATAAAGGAATAACAAAATATATTAAATAAAAAAATAAACGGGTAGATCGAGGGTTAAACAAAGTAGTCGAAAAATGCTTGCGTTTATGCGGGTCACTAAAATAGAGACTCACTCGCATAATTTATGCAGTTAAATGAGTTGGCTTAACGGGTTCGGTGTGTTTTGACAGCCCTATTTTTTTGGCTAGTTTTTTCTTTATGGTCGAGTTTCTTGCAAACAAATCCATCAAAAGTAGGTGATGGTATATTTCAAGAAATTTGTCCCCAAAAATTATTTTTCAAATTTTTTTAAATTAAGTCAACAAAATTTTATATATATCCATAAATAATAAACATATCCATCAATAAGTTATCCAAACAACAAGATTAAAATGTCCAAACTATCATCATTATCAAGTTATCATCTTCTTCCTCTTCTTCTGCATCATCCTTCGGAGGGGCTATTGGTTTAAGTCGCTGTATGCCCATCCGACTCAAATGTAATTCAAATTTACTTTTAATAATATTATCGATGCTCTTCACTAACTTGGTATGTTGGTCAACCAATTAAGTTTTCAAACAATGTTCCCAATTTGAATTAAGAGCATCGACCCTGGACTGCACTGCTCCCTAAGCTCATTTATCAACTATGCGGGAACGTATGTCAATGTGGTGGCAAAAAATGACTCTTGTGTGAAAGTTGGAATCAAATTTGTTGTTTCATTTTTTTGTCTCTTTTCCTATCTCCTGATAGATAAGTTATTGTGAATTAAGAGAGAGAGAGAGAGATATTTTTTTATTAAGTTATCATCATTTAATTAGGGAGACAGAGAAAGAGACAGTAAAAGGAACTAACATATTTGAATCCATGTAAGTTGAGGCCTGAGATCTAATGCCATATATGCTACATTTCTTCGGTCCACCAATGAGTCTTATCTAAATCTCCCAAGTTGAAGTCTATGTGCTGCAGAGGTGACTTAATATGTACAGAGGCGTAAGTTTAAATATCAAAATAAGGCCTTTTTTTTTATTGAAATTTACAAAAATAAATTATTAAAATTTTATTCCTTTAACTTTTTTAGATGCAAAACTCTTAATTAAACTTTTATAGCCAATTTCTTTCAATATTTCTTTTTCAATTTATTATATAACCAATCCTTTAATCTTTCTTAATACATTGGTGATCTTAAATAATTTTTTATTAGTTTTAATTTTGAAAAACTTCTTCTTCCTATAGTAACACTTATTAAGATTAATAACATTATTCTAAAAGCAATTATTCATTTGGAAAAGAATTGGGTCTTTTTATATGGTTGAATATGTCAATTGAATTGTTCTTTCATATATATATATATATATAAATTGCTCTTAAAATAAATATAAATCACATATATTAGAGTAGTTATTCTACTTTAATAACATTTAAGATTAGTCAATATTCTTTCAAACTATATTGTCTACTAACTTAATCTTTTTTTTCTAAATAGAAGTAATAGCCTAATAAGAGTTGTATTTGTGGAAAGTGAAAAAAAATAGAGCTTTATTGGGAACTTATTTGTGGAGGTTAGAGGATATGTGATATTTTTATTGATTATATTGACTTTTGCATATTTTTAATATAAATTTTGAAAATGAAATAAATAGTTAAGAATTAATAGGTATGTGAGAAGTGAGAGAAAATAGATTTTTTTGGTAATTGATATTTAATAGGACTTTAGTAGGGAAGTGAAAGAATATATAAGCATTTTATTAATTATGTTGATTGTTATATATTTTTAATCAAAGTATATTCAATATACTATTATAAAATTATGGGGCCTAAATAATGGGGGCTTAAGGCAAGAGCTTAGGTAGCTTTACCCTTTGGCCAACCATGATGTGCCGAAAGTCTCACCATCAATTAAGTATTGAGAAGACTACTTAATCCTTGATTGTTGTACTTTTGCTGCAAAAATCAGCATAGAAATTGTATATGTGTAAATAAAAAACAAATGAATTAAGATAATGTTTTATTTAGTAATGTTGAAAAATAAATACTTCCTATTACTACTGAATTTTCAGTTTTTGAAAAAATTGATAACCAACAAATTGTTAGGATTTTTAAGGTTGAAGTTGAAAATGTGCAAATCCAAAATGAAGTAGATGTGTTATTCAATGATTTACACTTTGTTGAAATCAAGAAATGTTATTAAGACTGAGTTGAACAAATTCATGATGAAAGAGAAAGTCTACATGTGGTAGTGACGTATTCGACCAATCAAGGCTAGGAAGAATATTTGATAAACAAAGTCTCAGTCGACAAATATGTGAAGCTGACAAAGTTTCAAACATACACTCAACCGACAAAAGGACTTCTGAATTATTGACATAGTTGATGTGTTGACAAAACCATTGATGGTTACTTATAAGTTGGTGGTTATCATTTTGAATTTCAAAGTAGCAGTTGCATCCATCCATGAATCAAGAAGCTACTAATTTTGGCTTATAGGTAGTTGTTGCTGTAGTTTTAGGCTATTAGTTTGAATAAGCATGTAATAGTTGCATGTATGCCACCTGCTCCACAAATGACAAGTTCTTAGGGATTTAGACAAATGAAGTTTCTCTATAAATATTAGTTTCAACATTGTAACAAGGGCTGCGACTTGAAATATCTTATAGTTCCTAAAGTCTTTGCGACGCTTAAAAGACAAAATATATCAATCAAGTTTATATGTCACTTTCATTTCAACATTTTTATTTCAGATTCTTTATTGCATTTCTTTTTACCTGTTTTCTTTAATTGTTCTTCTTTATTTGCTTTCATCTTCATCTTTTTTTCACTTTTTCGATCCAATCAACATTTTAAATTACTTGAAAATAAGAATCCAGTGGAAGCGGTTTTTTTCCAAGATTTGTAATTGGGACTACAATATTGTTAATTAAGGCATTAACAATTTTAAAGATAAACAAATTGGCACACTTTAGCTAAGTTATCGTCAAGATTTTGCCTTGACAATTTTTCACGTTAAACACTTTCATATGTCCTATCAATTCTTGCTTCTTCTACCTAAGATTTATTTGCCTTCCTCGCATGAACAAAAAATATGAAACATTATTTTTTACTTTTGTATTTTTTTGATATTTTTTAAGAAAAAATTGGTGCTTGAAATTGTAAATTTTAGGGTCTAAGATAAGAATTGAAAGTAGTGTAAACTAGTTATTTTTCAATTCAATGAAATTGTTACTTAGAATTGAAATTTTAAATTTAATATACACACTAAATAAGATAATTAGAGTTAAGAGGTCTAATTTCAATTCTAAGCTCCATTCTGTCTGCAAAACAAAACCTTAAGATTTCAAATTTAAATTGCTTTAAGACAAAGTAAGGTAACATTTATGAAAGTAGGAATACACACACACATATAGAATGTGTGAATGTATATAAAATAAAAGAACACTTGACAGTTTTTATTTTTAATTTTTGTCCTGAAAGTCATCAAGTTATTCTTATTTTGTTTGTTCATTACTTAGTTAAATTAACAAAAAAATGATCTTATTAATTAATAAATATTTAAAATTAATTAAAAATCATTTTTAATAATTTCACATCCATATTCTCCCTGCAATTGTTTAATCTTATTATTAGTTCTTATCACATTTATGTCTTCCAATCACTTTTAAATTTTGTAATTATTGTCTAGTTTTGATGTAGTCATCTATAATTGCAAAGTAGAATTATAAATATAAATTATTTTTAAATACTATTAAATTAATATAGATTTATTTAATAGTTAAGTATTGAAACTCAAATTCGGTGTTTTTATGTTAATGTATTTATTCTGCTTTTTTAGGCAATTATTTATTGGTTCTTCACTGGAAATGAAAATGAATTTGCTAGCCTACAATAAACCACGAAGAAAAGGGGGAAAGCAAAACAAAAAAACGCCCCAAGATACTAGTAACCAAATGGAAAAAGGACACTGTATCCTGCATGTCCTACGCTGAAGGACGAGAATCTTAAAGTTGTCTGTTTTATAAAATAAATAAAAATACTAACAAGGCAACAATTTCATATAGAAAAAAAAAATGTTTAACTTTGATATGTCATGAGTGTTACACAATAATCTAATCATGTATTATCATATCATTAAAAGAATTTGATCTCTTAAATATATCATGCTTGATTTAGCTTTTGAAAATTCTCAAACTATAATTTAGATAAAAGCTTACCTTATGTCATGTTTTGGTGTAAAGATTTAAAAATTTCAAAGCTAAAATTAAATAGAAATTACAATTAAAAATTCATCTAAAATATTGTATAAAAACCTTTGATTTTTATGATAATTTGAAATGAAAATTACACCATTAAAAACTTCAAGTTCTAATATCTAAAAGACTAAAAATTACACCACCTGACCACATAAGCTAACACTTATTTTTCAGTTTGTATTAATATATATTTGGAGAAAAAGAAATAGAAAGATGTGTCATATGGAGAGTGAGAATATTTTATAAATTATAGAAGTGTAATTTGTGTCATTTTATAAATTAAATGATAAAATATTAAGAAAAATATGTGAAATTCTATTTCAAAAAATATGGAATCTCAAATTCAACTAATTTTTTTTTATGAATGAGATTCATAAATTTGTATAAGGAATTCAAAATAGTAATGCTATTTAATATATTTTTTCCACAAACAAATATAAAAATTCTTTGATTTTAAGATTAAATGTGGAATTACATTTCGTTCATTCCCACCAAACGTAGCATTAAGGCTTTTGTCTATTTTGAAAGCTATTTTTTTCTTTTATGGAGAAAAGGTTTCAATGAGAGGAGACTACTCCATTATAAGGTTATGACACATCACATGTCTCAACTTTAATTTACAGAAGTGCTTACTCGCCTACCAATGATAATTGCTGATAACTTGAATAAAAAATAAATAATATTTTGATCCTTACCTGTTGAACCAGCTCCATTGACTTTTAAAAATAAAATTAAACATGTACAAAATTGTAAAATAATATATAAGTAGTAATTAAACTCATTTAATGATATGATAACATAATTAAATAATAATATAATTTTTTTTACATAAGAATTAGAGCATGTTTGAAAAAACTTTTTTCTTTCTCGAAATAACTTTTTTCAATAAAAATTTATCTTGTTTGTTTAAAGTGTGTAAAATTGATTTTACGTTAAGATTATTTTTCTATAACTAAAAACAACTTTTTTTAGAAAAGCTTATATTTGGAGCTTTTAATTATGTGATTATAGATTATTTCAAAAACTTTGATAGATAAATACTCTTTTGCCCTCAACTAAATAAAATTTTAATCATTTTATATCTCTTTTAATAATTTAATACATAAAAGCAATTCTTTTTACACAATTCAAACAAAATTCTTTATCTTAAAATTAATTATGAACTAATACATCTAAACTAAGGATGACAATTTTCCCCATCGCCCATGGGTACCTGCGGGTAATACCCGTTGGGGGGCGGAGGTTTAACACTCATTTATTAAATGGGGCGAAGGAGGGGGTTGTTTCCCCCGTACTTGTGGGTACCTGATATATAATTTTAAGTATTTAAAATGTATTATTGTTATGTATATATATGCTCTTCAAGAAAATTGTATTGTTATTTTGATTTTAAGTATTTAAAGTTGATGAATGAAATTAGTTTGTAGTTAATAAATTATGATATTAAAATTTATTTAATTTATTCTTGTTCTTTTTTTTTATTTTTCTTCTTCTTTTTTCAATTTTAATGATTTTATAAATATTCACAGATATTTGTGGGTACCCATCTACCTGCAGGAGAATAAAAAACGGATACCTACACAAGTACATGGTGGGAGACGGGGGGCTACAACTCTCTCGTGCCCTACCCAATTGTTATCCCTAATCTAAACATAAATTAATTTTTTCATAATCAATTTTTTTAAAAATTAATTATACATATAATCAATTTTTAATATAATTTTTTTTATAATTAATCTAAACACAGACTTCGACTAAAGAGAAAAAGTTAAAGTTTAATTACTTTTTACTTATAAAAAACCCCTACTATATGTTTTGTAAAACAATTTTGTTACAAATAAAACCATTATTTTCTTATTTTTGGGGTGGTTGTGAACCTTGACTTTACTTAAAAGCCGATGAACATAATTATTGAACCGTTAGAACTTGGCAGGCTTTTCAGCAAATGTTAGTTGTAGGTCACGTGCGTGCATGATCAGGTACTTGTCATCCACGGAACTGGAATGCCACACTGGGTCCCAGTCCCACACTTCATTAACTGACTTTCATTTCCACACCGTACCACCCTACCCCTCATCGCAGGGAGTAATATCCCCCACAAGACAAGTGCCACGTCACCGGGTGCTAAAAAATTTGAAGGCAAAAAGATCCAGTGGACAGCGAAAGCACGCAGACGGAACATAGTGCACCGCTTCAAACATTATTATTATTATTTTTGGATTACAATAATAATATTAAAGCATCGAAAATAGAAAAAAAATTAATAAATAAAGAAAATGACCGGGAATAAATCTGGCGTGTCGGTGCCGACAGTTCCGCGACCGACAGGGTAACCGGGAATGAGAGGTGAGAGGGGAGGGTTGATTACCGGTTAAGGAGGGTAAAGTGGAGGAGCTGAATCCCATGCATAGAGCAATAGCATAGCATAGCGTCGCGTCGGTGCCGGTGCGTACTATTTTGACTTTCTTGTGAGACTCCGTTTTTCCAACGGTTTTCCGTTATGCTCGGGATAAAGGCTTAGGTAATACGCGGATACTCTTTTCAATAATTTTTTAACTATTATATTTGATTTAAATTTATTATATAATATTTTAAATTTAACCCAATGATACGTGTAATTATACAATACCATGTCTTCTGTTTTCAGTGGATTGGTATATTACTCTTAAAGTGAGCTTAGAGAGAAAAAAAGAATTTTATTTGATTTGTAAATTAAATTTAGTGTTTAGAAGGTTAAAAAATAAGAAATAATTTAATTTTTAAAATTTTATGATTTTAGTGGTGTAGATTTAGAGGTACTTTCAAATAAGGTGAGATTTTATTTGATTTTAAATTTAATTATTTATATTGATTATTTTACTTTTTATTATCTTTTTGATTTATTATTACAATATCATTTATAATAATATAAGAGTTAAAAACTAAAATAATATAATAAAATCACTTAATTATTTTTTTAATGAGTTCTTAACATAAAAATTAATTTTTAAATTAATTTAAATATATATTTTTATAATAAGTTCTAAAGATAGAATTTATTTTTAAATCAAATCAAATCAATTTAATTCAATTCAATTAATTTCATTTTTAATTGATTCTGACACAACCTTAGAGTATATAAGAATTTATCCATTACTACTCAAAACAAAGCTACCAAATAATATTATTATTACTACTATTATTTCTTAGGTAAAAATTATAAGGGTAGATAAAAGAGAATTAGTAATATAGTTTACATATGCAAGGCATAATTTTTATAATTTTTAGAAGTTTGTTTATAATTTTCCAAATCCAGTCTCTTAAAAATATATTATAACTGTAATATATATATATATATATATTAACTGTAATATATATATTACACTTAGGATTATATTATACTCATGTCAGTTTTATAATTGCATTCCACTTAATTTTTTAAAGAGATTCTTGATAATTTAAACCAAGTGCATATTATGCGTACCAATTATTTTAAAAGTGTACAAATTAAAAGATATCTTTAATTTAATATATTTATTTCATGATTAAATTTATTTGAGTAAATATTTATTTTAGTCCTTCAAATATATAAGTATCGTTAGTTTTGTTATTCAATAATAATACATTAAAATGGTCATTCAATGTTAATTTTGTATATTAAATTAATACTTTAATGTTATTTTTTGACATCAAATTATTCTTCTTTAAAATACCAAAATAAGTGTTTTTTTAAGTTTCTTTTATACAACAATGAAGACAAGCCTGAAAGAAAGAACTTTTTTTTAACACATAAACTATAGAGGGTAGAGCCTATGAATTTTTTTTCTTTCTAGCATATGGAACATACCCACATCATTTAGTCCTTTCTTTGATATTCTTCCCTCTTAATTCAGGTTTATAATAAATTATTAATGGTACACTCTTTGTAGATTTGGAGTTTTCAGTTTAATAGTTATTCTCATTGCGTATAAAATGTAAGATGAGTTTTATGTTACACACCAGTGTATATATTCTGTGAAAATAACAAGTAAATGTTATAACAATCTTTTTATATTTTTAAGAATTGAGGATTGAATTGTAGCATACTAAAACTTATCATTTTACGGAATACACACACACATAAATACTTTTTTGGAAATGTAGCATAGAAATTACTAAAATTTGAATGAGTATTTTAGAGATTTTATCAATCTTAAAATAGAATTCGATGTTTCAACTTCCAGATAATTTTGATTTGCAAGCACGCTTAATTCTATTTTAGTAGTATTTATTAAATTTCGTTGTTTCAACTAAAGTTTTTAAAATATGAACTTATCCTATTTACACAAAATGATATGATATATAAAATTTAAAATAAATACTTATTTTGATTATTCAAAAATACTAGTGTCATCAATTTAATATTTTAATTTGATGTTAAAAATTAATATTTAATAACTAATTTGATATCAAAAATTAATATTTAATAACTAATTTGATATAAAAAATTATTATTAAAAAATTATTTTAAAATATTTATTATTGGAAGACTAACCTGACGACACAATAAGTATTTACTTTAAAATTTAACTTAGAAAGCATAATACTCTTTATATACAAAAGCTTAAATATAAAAAACTACCTTGTATATATTATACCACAAAAGAGCTCCATTGCGATATTTTCTTTAAGCTATAATCGATCTTGCTTAAATGACTCAAACCATGTGATAAGTAGAAGTGGAGAACAGCACAATCAAGAACACCAATAATTTATATTTAAAAATCAAACACTATATATGTTCTTGCTCCAATGCAAAAAAACCCGAGGCAGAAAGCACTATAGCAACGGTCAGACTTGTCACTATATTGAACATAACTAGTGCTGCTTTTGTTTTGTTTTTATTTTAAATGAGTATGAAAGCCCCTCTTGTTACCATTATTATTATAAAAAACTATGAAGACATAAATTTTCTTCGCTTTTACGACTCTTAACGACATGCAGTGTGCTGGACCGCAAAGGGAGAATAAATGAAGCACGTGACGGTGCCACGTGGATATACATTTTTATTTGTAAGAAAATATTATTTGGGAGAATAATTAAAAATAAGCATTTCAATCTCCGAATTAAACGCCGAGAATATGGAAATGAAAGCGATGGTTACATGTGAGCTGAGGACTGAGAAGGTCTTTTTTTTAATTTTATTTTTTTAAAATTTTAAAACAAATTTGATTTAATTATTAAAATAATTTAACCTTTATTTAATATCAATGTAAACCTTTTTATATTATCATTTAATCATTAAATTTTTGTAATTATCATAATTGAAAAAAATAAATTATTTAATAATGCGTTAATGTATCATTAAATAATAATATAATTTTTTTATATTGATATAAATTTATAGATAAATTGTTTTGAATGAAAAAAAAAGACAATAAAAAAGAAAGCACCTTTGAATGTAGGCACGTGCCACGTGGGTGCCATAATCAGATGACACAACGTGGGGACGACGTTGCAAATTTTAAATTTTTATGTGCGACGAAATTATTTTATTGCCCTTTATATGGTGATTTTGTGGGTGTAATAAAAGGGCAATTTTGAAAAGAAAGATTAAGGCATTGGGGGTGCATCCCATTCAAGGGAGCACATCAATACAAAGTGGAAAAAAGAAATAAAATGGTGTTATGGAGAGTGGCAACCCACTCCTTATCAAAGACATTGGGGGGGACACAACTCCAAAGGGCTCAAAGCAATGTATCTATCAATCTTACTCTAGAGGTTTAACACTTGAAAGAGAATGATTGACTAATTGCATGCAAAACAGTCTGGGTGGAATTCATCTCCAGGATTAAATAATCTTAAAAGAGACTAGAAGCTTGGAGCTATGAATCAGTTTTAACACTTGCTATATATTGTACCAAAAAGAAAATAAAAAATGAATTACCATATTGTAAACAAATATGGTAGTAGATTAATTTCAGTTTGTGAATTTGTGGCTTGTTTTTGTTGAGAAAGTTACATATTAACTTTTGTGGGACAACCCAAATCCTAATACTAAAGAGAGCTTTGTCTCAAAGCCCAAGCCATGTTTGGAAACGCCCCACAAAAGAAAAAATATAGAAAAAAGAAAAAAGAAAAAAGTAGAAGGAAACGCCCCTAAGAAGCAATGCAATTATAATGGTGATGCACAAATCAACATCAACTGAACTATTTGAGTCATATCACCGACATCTTTCATTTTTTTTTAATTCTAAATTTTAATTTTTCTTCGCAAATTATTTGAGAGTAATGTGCTTCAACTATAATGATATATACACACTCAGGCAATGCTTGATGTCCCTCTCCCCTCACAAGGAAAATTGTGATATTTTTTTAAAAAAAAATTAGTCACTTAGTCACTTGGGTTAAAGTCAAGCCTCGTGGATTTTGGCATTCTATTGTTCCCCTAAGTGGCGCATCTTGGAGAAAATTTTTGGGAACGCCAAACTCTAAAGAAAATAATTAATTTGTAAATAAATTTGTTACAGCATACATATTTTTAAAAAAATTATATAATTTTAATGTATTCATATAAAAAATATATTATAAATTGCAAGTTAACAACAAACTATTAGTTAAAACTAACTAATAAAGCCATCCAACTTCTTTGTCTGATTTGATAAAGTGCTGCTAATATAACACATTTTCAATTTAGCAATATCTTTTTTTGGGTGTGGTTTTTTAAACTATTTTAAATGAGTTTGGTTTAATGATTATTAATGAGTTTTATCACTCATATATGTTCATATTTAATCATGAAGGATGAAAACTGGCAAACCAATAGTAACATATTACATATGTATATATACATGAATTTCATAAAGAGCATTAATCCGCCATAATCCGTCAGTGGTTCCCCTTGAAAGGAATCTCATATAGAGCATTAATATGCAAGATATTGATAACCCTCCCACAAATTTGGGGAAAAGAAAAAAGAAAAAGAAATGAAAACAATGTTTCATATAAGTAGCACTATCCATTTCCTTATAACTAATATTTCACATGTAACATTAAGCAGTTGATAATGCGAGGGTTATGAAGATCACAATCATCTTGCACTTCAAGATGGAAAGCAAACAAGGCGAATGTGCAAAATGCACGCTATGTGGTGTGACTGTTGATGGTTTGGTAAACAGTATGGTGCACTATCAGATACTATTTTGCAGAAATAGAGTGCATACTCGAAAACATTGACATCTATTGCCAATCATCATCCATGGCTGTTCATAATAATGGCACATATAATGCAGAGTGGTGAGGTCACCGAACCACCATCTGATTTGACTTGAGTAAGGGTGGGCAAAAGCTAGGCCTAGTAGTATCACCTTGTCAAGCCCAAAGCAACACAATTTTAAAGTTGTGGCCTGTACCCAGTTCAAATCAGCTCTATTTAATTTCTTATATTTAAAATTTTATCAAATTATAAAATAAAATTTATTTATCTTCTTAGTAAGTTTATGAACTATAAAATGAAAATTTTATATATTCATGGCCAAAAATTAGTAATTATAGTCATGTTTACTACATTTTGTTTATGTAATATAAATAATTGAGTTTAATTTTGATATCCTTATTAGTTAAAACTTTTTTATATTATCATTTAATTATTTGATGGCATATCCTTAAAAATTTCAACCTCAAAAGTAATTTTCATAGTAGTTAAACTGTTTCAATGATATGACAATAAATAATTGAATGATAGTATAATTATTTTTACACTAATAAGAATAGATTAAAATTAAATTCATAATTTCATTATTTATAAAACCCAGGTTGGGCCAAGACAACCCAATTTCACCCTCAAGTCCAAGCTCAGCCTTCATTTTAGAAATTGGGCTTAAAATCTTCAAATTTAGGGCCTACTTTTGAAACCTATGCCGTTAACTTTTCAAGACCGGTTTGGACAGTTTTTACTTTAGGGGGCAAGAACCAAATGCCTACCCCTAAGTGAGGGGCAAGCTCTTCTTCCATTTTGCTCCCTTTTTTATGTAACAAAAACACAAAAAACAAAAAAGAGTACAAAGGACTGCTCCCAGCAGAATACAACACAATAATGGATTGGACTGCATTGGAACTGTGGAAAAGGACACAATCTGAAGGCAGCGTTTGTTGGGCAAGACACCAATTTAAATTGGGCTCATGTACATTTTCCTTTTCTTTTTCCCCTATTATTTCTGTTTTGCATATTATATTAACTAGTGGCATCAACCAAAGAATTAGTTTTTGTACAACATTTACCATTAGAAGAGATCAAATTAAGGAACAGCTGCTTTGCTAGTTCAATAGCCCCAGCAAAAATACATAGGAACAATCCTACCACCAATATGCGTAGTCTTATAACATGTTGCACCTCTCATGCCTAATTTTGTTTTTGTTCTTGTTCTTTTGCTGGTGTTGAAATATCAGCTTCTGCTCCTCAAAGATATGAAGAGATTCCCAGGTACAAGTTATGGTTTCACCACAAATGATTTGGATGCATCCATATGATTGAGTCGACATGTTCCAATGAGGACTTCCGGGAGCTCGTCTTGTGTGTTGCCCTGCACAGGTTGTCAGATGTGTGATTTCAGTATTGCAAACCATTAACTCCATGCATAAACTTCTGAAGATATCATCAGATACCCTTCCTCTCACCAAAATTGTTAGCAGTTATATGTCAATAACCTTTGTTTGTCTTGGTTTAGTAGGTTCAATAGAATGCTACACTTATACTCTTTCAAAACCACACTGATCAATTATTTTTACCTGTATCAAAAATGCCATTTCTACGACCAAATTGTTCAGGTATCCCAGAACTAGGCTGGCTACCCCCCTTGCAACTGTTGAAGATCCAACGTCGATATCAAGCTAATAGCAGACATAATTTAAATGTTAGCTTATAAAACAAGAAAAACGAGCTGAAAATAATAATGAAAATTTGCATATGAAACATCAACTATAAGTTTGTATGTGTGTATATCAGAAAGAGAAAAAGGAATTGCACAAGCAAAACTGTTATGGCAATCATTACTGCTTTCATAATTATGAAGATTTGGTAATGTTACCTCTAGATAGTTCTTCCCACGAATATAAAGTATTTCTAGAGCTTGGCCCACCAAACATGCTTTCTTTCCAACACTTTGCTTGACTATCCATGATCCCTGAGAGAAACAAATCACATGGGAATGTAAACCTTTG
Organism: Styphnolobium japonicum; assembly: GCA_023212625.1. Lineage (NCBI taxonomy): Eukaryota > Viridiplantae > Streptophyta > Magnoliopsida > Fabales > Fabaceae > Styphnolobium > Styphnolobium japonicum. The sequence goes on from JALBWW010000013.1 coordinate 11,605,564, forward strand.
GGTTACTCTTCAAAATCCTGCATTTTTTTGTTTGAATTTATGACTTGTCATTAACCTTAGAAATGTAGCTTAAATGTTAGAAATGTCATTAACCTTAGAAATATATGGTATCAGCTTAAATCTTGAGTTCCTGTAAGTATCATCTCCTTCAACAAAGCTCTGCAGTAACGGATTGTCTTCCAAAGGAGTTTTCATCATGTAATAGAGTGCAATGGAATACATGGGACTTCCAGGCATCTGATCCATGATAATAGTATACAGTAAACAATCCGATACTTAATAATGATGATAAATATGATAATCAATATGAGGTCATACTCACTTGTATGTTGATAACAAAAAAGAATTCTGGACCACCTTTTGCTGCATATTGCTGAATAAATCCAAAAGCACATAGGAGAAGAAATTTTCAGCAGTGATTTTGTGACATAATAATTAGGAGCAAACAAAGGAAAGAGAATAAACCTGAACTATGCAACCAGGACGACTACTCAGATCATCTTCTCGTGTGTCAGATCGAAGCCAATCTGCACCAACAATTTGCATCAAGGTGCCTTTTGCCTTGACCTGGAAAAGATAAATTTATTTACCCAGAAAGATAGAAAAAAGTATGTACAAAATTGTTTACTATTGTTAGAAACACTAGCATCTAGATTCATTGAAGCCTTTCACAATTAACAGACAGAACCCTGTATATGATTTACAGTTCCAGCTTGTATAAAAATGGATTTGCAGCATAAAAAAGCTTTTATCTATCTTTGTGTATAACCTTTGGCTTATCAGAAAGGAGAGGGTAATGAGACCTTTCTTGAAGCAATAAAGTCCTTGGTGGTGAAGGTAATCATTATAATGTGCAACCGTATGTTACCAAACCACTTGTATCTTCGAAATATTGATCTGTTCCAAATCCTAAAAATGATTTCCCTCTGGATCTTAGTATTCCTATTTATATTTTCTGGAATGGGGAAAGGATTTGGCCAAATTATTCTATATTACTGCAACTTGTAAATTTGCAGTTGTCACCGAAATCAAATGAGTCACCTACAAGAAGGATTTTCAAGTTACAATGTACTAACGTCATGACATCACATCAGTCCACATTTTATTATTATTTAAATCATTAAAATTAAAATAGTTTTAAAATTTTTAAAAACTACTAGTACTAACTACCCATTTGTTAATGGACTTGATTTATTTTGTTTTTATTTAGCAAAGAAAGAAAGAATAGAATAACTACTCCAGTAATTATAACTTCCTATATTTCAGGACAAAGTTTATATAGTGAGGAGAGATCAAACACCAAAGCCACGTTTTGGCATTATAACATAGATCAATAGATGACTAAATCTTACCTTTGGCCAAAGTTAACATCTTATAGATCTGATGCTCTATTTTATTTTTAAATTTAACTAAAGTTCACTTAGTACAAGTGAAGTCTTTCTCAATCAAGACAAGGGTGCAAGTTTGACAGAATATTATCCACTTTATTTTCAACATTATCGACCTCACAGCTTCAAGCATCTGCTTTCTTTCTGTAGCTTATGATCTTTGACTGCTTTAATGAATCCATCACTTCGTACATGATGATATCTACTCATAGTTTCTAATTACGTTGTTATGATTTGATATGGTTGCTTACCTGTCCTCATACAACGATACAAATATATTTCTATTTTAAGAACTCAAAATTATCCTAAAATCAGCTTTCTATAAGCTAATACTCTTGCATATTTCTACTAGGCTTCTGATCTCAATGCATATCTTCAACCATAAAAGCTTCAAATGCATTGTAGACCAATGTGTAAGAGTGCAATGGCAAATCAGTTGGAGACGTGAATAGGTGCAACTGCAACTAATATATACTACAATAGGTCCAAATTTTCGTGATAACATGGAACAACAAGCAGATTTAATCAGGCTAGGATCAATAAGAGTTTTTCTAAAACTTTCAGAAGTCATATTTCTGCAATTGCATTCTTATAGGGGAGTTGCTATGGTACCCTGAAAAAAAAGATGGGTACCGGAGTAATGCCCTTCTTATAGATACAAGTTTAAAATTAGTAAAATACCTTCTGATGATCTTGTAAATAAGTTTCTCCACGAATCAAAAACAAAGATGGATCAGCTGCAGCCCAGCTGCAGGGCAAAGCACAACTTGAATCTTTTTGAAGAGTGGCTCCATAAGAGCATGACACGCTTTCCTCCCTGGCTACCTCATGTAAGTCCATATACCCCTTCTTCTGAACTGCAACATATGTTTAAACTTTGAAACCATTTTCTCATGAAATCTTTTAAAAACCTTGTTACATACATTCCATCCCTAAATAATCTTATTGAAAAACTTAAATTATAAATAACAACACTTACCTGCAAGGTCGTGTAATTTTTTTACCAAACCAGCAGCTGATGATATTCTGGGGTGGGACACACCCTGTAAATCCCATTAGTTTCAATTCCATCAACAATTAATATTATAAGAAATATCGATCATGAAAAGATCTTTTAGATAATAAAGAACAAAAACATATGACGAGTGCTTCGAACATAAAAAGGCTTATTGTTAATGTCTACTTATGGAAATATTACAGCACATCCTAGTGTTCCCTAACTGTAATAAAACTCTAATTTTTCAGAATTGTGATTCAATAGTAACTTGTTTTGGACAAACTGAGTTGCATGCAAGGAATTAAGTCATAAAGCTGGATTGTTCTAACCAAACCTATAATCAGAAATTAACGAACAGATGAACAACCCTACAGTGTAGTCTCCTAGCCCATGAAGTAGAAAAGCACTAGACTGAAAAGTTTAGGAAAAGTGAATAAAATAAAGGTAACAGATTCTATAGTAGCATCTCTAGATAATTTGATTTTCCATAAATTCAACTAATATTGAAGTTGAACATACTTCCTCTTTTATATACACATCTTAACAACTAGTATACTGCTTCTTGTCAAGCAGAGAGTCCTTTAGATTCATCTGGCAAGCAGTATTTGATTCACAGGCTAGATACAGAAAAAAAAGGGGGCATAAATAGTAATATCAGAATGATAAATTCCACAACACTCAAGAAAAAAAAAAAGAAATTTTAGGATCAAAAGCTTATGAATTATGGTCAAACTACTGAGATTCCTGGTAAAGAAAAGTACCAGAGAGTGCTGTTCTGGACAAGTTCAAACTTATCTAAAATTAATAAAGCAGAAAAGCAAAAGAGACAAATAGAAGGAAATTCTGAATCCAGGTCAAACCAGCAGAAGGAAGGATCTTGGTAAGCAAAAGTACCAGCTGTTCAGATGCCAAGTCAGAGTGCCAATTATTCTCAAAGTGATCATAGTCCGTAGATTCAGGAACATCAAAGAACTCATCAGAATCATTCAATCCCATTAAACTTGTACGACCAGAAGGTTCTTTGTCCACCTCATCTTCCATTACAAGAAGTTCCTCAATCTTGCTGTTCTCTCCTGGAACTTCAGTCTTAATATCCTCCTTTACACTAAGAGGCAACCCAATATCTTTTGTCATTATAATAGGTTCAGAGGAGTAATTTCCTGCTTTGGTTCTAAACAACTCTCTTAGTGCTGCAAATGGTGAAAAGTGTGAAGACTTATTCATAATTTTATGTATAAGAATATGCAAAAAAGCTACATAGAAATGCAAAGTCTGCATTAGTTATCATATATTAAACAAACCTGCAATTCTCTCAAGCATACGAATGGTTATGGATCTTGCAGATGAGGGGCGCAAATACACTTTCCAGAACTTCCAATCAATAGCAAGCATATGTTTTACAAGTGACTGCTTTCCTTTGTTAACAGGAGTTACTACAAATCCTCCACCTGCCAAACATTAAGACAAATATAAAATGTAATCAAAACCTTCCTATGATGAATGCAGTTTAACACCTAATCAAAGTCAAGAAGAGGTGAATGAGCACATAGTAGACCCATTTTTATTTCTAATGTCATATTTAAATATTTAAGAAACATACTGCAGCAAGGCAGAAACAAAAATGTCTAATAAATTGTCATCTTTATGAGCATCCAGGAGAAATTACGAGAACTTGACTCTAAAATTCCAGGAAAATAGTAGTTTCTGACTGATGAAACAAAGATATAGCACATTTGACCGTCCAGACAGAAAGGAAAATGAAAAGAAGCTAATATAATAAGAATGTAATATTATAATTTATAACTCAAGCACCTCCCATATCTTGCTACTGTCAGGATGAGTTATTTGGTAGTATTGAAAGGTAAAAAGATAATATCAAATTTAAAGCATACATTACTTTTAAGGGAAGCACGGACGTATCCTCTCTGTGGTGGACACTTGCTATGATACACAGAATGGTATAATAACACTGTTATAGAACCAAAGAACAAAAATTCACTGATAGAGAACAATGAATCAAATCTTCATAATATGGCTTTATTTTTTCTTTACTTCATAAAAAACAGTACCATATGTGCCATCATCCTCTCTCCTCCAGTACCGTCTTAACAGCAAATCTCGTCGTTTCATTCCCCTGTAAATGAGATACATTAACAACATGTTTGATGTCTGAATTCTCTGTAACAAGGTTCCATATCATACCATGGTAGCCAATCATTGTACAGCTTCAGGTGAATAATATCTGTATGACCGTCAAGGTGATCAACCACGCTGCCTCGGTAAATACAAAAGTCCCATCTGCAAGACACTTGGTTATTTAACGTCTGAACTGGAATGAGAAGAAGTCTATAATGAGAGGGAAAATGCCAGTGATTCATTATGAATCTTGTTTTATTTTACTTTTTAAATCTTAAACATTCATGCAAAATTCTATGGTTAGGATTTGGTTTTCTTACCCTTTCCTCTCGTGGTAAACACTCACATAGAATATCACTTATGAGACATAACAGGTGGAATATATCTACGTTACAATGACATGTTTTTAATCTCTTCTGTCATAGTAAAAGCAAAATTGACTGGGAAGGGAGAAAAATGGAATATAAAAGAGGAATCTCTTTCTATAATAGTATAAATTTCACTACGATTGAAAGTTTTTACTGCAAGTCAAAATCCTTAGTTACTACAATAACGTGGTACTTCTGTTGATAGTGTAATTTTAATTTGACATAAGAGCGTATTTAGGACTGGTTTGGATGAGTTTTTTTTTTTAATTTTTTATATGATTTTTTTAAAATAATCTTTTCTAAAACTATTTTATGTTTTGATGAAATATTTGAGAAGGCTTTTTTTTTAATGTTTGAACAATATTTTTATGTCATAAAAAAAGGTCTTGTATTAGAAGCACAAAAATCTAGCTAAATAAACCACAAAATGTGTTTTTTTTAGTGGTTTGGGTGTACTTTCTCATAAAAAAATCAATTTTGTTTTTAAAAAGAAGTACTTTTCTTATGTTTTAGTTTATTTGGATGAACTTTTGTAAAAAAAAGCTAAAGCACTAAAAAAAAACATTTTTTGTGATTTTTTTAGCTAAATTTGGTGCTTCATCTTTTTTTTTTTCTTTTTCAAAAATCCAAACACACTGATTTATATAAGAAAAGTATTTTTTTTAACAAAAAAAAAGTCCCCAAGATAATTTTTTGGTGCATTAATATGAAAGCATCTGTCTGTTGCAATAATTTTGGCCAATGAAAGTGTCTGATCTCTTCATGCTTTAAATGAAGTATAGAAAGATCAGTTATATTCTTGAGCATTTGCATTACATGCAACTTAATGGTAAAACAGAGAAGCGTAATCTGATGATAACAAGGCACCAAATAAAGTTCTGAATAGCGATTTGGCAGACTTACTCTGATCTTGAGGGATCAAGAGACATAAGAGTATGGAAAATGGCCTCTGAAGTTCCATCAACCACACCAACTGCCATTATTGCTGGGTGATCACCCCAATGCTGAATACACAAACAGTCTTCACTTTTCAGACAAAAAGACCACGTCCAAAAATAAAAACGTTACCGAGTTAGGGGCAACTTACCCTTCCACAGGAATCCCAATCTTTTGCTTCTTTGAACATCCTTAGTCCTGCACAAGCAATGAACTGTGAGATAACAGATTAAGCCACTAACTATGCGGACTATGAGCTAAAGCTTTACCATTCTGACAACCAAAAATCTTCCATGGTGAGGGTGCAATAACATCAGAGGTCATAGCTTCAGTGTATATGCATGATTGAAAATTTAAGTCAACAGAGTATTTCCAATCTGTGCTTTTTGAGCCGCCATATCTGTTTAAACAAAACTTTAGACATTAAATAGGCATATCTATGCCCAGGTAGGAAGGAAGGATATGTGCTTATATCCTGTAAGGTTATTTACAGTACACGGGGTGTAGATAATATGCACAAACTCATCTATGTATGCAATGCATCACTATAATTTTATATAAATGAGATTACTTTGGTACCCATCTTTTTTTCTTAGGTACCGATATCTAGAGTAAGTTGTCAAATATTCATTAGTTGTTATTTATATTTAATAGACTTTCAAACGTTTATTATGAAATCAACAGATAATAAATGATTGACAACTCACCTTGAGTATCAAACCCATCAGAGTACTATAGCAACTCCCTCTATAAATATAATGGAAAATACTACACAGCCATGATTTTTTAGCCATAATTTTTAATAGAATAAGTTGGCATTGTTATTGACTATTGAATAAATGAGTGGTCTTCCCCACTTTGACTTATCCAACAACCATCATTGACAAAATTCTGGCTGAATTGTCAAATTTTTATGGCTATGTATCATTACTCAAGTATAATTTACAAATGTAAAAAGTTCAAGATGACTGGTTCAAAATAATACAGAAAAAAAAGTATATATATAAGTATTCATCACTGATGAATACTGAATCATCACTTCCTCAAAATAATGTTACAGCACAAAGGAGTCTGATTTCCTTCATTTGAAAGCATTTCAAATATTCAGAGAAAAAAAAGAAGAAAAAGAAAACAAAGGGAAGAAAGCATTTCTAGTGTATTGTTACAGACCATAATCTGATTTAGGAATGCAACAAGAAACTAAAACAAACCTCGCGACGTCAGATTTTTGGATCAATAAATAATGTCATTTAAATACACAAAAATAAATTATTACCGAAAGATGTACATCGAATCATATTTCGTTTGTTTATGATCATAGCGCACTGATTTATCAGTATTGATATAATGATGTGGATAGATTAGAAAGTGCATGATGACATACTGAAAAAGCAGTTGATGTACCTCAAAGATGAACGCCTTTTCTTGGAACAAGCCACGAAATTCTTTGCTGGATTTGGGCACTCCTGAAAATATACAATAACATGAGCTTCTTGTCATGAGACAATCATTCTACTCATTTAAGGTACAGAATAGAACCTTCAATGCAGCATCCTGCAAAGAACGTATCCACCTTGCAGCTTCTTCTGAACTACTTGCTCCCAACTATAAATATGAAATTTTAACCATGTATCAATCCAGTGAAATTTTTTGTCATAAATATATTTATTTGGATTTGTAGTTTTAACACCTTGAGCTTATCCCTTTGATTTGAAGCATTATATACAGTGAAAATGAAGAACACCTGCACAAGGCAAACAAATTTATAAAAGAATTACTTTAGTGTTAAAATAAACAATGCAACTGTGTCAAAGCACTGAAAATTGATTAGAGAAAAGAAAAAAAGTATCCAATATTGTCCAAAAGCAAGAGTATCAGGTTTCTTACTTTTCTGTTGATACTCTCTCTTCCATTGTCAGTAACCCGAATGCAGGAGTCTATTATTGCACTTCTAATTGGCTCCTGAAAATATAACATTTTATTTAGCAGAATTAACAACTTAACACCATTGCAATAATGTGAAATATTACGATGATTCATTGTGAAATAAATGCACTTTGATTACCTACCATTAGTTGTTAAATAAAAAAATTGGTCTTCAAACTATTCACAATCATCAATTATTTATTTCCAATGTTTTTTTTTTTAAACAAATTTTGCACAGAAATCCAAAACCAACCACCGACTCTTCGTTATCTTTTCTACCTGACAAGCATAACAATGTACATTGCAACTTGAAAAATTAGAAAATATAAGAACCAAAGGACGACCCAACATCATCACCAAAAGGAAATCAATACATAAATAAATTCAAAACCTTCTATCAAATATGGTAAAACACTAAAAACAGAAAACAACTAAACCATAGAATTTGAGGAAAGATGACTCCATCCATTTAACATTTTTTTTTAATATTTTTTGGGTGCACCTAGCATCAAAACAAAAATCAAATATGAAAATTAAAGTTTGAATTCCTGACAAGCAATTATCAGCAATGCCCCTGATTAAAGAGCATTCAATTCTCATTCATTCAAACTGATCATAGGATCAAAATCAGCAAATGCAAAACATGAAGAGAAAATTCAAACAGTTATACAGAATCTTGGCAATAACCCAAAACTTAAAAAAAAAAAAACTTTAATAAATGAATGAATTCATACGAAAGAGTACCTCCATCTGGGAAATGGGTTTGGTCTTGAAGCTTCTGAGAAAATTTTCCTTGAGTATGAAGTATCTCTTACGTGAGTAATGCTGACCAAACCGATTGGAGCGAACGAGATAGAGCCACCCTTCCATTTTTCCCTCACTCTGAGGAATACCCATTTCAAGAAATCAGCAAAACTCACCTTCTGATTCGTCAAAATTGCATTTTTTGCAACCTTCAACACCAGAAAAAAAATCCCTGTGCAATATGCAAACTCTGTTTTTTCCCCTGGCAGAGCAGAGAAAGGAAGGATTTGGTGATCCTCTGATTCCGCAAAAGGGAATCAGAGAATCAAAAATTGAGATCCCAGAGCAGAGATTTTTCTGGCAATGATCGAGGTTGTTTTCCTCTTTCTTCTTCTTCTTCTTCTTCTGTTCCTCTCTTCCCGGTTCAGGAATAACAATAGCTACCTGGCCATGTTTTGTTTTGTTTTGTTATACATGAGACAGCGATTGACAACCTGAAATTACAATGTTGCCCTTACCTTTTTTGGCTCTACAATCCAAATTTTGTTTTAAAAAATATTTTTATTTTATTTTCAATAACATAAAATTATTTAAGTTATGCTACCGTGCCAGACATTGTAGTTTGGATGGTGACTATGAAGTAAAACTCACAAGTTAACTTAATCAATCTTATTTCATCTATTTTACTGCTCTAATCATCATCCAAATTAGTGTGTCCAGGCAATTTAATTTTTTTTTTTCATGTTATTTATATAGTAAACATGAAGATCAATTATAACATTATACACAAATTTTGTATTTGATTTTTGTGAACTTAATTGTTTTACTCCTATTCTTATGGTGTGTTTAAGTTTTCTTCAATTAAGTTTGCATATATTATTAAGTTTTATACACCAATGTTTACAAAAAAAAATTGCTTACGACTTATATATCTTAATATTATTATGTATGCTTTCATTATAATGTAGTAAAGTTTCTAGTATGATATAAGAACATAATTGTCACAAATGGTTCTGTAGGGGAAAAAACAATTTCAATTGTAATAATAACAATAATTAAGTCATGTTCTTGGAGAACAACTGTCCATGCCAATGACTTTTGTTTTCCTAAAGAAAGCATTATTATTTTTTCTTTTTTATTTTATTTTATTTTATTTTACTTTACCGAAAGCATTAGATTTTGTTAATGCACTCTTGTGGTTAATTACTAAAATGATGTGTTTTTTTTCATAGACTTGTTAAAATGTTTTTAAATTTTTCAAATAATGTGCTTTCGTAACAAACTAGAGGGCAACATGGTAAATGAACAAATGTCATATCTCGTCCTCATTCAAATACTTAATTAGGAAGCAGATGGCACCTTCCTTATCCAACCCATGATTTGGTAGTTAGGATCTAATACACAATCAACAAACATGACTTGCGGGAGATGATTGTCTTTCACTAAATATCATGATTCACAATAGTTAAATTTTTTTTAAGTATTTAATTTTAGTTCATTGTTAGTGAAAAAAAAATTTATACTGTCATCTAATCATGTGTTGACATATCATTAAAAGAGTTAGACTTTATAAGTAGTTATTGTGATAGTCAAATTGTTTTAATAATTTAATAATATATGATTGAATGACATTGTAAAAAATTCTTACCACAAATATTCAAATAAAAATAATTAAGGTGTGACTTAATTAGTAGGATTTAATTACATTAATTCAAAAATCTTGGGTTTGATTTTATTAAGATTTATGACATATTGCGACTTTAAAATATAATAATTTCTTTTTCACTAATTTTTTTCTCAAATTGGTCACATAAAAATATAAAATGATTAAATTATTATTAATTTTTAAAAACTTTTTAGAAGCATGGGTTTTACTGATTAAAAAAGAATCATAACTGCCATGAGTGATGAGAGGGGCCAACGAATGAATATGGTGTCCTTTTCGGTTGCTTAAAAAAAGGACTTTGGAATCCAAGTGGATGGTGTCCCATCTATTGATTCCTAAGCCGTTTTCAAACAGTGACATTCATTTCCGTTATGGAAAAATATTAAAGTTAGTTCGGTAGGAAAGTATTTTTATTTAATTTTTAGATAAAATTAATTAAATATTTAATTAATTTAATTAATAATTTATATATAATTAATTAATAATTTATTTTTATAATTAATTAATAATTTATTTTTATAATTAATTAATTTTTTTTACAAATCAAATAAAAATATTTGTCTCCAAGTAAATCGTATAGGTCATTCTCCCTTCCATTATTGCTCCTCTGGATGCATCTCATATCTCTATCTTCTTCTCTTACCTGGTCAAAACAAAATCTTTTATAATTCAGAAAAGGGAAAGAGAATAATTCATCAGTGTCATAGATATCTCTCTCTCCACAGGGAAATCTTAGCCCATTAATGATTGATTTTAAAAGGGGTTCCATGCATGGCTGTGACAGTTGTATTTTAATTAGTAAATATTTATGGATTTTACTTTAATTTGGTTTAGAATTCATTTTGGTAATTTTATTTTTTGATGTGATATTTTGATAATTTTGTTTTAAGGGAAAGTATTTGAGGGTTTTGGTTTAGACTAGAAAGAATCTTAGAATGTTAAAGCATCTGCACCAATATATTTATTAACGAGTTATAATTTTTATTGAAATTTATATAATAATTATTAGAAAAATAAAATATAAATAATTTTTCTATAACAATAAAGCACTATAAACATTTAATAAAACGAATGATACAAATATACAAGCACACCCTTTCATACAAAAACTATGATTATTATAAAAGATAAAATGTTACAAAATAGGAATTTTAGTACCTAATCCGTTCCTATTTCTTTCCTTAGTTGGTTGCTTCTTATGCATGCTTGGTTTCATATTTTGGTTGATTATTTGTCTGAGTTCCAATGCGCGCATATATACTTACAATTAAAATTTTATAACAAGATGATTATATAACTTTTCTTTTATATTTAAACGTCATCACTATAACAAGTTGGTTGGTGAGTTCCCGTGCATTATCGCAAAGCAAGTGATAGTATAAGAAAGTTCCTACTTTTAACACTTTAGTTAATTATTAACAAGATAATAAAGTTTAATGTTCAGCATCTGGAAATTTAACTGAGAATCGTAACATTATAAGATTGGGTAAAAAGAAGCCCATCATAGTGAACTCTTTATAGGGTCACATGAGCTTGAATAAATTAGTGGATAGAGAGAGTGAAATAATTGCAGAGAACACATCTAATTACCACAATCAACTTTGACAGCAAACAAGCAGCATCACCTCTATTATGTATGGAACTTTTTTGGTACAGCTATTATGTATGGAACTAAACTCTCACTTTCTCAAGAGAGTACCTTGAGTAACCTCTAAAGAAATCTTTGCCTATAAATTAAATATGCTCTTGCTGGAGCCTTGCAAGGGAGACTAAGGCAAATCTGAAGATCTTAGTTCTCACATCAAGTATACAAGAAGCATTCTTAGTGTTTTGTGCACTCTAACCCACTATTTTATCTGTCCAATTTCTACAAAGTTGTTTTTTACTTTATTCTCTTTGCATTAACTCTTTCCTAGCTATTCAATATCTTCCAATCCTCGTAAATCACCTCTGAATAATTATACCCTTCCCCCAAAATAATAACTAATAGTTTTCTTTTCGAAGAATTTTAAGTAGATTAATACTTGTTTAAAACTTCAGTTAAGTGTTAAAGATAAAAGATATTAATATGAAAATTGATTTATTACTGCTTGATTAGTGCCTTTTAAAAATAAAATTTTAAGTAAAGATGTGTTAAAAATATATATCACATCGATTACTAAGTGCATTTAGTACCATTCTTTTCTTATTTAAATTATTCAATGATAATAGTTCTATTTAGTGTAGTCTGATTGATTTTATTAAATGTCCATATTCATTATAAAATAATTATTGATATAATATTAAAATTTAGTGGTAATTTTTTAAGCACGAAATTTGGCTACTCTTTTAGTTTCTTTTTCTTCTCCTCTATCTTAACGAAGAAAAATGCATGTTAATCAGTTGCATATATTTAATGTGTTTTGGGGCTGCTGCAAGAATCTTTTTCTTAAAAAAAAATAGGTGCAAAATACAAAATGATTAACGTTATCTAACCCAACATACAAATTCATCATGCAATGGATCCCACCTATCAAAGAATGCAAATGCATGTTGTGGCTAAGGGGGTGTGCGCATTCCAACACTAAAGTTGTCCGGGTCACCTAAATATATATATTTTTTTATTAATTAGTCACCTAATTTAAACAAAATCCAAAAACATACAAAAAATATAAAACTACAAAATACCAAAAAATATATAAAAATACAAAAATATATATAAATTACAAAATCCAAAAAAAACAATACAGAAAATACAAAAAATCAAAAAATATATAAAAGTACAAGAATTATAAAATTAAAAAAAAAACAAAAAAAACAAAATGCAAAAAAATAAATAAATAAATAAAAAACAGCCCCATAGGCCAGCCCGCCTGGCCTGGACCAAGGCCAATCCAAGCCCAAGATCCAATCAGCCAAACCCAACTTCCCCAAGCTCCAAACCCGCTAACCCGTCTTCCTAACCCGACCCAAGCCCAACTCTTCCTTTCCTTTCCCCCTCTTCCTTCACTTTCCCTTTCCTTCCATCAACAGCGCACCTCCAACCTGAACCCAGCATCCTGCGCCGCTCCACCATCCCGCCTGCTGCGCTGCACCCTGTACCAGACCACGTCCTACACCTCACTCCACCCATCGTCCTTTATTGTCCCCTACTTCACGACCATTGCACCGTCCTTCACCTCTGCATTCATCAAATCTTACACCACGATCCCCTCCATGGTCACACGATGCATCACAGTAGTCATCTTCGCCCAACCCAGCTGAGCGCCCCAGGGTCATTCGTGACTGCACGCGCGCGTGGTTAGGATGAGGCCAGTACAGGTCAGCGTGGATTGCGCGTAGTGGAGAACAGGGTCTCTCGTCCTCCCGCTGTGCCTTCCAACGGCCAAAAAAAAAAAAACGTACCCAAAGTGGCGAGAGCAGTATCCTTTTTCTATTTATTTTAGGGATTCATTCGATTGAATTTCTTGTATAAATAGGACCTTAGGCTAGGCAATAAAGAGGAGGGTATTTTGGTTTCTGGTGAAAAGGGGGAAGCGGTATTCTAGAGTTTTCTAGAGGGTGGTCATTGGTTTCAGAAGGTGAGAGCGATTTCGAGAAGAAGCGAAGGAGCTTTTTTTTAGTGAAGTTGACATACGGACCAAGTCATTGTAGCTGTAAATTTACCTTGGTAATCTTTTAGTCACCTTCCTTCTGTCCATGTAGAGAGATTTTCTGTCCATGTAGAGAGATTTTTTTAAGTTTGAATATGCATTTGAATATTGTAACGTTTGTTTACTGCTTATGATCTCGGTTCGATATTGTTAATCGGTGATAGTATGGTGTTATAGCATAGTTTATTTGTGTATTTGCTTTGAAGTCAATTTCCTTTTGTGTAATACTATGGCGTCTCTGTTTTGAGATGTTTAATGAAAGTTTGTCATTGAATGTCTTATTAAGGACCCCCAAAGTTCGTTTAATCATTGTTGCTATACAACTTTTAATGTAAAAACCTGCTATAGTTAATCATTGCTCACTAGATTAGATATGAGCTCTGGTTTATTGAATCTGTGTTATTTTTGCTCTACCTTTGGATTAGATTTGAGGTGTTTAGTCTCAGTCGTGCAAATAACAGGATTGGGGGGATGCTGCTACCTTGCTACTTAGTTTAAAGATCCATGGCATATTATAAATTCATTTTTCTTGAAGTTTATTTAAATGATTAGGCCTGCACTTCAACGAGATTCTGGTGGTTGGATAATCTGTTTTAGTGGCTGTTTTGTTGAAGCTTTGATTCTTTTCTTGAGTTTTTTCATGAGCTCCAAGTTTGTTGATGGATTTATGTTCATGCATGAAGTCACGGTTAATTTTGGTGGTATATCAGAATGTTGAACTATAGTCCATTGATCATGGTTAACTTGTTTGATTATCAGTATGAAGTTTAGTGTTCTTATTTTGGGTCTACTGTTCTTTTTTGGTCGTCAGTAGATGTTTGAAATGGAGTGCTGAAAGATATCCCAGTTATATTAGCGCGTTAGTTAAGGTATAATTTGTAAAGGATTGGTTAAGTAATGAGAAAAGTTGACTTGTTATGGTGAATCACGCGGTCTCTGATATTTGATCCTAACATGCCTTTCTTTTTTGTCTTGACTTGTGTGTTAGTATTAAATTGGTTCATCCTGTTGACTTTAGTAGGTACCTATGCATACTTGATAAAGTGCTTTGGCGTGCTTGCTTTTTGTTTGAGCAACTTATGAATTAAAAAGGAGAAATATGGATGACTAAACCGGTGTGAATTTTTGCTTATAAAGATAGAGGTTCCAAGCTATAATAATAAGAGGATATATTGCTACAGGGATATTTGGTATATGAACGTCCTATTATTTTATTTCGGTTTATTATGTCCAAGATACTTCATTTTTTTTTTAGTATACATTGTCATTGTTAATTATGATAAAATGTACGACATTGACATTCTAGAAAAAGAGAAAATTCTTTTTGCAATTATTGATCTTTTATTATATCATTAACTATGACTTAAGATTCTAATGATAGGATGATTAAAATATGTTGCGACGGTAACATATTTTTTTAATTTTTCTTGAGGTAAAGAAATTTTTTATAGTTTTGCCGGGAGCGCTGGCGGGGTTATAAATAATTTCCTTAAAATCTTATCTAAAAATGGCTAATCTTTCTGCAAATCTCTAACACATTTTATTCATGTCAAAATTAATTTGTGGAATAAGGTTCCAATGATGGGATATTTAAAATTAACTGTGACGGCGATGACATTTTAATTTCCTTGAGGTGAGAAGAATTTTTATAGTTTTAGGGGGGCGTGGGGTTATAAATAATCTCACGATAAAAAATCATATTCCGCTATTAATTTTATCGCATTCAATAAAAGTCATATTTCGCTTGATTTTATTGTATGTTTAAATATTGACCTTTCACTGCTATAATTAATAATTAGTAGATGTGAAGTGGGAGAGGATCGGAATTACGATCATTAAACTCTTGCAGATATTCTTAAGGCATTTATATCCCGGTGTGCACTGGGGGCCCATTTGTGCGAGTCGATTCTAAAAAATAAAATAAAAACAAAATATTTTCCAAAACAATAAAAAAAATAATAAAATATTTCTCAAAATTAATAAAAATAACTCAAAATAATTGTGAACGAATTCACACAACCTGTATCTGATGACAATGATAAATTAAAATTTGAAATTCTTTTTAAACAATGCATTTTCGAATCATTTACCTTTTTAAATAAATTTCTCAATTGTGAAACTCATTTTCCAAAAATCATTTTATCTATCAAAAACCATGGTAGTCATATTTTTTTCAAAATAAATATATTTTAGTTATTTATAATGATAAATATTATCATATGTAGTGTGTATTTATATATATATATATATATGTATTTAAATATTTATTTAATTTTATGCAATTCGACCAATGACCCACTAGTTGAACCAGTGACCTAGTACCCTGATCGAGTCGACTATTGGTCCAGTTTTTATAACTATGCTGTGACTTGTTGTTTATATAAGTTGATATCTTTACTATGCTTCCAACTTATTTTAGTAAATACTTCTTGTTCTTCTAGAGTTTAAAGTTATAAGGTTGTTGGCTTGAATTCTTTTTGTGTTTAATAAATATTTGGTTAAATTTTGGTGTTTAATTTTAAAAAAATTCTGTCAAATTAACGATAGAAAATTTTGTAAATCATAATTAATAACTGTTTTTTTATTATTTATAAACGCTTAATTAGTATTTTAGAATCCTTTACTGTTGTGAAATTTGCCAGGCTGAAAGTAGACGGCAAGTGAGTAGTGACAATAATTATCACTTATACCTTAGTGTATACAAACAAGTGTTCAAGTCCTCCTCCATATGAAAAATACAAAAGCCCAACATCACAATCCGTTAAATGAACTGACTAGCATAATAATTTCGTTCTTTTAATAATAACTAGCATGAGAATTTCTCTTTCATAGTCACCATAGAGTACGAGTGAAGAGTGTATGGTTTTGCTGGCAAAGATAAATATTTCCAGCCACTTCTACAAATACAATACCTGTTCTCTTTGACCAGTTATGAGGAATAGGTTGATCCTGTATATGACTATATGCTACCCCAACCCCCGCGATTTCAAGATCTCTCTCATGAATCATGATTTTCTTTTTCCAACTCTCCTGGTTTCTCTTTCTAACACTATGGTAAGGTGTCAAGGTGATGATGCTGTCTAACTCAATTTCTTTTTAATTCCTCCCATTTGTACTTTATAATCCTTCATTCAAAATCCACTTTATTCCAAAATGTCGATAAACCGTGGAGCTTTAAAATCTACTAATTGAATCAGGTTGAAGCTAAAGAATTTGAGAGAATCTTTTCTTCATCTTCTAAGGCAGGATAACCAATATTCTCTCAATTTTATAGTTTACTTGAAACCCTAGTACTCAAAAGTATTACTTTTCATAGAATTTTGACAGAATTTGTTCGTATTTAAAAGTGATTGTTGGATAAGATAATGTGATATAGACCATTCACTTATAAAAAAGAGTCAATAACAATATTAACTCATGATAATTCATATTTTATCAAATTAGTTTTATGGCATTTTCTGTTTTTATATAATCAATATTTGTCACCATCATCTTATGTTCATACCTTTGCTGATGCTTATTCCTAGCGAAACCTCCCTCTATAGGTTGGGTTGGGTTTCAAGTCCCCATAGACAACTAAAATAAGCACCCTCGCCGAGAAAATCCTCGTACATGCTATTTTTGGAGAATTCCCACAAAATAGCCGATACTGCAAGGGAGTTTTTAACTTTCAAATTTTTAAAATCTTAATTCTTTAAATAAACTCATCTAACAATTTTGAGGTAAATTACAAATATATAAAGACTTAGAGATGTCTTCTAATAAATTAAAATATAGTCAATAACAATAATTTTTAAAATTATACAATCTCTAAATTAATAAATTGACAAATTCATGCATTTACAATAGTGTCAACTTCACGATAGTATAAATATATATATATATATATATATATATATATATATATGCATCTACACTTTAGGTAGCCTCAACAACACAATAAAAGTAACAAAACATTAACATAACAAAATAACAACACATATAGTAGCAACAAATGCATATATTTAATTTTTTTTTTAAAAAAGTTACAATAAGAAGTGTATATGTGTATAGCCAGCCCATGAATAAATATGGTTGACCCGTTTAACCATTGCACTAAATAAGTTGGGCAAAAAATGAATTGATTCAAATGTATCAATAATATTAAGATTTATTTTTAATCTATTGACAATGTAAAGTTTCTGTACACTGTCATCCAATCATATACTAACACATCATTAAAAGAGTTAGACTTTTGAAGTAGTTATTATGATAGTCAAAATCTTTTAATGAGTTGGCAATATATGATTAGATGACAGTGTAAATAAACTTTACACTGACAGTGGATCAAAATTAAACTCATAATAATGAAGCTTGGCTAACATAATTTTAATAGATAAATAGACTGACTTGATAAATTTGACCCATTTTGACGAATATGTCGCAACTGTCCCGAAAGGCGCCGCGATGAGAGAAGGCAACTAAAAATTTTATATAGAAAAGGGGGTTTCGGAGTCGCCACCAATCGATTTTTTTCATTAAAAAGGAATGGTGCGATTGGACACCTACAGAGAAAATCTGCGTACCAGAGTTTGAGTTCGGGGGTTTGATTACGGGTAGGGAAGGTATTAGCACCCTACACCGTCCGTTCCGAGAACGGTTACCTATTCAATATAAAGTTATCTGCTAAGTTATTTAAGTTGGTCGCTTATTATTTAGAAAAAAAATATTTTTATTTTATTTTATATTTTTTTATGTCCCATTTTGTCAGAAATATTATCAAGGGTGATAAATGGCTGAGACGGGGAATGGGTGGCTTAAGAGCCATTATTAAGGAACAAATTGAAAACCCGTAATTTATTAGGGATGACGATGGTAAATTAAATCTTGAATTTTCAAGAAAATATTGTAGATATCGAAAAGTTATATAAAATAGACATATAATTAGTCTAAATCGGACAAACGAGTCAAAAGTTATGATTTTTCAAAGTTTAAAAGTTTTTTTTTTAATTTAGTGACGTACCGATTCTGGTTCAATAGCCAACGGGTCACGGTTTATTCAAAACCGGCCGGGTCGGACAGTTCTGAGACATACGATCCAACTAGTCACCGACCCGGTCACTTGGCTGGTTTCACCAGGTCCTGCACCGGCCGTGCAGTGGAATTTTTTATAACATGGAGTCATTGATAACAGCATAGCTTTGTTAAAATATATAACAAGATGAGTCATACAAATTCAATGATATTATAATAAATAAAATAAACATGAAACAAGTAAAAGTACGAATCTTTAAACTCTAACACTTAATTTTCAAAATTGTGCCACCACAATATGAACAACACTTATATATGAATATGTATCAAATGAGTTCTCTTCCCTCCCCCCCCCTAGTTTCCAACATGAACGTAAACATAAATTTACTCAAGAAGTCATCCACATAATGGGTACCACTTGGAGTTGGGGGTTAACTTTGTCCAATAAATCAAATCTTATAATCATCTAAAGCCAAGAGTCTCGCCTTATCCCGCAAAATTACAAAGCCAGGGTCCACTCATCCTACAGCCAAACAACGAGTGCCAAGAGTCCTTTCACCCAATAGCCAAAATATAATGCTAAGGGTCTGCTCATCTAATAGCTAAATTGAACCAACTAGCATCGCCAAATCTATTTACATCTCCTTATTTACTATATGTACATAGACTATTATCCCCATTAACAGCATAAAATGTTGTAACATGTAACACATCATGGGTATTGAAAACATAATAATCAATTTAAAATATAATATACAAATATGATCCATCAAAATCGTTTCTAAATACTCAAGTAAACTTTTAATTTAGTTTTTATAAATAACAATTCAAACAGCTTATGAAGCCAATAAGATTATAGCTATAATATAATCATCATAAAAATTGATTTTTCCAAACTTGGAGTGAAAAAATATAGTTTAATGACCATTACTTAATACAAATTCATTTGAAAATGAATTCAATATTTTTGGAGGAAGTTGCTATGGTACCCTGATGAGTTTGATATTCAGGATGAGTTGTCAATTATTTATTGTTAGTTACACAATAAATGTTTGAAAGTATATTAAATATAAATAACAACTAATGAATACTTAATAACTCACCTTAGGTATTGGTACTCAGAAAAAAAAATGAGTACCAAAATAATTTTCACTATTGAAAGGTCTTGTTTCTCCGATTAGAAACAATAAAATTGTCACTATGTAAATTATCACTCAGATACCAAATTCTCAATCAATCCACCTTATGTCGCACTAAAGTTATTAACACCATGAAAATTTAATCAACGATGGGCACCTCATATAATTTATATTCCATCAAAATATCTGAGAGTTTATTTGGATAAGTTTTTTTTTAAAAAGATTTTTTTGGTAGGGTTTTTTTATAAAAAATATTATTTTACATTTGGATACAATATTTAAAAAGTATTTTTAAGTAATATAATTACTTTTAAGTTTATTTAAATAAAAAAGAACCTAAAAGCTTTTTATAGTAAAATTATTAAAATGTAAGATATTTAGAATGAAGAAAATAAAATTTGCAAAAGGAAAAAAATGGCATGAGATATAATTTTTAATAAAAAATATATTTTTATCAAAAAATTATATTAAAAATAATTTCTATTTCTTTTTTTTTTAAAAGTTCACAATTATTAACTTTTAAAATAAGTGATAACTAAATTTTTTTTCTTTTCAATTTATACTTTTAAAAAAATTACACCCAAACAAACTTACAAACTTATAAAAATATTATTTTCAAAATTAAAGTACAATTTTTTTATATAAAAAAAAATCTATCCAAATACCCTCTAATTGCCAACCAAAATTCCTAAATTTTAACATCTAATTCTACTTCGTAGCTGCCAGAATCGGTCCTCAAGGCAAGTCATACAATAAATTAAGGTTTGGACACACAAAAAAAACAAAAACCAAAAAACTTCTAAGGGTCAAGCAAAGTAGGTTGGAGGTGTGGGTCCTGAAAATCGTAGCCCAATCCTATGTGATTCTCACCAATGGGCTTGATAGAGGAGGTTGAAGGTTATATGTATGATTGATCTCACTAAATCCCTATATTTTAGATTGTGTGGCTGGAGTTTTGGTGGTGAGTTGGAAGGATGAAAGAAGAAGAAAGAGGAGGAGAAGAAGCAGAAGAGGGAGGATGAGAGAAAGAGACTCAGGGGAGGGAGGGGGTGTATCTCGGATAAAAATCTGATCCTCTTTTTTTTTTTTTTTAATTACTTAAAGTGTGAAATAACCAAAATGTTCCTAAAAAATCTGCCCCCTGTTTTTTTTCCCTCTCATCTGTTTCTCATTTTAGCGTCGATACAATTGTATTAAAAACTGAGAATTTACTTATTTAAAGAGTAAGTTTTGTATATTTATAATATTAAATTTTTTATTTTTATTTTTATTTTGTAGAATGCAAATTTTTTAATCTATTTGTTAAATCATGCAATACTATTGTAATAGTCATATATACTAAATTTAAGATAAATGAAACATTCATAAATATATAATCTAATAATTGATATTTATTTATATTTTAAAAGTATATTATATGTTAAATTAAAATAGTTTAATTAAGTACTAATTAATTTTTAAAATCTATAAAATTTTATAAGTTTAACCTATCTCATTAAAACTTTAAATTTAACGATTGAGTTAATGAAATTTAATAATGAAATTTAATATTTATAAAAAATTATTTAATTGAGTATGTGAAATCTAACACCTTAAGTAAGTGGATCCTTATCTAAAAATAAAAATATAAAAAGTGTTTTAATTAATTTATGGTTTATTATTTATGTGCATAAAATATGAACCGTTATTTTTTCTTATCAATAACTATTAATCTCATTTTATTCTTTAAAGTAGACAATACATTTTATAAATCTTAATCCAATAAATAATAATCAAGTTCAAAATTCATTTTAGCTAAACAATTTGCAGGCTGGTTTCTTCTCCGAGAATTTGTATGAATTCGCTTCCGTAAAATCTCTACGCATAAGCTTAATGTCCTCAATCACATAAGGGATGATAAATTTAGCAACCACACTAGCAAATAAGTGCTTGTTTGGATTTGATTGTAAAAACAGTAATAGTACAAAAAATGATTTTAAAATTTTAAATGTTATAAAATAAAACTGCTTTTAAAGAGTAATTGTAAAAATATTCAAAAATATATATTAGATCTATTAAAAAATAATGATATTATATTATACCATGAGAATGTTTGTGTAAATTATATACATAAAATTGATTTTTCATTGGAACGGATTTGCTCCAACCTAATTATGGTAAGAGGATGTCAAACATGTGTTGACAATATTGTTAAAATTGAGTCAAACAATGAATTAGTAAAACTTTTAATTTGACCAGTTAAGCTAATGGGTCGAATCAAATGATGTTGTGTGTGTGTGATAACATGATGATTGATAAATTCAATAATATCATGTGTGTAAAAATATTTTTATCATTGATAATTTTAATATATATCATTACATTTCTACAAAAAAATTAATATTAGCCAATTCATAGAAAATTAGTTTTGATTTTGAATCTAAATTGACTATGAATCTAATTTTAAAACTAAAATAAAACTGTTTCATCAACCAATTCAACTAAGTGATCCAAACAACAATAGTTGGCACATATCTCAAGTCTCATCCTAGGCGAGACTATTCATGCATTGTATCATTTTTCTAGGTCCATTTCTGTTTATCTTCGATTAAAAGAACTTCTAGGCCAAGTTGTAGATGTTTGGATGAAGCACATGAGTTAGATGGTAGTTGAAAGAGTCAACAAATGTCTATCCAGCTTCCACGTCGGTCGAAGACTCATGCTATCTTGGTTTAAAAGTGGTAAGAACGTTTGGACCATTTCTGTTTATCTTCAATTAAATGAACTTCTAGGCCAAGTTGTAAATGTTTTGATGAAGCACATGTGTTAGATGGTAGTTGACAGACTCAACAGATGTGTACCAAGCCCCCACGGTGGTCGAAGACTCGTGCTATCTTGGTTTAAAAGTGGTAAGTCCTTTTGGTCCATTTCTGTTTATCTTCTCGTCCTAAGTTCAATATCAAGGCAAATCACAAACTTTAGTGAGAATTTATGATAAGATTACAAATCACTTACCAACGAACCTAGATTTCAACCTAAATCATAACTAGCATAAATAAAAAATCTAAACAAGTAAACCAACACCCGTTGACATTAAGTTTATAATTTATTTTAGCATCCCACAAACATTCAAATTGGGCATTTAATACTTTTAAGACAACATATAAGATTAAAATATCCCGATTATTTTCTATCTTTTTTTTCTTCTTTCCATAGATGACATCTCTTTGCTAGTTCATTACCACTAAAAGAGATACAGGATATTCATTTCCTTCGCTAATTCGCATTATTCAGTGAACAATTTTTATTTTCATAAATCAACAAGTACATTTCCATTGAGGAAAAAAAAGTTGAAAATGAAAATCTATTCCTAAGAAACCAAAGCTTGGGCTGTTTCCCAAACCAAATGCAACGCAAAGGTGCATCAAAAAGCAAATTAAACCTAAAGTGATTCTTGACGGTTGACACTAGAAAATTGCCTGGAGTTTCTTTCAATTTTCCAATTTCACATTCCACAAAACAGTAGTATTCATTTTTAAGAATGTTTTTCTAACTATATTACAATAGTTTAGTGATAAAACAAAACTAACTATTTATTTAGGCTTAGCTTGGAAGATTGATTAGCTGAATAAGAGAGGCTAAAAATCTCACGTTCAAATTGAAATATTTCTCTCATACAAAGAAAGGAAATATCTTAGAAGTTTCTTACCATTACGTGCCTTTAGGATGATGGCCCTAACTAACATATCCTATATTTCTTAATTGGAAGTAATGGTTGAGTTGCTAGTTTGGATGAATGACCTAAAAGATCAAATTGCCAGGGGAAAATTGTACAAACAAGCAAATCTATAATTGCAATTAGTCCTCTTATCTCCATATAATATTGCCAAAATGGTATATGACCTTCTCATAAAAGGAACCCCAGCAACTCTTCGGATCTGCTCAGCCACTGCATGTTAAGCAAGCCAAAATGCTTAATGGTTGAGAGCATGGCCAGGAGAGAATGCTTCAATCATAAAAAATAGTTGAAGGGGAAATTTAACACATACCTTTCTGAAAACTAGCTAGATGTTCATCACTTGCGTATGGAAAGATCAATGTGGAGGTATGCCACAGAAGCCACAAAAAACAAGAAAAATGCAGATGCCAGCATCAGTGGCTCAGCAAGCATGAATATAGGGTTGAAACTGTAGTATACCTAGAAAAAATAATAGAAAACATGGTTAGACCAAAGCGTAGAGCAGAAGATTATTTCTATAGAATGAAAACAAAAGAAAAATATAGATCTAGACCAGACATTTAGATAACTTAGGTGCAGTCTCCAACCTAGCCTTGACAAGTTGAGCGCAAATATATCTTAGAAAATAAGTCCATGATTTCATAACATAAAATGAAATATGTTATGGGTTCCAAATTGAAGTTGCAGATAGCAAAGTCTTGAATAAGTGTTTTCTTTTTCTTTTTCAGCTTCTATGAAGGTAAAGAAAGAAGTTCTAATCTCTACCCAAACCTAATTCCAGAGGCAAGAACTAAAAAATATATTGTTTGAACTTGATCCAACATGTTAACAAGCCATTAACAAATCGTTAAGCAACAATTTCTTCACAATCTCCCATGTCATGTCCAGCATACAAATACAAAGAGGAGGAGGAGGAGGAGGAGGAGGGGGGGCGTGGAAGCTGAATATATTTAACAATGAGCACCCGTAATCATTATGGTGGAGGAATAATATCAGAGATGTGACACTTTGAATGTCTGTAGCTTGGAAGGCATGCTAATAAACAGTAAAGACATGCATAACGGGGAATGACAGGTGGGTTGGAATACAAATTTAAGTAGCAATTGGAAGTTTGAAAATACTGTTATTTTGTTGTTGAGAAAGGCATCTGAGAACACTTTGTTTAAAATCATTTGGTCAAGGAAGATTGATTTAGTGTTAGTCAATCACTATCACAAGTTTGCTCTGAATGTCTACGATGACAGAAATAAATATTACATTTCTAAAAGAATAAGGGTTTATATTAGTAAAGAATGAATTAGAGAATTCTATAAATAACTACTTTTTGATGTGTTCCGACAACCAAAACTTTAAAAAGTTTCACTCATGTAGTTTAACTTCTCAGAAAAAAAAAATTAAAAAAAACAATGACAGGCAGTGAAAAAAGCACCTAAGAAGATTTTAAACAAACAATTTGTAAGTTTTATGTCCAAAAGCACTAGCAACCAAAGCCATAGCATTGCCAAAGCCAAACAGGATAAATAAACACACGATCATCACACCCAATCAGAATTTTCATCTGCAATTAGACCTCC
The DNA here is from genome assembly GCA_023212625.1 of Styphnolobium japonicum. Classification (NCBI taxonomy): domain Eukaryota; kingdom Viridiplantae; phylum Streptophyta; class Magnoliopsida; order Fabales; family Fabaceae; genus Styphnolobium; species Styphnolobium japonicum. The sequence goes on from JALBWW010000013.1 coordinate 11,630,801, forward strand.
ATCCATTTGCATACACCTGACTTTGTTTAAAGGTCTCATTCATTAAATGTCATTGTTCAAAATTAGTCCTTCTAAATACAGGATAAAGAAGGATAACCTAATCACCATATAAATTTATGTCTTTTGTCATTAACATGAAATCAATAATTTCAGTTGCATCATCATATGTAAATACATGTATCATTAATCCCTGATTTCGGGTGCACTGGACAAGTTTCTTGCCCTTAAGACCTCATGAAACACCCACATACCAAACCAGATTAGAAAGTTTTCTTTGAATTGGGTTTGGTAATACCTGGAAAGGAGTGTTGTGCTCAGGAACTGCATTTCTCTTTTCTATAACCACCACAGTCCTGCCGACAACATCAAGATATGAATACTTGATCTGCAAAAGTTCAAATGTAAAACCATTTTAGCTGCAGGGAATCAAATGCTTTATTATGCTATAAGTACAACAAGTCAATGTCTATAGCAGAAGAAGCAAACTTAACCCAGAGAAGAAAAATAAAACATATGATTTACGTGGTGAAATTGAAGTTACTGTATATATAATGACATTATTGTGCCTCCCAATAAAAGATCACAAATTTAATTGTTCTTTAACATAACAATATCCCCCTTTTCTCAGTAAGAAGTTGATAGCATAGCAGATATCGTCTAACAAACCGACTGTTTTATTTCTAATAGTACTTTATTTGTACATTTCTCAGCTATGCTGATTTTAAGAGGAAACTTCTATTGAAATTATAGGGTTAGAAAAAGGATAGAAGAGATTCTGAATAATTGATATCAGATTGATATGAGATGTGTTATAATACAATGCACTAACACATATTTATACTACTAATCTAGGACGAGTACTAGTGTAGTACGACTAGTACAAGCCCAACCCAATAAGACTACAAACATAATAAGACTCCTATAACACTACGAATCCTAATATTCTAGCACTACCCCTCAAGCTTAAATCTTGTTACAAATAAACACACTTCAAGAATGCATGAAACCAGATAAGATTGCATTACTATAAAGGACACTCAAAGTCAAGTCCCACTTTGCCATGTTATAGGAGATTTTCACTATATATACAAAATTACAAATACAATACATAGGTCCAAGGAAGGCCAAATCACCATGTAATTGTTTATATGCCTAGTTGACCACACACTCAAAACCTATATACTTCGCAAAGCCAAAATCCATATACTCATACATCCACATATCATATGGTATTACAATCTCCCAACTGACATAAACATGTTCCCTAGGATTCATTTAGGCCGAGCTGTAATACCTCTGAGCTATCAGGATTCAGGATCGTTGTTACCACTACCAGGCTGGCTATAATGGTATATCATACTCATCATAATCATAACTAAGATGCATACAATCAGATAAGAATGCATTACTATAAAGGACTAATCATAAGTGGGGCTCTTGTACCACTGATAGAAACTGGTTTCAGATCACAGAAAAGAAAGATGTGAACTGTATTCACAAACCCAGAAAACAGAGTCCAAAAGGCTCTTAGAGGGGCCTGCTTCCTCCCAGTATTCTCTCCACAAATTTCTCTTGTGATCCTCCTCGCAGCCCCCTCAATCTCCCTTTATTTCCTCCCTAACAGACTACCATGTGTCTTCCAACCCCCCCCCCCCCCAAAAAAAACACAAACAACCCACAACACTACCCACTTCCACATAGGCAGTTAGTTACATGTGCAGATCCCCAAGTGGGCCTATTCCCACTTTACCCTCCTCCCCAGCTCTTATTCCCCTATTGCCCTGTTCCTTTCTCCTGGTGTACACCTTAGTAATAGGTGGACAACTAACACACTGTCTAGCAATAGTGCTTTGATACAGATTTAATGTATGACTTAATATGCATAAGCTCACACACCACTGCCTCTGTAGTCAGAATGATGTATTTAGCAATTTTGGTAGCATAAGGCATCTCCATGTTTAACTTGATGGATAGCAAATCTCTTGGGTGTCAGGGAACAATTGGCCATCTTGACCCAAGATGCTGTCACCAAGAAATGCTTTCATGTACCAATAACAAATATTAACCATAAAACACAACAAGGCCAATTTTTTTTACTTTTATTTTTTTTGGTGCATTCTCCATAAGCAGAAAAAGGTTCTTGTATCTTAAATATTTTGCAATTAACTTGAATAAAATTGTTTTTATGGCATCTCTTTTAGGGTGTCTCCTTCAGGAATGTAAAATGTGATTGAAAAGCCCTATTATGATGAAGATTTCTTTTTTCTTTTTATTATTCTGCTATCTTCTAATTCTGTGAGCTGTATTCTTCATTTCTCTTTCACTATTAAGAGAAAGAAAAAAAATGATATATTGACCATTTTGCAAACGGTTTGATACATACATGATACATGAATGAGTTTATCATAGACAGTGATCCCTCATCATAAGACAAAGAGAAATGCTGCAGTGCTGACACAGTTATTAAGTCACAACTGCACACATGGCTCAAATCTAAGTTTAAGCGACCCCTCTAAACTTTTTTCTGTTAAACTCAGATGAAGCTGTGTCTGCAGTTGTAATTAAGCCAGTGTTGTGTAAGCAGCACTATCCTAAGAGAACATTACCTCTTGATGTTGATCTACTTGAAAAGGAATCACAGCTGTGGGATCTCTGGATCCCTCTGGCAGCACAACCTGAAATTTAATGGTTCAAGAAGGGTAAATTTAACATCCATTATTGCAAACACAAGCAGCTGAAGCAAATGAGCACAAATTTTAGTTAATAATAACAATGCAAAATCACAAGTTCACACTTACTTTGACAATCAACTTGTCAACCACTGTCTCAGCAAGAGGACAACCAAAAGTAAAATTGAGGTATCTTCTGCCATCTGGAGACTCAAAAAGGAAGTCTTCCAATGGTAGCACATAACCAATGATAAAGGTAGCTTTCCATCCTCCAAATAGAGGATATCGAGGTTCAATTTCAAGTTCTGACTGCAATCAATAAGCATGTAAAGAAGTATGAGATCAGAAACCATGACATACTATAAAATATAGATTATGTAATATAGATGTATCTTTTTGTCTTTAAAGACTATTGTCCTTGGTGATCTCCACACTTCCACAAAACTGGCAAAACGTTTTCCTCTCAAAGCACTTTATTAATGTAGAAACATGTAAGAAATCATCACTTCCATACTCATGGTTTTTTTTTTTTACTCATTATGGAGTCAATGCTGCCCAGTAAAATGTAACCATAGACAAAACAGTAAAGAAGATGCTCTTCATGTTGACAAGAATAATATTAATATTTAAAGTGCAAAAAGCACCACGCCTCACTTATGAAGAACATACAAACTCGTGATTACCCATTGAAACAGCTGTTGACTTGCATCCTAATTCTTCTTTCAACCCAATTGTTATGGCTACCAAAAGAAAGAAGGAGAAAAAGAAAAGAAATGGTGCACATGATATTAAGGAAAGAAAAGGACACAAGTGAACTCAAATGACTACTCTATGCCAAGAGGGAGGTGTGAGAAGAGGCCTTTCCCCGTTACACTGCTAACTCATAAAGCCTATGGTTCCTCATAAGCAGTTTGATGAAGTACTTGTCCCAATGAGCAGCACAATAGTTCGGTAATATAATACCATTGATTATTGAATCACAAGAAGTTTAAAAAGAAAAGAAATGGTGCATATGATATTGAAAGAAAAAGATACAAGTGAACTTGAATGACTACTCTACACCAAGAAGGAGGTGTGAGAAGAGGCATGTGTTTTTTTAAGACCCAATGGTATATGTTACCTTCAGAATATCTGTACGTAAATGTGAAGAGGAGATATTCCCTATTTCATCCCGGTAGTATACTGAGTGAACCCTAGGGGGTAGTTTCGCTAGAAGATGTTTAAATGAAGATACACCAGTACCCCCTGGTCTAGTTTGATATTCAACCCTGTCAACAGAAAACCCCAGTCACACATAATAATAAGAAACTTTATATGAAAGGAGAAAGTATCAGAATTAATTCAGAAAAATTTAAAGATTGAGCATAGACAAAAGGATACTATAAATTAATTTTTCATTTGCTTCAATTCAACTGATCAACTGGTAAAGTATAAGTTAAAATTTAGGCCGTTTCAAATTTTGGCAGTCCTAATACAAGAGTAAGAGACATCCAAGTACAATAGGAGCCTGTGTAATCAACAGAATATAGAACAATTAACATAGGGTGCTGATGGAGAATGTGGGGTGTGGGCAATCTGTATACTCCTTTTCTGCCTGGATGCGATGAAATACTTAGAATGCTCCTTTTCTGCTGTTAACAACTTTAAAAAGAATGATTCATCTATGTTTCCACCAAATTTTGCAATGAAAATATATAGGAAAAAGACAATTTTCAATTGTTATTGAATCAAATCATACAGAACTGTGTAACAATAGATGATTTTTCTGCACCTTCTCTCAATACCATGTGGCCATTTAAGAATGGGCAAAACACAAGAGTAAGCACATCTAGATTTGGTAAGAAATTCCAAATTATTAACTTGACATCAAGAATTGCTTTAGATATCTACATGTCATTTTTTCCCCTATATAAACAGGAGAGAGAGAGAGAGAGAGAGAGAGGATAGAAGAGAAGAGAGCACTTTGATAGTTAGATGAATTACAATATGTATAAGAATACCATCCTTACTACTAATAAATATATTAAAAAATACGTCATGCGGCACATCTAAAATGACAATTAATTCAAGAAGTTGAAGGAAGCATTTTGACATGAAGGCAATTTTCCTATTGTTTTCAATACAGTTACATATGTTGTCCCTCAAAGAACAAAATGAAGATATGGAGCATTGAGAATAATGAGCAACATATACCAAATATACCTTGAAAAAACACCTTTGTGTCGAGCACCGGCATGAACCAGCCTATATCGCTCGGTGACCTGTAGGCTGCCCCAGTGAGATATTTCAATTTCACGTTCTAGCTCCTCAACAACCGCAAATGGATTGTTATTTTCAAAATGAACAAGTACAGGAGAATATGAATATGGGGGATGATTTTCATAAGGCCCATATTTCAGCTCTGTACCAGCACGTTTAGTGGGCTCCACCACTGTGAATGATTCTACCCGAGTACTTGGTGCCTTAATGAAGGTTGTCTGTTGCTTGACATGATAGGGAGACAATAATAATGAACTATCACGGAAATAGACCAACTGTGACTCTGATTGACTTATTTCTACTGGAAAAGGTTCCAAAGAGTGTGTCAATATGTAAAGCACTTCTAGTGTTGCAGTTTCACCTTTACTTAGTGGTGTTAACAAAATTATAGAGAAAAATTTAGTTCCATTTGGTCCATCAGGTAGTTCATTAGATTTAATATCAAGAGGAACATAAGTTTTCTTCTTCCGCTTCCCAGAAGTTGCAGCAGCTTTCACTGTTGCTAGATGTTCAACTTCAGTAGGTGAAAAAGCAAGATGTACTTCTGCAGCAGAAGATGTCCCCAAGTTTTCAACCTGAAAGTAAAACTCTATGAAATACATGATCCACAAATTTGTAATAAATGGATTAATTCATTGAAAAGAAATAAAAAAAATGGTAAGTGAAAAAAATTGGCCTAAACAAATACTGATTTGATGGACTAAGGATCCAAAACCACTTGCAAACTTCTATATACTAAGAGCACACGTCGAATGGTCATTCCATTCCTACTCTATTATGTAGGAATGAGAATTATTTAGTTTGGTAGGAAAAAAGACATGGAATGATTATTCTATTCCAGGTCTTGATTCCGTATAGACAAGAATCCCCATTCCCTCCTAGAGAGGTGAGAATGCCCATTCCTTGTGGGCTGGAATGAATTACTGATTGTTTTGTTTCCTTATCTATCTTCATTAGTTATAATTATGATTCCATTCTATATTGGTAGTTTGATATCATGTACCAAACAGAAAATCAGAATGAATATAACTTCATTCCTGAGCAAGCCAAGCACTGGAACAGGAATGGTCATTCCATTCCAAGCCATTCCCATTTGGATTCTGCAAAAATTATGTTTACCAAACGTGACCTAAGTGTTTGGAAAAGGTATGTAAAATCAAATTGGGTGACACTGAGAAAAAACGTTGACTATTATTCACAATTATCAGAGGTGCCATCAGATTGTTTAGCATAGACATAACTTTGGGTCAAACCACTTTTCACGGAAATTGGATAAGAACTAGTCTGGATAATAACAAAACATGACTTTTATCTGCCAGTAACTATATCAAATAAGTGAGTATACACATTAAATCTAGAAATAAAATGACCCTGTGACTATACTTAAATTAATTAATTTCTGAAAGCTGAATATGGAACATAGTTTGCAGATATGCAAAGCAGCAACCATGACAGACACAAGATTGACTTATTATCAAAAGAGTAGTAGTATGGACTATGGAGGGGTTACCTTCAATGTCAAGTACACCTTAATAATGTGAGAAGTCAAGTCAATCTGCAAGGATCATTGGCATATTAGTCATACAATGTATAAAACAGATGATTTGAATTATGCCCAAAATATGGCTGAAGATATACAATATTTCCTCAAAAGAATAAGATCAGACAACAAATATCAACATCAGCCAATGTTATGAAAATAAATAGAGAGAGTACAAATTAGTCAACTTAGTAGCAAATCCTCAACTCTCTTGACAAACAAACTAGCATTGCAGTGGCACAAAAAGGGAAAGAGAAGAGAAAGGAGACACAAAACTAAAAAAATTTGTCATCCTTTTGTTCCATCCAAGTGTTCCCCAGAAAACTAAGGGAAGGATAAGATGAAGGCCAAAAAAACAAACCAGGCACAGTTCACACATGATTTACCCAAACAAACTCTACAACAGCAGGCTCCATGAAATGAATCTACCATATTTATGCATGCTACCCATCTCACAAGTTCAAATTTTTCACACAGTGGCTACCATCTTAAACAACTCCTTCCGTTTTCATACAGATCTTCAGCAACAACAATGAAAAAAAATAAAGAAAATGCACAATTGAGCAAACAAGTCCTCAACTTTCATCAGATAAATGAAGGGAAAGACAATGACCAAACAATAACACAGATACCCAGATGAAATTTTTTCTCTAAACGATGTGAAATGAGAAGAAAAAAAGGGAAAGAGAAAAGGTGGATTTGGGAAGTTACTCTGCGTTCTGCATTGACGATCTGAAGGTGTTGGGAAGAAGAGTTAGCAAGAAGGGAGAGATGAAGAAAGAGGAAGAGGAGAAGGGGTAGTCGAACTCTGAGAAGAGCTTCCATTGGTGTTGCTGTTGACGAAAGAGGAAGACTCCAAACTCCAAAGTCCCTTCCCAAAGTCTATAGAAGAGAATGCTCAAGCTCTGCGGGCCAACAACTCACTAGCCCACAACCACTTTACTTGGTTTAGTTTGGTTTGGTTTGCTTTTTCTCTATCTCCTTTTGAGTCCAGACCATTTTGGGTCTCCTTTATGGCCTAGTTTCTAATTGGGTCCACACATTTTTTTTCTTCTTAGGTTTGGGTCAAGTTTCAGTTTGATCCCAAAAGTTTTATTTGTTACGACGATATCTCTTATATTTTTTTGAAATTGTGGTGGAGAATTATAGTATAGTTTTGAGGTTATACACCTCGGGTGAGTCCGTATGAAACAAAAAAAGTGGGATGAGTCTCACCCCATTTATGAGAGAAATTTTTAGGTATTCTGATAGCTCAACCGTAAGGTTTGATTTGCATTTTTATTTTATAACATTTTAAATTTAATTTATGATTATGCAATGTTATGTGTTATGTTTTGTGGAGTGGTATAATACTTTTAAGTACATAATAATTTCTCTATTTATGGAGGTCACTCAAGTCGGACTCACTCCACTCTCTTCTAGACTTATTGGTGCTTCATAGTCAAGGCTTATTGTGGTAATGTTTCTATATGATTGACAAAATGCGATGACTTGCTCTTACATAGCATCATCCAAGAAAAACAACAAATTTTTTTATCTTAAAGGTGTTGGGGGTTAGAGGGAGCTCTCAATGTCAGGAAAATCTCTTTAATGGACTTATCGATGAACCATATCAGTGGGCTTAACATTACATCTTAATTAAAAATCTTAAGGTATTAGGTTCATAGATTCTTCAACTTATATGCTTCCTACTTTACTTATTTCTTACAAAAGGTGCATCTTTAGTACCAATGCAAGAAAATGAGAAAGCAAATGCGCTATGAAGGCAAAGAAATACAAGGTAAAAAAATAATAATAATTAAAAAAAAACCTACACAAATTTAAAAGGGAACAAATGGCCAATGTATGACATAACAACAAGAGATCCAACATTAGAGATTTCACATTCAAATCCAAAATCATTAAAAGCCTCAAAAGGCACAATTTTCAGACACCAATATGAAAATTGAAAATACACATAACTTTTTCATAATAGGTGACACCTACTGAAGAATTATCAAAACTCTATAGCGAGATGTGACACCTTAACAATTCAAGATGACAATTAAAAGTTACAGCTCATACACCTCAGCACTTGACACATTAAGCAACTTGGTTTGTTAAGTATCAAGCTAGTGGCAAGTGTACTGTACAAATCCCATTAACCCTATACCTAATCTAGAAAGTGACCCCAATCTCACATTGCCTATTCTGCTTCAGCTAGTCAGAGAAAAGTCATCTAACATAATAGGTCTTGTAATCTGTTATAGCCATTTACTTCTTTGTGCTTATAAATAAGGCCTCTGCTTTTTTACTTATTATTCTGAATTAGCCTTCTTACTCTAAATTATCATGAGTTTTGGCTATAGCCATTTACCTTTTTGTGCTTATAAACAGGGCTACTATTCTATAGGTACTTATTATTATGAGTTAGCCTTCTTACTCTAAATTATCATGAGTTCAATGATTTGATCATTGAGTGTACACATTGTCCACTCCTCTTTCTTCTCACCTACATATCATAACTTTCCTTTTCACTTGTAACTCAACATCACTCTATATGAAGCATAGGTACAACTTCAAGCAAGTCGTACACGTATCGGGTACATATATGGTATAGATACTTGCACGGTACTTTCATATATGTACCCAGTACACCAGGTACTTTAAAAAAAGGTACAATTAATATCTAAGCTAGTACCATTTTGGGTCTAAAGATTTAAATGCAAAGTCGGCAAATCTTTAAGATTTAGTTTGCTACTCCTATTTGAAGATTGAGTTTCCTAATCTTATTTAAAGACCCAAAAAAAAAAAAAAACTGGATTGTGCATTCTTTTAGCTTCATAGTTCTCATTGTTAGACTACGACTCTAGCTTTCTTCCATAATGTCTTCTATTTGTCTTGCAAATTCTTCTCCGACTAGGTGAGTATGTTGTTCTTTATTTTCTTCGTTTGTGTTTGGTTTGGGGAGTGCATCGTTCTTGAATGGTTTATGACTCCTTTCTTTGTCTTTATGGGCTCGTTTGTATTAGCTTTTTTAAGAGCAAAAGTGCTTTCTTGAAGTAATAAAAGTGCTTTTTTTAGAAGCTAAAGAGTTCAAGCTTTTAAAAAAAGTACTTCATGTGTAACAAAAAGCACACGAAGTGCTTTTTTTAAAAGCTTGAACTCTTTAGCTTTTAAAAAAAGCACTTTTATTACTTCAAAAAAGCACTTCTACTCCAAAAAAAGTTAATACAAACAGGCATATAATATCTTATTTGGAGATAGATGTGTTGAGAATTCAAGTGCAAGTAAGATATGGGTGAAGAGTCCCACATTGATAAGAAATGTACAAAGTGAAGAACATATAAGTGGAAGGACCCATGAACCTAATATATTAAGGTTTTTGGTTGAAACGTGATATCAAGCCTACTAGTGTGAGTTCTTTTGTAAGTCCATTGAAGAGATTTTCCCAACATTATGGGCTCCCCCTGACCCTTTTAATAAGTTATATCAGAGTTGATGGTTCGAATCAACTAGAACGATTTTAATAAGTAATATCAGAGTTGATGGTTCGAATCGACTAGAACGAGTATTAGAAAGACGGTGGTTGCACAAAAAACCCAAGTGGAGTGGTAAGGTTGTGGCTCTTAGTGTAAGACGAGTACGACTTAACTTGTGATGTGGAGCAAGACACACACTCAAGTGAAGGGCAGTAACATGTTGGTAGAGATATGGCTCAGCTAATGTGACAAATGAGTGGTAACACGATAAAAACGTGACACACACTCAAGTGAAGAACAGTAATATGTTGGTAGAGACGTGGCTCGGCTAATGTGACAAATGAGTGGTAACACGATAAAAATGTGTCTCGATCAAGGTAATCGATGAGCGGTAACATGTTAATAGAGATGTGGCTCGGTCAAGGTGACAGACGGACGGTAACTTGACTCGGTCAAGGTGATGAACAAGTGATAACACGGTAAAGACATGGTTCGGTCAAGGTGACAGATATGCAATAACACATTGATGGAGACATGACTCGATCAAGGTGATGGATGGGAGGTGACACGATGAAGATGTGGCTCGGTCAAGGTGACAGATGAGTCATAATACGGTGGAGACATAACTCTTGGAGGTGGATATAGAAGAATGTGCTCTTGGTTAAATCGTGAAAGACTCGAAAAAATCTCGTGTAATGACTCACACTTGAGGGGAAGATTCTTGAGAATTCAAGTGTGAGTAAGATGTAGGTGAAGAGTTCCATATTAGTAAAGAATGAACAAAGTGAAGAACATATAAGTGGAAGGACCCATAAACTTAATATCTTAAGATTTGGGTTAAGACGTGATGTCAGACCCACTAATATATAAATCCATGAAAAATATCTCTTTGATTTTTAGGGCTCCCCTTGGCTCTCAACAGGATGGGTGTATGCTGTAATTTGTGGTGATTGTACTTTATATTTTTATTGAGACGTGTGCATAGTTTATCATTTAATTTTTTTTTTATTTACAATTCTCATACTTCTAAATCAGGTTTTCTTTGAAGAGTTGAAGCTTTTCAGATTTTATTTATTTATTATATTGGTTTGAATTCATTAAATAAATCCTTTATTTATTATTATATTTATAGAAAAGTATTAGGTAAATGGCATGTACGATGAAGTATCAAACACAATTTTTCCTTTATTTTTATATATTTTGTTTTGTTTTCTCTTTTACATTTTTTTATAACCATAAGTAGTTATTTATTAATTATTAAAGAATAAAGAATTTTTTTATTTTTAAGTACAAAGCATGCTTTTGTTTTGTGTTTTATTTTTTAATTTTAATTTTGTTGTTTGGAGTAGATGTTTTAATGTTTACATTTGATTCTAGCTCTGGCCTATACGTTCGGGTGCTGGTACTAGTAAATTTGCTACTGGTTCATCAGAAGATGGAAATCCATTTTCATATGTCATTGTCTTGCAAACTAAAAAATAAATTCACTCTAGACTTCAAATGTTATTTTCTTTTAGTTTTATGAAATTGAGTTTAATTTTGATCTACGGTCAGTGTAAAGTTTTTTTACACTGTCATCTAATTATGTGTTGTCAAATCATTAAAAGAATTTGACTATTACAACAATCACTTAGAAATTCTAATTTTTTTAATAATGTGTTAACATATAATTGGATGACAATGTAAAATTTTTTCACACTGATAATTGATTAAAATTAAATTATATGAAATTTTAAATTTAGAGTACTATTATTATGTAAAGGAAATATATATATATATATATATATATATATATTCCATATCCTTTTTTTTTTAATATAAATTCATATCCTGTACCCGTATTTGAATCCGTACGGGTACCATTCACATATCCATGCAACCACTCAAACATCACTTTACTCTGTATTCGAATATCACCCAACAATCAGCTTACAGGCTACCTCAGGACAGTGCCAAAAGCTAAAGACCACAGTTTAAGCCTTTGTGAAGTTCACAAACCATCCACAATTCTACAATAAAGATAACTTCTTGTGCAAAGAAGTAAAAGTACATAAACGGATAAAGATTGAAGAAGTCTTACAGACCAAAAAGTAACTTCTACACTTTTTTTTTTGTTGCAAATTTGATAAATTACCCTTTTTAAGTTAATGACAATTAATTAGTTGCAGTGTTTTAAAATATAGGAAAAATGACTAAAATATTCCGTTTGTGAATAATAATGACTATTTAGTTCGTTTTGAAAATATTTAACTACACTAATTAATAATTTACATATGATTAATCATGTATTAAGTATCAAAATAAAAATAAATTATTAGTTAATTATATATAAATTATTAATTAATGTAATTAAATATTTAATTAATTTTTAAAACGAATAAAATGACTATTACTGTCCATTAAACTAAACATTTGGATATTTTTTTTTAAATATATTATAAACTCGTTTGGTACGTAAGTGAAAATTCAAAATTTTGCATCACCGAAATATCATCATACCTCTATTAAAAAAAATTTCTTTGATTTATTGATGCCATACGAATAAGTAATGAGTCGTTCTATCTTACCTTTTACCCAAAAAAATGTTAAAATAATAATATAAAAATTATCAAAAATAAATATTTTTAATTATAAATAATAATTTTATTTTCCTAAGTAAATTTATTTATTTTTTATATTGCAAATTTGTCAATAATACATTAATTTATTTTTGATGAAGATTTGAACGAACTGTTGCATGTCAATAATAATATAAATAATATTTAAAAATAAATATTATTTTTTAATTATAAAATTACTTAAGGCTAAGGATACATGTAGGTGGTACCGTGGTGGGATAGAATTCCCATAAGCAATGAGCTTTTGGAGCTATACTTGAAAATATTAGATATATTAAAAAATATGTGAAAATGCTAAGGGGAGTCAAGGCTCTCATTAGTCTTCCTGTATCATCACCCTACATTTATGTAAGAGATTCTTACATGTATCAAGTTCACCTAGATTCGTGAATGGAATGGTGATCCATACCTACGAACCCACAGAAACTCTACATAGGTCCTAGTTATCTTAGGTGAGCGTAGTTCATCTCAAAATTTCCCCACTTAATTGGAGATGGGAGGTCTTAGTTTCTATTAATATGTTTTTATTTGCTTTATTATATTAAACACCACTATTTTCTTTTAATATATATTGGGTTAAAAAATTTCAAAATATAAAATTTAATGCTCATTTTTTTATCAATAAAAATTCTAGATGAATTGAAATTTTTGTTTTATTAAAAAAACACTTGTATCGAGAAAATTATTGTAACAGCTTCAATTGAGAATCACTCCAAACACTGCCTACTGGCATAACAACTAGAACCTATTCTTCTTCCTAGATTTTCCCCTTTAGACTCGGGATAATATTCATATGTGCTATTTTTTGATTCATAGAACTGAAAAGATTGCATTTGAGTGAGAGAGAAACGTGGAAATTTTTTTGAGACCCAAAACAGAAAAAAAAAAAAAATAGCTAGCCTTTTTGCAGTGCAGTCACCGCTATTTTCACCATCATCACTTTGTTTTGCTTTGATTTTCTTTGCCCATTTTGAAGTAATACTTTGATGGTAAGTAAGTAACGCACATGGCGTGCATGAAGCTGGGATCCAAATCTGAAGTATTTTACCTTGATGACAATACTTGGTCAGTCGTTTCTCACTTCTTTCTTATTGTTTTACAAATTAGAATCTGATCAGTTTTTGTCCTTTCACGTTGTGTCATTGTTATAACATGTTCCTTTGATAATTTTAAGATGTGGGGTCGTCATGAGATGAAAATAGAATCACGGGTTTATGTTAATTGGAGGCAAGAGTTTTTCACTTGTCTAGTTGTGTGTGGATGAATGCAAAATAGTGAAAATGTTTGCAGTGTTACAAAGTAAATCAGTTGTATGCCTAACATGACAAATCTCGTTTCAAGTGCCCCTGTCCTTGAATATGTAAGGGTAATTGTTTGCTGTATTACGAGGTAGTGCTGTCATGTGATCAATATGTTGAAATGGGTTTTGTGGTAAAATTTGGGATGGTTTGGTAATTTATGTTGATTTTGAGTTAGCTCAGATTAATCTTTCTGTCTAATTGTGGATATAAAGGGTAACTGAAAAAATATGTATATTTTACAATTATGAGATTTATTACTGTAATTAATTTCTTGAAGTTTTAGCTTTTTCTGCACCCATTTTCAAGTTCTGGAACCAACCTCTTGATCCTGGTATTTGCTTCTCTGAATATAATTAGGAGGCATTGACGATACATGTTAGTTTGTTATTGCTTTTAACAAAATATAAGGCATAATTTTTTAGTAAATTGTGGAAATTATAGATATATCCATCTTGTGACCTTAATAGTTCCATGCTGTATTACATGATTGGAGTTCCATTTTTCATATTCAGAATGATGTTTTAATTTGTGCACAACTCTTGATGTAAATTATGATGAAAATATTGTAAAACAAAATAACTAGCAAATTCTATCTAAAAAAAGCAATATAATTAATGTCTTATTGACTTAGATTTAAGATGGAAGGCAATGGGTTACAATGTGAATTGGAGAGCTTTCCTAGTCTTTGCTTGATAGCTAGCATAAAAATACCGAATGCTTTACTCTATATGTTCGTCAATTGAATTCACAATCTGAGAATCATAGAAACTTGTAATTACATTCTAGTACTCTGGTCTATAGCAATAAATGGAGCTGAATTTTGAACATGGTTGCGTACAGTATCTATCATTTCTGATACATAATTCACCATTTTATATGAGTGAAATCATGTTTTATTGTATTATTAATCTTGTTGACCATGCCATCTTTAGGCTCTGCTCAACTGGACTTCCAAGTGATGTCATTATTGAAATTGGTGACACATCCTTCCATCTCCACAAGGTGTGTTTTGCTTAGCCAAGAGTTTGCTTTCATGATTTCCATTATTGCTATGTCTAATACTAAGGTCTTAGATCTTATGGCTTTAAATGGATATGAGATGAAGCAAAAAAGCGCAGAGCATTGTGCTTTCAATGAAATTTGGGGTTGAGATGGAGATGAAGGGAGGGAGGGAGAAGCAACAGTTTATAAATGGAATGTGTCAATTTTAATGGAAAATATGGATATTTCAAGGCATTAATGAATTCTAGCTTGTAAATTTTTTATTCAACCAAGCTAATTTCTTTCTAATGCCAAAATCTATGCTACTAATTCATTTATCAATTTTTTGGAAAATAGAGGAAACAAAGATCTGTAGAAGGTCCTAGTGATAGAAAAGGACAAGTTATGCATGATACTTTTGACATGATGTAGGGAAAAAGCTTTTCTGATCATTTTTAAGCCCCCTTTCTGGAAAAGAAAATCTTCTCATGCTTTTAAGATTTAATACATAATAAATCAATAGGTGTATCTCAATTTACGTTTTTTTGTCCTTTATATATTTTGTTTGTTGTTACTTCTTGTCATATTGCGTGTTCTTAACCCCTTCCTTGCTGTATTACCAGTTTCCACTAATGTCCAGAAGTGAAGTATTAGAAAGTTTGATGAAAGAATTATCAAGTGAAAATGAAAAGTCTGTTATGGAACTTCATGACCTACCAGGAGGAGCCAAGGCCTTTTTGCTTGTTGCTAAGTTCTGTTATGGTGTTAAAATGGACCTGACTGCACTAAATGTAGTTACTCTCAGATGTGCAGCTGAGTACCTGCACATGACTGAGGACTATGGAGAGGGAAACCTGATCATACAAACAGAAAATTTCCTTAATCACACATTTGGTTACTGGACAGACACTCTTAAGGCTCTTAAAACATGTGAAGAGGTTTTACCTTTTGCTGAAGAGCTTCATATTGCTTCACGATGCATACATTCTTTGGTGTTGAAAGCTGCAGATCCTAGTTTGTTTAATTGGCCTGTTTCTGGTCAAAGTGTTGTTCAGAGCTCAGAGGATGCAGAAATGTGGAATGGAATAAATGTAACCTCGAAGGCAGCTATAGCAGGTGAAGATTGGTGGTTTGAGGATGTCTCTTCCCTTAGTTTGCCACTGTATAAAAGATTTATACAGGGTGCTAGTGCAAGACACATGAAGCCTGAGAGAATTGCTGGATCCCTTGTTTACTACGCAAAAAAACATATTCCCTTATTGGGCAGTCAATCAAGTTTCCAGAATGGAAATTCTGTTGCTTTTAAGTCAACTCTTTCTATCCCTTCTGAAGCAGATCAAAGGAATCTGCTTGAAGAAATAGTGGAGTTACTACCAAATGAAAAGGGCATCACACCAACCAAGTTTCTGCTCAGGATTCTGCGAACATCAATGGCTTTACATGCCAGTTCATCTTGCTGTGCAAGTTTAGAGAAAAGAATTGGTGCCCAATTAGATGAAGCAGCTCTGGAAGATCTTCTGATTCCAAATATTGGCTACTCAATGGAGACTCTTTACGATCTTGACTGTATCCAGAGAATGCTGGATCATTTCATGATTGTAGATAATGATGTTGTTGATTCTACATCCAATGATATAGAGGAAGAGAGGCACTTAATTGGAAGTTCTCAATCTCTGAGCCCAATGACAAAAGTGGCAAACCTGGTGGATAGTTATCTAGCAGAAGTGGCACCTGATGTTAACGTGAAGTTACCAAAATTTCAGTCACTTGCTGCTGTAATTCCTGATTATGCCAGGACCCTGGATGACGGTATATACCGTGCAATTGATATATATCTCAAGGTAAAAAAGAAATCTTTGGTTTGGTTTCTGTGTGCTTAATATTTTTTTTCTTGTAAATGCTAACATGATCTTGGATCACGATGTTCCTAGTAAAGCAATAACATCCTTGGAAATGGAGCTTGTTGCATGATAACAAAACTTCAGTACTTACATTAACTGAGTTATATAATATTGGTAAATAATTGTAACTCATGTTTTTCTTGTTAATAACTTGAAAGGAAATCCTCAAAATAAAGAAAAAAAATTATAATACAATTTTTATGCTTGATGCAATTTGCATAGACCATTTTGATATTGCATATTAGTCAGTTGTTCAAGAAAAAATAGTAGTCATGTTATCTTTCAATTGCCAAATATATAAAGGAACGTTCTTTCTTTTTTCTATTATTGTGGTTGATCTAGAGAAGTGACAGTGTATTATACTACTATTGAAGTCTTTCATTGTTCTTTCATTTTCTCCTTTCACAAACTGTCTGGTGTTACTAGTAGTGGAAATTAGTAAAACCATTAACAAAATGGGATTAGTGTTCTTTCACTTTGTGCATAAGTTTCACAAATAATTTTATACAAACAAGTATACTAGAGGATCTAGAAGTTCAAGTCTTAAAAAATTAGTTTAATTGTTCCCTATTTTTTCTTTTTAAAAGATACTAATAGATTATCAACTTCAGGCTCATCCTTGGCTGACAGACTCTGAGAAGGAACAAATCTGCAGGCTCATGAATTGCCAGAAGCTCTCATTGGAAGCCAGCACCCATGCAGCCCAAAATGAGAGGTTGCCTCTTCGTGTTGTAGTCCAAGTTTTATTCTTCGAACAACTAAAGCTCCGCACATCTGTTGCTGGTTGGTTCTTTGCATCTGATAATCTTGAAAACTCACAAAATCAGAGTGGAAATCTTGCTCTGATAAGAAATGATGTGAACACACAACATAACCCCGTTTTAGCTTTTGATAACATGAAAGAGCGAGTGTCTGAGCTTGAGAAGGAGTGCTTGAGCATGAAGCAAGAGTTGGAAAAAATGATGAAGTCAAAGGTAAGTTGGAACATGATCCTCAAGAAATTGGGTTGCAGGTTAATGCCCAAGCCCTCTAATGCCAAGGTCTCGAAGCCATGCAGGAAGTCCAAAATATCACCAGCATCAACAACCCAGATGGAAGAAAAGGCCATGTCAGTGAACTGAAAGATTTGAAGTTAAAATGTTTGAAGTGCTTTTACTTTAAGTTTAATCTCTCCTAGTTACCTCTTTTCTCCAAGTAATAATGTAACTAAATAATAATCATTTGCTTGCTTTATGCTACACAGACATTAGATTTTTGATGCAGTTTCACTTTGGGTGAGGTCATTTTCCTCAGCATAAATGATTATTGCCATACCCTTTTATCTAATTATGTTTAGTTGACAAACTTGAACTTTTCTATTAGTTATGTTCATCCATTAATTGTCTCTCTCTTTCATAAGATCTTTACTTTTTCTAAATTTCACAAAAGTATCTTTTTGATCAATAAGAATAACTGTGTTTTTGGTGAAATTATCTTCCGTTAAGTTGGGAGATTTGCCACTTTTGCCTCTAAACCTTGTAATTAGTCAATCAATCTTTCATGCTTACATTCAGTCTGGTTCCCATGCTTTTGATTTTTATCCATATTTTAAATGGTTTTATTTCTTGATGTTCTAAATTATTGTTGACATGCAAAATGCAATGCTATTTTGTCAACTCAAGTGGCAAGATACCCTGGGTATCCTACTTTATGTGGATATGCCCAAGAGATTTATGATTTTTGAATAGTTATATATTTAATTGATGAATTATGTGCTTAACTGATATTTTTTCTTCAAGATAAGGTAATTCATTGCACAATGAAAAGGAGATTACAACATTCTAACAGTAAGGGTCCCCAAATTCTCAAAGTACCCATCCAACGAAACTAACCAGAAATAAAAGGCTAGAAAGTTTAAGATGGAGAGTTTTTCTATATTCTTGTCGTTGAGTGACAACCTTTTTCACAGTAAGGGGAAGAGCTTTGGAACAGTACTTGAAAAGTTTCATTTCTTGCCTTCCAAATTCAGCATAAGAGAATATCATACGAACTCTGCCATGCCTTTCCTTGAGCTTAACTTACGAATATCAACATTCAAGGCCACCAGTTGAAGAACGAAGACTATGGAAGAAGCACTATCTCATTTCTGGTACCACATTAGCCACATGCCCACAAGTGCTATCAAGTTTAGCTACATGTGGTCAAGCAAATTATCTTTACTCTTTAACTGCTTGAACATTGTGCATGAGCTTCCACATGAAGAATTTATCTTATTCGTAACTTGTATCTGGTCTTCCTATTTGGGTAGAAATGTGTCTGCAATCTGCATGTAAGATCTTCAAAGCTACTTCATATCATCTCAACAGTATAATTAATATTCTGAACTCAAGAATTGCCAAACCAATTTATCATCACCAGCTTTATAGGCAGTTCCATTATAGCATCAACAATGGGAGATCATGGAGCTGCTTTACTGATTCAGTCACATTGTTGGTAAATTTGATAAAATTTCAATTTCGCATTTATTCGATAGGTCATACACCAGTGACAAACTCAAAAATTTTGGGTAATGGGGCAAGGGAAAGACAATATCTCTCATCGTATGAGAAAAAAAGTGTAAAAAATTTACTCATTCATTCACGTGAGGGGGCAAAGTTTGAAAGACAACGGGCTGAAATGAAAAATTACCACTATGGTAATAAGAAATTTTTAAAACTGAGTGGGGGCATGTGCCCCTACTGTTAGCAACATGGATCCGTAATTTTCACACAACAAACACACACAAATACAACTTAAGCTACAAAATATGTAAATTTTCCATGAATTATGTCCGTATGGATAGTAGATGTGTGCATGGTGGTAGATCTAATTAAGGAGGAAGTAGTAGGATCAAGAAATGGAGATTACTACTTTTATAAATATTTTATATTTTGTAAATATTTATTTGGATAGTTCGATTGGGAGTTCCCACTTTCATGATACTCATTTAGTTTTTTTATTTGTTTTTGGTTAATTTTATATTTTATTATTTTTTGACTATGAAATGTGAAAAAAACTATTATTTCGGATATAAAAATACATGACTATTATTTATTTATTTTTAGTTTAAGTAAGGTATAAAATTCATCATATTTAGTTTTATTTTTTTCACTTGATACTATTGCATAATCCAAAAAACCATGAAATATATAAGTTATATATTGTATTTTAGAAAATAAAGTACATAATTGATAATCGTCGATTTAGTACTTGAATAATTGATCATAAATATGTGAGAATTTACTTACTTAATTTTTTTTTATCCTAGATTATCAATTACATTTTACTCTTTAAAAAACACCATTAATTTTAAAAGATCTAAATCCTAGTTGAGTTAACATTTCACTTATATGAGCAAAATTAGAAGAATGATCCTTAAGGTTGGCTTGGAAAAAACTAGTCCCATTTGGTTCTTAGATAAAATTAACCAAGTATTTAACTAATTTAACTAATAATTTACATATAGTTAACCATGTATCAAGTATCAAAATGAAAATAAATTATTGATTAATTGTATGTAAAATATTGGTTAAATTAGCTTAATATTTGATTAATTTAAAAAACGAATCAAAATAAAATACATTTTACTCATGGTGACCTAATGAATCATTTTTCTAACAAAATTTGTGCTAGCTCAACCTGTTTCGGTTCGAATTTGATTTAGCCTCTAATGATGTGTCTGAATAGACCAAATCAACCTAAACTTCGAAGTTCGAATCCAAATGTACTAGTGTCAAAACATGTTTAGCCCGCCGGGTATTCCCGACCCATAATATTTTTTATAAGTTGAGTCCATATCTTGGGAGTGACTATGGTATCATGATGAGTTTAGTACCCAAGGTGAGTTGTCAATCATTTATTGACTATTGGTTTCACAATAAATGTTAGAAAGTCTAATTAAATATAAATTACAACTAATGAATGATAGACAACTCACCTTAGATATCGATACCCTAAAAAAATAATGAGTACCGAAATAATCCATATCTTTTAAAAACATTGATTGGAGTGTGTTAACTAACCCAAACCTACTTAGGTTGCGGGTCATGGCGGGCTCGACTCGGGGCGAAGCAGGCAAACCCGATAAACAAAAAAAATAAAAAAATAAAAAAATTCCCAGACCAGAAACGTTGGTATCGTGCTCTCACTTCCTTCCATTTCCACTTGCCCTAGCCTTCTCCGTTTCTCCTCCGATCTTCACCGCCGCAGCGTTGGGTGGTCATCGTTTCTTCCTTGTGATTCCACCGATCATTGGCGATGTCGCTTCACTTTCTTGGTAGCCGAATCAACAGAGCTGTATTTGTTTCAGTCCATTTGATTTGAAGAAGCTTCATCTTTAGGATTCACTGTTCTGTGGCAATGACTACAATTCAGAATTCAGCTTTGTCATTTAAAAGATGGGGAAGGAAAAGCCCATTTGTCAGATATGGGCTTCCTATGATTTCTCTTACTGTCCTTGGGGCTCTTGGCCTTGGCCATCTCTTGCAAGGCAGGTTAGTGCAAATCCTTGCCCATGCTTTTTTATGAGTTATTATGACTTTGATTTATGAATGATAACTAGTTAAATATCTTTATTCTTAATGAAATTCTATGTTCAATTACTATTTAAATTTTGCTAATTACTTTTGAGTCTTATGGTATATTTTCAATTAGATCCCCTACGTTTGTGCATTTGAAATTACCTATTGAAATAATTACTTTTTCTTTTGTCCCGGTCAATCTTTATAACTCTTAGATGAAATTTACGATTTACTATAGAATACTTTGTGCTCATATGACTGGAGGTTCCACTGTGTGAGTTGTGTAAAGTAATTTTGTGGCTCTTCTGGTTGTGATGAAAGCAGCAAGAGTCATGAGCTGTAGGAAACAAATAAGGGTAGAAATATCCTAACATTTCCCTCCCCTTTTTTCTGCTCTTTTTGAAAACCTGAGAGGCAAAAGTCCACTGTGGAAAAAGCAAGTAGCATTTTGTTTTTCTTGTGGTAACACCAAAAAATAAACAAAATTGAGAATTTTCTATTCTATTCCTTGTTACAGAACATGGTTTCATGTTTTCCATTATGCTTTAGCTGAAAATCAAGAGATTTTGATAATTAGGTTTGGGAAGAGGACTAGGACAAAACTACCCTTTTCTGGGCTTGAGGTCACCGTGTTAGTGGATTGAATAGGTCCAGTTTGATGATTGTGGAGCTAACACTGGTTGAAGCTCAGTCCAAGCCTCAGGGAGTTTTATCTTGTTCTTGAACATACAAGTTTATTTTGATGTACACTCAGTTTGGTATTGAGTTACATAGTGGAACTGAGCTTATCTACGGCATAGTTTGACTTGGCTTGTGAATAACCCATTACTTTAGTGATTTTAGGGATTTTTGTTTAAATTCTTGGACGTAATGATTATGCGTTTAATAAGAAATGAAAAGCTATAGTTCAATAGGGACTTGAAACTTTCAAATGATTGAAGCATTAAATTTCAGTACATAGTATTAAGTTTTTCATGAATTATGTACATATGTGTGTATCTTATAATATTGTTTTTTTTTGGTCCCTACCTGGATTGATGTGTGTAATAATCTTTTTGTGTTTTACCTAATTCTTCTGTTTCCAAATGCTCATCTTGTTTTACTCCATCCTCCTTCTAAAACGTGATGCGACTGTGTCCGCTCAGCAAGGATATTGCAAAGGTGAAAGATGATCAGGAATGGGACATAATTGAAACAAGAAAAGCACTGTCTAGAACAGGGCCAGTAGATGCATACAAGCCAAAAAAGATTTCATTGGAGGATGAGCTAAAGGTATGTTTTCCTTTCATTAGCAATTTCATGTAACCAGGAATATCCGAAAGTTTTACTTTTATATTTTGTTGCATAGGCCCTGCAACAAAAGGTGGACATTAACGACTATGAGTACAAGAAAATTCCTAAACCAAATGAGGGCAAGCGAGAATAGATTAGAGCTGTGGACTTAAAACAACTTTTGTCAGAATTTCTGATATACCGAGCTCAAATTCAAATTTTTTTGTTTCAAGGATTTTTAAGTACAGTACTGTGAACAGAAAAAGGTACATGCTTGGTTCTACTTTAATAATGTGAAAAAGTGTACATGTTTCTTGTCATGATTGGTTTGTCTTTTACCTTTCTTCTTGTGGTGGCGGCAGTGATGCACATTGGAGGTAATCACGATAGAGTAATGCTAACGAGGCCACTTTTGCAGTCACAACTATTTGTATTATTCCAAATGGTTCATTTCAGTCTAACAAGAAAAAATTGCACTTAGCATTATTCCAAATGGTAATAGCAGTAGTGGTGGTGGTGATGTTGGTGTAATTGATGATGACAATGGTGATATATGTTAACCGAGGTGACTCATCAGTATATGTGTTCTTACTTGTTGCAAATGGTTAGGTTGGGCTGGTTATAGATGGGGAGGTTATGGTTAATATTATATACATATATATATATATATATATATATATATATATAACTCGCTTGCTAACTTATTTTTGAGGCTGGGCTAGAAATTTAAGCATTTTACATAAAAAGATTTTCTTTTTATTATTTTAAACATAACATTTCATTGAATATGAAATATTTATGTTTCTGTTGAAGAAAAGTTATAGTGACCTAATATTCGTGCTTGAAAAAAGTAAAATAAATAAAGAACGTAGGAGGTACGGATAAACCATAACAGGTTTTTTCTATGCAAGCTGAAGATTTTTTCCTCTCACAATAGAAAAATTATTTCATTATAAAAGGATTACGTAGGATTTTCAAACTGACTATGAGGACTTGATCATCACTACAAGGAGTGGTGGATTTTGGACTAAAATTTTGAGGGGATTGTATATAATTTTCTTAAATACTCAGACAAAATTTCTAAATTCTTTTAGGGTTCATGGCCTCTGATCCCCATAAAAATGCACATATGACGTCAAGGGTACAACTGAGTTTACACCAACTCACTAAGCATGAATCAGGATACTTAAATATGAAAACTGTCAGGGATCAAATTTCTCAATAGCTTAAGTTGTTAGTTGACGGTATATGAATAATTTATATTTTTAATACGTCTTTTTGCGTAAGAGTTATTTGGGTTTAAAACGTAGATAATGTACAAGTTTATTTTATTTTGTGTTGAAATTTAACTTTATTTTAAAAGAATGTGGTAGTAAGGATTAAACTCCTAATTATTTGATCATAGAGGTTCTGATACTATGTTAGGAATCAATTCTTTCAATAGCTTAAGTTGTTAGGTGAAGGGACACGAATGATTTATATCTCTAACAAAAATTCTAGTGGAATATTAGACTAAGCTTCATAGTTTGGGACTGCTATCTTCTAAGACAAGATCCACCATTTGCATCTCAAGTTAAACATGGTTGCAGCGTCTGAATTGAAGAGAGAAACACTTCATCTTGGATATTTACAGCTGTCTTGCTAAGGTGATCTGCACTGAAGTTGGCATCTCTTCAACAAAAGGTTACCTATATCTCCTAAAGTTTATGTAGAAGAACAAGATTATTTGAAAGCAAAGTTTGTTGGCGGACATTATCCACCT
The DNA here is from genome assembly GCA_023212625.1 of Styphnolobium japonicum. Classification (NCBI taxonomy): domain Eukaryota; kingdom Viridiplantae; phylum Streptophyta; class Magnoliopsida; order Fabales; family Fabaceae; genus Styphnolobium; species Styphnolobium japonicum. The sequence goes on from JALBWW010000013.1 coordinate 11,655,103, forward strand.
TCCTATTTTTTACAACAGAAACCAAAATATTCGAACTACATTTAATAATAATTCTTTGGATATTCCATCTTGCCGCAACCAAGAGACTAGTTCTCAGAGCCCAAAATTCTGCAATACTGTTGGTAGAGATTCGCAAAATTGGAATCATGGTCTCTGATAAGTCTTGCTGCAGTAGGCCTACTAGGATTTCCATTTGCAACCCATCAATAATAGTTTATGTCAGTTCTTTGAATGGGGGACTCCAATGAATTAGGGGGTGGGATGTTTATTTGCTTGTTTTGGCACAAGTTCAATGTTAGCTTTTTTGTGCAGAGTTACTTAGCATATGTTAAGTTGCAAAATTGCTTCCATGACACCGGGTTTTTCCAAAACCCTGAAAAAGATAAGAAATCCTAACTTGTCAAATATATAATTGATACTTTTGAGGGAAAAAAAGGTTTTAGTGGAGCCATTTACATCCAGATACAGACATACTACAAGGCAGTAATCGATCACCATGCAACGAGAGAACGATATACCACAAATGAGTATAATAACGATATACCACAAATGAGTATAATAGAATGGACCACACTGATCACAAGACAACATATCCAAGTATATTATTAGGGAGGGGTTCACTAAATTAGTTACCTGTGACTAAGTCACATCTGATACTTTCCCTAGAAACAACAACAACAACCTAGAGTGCTGCGTTAAGAAACAACAACATTCTTTAGGACCACTCTAGTCCTCAAGAACTGCAAAAACATAATTTCTTAGGTGCTCGTGGAGTAACAAATCTCTAATTCTGGAATACTAGTTGCATGCCAAGTTTTTTTTTTTGGCACATAAGTATTTTGTTTTTAACTGGCAGCCCCTCAAGTTCCAAGGATCCTAAGTTACTGCTTTTTTGTATAAATGGGAAAAATGAAAAGAAAAAAGAGAAGTGTGAAAAACAAATGACTGAACATAACAAGTCACTGGTGTTTATTGTTTCGGTTTTCTTTTCCTTTTGCCTTTATTCGTGTTCATTAAGGAATCAATTATGTTTAGAAAAAGTGTATCGTGTTTAGGAGAATCGTAGATAAAAAGTAATCACAGTTTAGGTGAATCGTGATAACTAAACATAAACTAGAATGCTGCTATGTCTACAAATTTAGAAAAAGTGTGCAACTGATGATGTGCAAATAACACTACTCGGGTGGATTGGAGGTTAAACTTGTTTTTCACTTTCGGAATAAAAGTTTCATGACATATAGATGCAAAAACTTATTCAACTTAACAGGTGGCTGTATGAATATTTAAAACGAAATTTAAGTGGGACCATCTAAATTCATAAAACTTCCTGTAGAATCATGCTAGTTTGTGCATCTAGCCATTGCCCAACTAGCATTACTTTGGTCTGCCAGGGATAAGTAGAAAACCTTGATATTCACAAGCATTTACTGAACTAAAACTATCACAATGACACAACCGGCCTCTTTCCCTTTGCATTTTCATGCCTAGAGATGGAGACATGCAAAAGCCAAATTACTCAATAACAACTTCTGAAAGAATTGAAAACATATATATTATACCGATGAGTTCATCCCATTTGCACAATTACAGACTTTATACCCAGGTGTCCCAGCAAAAAACCCATTCCTCTCTATATGTACACCACCCCCCAAAAAGCGACATAATTAGAGGAAAGAAAAATGAAGACAAAAGAAAAACCTTAACCCCCCAAAATTAGAAGAAACATAATGTAGTAAATTCCTATCTAGCTCCCTCTTTCTCCATTGACTGTAACCCTCCACCTTGTCCTCAACTTTTATTCATTTATACATATTAAACAGAAAAATCACAGCTCAAAGAAATCTTCTGTTTCTCTCCCATTTACCACCCTCCCCCATATTTTTTATAACCAAAAAAGGGAAAAGAACTGGAAAGGCTAATTTGAAGATGATTTTCACAAAATCCCAATTGGACTGACTACCTTGGGTTTGGTTGTGATCTGAATGACAACAATGGCTGGAGAAGCCTCTGGCATGATGGACTACTTAGTAACATGGCCTGAGATCGAGTAAGCATCTCAGCCATTGATGGCGTCTGATATGCCCGAACGAGACTTGAACTATCAGTGGAATCACCTCTTGCTGTTGCTCTTTGCCATGAGTGTGAACTCAGCCCGGAAAGTATATATGCTCTCCCTGACGCTTCATACACATGCCTACTGGCCATCCTCTCTTGCATTTCCTTGAGTTCAGCATCCAATGCAACACAAAGGCGATCATGAGATTTGGCTGAAACAGTCTCTGAAAGCATCTTTCGACAGTTTTCAAGGATTAATACTGCACCAGTTAGGTCTCCCTGTTCAGCTGCAACCCGTGCCTGGGCCATCGCCTCAGCTGCTTGGAGCCTGTTGCGCTGTCTGTCCACTTCAAGTGACATAACAACCTGCCCGGCTATTTCAGGCCTCTCAATCTTTACTTCTTCACTTTCCAATATTGCTGTTTCCTGAGTTAAGGGGTCCTTGTAAACACATTTGACCTTTATCAATGATGTTTCATTGCCAGATGTAGCTGGGACATCAACTGAAACTAGAAAATCCCTCTCTTCATCAGCATACAAGTCTCCAACGTCAATAAATCCTTTGCGTCCATCAGCCATCACACGGCTCGGATAACTTCCTGCCTTAAGAGAGACAAGACTGAGATTTGGGTGTATACACTCAATTCCCACTTGCAGCTCCTGAACAACGACACTTAGGAGTCCTCCAATGCATTGCGCAAAAGCATCCTGTATCACAGCTTCCGTCTCAATGAAAGAAAATGTACCCCCAGAAATCTCCGAAATTGAGTGCATTGATGAAGGGTCATGATCTGCACCAAATCCAAAAGCATGCACAGGAATTTGAAATCCTGAATTATCACGACCCCTGATAGAAGTAGGCAGAAGCATCTGGTAATTTGGTAGAGGTTGGTTAGTTCCAGAGCCACTGACAGTGTAATTATCTTGCCCATCAGACAATAGTATAATACTGGCAACTGGATTCTTTTCTTTTCGGTCTTCCATTATCTTAGCACCTTTTCTCAGCCCTTCGGCAATATTGGTACCCCCATTTGCAACCAAAGAATTAACAGCTTGCAATGCTTGTTGCCGTCCAGAATCAGACATCCTACACAAGGGAAAGAGGCGCCGAGCTGTGGAGGAGAAAGCGACAACAGAGAGCCGGTCATTAGAGCCTAAGTTCTGTATAACAAATCCCATAGCTCGTTTTAGTAGTGCAAGCTTAGTTCCAGCCATGCTACCACTAATGTCAAGCACTGTGACCAGGTCAACAGGGGCACGTGGAGTCTGAGAAACCTGTGTCAAGCTAGCCTGGTTTCTACTAAGGTTTTGTCTTTTGGCTGCAGCAGCTGCAGCTACAGCAGCAGCTTTAAGATGGACCAAAACTGTGAAGTTAGAATAAGTATTGGACCCTGGAGCAGCAGACACTTCTGGGTATGTTTTAATCTCCATTGTTCTAACAGCACTTGTATCTTCAGTACTCTTAATGCAAGGGCTTCCCGCAGAAAATACAGGTTGGTGATTTAAGGATTCATCATCATCAAATATGCCTGGCTCGGAAGCCTGATAAAGTGGCACAATATGCCGCCGATTCAAATCTCGTCGAGGATGAGGTAGAGGAAGGCGGTGGACCACAGCCATCAAAGCATCATTTTGGGGCCAATTTATTGGACTTGGTGAAACTCTGCCTGGGATAGGATCCAAACTGGGACCCAATAAGGGTATTTCCTTCCACTTTGCTCTACACACTGGACATATTTGGTTTCCATGTTTCACATTTGAAGCAATGCAGTGGAAATGGAAGGAATGTGAACATTCTGCAGTGAATATAGCATGGCCAGATCCTTGTTTCATTTTGGTTAAGCATATTGAGCAGGATTGCTGAGTGGTTGAAAAATAAAAGCTTGTAAGAACATATATACTTTTAAGTAAATTATTTAACAGATGTTCATTCAAATAAAGAAAATTCATGAACGTTTCTGCATATGTAAATAAACATTATATGCATCAAATATTACTTCTAAGTAAGAAAAAAATCATACAAATGTGAAAAAATGCAGGAATATTTGAATTCTGGCACTCATATTTACTGTCACAATAATCCATATAAGTACCTACTCTTATCACAACTGTCACATTAAATAGCTAATCTATCATTTTAAATTCTGGGACTGATTGTAGGCTGAAGCTTCCCACATGAAAAAGGTTCCAGCACCACTATAAAGGCATCAATCAGATTTGATATACAAAACCAAATGCATCTGCAATGTCATTTCCCAAGCTTCAAACACAAATTGGATTTCATTATTTTGACTGGAAAACATTATTTTCCAAAGGCAATACATCCCAAATCTTAGAATAAATTGTAGCACGACTTCATTTAGATCTTTTTGCTGTTTCAGTTTTTTACTTTTTATTTTCTCTCTCCCCCAGAAGGAAAAGAGACTTTTCAGTCATTCACGCTTGCTAGCAGTGGATAGGAGCATGCATTGGAGTACTCTGATAACAAGGACACCATAATAATGAGTAATAAATCATCTAGACAAACTCAACAAAATGCCAACCTTAAGTATTGTAGCTATTGAACATATAAAGTACATAATGGGAAATAATCTTTAAATAGATTAAAGATATGTACTGTTTAAACATTATCAAGAAGTTATTCAATAATCCTGTTGAACCAAGCTTTTCTGACAAGCAGAGTGATGCAATAATAAGTCGCTTTATAACATCCCTTCCCCGTTCTCATCTTTCTTTTCCAATTTTGGTGTTTTGCCCAAAGAAGGCTTAAATATCAATTATAAGATAACCAATAAACAAGAAGCTTTTCATACACTACGGAGGAGGGATGGTAAAATATCTAATCCTCTTGTCTAATCAGGCAAATTTGAATACTCCTGAAAGGGACTAAAGCACAATTTACCAAAGATATTCCAATCACATAAATTGAATATTAAGCAAATCAGATCTACCTTAGTCCTCAAAAACTGCTAATACAATTTTGACTAAACCAACAAGCCGACTACTGTATCATATCATGATTTTATTTTTCCATAAACACTGCTCGGCCAATACAAAGGAAAAGAAAGAAAAGTCTTATCCACAGGAAGCGGAATTGAAGCAGGCAGGAAACAATAATGTCAGCTTAAGCTACATCAAAAGCATAATTGATGAATCAAAACTTCAAAATCACACACACACACACACACATATATAGGTAATAGTTGTTAGTAGGAGAGGTTTCTCCAAACTAATCAGGTAGGGCACCACTGGCATGCCAGGGAGCTTGGCACAGGCCCAACCCAGAGGATTATCGCTGGTGACCACTCAAGGTGGTCCCCTGCACGGCTACTCAACTAGCCCCTGGGCGGCACCAGGGGATCTCATAGGGAGGGATGCCCACCAAGCCAGACGACTTGCCACGGGGGGATTCGAACTCATGCACATGGAGATGCAGAGAACTTATCCGGAACCGTGGACTAGTTGAGCCAACCCGCTTTGATATATGCATGGAGAGTATTGGACAAGACAGTTGACAGCTCTATCACCTATTCATGTCATAACACAATTGACGGAAACGAAGGAAACAAAAATCACTAGAAGGAATACAAAATTCCTACATTAAACTGCTGTAAATGAAGAAAAACAAAATACAAAAACCATCATATTTTAGTAGGAACCAACCCCATTTTTAAATTTTTTAACAATAACCATTAATATACTAAAATAACAAATTCCACTTACACCATTTTATTTTTCCCAGTAACCAAACAGAGCAAAGCTTATCAAAATTCACTGAATTTAAAAAGCAAGAAAAAAGAAGAAGAGAAAAATCATCATAACAGTAACAACAAACAAGTGAACAATCAATGATAGACACCAACCTTGGACGATTTGCTGAAACTTTTCGACAACCTCAAACCGTGCAAAGACAGCACCGGCGTGGTTGTCCGTGAAGAACCCATGTCCCCATTTTCCGGCGGAAGCAGAGCAGCATCCGACAACCTCTCAGAAACCACCGTGGCAGGTGGCGAGTCGTCGTCCAAGGTTCTGGGAACCAACATACACAGATTGAGACCCAGCGCCACCTTCGCTTTCTTCCATTTGCTTCCCATTTTTTCACCTTCGGATCTCACACCCACCAACCCAAAATGCTGCACACCCAGAAAATCCACGAGCACAAGCACAAGCACAATCCTTGAAAACAAAGCTCGACCCAACAAAACCCAGATCTCGAATGATGAAAAGCTGCGAGCTTTGCTTTGCTTCGCTGAGAGTTCTTGCAATGAGAGAGAGAGAGAGAGGAAATGGGGTGTTATAAAAAGTAGAAAAAATGGAGCACGAAAACCGAGGTAGAAGGATTCGATGAGGTTCTTAATTATGGTTGTTGAGTTAAGAGAGAGCAACGTGCATTTGAAAGGTTAGCATGTCAAAGGAGGGAACTTGGTCGCGGAATGAATGAGATGGTTTGAATGTATATTAACTGCGCAAGTGTTGATGTTGTTGTTGTTGATGATGTTGCTGTCGTTGGGTAATATGGCTATGCCTGGAGCTGATGATTTTGACCTGCTTTTTTAGGTTCCTTTACCTTTGGTTGAGTTTGATTGTAGGTAAAGAGTCAATAAGACTAAAGAGTAGGTAAAAGGCATAAAAAATGAAAAGAAAAGAAAAGAAAAAGCACGTTTTGGTTGAATGGGGGAAAAGTTGGCTGCTTTATTATCCTCTTTACTTGGATCATATCATCATGTCTTGATTCCTTTTATTGCCCTTCTTCGTAGCATTCAGATTCAGTTGCTGCTCTTTTTATTTATTTTGTACATAAATTTTTCCTTTTTTAATAAGAGATAATTCATTGATTATTATGAAATACAATATGAGATCCAATCTGTCTAATAATAATAATAATAATATAATATATGCCATAATAGATAAATGTTTAATAACTTATATAAATATAAAAAAAAAATTATACGTATCAGCAACTCCCAAATCTAATACAGTGATGTTTCTTTTAAGGCTTTGAGGTCATTTACCCTTTTAATCCCCTTTCACCTTTTGTGAAAGGGTAGGTAGGTAGCTACCAGTACTAGTGGTTCATTGTCAAATCTCTTCCTCTCTTCCCCCTCATTAATAAGTGATAAAATGTTGATGATCAAGTTGTTTAGTGGAAACATGCCATAATCTCTTCTAGAGGCCCAGACTATATAAAATGAGAGGGTGTCTATATGACTCAGTTCCATGAATTGGCCTGGCCCTACTCTGCATCATGCGGATGATTGTTCATGAGTCAAAACAAAATGGTGGGATTTTCTTAATGATTGAAAATATGAAATGTTTTGTTTTTGTTTTTTGCATTTTGCTTTTCAATTTTATTTTACCCACCCACATGAGATTATGATAAGTATGCCACACGTGCACATCATCACAGCCAGTCGTTTTGTGGTTCCCATGTCAACCCTGTTGACATTACTGCCTGCCAATTGATCTCATCACATGTGTTGGATTTTTCTTCTAATTTCTTTTATCCTTCTCTCGTCTCTTTTTTTTTCTTCTTTATTATTATTTGTGTTAATGAAATTACTTTGTTGCTTTTAAATATGCTCATTCAATGATAAAAATGATTTAGGGGGTTGACTTCAAAACTAGACTGTAGTCGAACCAAGAGGGGAATCAGAAGTTTTTCCGTTATTATTTTTTGTTGTTGTTGAATGTATCAGTATGTTTTAATAGTTAATAATTAATATATGTTTATATGTCTTACTTATTCAAAATATAAATAAAATAAATTATTTTTATATTTATATTTTAACTAATTAAAATATATTATTAAATATTAACCTTTAATTATTAAAGATACTAATAATCTTATAAAAACAAAAGTACTAAAAGAATCTCCTATATCTAATATAAAGGTAACTTTTTTAGTTGATATATGTTTGAATTTAATTTTATTTAAATTCATATTACTTTGAAATTAGTTTAAACGTGTTTGTTAATATAAATGGTAAATTGTAGGTTACATTATTTAACTTTGGCCTAATATGAATCAGTCCTTATGATTTAAAAAGGTGCAAATGACTCTATGAAAAGTATACATTGTGCAAAAAATATTTTCAATTAAAAAAGTTATTAAATATCTAACGAAATTGTCACATGACATAAAAAAATAGTAAAAAAATTATGTATGAGGTTATCAGTTATTAACTATTTTTTTTTCCATTAATCAAGATGTTATTGACGATTAAAACATATTTTTATTACTTATTTTTCAATTTTTCACTTATTTATAATTTTTCTATTAGTATCACTTTGCAAACCACGTAACAATTCCTCATATATTTAATGATTTGTTTAAGGAGGTAGTTTTTTTGGTACGAAGTGTAAAATTTGAAGAGTTATTTTTCAAATTAAAAAAATAATTATTGTACAACTATGTGGAGAATTTTTGTAAAATGTAACTCATTTAGAAAATAAATAAAATTCAATTATTATTTAATAACTCATACAAGATATTATGAAAAATATGAAAATTTTATTTGTGTAAATAATATTACTTATTTCAAAGCATAAATTTTTTTAAACTATTATTATTTTGGGTGTTAAAATTAAATTTATATAAGTAAACACTTAAATTGATCCTCTAAAGATACATGTGATATTAGTTTAGTCCTTTAATAATTTTTTACAATAAAATAATCTTCAAATGTCAATTTTTTCACATCAAATTGGTCATCTAAAGTTATTTTTTAGCATTAAATTGGTTCCTCCAAAAGGACCAATTTGATGTAAAAAATAATTGGAGTACTAAATTGATATCACCTGTATCCTTGGAGAACTAAATTGAATATTTACTCAATTTATATTTATATGTTTTCATTTTTTTTGTTTGGTTTGAACCACGAGTATTTTCATACCTAAAGACTAATTTTGTTCAGGCTAAAAAATGTAATGATTATGAGCCCTTCCAACAATGATGACTTTAGAAATTGAACATTTGACCTGACACATAAGGTTATAGTTACTTACCATTCCAATTAACCGTTTGTTGGTTTATATGTTTTAATTTTATATTTTGATTCATTACTTCTGTGTTTTAATTAATATCTAGACTTTTACTCATTTATTTGAAATAAAAAAAATAACTATATTAATTCCCATTGGTTATTGAACAAACTTAAGGGTTTGATCTTACATTATATAGTGACAAAAGCCTAACGCATGACTCTCAAATTCAATTGCTTTGTGAACCAATTATTATTATATATTATCCTCTTTTTTTTCAGATAAAGAAGTCTTTTAAAAGAAAGGGATCCAAAGTGGGCTATCAGTTTAGTAAAAAATTAAATTATTTGGAGTAGGTTAGTGTAAAGAATTTGAATAATATAGAAGAAATTATAAGTTGAAAATTTTATATCGCTATTATATATATATATATATATATATATATATATATTAAAGTTAGTAAAAGAGTAAAGAATGAAATGTGACCTGCACAAGTATTACATTACACTAGAATATAATGCTACTATCTACTATAATTAGTTAGTTAAAGGATTTTATTTTATTTTATTATATGTTAATACAATTTTTTTTACATTATTACTTAATTATACATTATTATATGATTAAATTTTTTCAACTATGATAATAGTATTTAAAAAATCAAATTATTTTATTAATTTTTTAACACATAATCCCGATTCTTACAAGTATTTGATTAGGGTGCTTGGTCATTACAAATTAAACCACTAGATGAAATAGAGGTGAATCGGTGATATGCTGAAATTGAAAAATTGGAAAACGAAAGTTACGCCAGTAGGTATTATAGATTAGGGGTAAGTCTGATTTGGAAAAACCATTTGCCTAATGAGTGCCCTGAGAGCATTAGTTAAGGAATTAAAAATAAAAAATATTAAATATAAAAATAAAGTATTTAATATCTTAAAATTTTAAAAATATTTAATAATTTATTCACTTAGTAATTAAAAATATTTATTAAAAAATATTAAATGATTCTGGAAGAATGCCCTTAAAACACTGATTAGGAATACTCTTTGGACAAAAATGTTTGTATATCTTTTAATAATGAAGTCTCGTATATTGAATAATGTAAAGTATTTGTGCTGCTGCTGTATATATTTCTAAACTTATTATGAAACCCAAGATAATCTCCGTTAATGAACCACTCCGGCCTCAAAATTGACATTGAATGGTCAAAATCTAGAGCCTTGAAATTTTCAGCACAATAACCTGGATTTTTATTATAATTTATACAAACCTTCCAAGTTTGAAGAGAGCAATAACACGTAGTTTTCTAGAAAAAAAATAAAAAATCCCATCCCATGCAGAAAGATCAAAATGATTTTTCGCTTAATCTTTATCACTGATCTTCTAGACCATTTGACTTGACTCAGTCATTAATGATCTGCTAGCTTTAATTATATTTTTTTCTGACACATTTTATGTACAAAGATAATCCCACAAAATTGATAGTGCAAAGTAAGAAAAATATTTTATTCTAAGAGTATCTATGTTTTTTTTTTCAATTATCAGATACATATAGTGTAAGGTAAAATTTATCGGAGAAAAGTAATTAAACTATCGTTAATGTAACATATAATTCAGTAAGTAGAGAAAAAAGAAGAAGAACAACAACAAAGAAGTGTTTGAATATTATAAGAGCATATCTAGCAAACAAAAAAAGATTGACTTGAATTAAGGCAAGCATGAAGTATCTGTGATGCAATGAGATCACGTTAGTAATGAAACATGATTTGAGATAAGTTGAAAGTTTCAGAGAATATATGCATTTTGTGGATTATTACAATCAATTTGTGGCCACCATTAGAAATGAGCATCTGTTTGAAATTTGGTGCATTATGCCTACAAAGCATATTTATGGAATAATACATAACTCCATGCCTAGTGGCCTTGTTGGAAATACTACTTGGATTGCTTTTGAAACTATATGGAATGGAACAATTTTGGTTCCCATTTGACATATCTGTAATTGGTCTATTGTGGGAATCAAAAGGGATTTTACTTGCACTACTCTCTGTATTGATCTTCCAACGAAGAATCTCTAAGGCCATGACAACTCTTCATGCACTAAGCCAAATTAAAGAGCATCCATACATGAAATGGAATAAGAAGACCAAAATGATACTTAGCTAGCTTTTGAGTGGTGTTGCCTATTCCCATTTACTTTACTCTCTCAAAAGACCAACTTTTAAGATAAAAGAAAAAATGTCCTATCTTTCTATTATGCAAAAAGTTATTCCTCTCCCCACAAGAAAACATCAATAAGGAACAAAGACAGTGACTACTTTTCAATTTACTCCCTCCTTTTGAGGGCACACATGCCTCACACACCTTGAGGGAGAGCGTATGTATGTGTGTGTGTGTGTGAGACAGAGAGAGAGTGTGTGTGTGTTTGTGCCATGAGAGCTTCTTCATAGCAATGAGTGGAGAACCATTAACAGAGAATCCTCATGAAACCCTTTGTGGGGAGGGGATAGGATTCCCTTTACTACCTTCAAATTTTCCAGACTTTATGGGGTAAGTCAACGAGAAAGCTGAACCTTTTTTAGTGTATTAGGGAACCTCTCCTCTCATGTTGCCCCCCACTTTTGTGGTGATTCAATTCAAGGCAGTAAGATTTCTTGCATTTTCAAATTAATCCGTACATCAGTTATCTTATCTTTCTAATTCATTACTAAAATAAATTACAAGCAATTATTTATTAAACCAACTTGATTTATTCAATCAAGCCACATTAAACGTATTAAGGCTATGTTTGAGAGTTTTAAAAGAGATAAGAGAATATTTCATGCCCTTGAAAGATTATTTTAAAAGAAAGTTTCTCACGGCTCATCGGTTGTCCATCCTTAATGGAAGCATGTTTAAGATAATTTAGTTTAGGCAAGTGTTTAAAGGATAACAATTTTCTTGTCACTGGTTTGGAGAATGGAGACAGTGATTATGAAAGAATATATATATACATAAAGCTCAAGCACTATATGTTCTTTTTTATTTTGTCCATAAAGTTGAGATATTATATTTTTTTTGTGCCTGCAAAACTGCACAGATTAATAGATATTAAAAGGACTTACAACCATGCAAATATACCAAAGGGAACAACCACCCTATAGTTTTTGTTAATTATGATTTCACATGCATTGATAATCAACAAGTCAAACCTAATCCATACATTCTGTGGGTCCACATGTTCAAAATCATAGTCCGAGATTGTGCAAATGCAAGTCCTTTTCTCATTTTCCTTTTCTTCCTTTATTTAATTTTTTAGACTTTAGTGTGTGCTAGCTAGCTTGCTTGTTCCTCTGCATAACTGTACCTGAAACACATCAAATACCTGACAAACATGAGAAGAAGGCTCAAGTAAATGTTTGACAGAGAAGTCTCATTGGGTTCTTTTGATTTTCATGTGGGCATTCTCCTAGAGTGAATTTATTTTCCTGTACTATATATGCATTTCTTTTGTTCCTACGCTGCCATATAGTTAATTTTGAGGAGCCTTTTAATTGATCGACATCATTGAGGACACCCTAGCCCAACACCCCGTCAGAAAAATGGGGAAGAAAATGAATATGGGGTGGTATAACTAGACAACCAAAAAGACCCTTTTCAAGCATATCCTTTGATAAGGAAAAGGTGGAAATAGTATAGACACATATTAGACAGAGTTTGTATCTCCTATTGCTTATAAAACTTTTCTCAAAAACTATTTTTGCAATTATAGAAGCTGCCCTTTTTTTTCCTTTTCCCCCTTTGGATTTATAGGGGTTGCGGGCGAAGGGGAAGGGGGAAGAGGGAATATTTAGGCTAGGAGTTACCATGACACTAAATATTTTCCCCTCCCCTTTTTTGGTTTCCATTTTTGTCATCAGTTTAGCCATATCACAAAAAGAGAAAAGAAGAAAGACACTTTAGTTCACCTTGAGAGAAAAGTATTATATTTTAATTTGTAGATTAAATTAATTAAATATTAAATTAAATTAACTAATAATTTTTATATAATTAATTAATAATTTTTTTATTTTAATATTTAATATTTAATTAATTATAAATAAATTATTAATTTAATTAATTTAATAATTAATTAATTCAATTTACAAATCAAAATAAAATTATTTCTTTCTAAAGCGAATTGTCTTTTCCTCTTGAGAAAAAGAAAACCTTAAAAAGGGATTGGGCCATTAGTGAGCCCAGATGATAGTGTAAATGGCTCATGGCCCAACTTGTATCTTGTTGTTTGGTCTAGCCCAAACGACATCAAGACTGAGTGGGGATTAAGGGGTGGCCATAGTAGTGGAATTGACTGTGCATTACTAAACACGCGAACAAACTTTTAATCTAAGCCCACATGCTTTTGCTGGCCAAGCTGCAGTCTGTACCTAAATTGATTGTGTTACAATTATGTTTACTACTGTACGTGTTTAGATTAGTTTATATTGCTCTCGGAAAAGTTTTATAATCAAAATACTTAAGAAAAAGGGCTTTTAACTGAAATTTTTTTTTTTGAGTATAAAATAAACTAATCAAACATCCACTTACTCAACATTCATGAAGAATGTAAGATCAAATAGAGATTGTAGTAATATATCTTATTCCTATTTAAGTTCCATTCAAAATGTAAAGAAATAAAACTAATACTTTCGTTATTTCATATCATCAAACTGATACGAATCAGGAACTAACGTAGCAGAATCAAGGCAGAAGAGTGTGGGGAGCGCCAGCATGGGCAAAGGATTATCATTGCTAGACTTCAACTTAGCTAATAAGCTAAGCTGGAAGAATAAATAACAACTGTGATAGTGAATTGTAATGCAGATTTTAGTCTTGTACTTTGAAGATCAGTGATTGATCTCGAGATAGTTTCCCTTAACTCGAATAAGGAATTTCTATTCTTCTGAGATTTGTTCTTTTCTGTTGCATCAGATAGTTCATTTCTTTGTGTTTTATCCCATCAATAATTTAATTATATAACAAACCCCAAAAATATTTGGCTTAAAAATTTGGGATATATAATACAAATCTTATTTTTATATCAAAAGTTGATTTTACATCAGTTTTAATTGATATTCACCAAGAAATTTTTTTGGATTTAATTTTGATTCACTGTCAGTGTAAAGGTTTTTTTACATTGTCATTTAATAATGTTTTAACATATTATTAAAGAATTATATTTTCTAGATAGTTATTATAATAGTCAAACTCTTTTAATGATATGGTAATACATGATTGAATGACAATATAAATAGACTTTACATTGACAGTAAATCAAAATTAAACTCAATTTTTTTTTGTACGAGTGAATTACTCTTTACAATGATGACTTACAAATAACAAAGTTTTCATTTAATTTAGATATGTTCATTGAACAATTTTAATGTAATTATAATTGTAATAGTAATTGATCCATCCTAAACAAATTATTTCTTTCCTCGTATAAAGGAAGATAGATAGACATTTTTTCAGAAAACAAGAGATTACAAACAATTCATGAGTGTAGGCAAAAATATATCCACAATATGTTTATACTAGAATTTAAAACATCATACGATATAAGTGATTTGGGCTTAGATTATAAGTTTATTGGCATGTTTAGTGGCAATATGCAGTCAATTCCACTAGTTGATTTCTTTACTTCTTTCGTACACCCGTCTCATAACTTAAAAAATCTAAAACAAACGAGTCATTAGTTGACTCATCAATTTAATACAAATTAGATTCTTTTAAAAATAAAGGTATTGTATGGACTAAATTATTTTTTAATCTATTTTAATTAAATATTTTTATGTACTTATTTTTATATAATTTAACCTATAGAACCAATAACCTAATACATTTCCCAAATCAAAGAGCGGTAGTGCGGTACAAGTTTTATAATTAAAAGAATAATTATTTGTATCTCACATAACATTAGGTCACGTGCTACAATTTAAAATCAACCACTCCATATTTCAAAACCTCATGCCTATATAGCAAATATATTTTAAGAAACATTCATTATTTATAGTGTCACAACAATTAAAAAAAATTATTTATTATTATTACCTTTTAATTTATGGCAATTTACACTCTTGTCGTATATAATATTTTTTGTGGTAGATTTTGTGACAGTTTTGGTAATAATGTCAACGCATGTTGACTCAATTGAATGGAGAATTCTAGATAATTCTAGATAAGACCTTATACTTCTAAAGTGGATAGGTTTGAATCCTTCTTTTAATATTGCTTGCTGGTCAACTTTTTCCAAAGAGATTTCTTATGGCTTATGGTCTAAGTGTGAGTAACCTCTTTGTGAGGATCTCTTTGAGACAACCCTTTGAAGGTGATCCTTTAGACCCTTTAAGATATCAGGCATGTCATTGATATTCTAACTGGTAATATTAGAATAACATATCCTTACTACCATTTTTGTTACCAAAAGAAAGTTTGTGACAATACTTTTTGTAATTATATAAATAATTTTTTGTGCCATAAATGTTGCTCTAAAAAACAAATTTTCTTATAGGTATCTCAATAATGTGTTTTTCCTCTTCTATTTAGATACATTGTAAAAGCCTCACCAGCTAGGTAATTCTGTACGAAAAGCAAAAGGGAAACGAGAAAGAATACTCAGTAGAGACCACCTATTGGAAAAAGAGCTTATAACACAACGGTTTCTCAAACCACCTTCCATCGTGTGTCAACATGTATCACTCCATTCCTTGAATTTATTAGGTGGTATTTATCATTAATGCGACCATTGTGCACTACATCATTGAGATTAATCTCCACATGCCCCAAGGATTCCTGCATAGATAGAGAATCTAATATGAATATCACATTGGAATTGAAAAAAACAAGCCAACTAACAGTAATTAAGAGAAGATGACTTCTACACGGAAAACAAACCAAGTCTTATCCCATTAAGTAGAGTCAGCTACATGGATTAAATGACGTAACTGGATTCATCAAAATTCAAATTTTCAAAAAATCCATTTAGAGGAGATGACTTGTAATGAAGAGAAAAATGAAACGGCACCTTTGACAGAAAACTAAAGCCCTTTCTCTTGCTCATAACCTCAATGTGTATCTTCTCATGTAGTGGAGGCTCCTCAAGCATGAATTGGAATTCTTCATTCCAACGTGGCTGACGAGTTTTCCTGATTGTCTGCAGAAATTTAAATTCTAGAGTAAATTACTTTCAAGTAAATATAAAAACTTTCCTGAATCAATTGTACATAAAAACAATAACATGATATGAATTTTTAATAAACTGTATTCCCCATAAAGACACACATTCACGAGCTTATCCAACATTAGTTAATTGGTTAATCCATCCCATTTCATAAGCACATCTAGGCCTAGATGCAACTGTGATAAACTCGTGTCTGAGTCTCATCCATGTAACATAACATGCATGATAGACAGCTAAAAAGTGGTGTACAATTATACTAAAAGGGAAAGTTTACCTTTGTTTTTTTCTTTTCGCCTCTAAAGGTCACCATTGCATATGGGTTGTTGTGATGTTCCCCCTCAACCTCCTCAGCCTCCTGTATCACAACTGAAAGTAAACCTGCTCCTTCTTGGACCTCATCATCAGATACCATATCAATTCCACTTTCCTTTCTGCCATATCCTTCCGAAGGTCCACCAAACTTGCTACTGTCTTCTTTGAAAGGAACAAAAGTCAAGTCCAGCACAATTTGCCCTCTTTGCTTCTTATTTGGAGTCTCACTGAGATTTGTGTCCTTAAGTAAATCAAGTGTAAATTCTTTATTCTCATAGGGTTTTAGAAGCTTAAGAGGGATTAATTGCATCCCCAACCTGTCATGTCCACCAACCTGTGAAGAATACAATTAAAAGAACAGCTAAACATATGAAAATGAACCTATAACAAATACAAACTCATATACCAAGACCTTGAATGGAAGTGGTGGGCTTCTTCCAATGATTTAATTGCATATCATCAATGAACTAAATGGACAGAGATGGAAAACAATATTGGAGAAAATAGATTGTGGCTGCATCATACTAACATGAATTATACAATAAAATGTATTACCAAAGCCAACATTCTTTGCAAGTAATTTTTTACACACTGCGCTGCACATATAAATAAAATGCAGTTGTTCCTTGAGAGTAAATAGGGATCTCTAGTAATCAAGTAAATTCACTCCTTGGGATTGGTTTCCTAAGTTTCCATTTGAAAATATTTTATCGCCTCCAATTGGTTATATTTGTTTATGGACACAGAAATAACTTAAAATATGAGAGTTTTCAGTTTTCTTGGTGGAACTTAAAATAAATGGATATTTAGGCTTCATTGGGTTGCGGTAAAATGTTCAAAGCAAAATGAAGACCTTCCATTCAAACATGACAATCTTAAGGGCTTGCCACTAGATGCACTCAAGGTAGTGTGTCTTAGGTAAGTTGGTGACTAATGTAGCACTTGAAGTTGAGGCTGAAACTTGAAGTTGAGACTGATATTGAATGAAAAATTACTTGAGAGTAATGACTCTCAGCTGTTCCTTTTATATTGAATCATTTACAGACAGTATGATGAAAATACTAATGGGACTTCCATGGTAGGACACTTACAGATAGATATATTCTCTGCTTTAGACATGTTAGAGATAAGGTATTAGCTTTACAGATAGTCTAATACTTTACAAAGGATAAAGACTCTAGTCACTCAACACTCCCCCTCAAGCTGGTGCATATATGTCATAGGCATCAAGCTTGTCACATATATATTTTATCCTTGGACCTCGGAGTGATTTAGTGAGCATGTCCACACCGGTGATTATTGGAGCTTACGAACGACGCGTCGTGATTTCTCCAGATATAATCTTATCGCGGATAAAGTGGCAATCGATCTCGATATGCTTGGTCCGCTCGTGAAAGACTGGATTGGAAGCAATGTGCAAGGCTGCATCACATATAAGGCTCATGGACCCAATCGTGCAGAAGCTTAACTCAGAAAGAAGTTGCTTTAACCAAATGAGTTCGCATGTAGCAAGAGCCATAGCCCTATATTCTGCTTCTGCACTCGATCTAGCTACAACACTTTGCTTTTTACTTTTCCACGAAATGAGATTGCCTCCAATAAGAACACAATAACCTCAAGTTATTGTCTATCACTTGGGCAACCAAACCAATCTGCATCTCAGTAAGCAACAACGTTAGTGTGGTCTTTGTTCGATAAATTAGCCTACTCCCGGGAGAACTTTTAATGTATCTCAAGATCCGAACTCATCGCATCCCAATGACTCTCTCGAGGAGAATTGAGGAATTGACTCACAACAACGATGACAAAGGATATGTCATGATCTAGTCATAGTGAGATAATTCAACTTTCCAACTAATGCGATATCTTCCTGGATCTGAGTGCTCCCCTCATCCGGCATAAAGCTTAACATTGGGATCCATAGGTGTGTCAATCATCTTACAATCTAGCATACCGATTTCTTCCAATATATCAAGAGCATACTTCCTCCGAGATATAGCAACTCTCGAACTAGATTGAGCAACTTCAATTCCAAGAAAATACCGCAATCGTCCCAAGTCTTTGGTGTGAAATTGTTGAGATAGGTCTTTGCTGAGACTTTTAATGCCATCAAGATCATCCCCTCGTAATAACAATGTCATCGACATATACAACAAGATAGATGTACTTGACTAGAGTGAGGATGATTTATAAAGGCAGAGTGATGCAGCTTCACTGCGAATCATGCCAAAGTGTTGGAGAGCTGTCAGATCTACCAAACCATGCCCCAGGGACTCTGGCTGGAGACCATATAAGGCTTTTGTGTAACCTATGAAACAAGGCCACGAGACTCTGAGCAACAAAACCAAAAGTGGTTGCTCCATATAGACTTCCTCGATAAATCACCATGAAGAAAGGCATTTTTAATGTCTAATCGATGCAGGGGCCAGCGACGCATGGCTGCCATGGCAAAAAAGAGACGAACAGAGGCCATTTTGGCAACAGGAGAAAAGGTATCACCATAATCGAGCCCAAAGATCTGAGTATAGCCTTTAGCTACTAAACGGGCTTTCAGGCGATCAATCTGACCATCCGGACCGATTTTGATAGTGAATACCCAACGACATCCAACTGTGGATTTCCCGGGAGGATGGGGAACAAGGGTCCATCTATTGGATTCTAAGGCTGTCATTTCATCAATCATAGCCTGCCGCCATCCCGGATGGGATAATGTTTCCTGGACAGTTTTAGGGATAGAAACAGAGGAAATAACAGAAATAAAAGCACAATGGGATGGAGATATACGGTGATAACTTAAGAAATTGTAGATGGGATAAGGGTTGCAAGTGGAACGTGTACCTTTTCGAAGGGCAATAGGTAAATCAGGAGAAGGCTCAGGTGGATCCGGAGCGGAGTGATCAACTGGAGCAGAAATGAATCAAACGACGGGTACAATGTCCTTCAATGATCTTTGGACGACGGCCAGTAGGTAATGAGAGGTTGAGAGAAGGAGGACGAGACACAGGTAGAGTAGGAGACTCAACAATACGCGGTATAGACAAAGGAAGAGGTAATACCTGAGAAATGGAGGCCGGTGTTATGGAGGATGAGAAATAAAAGGTATCCTCAAAGAATGTAACATCAGCAGACGTGTAAAAGCGATGAGAAACTGGAGAATAACATTTGTAGCCTTTTTGGACACGAGAGTAACCAAGGAAGATGCATTTGATAGCACGGGCAGACAACTTGTCAAGACCTGGATTGAGATCATGAACAAAACATGTAGAACCAAATATACGTGGGGGAACAGTAAACAGTGGATCCTTTGGAAACAAAAGTGAATATGGTATTTTGTTATTCGAGCATGTACAGGCATCCGATTTATTAAGAAACCAAGCAAGAAGAACAAGATCACCCCAAAATTTTAAAGGTGCATTAGCATGTAATGTAAGTGGTACGTGCAGTTTCAATAATATGACGGTGTTTTCTTTCAAAGAATACCATTTTGTTCAGTGTGTGGACAAGAAGATTGATGAATCATGCCATGAGAAGCCATAAACCGATTGAAGGATGCAGAAAATATTCTTTGGCATTATCACTTCTTAAAATACTCGGATAGAATGGTCAAATTGGGTTTTGAATCTCACGATAAAAGTGCTTGAAAAATAGTTAATAGTTCAACGAGCGGTCTTTCATTAGAAAAATCCAAGTACATCTTGAAAAATCATCAATGAAAGTAACAAAGTACCTATGCCCTAAGATGTAGAAGTGACTCGACTAGGACCCCATACGTCGAATGGACAAGTTCAAAAAGGTGGATGTCCTGACGAGGACTTTTGCTCCTGGAAAGGAAGCTCGTACATGCTTGCCAAGTGACATGACTCACATTGTAAAGACGTAAGTTAGGCAGATGAGGGACCATTTTCCTCGCTTATTGAGACCGGGATGACCAAGACGATAATGAAGGAGATCTCGGAGAATCGCAGTGGTGCAAGCAACCGACGATGGAGGTTGGAAATAAGTAGAGGCTACGTGATTGAGATCCGTTGTAATCGCTTGTCCCGTACTCGGTCCTGGATGGAAAAAGAGTTATTAGTAAAAGTGATGGAGCAATTATGGTTACGAGTAAGTTGACTAACAAACTAAGTTAAGCGGGCAACCAGGCATAAAAAGGACAGAATTTTAAAGATAAGGATGGAAAAGGTGTGGCTTGACCAATGCGGTGGCCTTTGACTTGGAGCCATCAAAGAAGAATGATATAATGTGATGTTTTAGGTCGTGTTATGGTGGAGAAAAGAGAAGGATTACCGGCTATATGGTCGAAGCACCGAATCCAAAAAGCCAGGGGATCTACCGGTAATGATTGTAGCCAGACAATACCGTAGAGTTACTAGTATGGGCGATCGCAATTTGAAGATTGACCTTGTTAAGGGCTGTTTTGGTGAAAGATACTCCTTAAATTCAAGCATTGGATAAGACATTCGATTATCGACCGCTTCTACGATGCCCGAGGTTGTAAGTATGTCACATGTGCCGATCTTCGTGGAATCCGACATGTGATGATCTCTCAGGGAATCCGTCATGTGTTGATCTCTCAGGGAATCCGATGAGAGAATAGCATTTGTCTTTAGTGTGACCCATGCGATTACAATAGGAGCAATGTGGGCGATTACCAGAACCACGTCCTCCTCGGCCACCTCGTCCACGACCTCTCGCTCCACGGTGCGTGGTGTTTGGAGAAAAAGGCGGATGATTCGAAATTGGAACTAGATCCAATCATAGTTTCGAAGGGAACTTCGTAGGAGCGATCCATAAGGTTTTCTACAAGAGGGAACACTAGGATTTGTCAGGATTTGATTCCGGACAGATTCAAGGTCTTTGTGGAGACCATGAAGGACAAACACCATGCACATGTTATCCAGCTTGTTTTCCATATTATCACCAGTCAGGAGTAACTTGACCTCATCAATAGTAGATTGGGCTTTGGTCAAATACGTCGGGAGATCATTTTCTGTCATTTGAAGTGTTGCTAATTTGTGTACCACATCATACAAGCTCGGATATCATTTGAATAAACATCATGAAGCTTTCTTCCAGATGTCGAGCACGCGTTTTATAGGTTGGAAAATGAACCAACAACCGGATCGATAGATTGCCATAGAAGAGACACCAGCTGTAATCGCTTCTTCCATTGATCTTGATCTGCTGCATTAATATCTACAGCCTTTTTGGTCAAGTGATCAGCGAGTCCTTGTCCCAAGAACCAAATTTCCACAGCAGTTTGCCAGTCCATGTAATTCTTTCCGTTAAGCTTCTCGGAGGTTATAGTTGGACTCCCAGAGAAGACAAAGGAATGATGATTCTTGCTATGTGATGGGCCAGCAGAACTTGGATTGGATGTTGCAGCGGAGGATTCAAATGTGGAATCCATTGGTGAATAAAATGCAGTGGAAGGTACTGAGTGACGGGTGACTTAAATGGTGGCTGAAAAACAGAGGATAACATAAAAACAGAGAAATTGATCGGTGAATGTGACTTTTGAGGTGACTTTGAATGCAGGGCCAGAGGCAGTACTTTGAAGCAGTACCGGAATTTGAGAGGTGATGACGCGCGTGGAGCCCACGTGGCGTATTACCACCAGTGTGACAGAGAAGACGCCACGAGACAGATGGGGACCCGCAGTGAGATCACCGGACTGGAAGACGGCCAAGCGTGGCGTTTCACGCGCGGACGAGTGCAAGCTTGTGACCGCGTGGAGCGCGTGATGGATGAACGCCCGAATCGGGTCGGCGGTGAGATGCTCGTCGGCAGTCTCTGAGGTTGTGACCGGAGTTTTGGGTCCGGGGGTGGTCGGAAAGATGGATGGGTAGCTCTCCTCCCCCTCGGGCAGTGACTATTTGATGCTAAATCAGGCCCACGGACTGTGAGCTCTGATACCAACTTGAAGTTGAGGCTGAAACTTGAAGTTGAGACTGATATTGAATGAAAAATTACTTGAGAGTAATGACTCTCAGCTGTTCCTTTTATATTGAATCATTTACAGACAGTATGATGAAAATACTAATGGGACTTCCATGGTAGGACACTTACAGATAGATATATTCTCTGCTTTAGACATGTTAGAGATAAGGTATTAGCTTTACAGATAGTCTAATACTTTACAAAGGATAAAGACTCTAGTCACTCAACAGTAGCTAAGATTTTTATGTTAAGCTTTTTCTGCCAAAATTTGAACAAGTAACTAGAAGTAAGATCAGGAAAACCTTGTCCCAGTCATAGACTTGTAATTGGAGAACTTGAGATTGAGGGTCCTTCACAACAAGCTTGAACTTCTCATTCCACTCAGGATTCAAATTCCTCCTCTTGACAGTGGTTTTCTTTACTGGAAGTTTGTCTCCAGTCAGGCTTAGTTTGACATAAGGATCAGAAGTTCCCAATAAATCCATCTTCAAAAGCTTATGTGCCCGAACCACATTCACATGTAATATTCCCACAGGCTTCTTTATTGCCACCCTATAGAAATGTAAAGAAAGGATCAGGAACCATCTTCAGAAGCTCATGTTCTTCAAAGAGAAAAAGTTCTGGTGAACTTCAACTATGGCAATTTGCAGTATATTTTAACATCAAATGCTATTACATTCAGATCATGTGTTAAATATTAACATAATTCTAGTCAGATATCCGGTAGCAACTATGTGTAATTCCTGCAACTGTTGACCACTGAAAAAGATTATCAAATGCAAAATCAATTGACTAGGGCCTCAGATTCAACTATGTTGACTTCTTTAGATAAGGAACAGGAAGCATTATTCATTTATATGTATTTGTAAAAAATGCAGGATAAAAATTTATAAAGCCTACAGAGTCATAGACACCAGAAAATGACTTTTGTGAGCACATAGAACTCTCTCATTTTATATAAACTTACGTTGATTCATCAAGAATAGGAATTTCGAGGGTTTGAGGCCAGAGATAGAGGCCCGCAACCTGCTTTTTTATTGTTTCCTGTAAGCAACTAAAGTAGTTAGTCTTTCAAGTCTAACTAAATTATGAAATGCCATGGCAATTGGAAATTCAGAAAAAGCAAAATATGGTAGTTAGAAACACGAGTAACAACAAGAAGAACCCTTTATAGGACTGTGCAAGGGGCTGAAATAATCAAACTGTCCATTATAGAACTGGAGACTAAATGTGCATACGATTAATGGATTCTGCACAACCTAAAGCCACCAAATTCCTAGAACTACCCTCTATTTGTAGTGATTAACCCAATTCCATGTTATAAAAGGAAAAATACAAATAGGAAGTTCAAATTCACAAGAAAGTGTAATACTACAAAAGTTCTAATCCAGATAAGAATTTGAGAGAATCAAAACACAAAAAAAGTGTAATTCTGCCATAATTTATTCAAATTGGTAGACAGTTTAACAAAATAGCAATCACCATCAGCAAAAAAAAAAAAAAAGAATTACCAGGGCAGCAATAGCACCTGAACAAATCTATACAGACCAGGTATTGACATCATGTCCCCTCCTGATATTTTCATCCCGAAATCTACATGAGGCTGGATATTAAACACAATTAATTATCATTGAAGAAGGGATTTCTTCTGAATTTTTATATTAGAAAAGGCAAGAAATGAAACAAAGCTTGAATACAATGTTTCCTTTACCTTCTCCATCAAAGATACCACAATCTTTGCGAAACATGGAAATGTAGGCACTAAAGGTCTTAAAGATATCCGTGGTGCTGCAAATATTTGTAGGTCTACCATCTGTGAAGAAGCAAAATGAATTCCTGGAAGAAAAGCATAAATCTTGAAGGAACTAAAAAAACATTTACCATGAAGGATTGTGCCTCAAGGCTTATCTGACCTGAACTGTGATCTTCAAAGACGACACATGCAAAACTAACACTATGTTTGGATTGCCAGCCCATTTGATAACTTGTTCCATGACCAGTTCCTTTTCATTTGTTTCTAAGACTTTAATACCTGTAGAATTACAAAGTAGACATTAAAAGAAAACAAATATAATGCTAGATTTCAATACCTCATAACCTATTAGATGACAAAGGCTCCTCTAAAGTTGAGTGCACTTCAGAAAGTAAAGTGGCCTTGGATGAGGACGAATGGAAAAACAACAACGCCTGTAAAGTGCTGGTTTCCTCATCAGCAGTTATTCAAGTGCACTTTACTTTCTAAAGTGCATTTGTACTTCAATCCTCAAAGGGTGCATATTCGAAATATATATGATATATCCTGAATCATCCATTTTTGCGTGAAAGGTGGTGAGTTTTGGATTGGCTGGCAAGAAGAATACTTGTGGAAGATGTCAATGAGATTTCAGTAGCAAATCTCAATTAATTGTGTTTAGGCTAATTTGAGCCAAGATGAGATTTCACTTTACCTTTCCATTAGTATCACCCAGTAATTTCACTAAAGTCATGTTCATTTTAGGACCCAAAATGCAAAACTATAATTAGCTATAAAATCTTCAGGACTCTTAACACAAGCTTCTCGTTCATGTCCAAAATTCGATTACAGCCTATACTCTTAGAGACACAATACATGTATATCTATATGTTTTTGTGTACATGCCATGTGTTTGAACATGTTCACTAAAATTTTCCTGGGTGAAAACCATCCTAAGTAACCATACTCTAATCTGAAATTTCTTCTAGGATAGTGGAATTTCAGATAATATGATAAAACATTTCCATTTGATGGGTAGAAATTTGGATAAAATATTTGCACAAAAAATTAGACGTTTGTGAACAGACTTACCACAGATAGTAGGAGGAAGGGTACCAAGGCTTAACTTATCAAATTCGATTGCTTTAATATGATACTTCCCAATGTATTCTGCAAATATTGGTTGTGCTGTCCTTCTAATCGTCTCACAAATTGCCTATACATTAAATTGAAATACCAGTGAAGAATCATCCAATAAGAGGACAAATTTTAACCATTTGGGTTACTGAAGTACCTTGTCTAAGAAAGGCCACATATCTAATACAAACTTGTTCATCCAATCAACCTGCAGAACTATGCAATATAAATAAAACAGTATCATAAAGCTTATAACATGTGCAGAAGCACAAGAGAAAACTCTTCGTAGATTTTATCACTATACTAACTCGTTCATAATCAGGTGTCTTCACCCACAGAGGAATTTCAGGTAGAAGTTGTTGCAAAGCGTTTGGGCCTAATTCACTAATTGGTCTGACAACAGGGTCCTGCAAACACCAAAAAAAATTCAGATTTTTAAGCATGCCCATAATTCAAAGTGAAACTGGGAGATGAACCTCAACTTCATTTCCCATAGCACTGATCAAAACAAGTGCATCTACATTGATTTGTATTCAATCCAACAGAATGATCAGGCAAGAAAAGTGCAAAAAGTTTACCTTCACTTGTTTGGTTTCTGAGTAAAGGAAGAGAAAGAAGCCCACCAAGAGGCCAAGAGGGATTCCAATAGCAAAACCAAGAATCCCCAAGAAACTGCTGACCAACCCCATTTTTTGGTAGAAACCAAGAAAACTCAATGCTGATCAAAGAGAAGATGAAAAGGGCCAAGAAAATGGTTGGAGATATTTTCTAGGAAACAGAGGCCGGCGAAAAAATATAAAAAAGAATAAAAAAAACTAGTCTACAACGTAGCGAATAAGGCTGCAAGTCCTAAAGAAACCGCCAAAACAGAGACACCCCTCTGTCTTGTTTCACTTCAAAGTTCAAATTGGCTCTTCCTGCTATGCACATGAAAAGGGTCCTTGTCTTTGCCACTCTGTTTTGATTCAACTGGTGTACGATTTCTATGTGAAAAAACAATTCTATATCCTTCCTAATTATTCAAAGGCAAATATTAAATATATTTCGTGTTCTGATTATGTTAAATGTTTTATTTTTTTTATTTAATATTTTTTTATTTTGAATAATTACGAGAATGTTAAGAGAATATATCATTATTTAAAAAATGACTTTTTATGGACATTTTGGTTAGATATCCTAGTCGAGCATTATTAATTTATCATAGAAAAGTAATAACTAAGATGATTCATTTTTTTTTTTTTTATATAACTACCTGGTGTCTCTATATTTTTTTAGATGTAGAATTAATTCTTGTTTGGATGTCTAATTTGTCTTGGCCATAAAGACTAAAGTCTTCTTTGAATAAATAGCTTATATAAGTACTTATTTGAATAGAGCTTGCTTTATTATCATAAGTACGGTTTAAAATAAATTAAATAATGTTTACATAAACACTTTAAGATAAATATTTCATAAACTTGTTGGTATCGTACATTTGAGAGAGATGTTATTAATTGTGTCAATTTCTTTAAGGTTAGTTTTATTTAAAAAATATTATAAAAATAACTAGTACTTAAGTTATTTTTAGTTTTTACAAAAGTTTATTTTCATTATTTTAAATTTTTAGCTTATGAACATAAATTTAAAGTAGTTTATAGAAGTTTTAAAAGTTATTTTAATAAGTCCATCTAAATAATATATTATACTTCAAATAAACTGCACATGAATCTATCCAAACGATACTTAAAATGGTTCTTTAGTGGTTAAAAAAATGTAAATTCTCTTTGATCGAGTTTAGTTTTAATTTTGAGTCACTACTTAAAGAAAATTAATTTTTTCTATTTTGAAAATGATTATCAAATGCTCCTGCACCATTTATTTTTATGGTTGTAGTTTTGCATCACCTTACGTTACCCCTTTAATACAACGAAATTAATTGAAGGGAAGAAAAAGAAAAAGAAAAAAAAGTTCATGTCAGATATATCAATGTTTTAAAAGCCGGTTGAACCGGATAACCGGAGAGGAGAGCGGTTCAAGGTTTGATCGGTTGAACCGGTGGTTGAACCGGTATACTATATACTATATATATATATAACTAATCACAAAAATCATAAACCACTTTGTAGTGTTATCATCTATTTTGTGAAAAAGAAGGACTAGAATTGTGGAAACCTCCAACTCAACTCCTAAAAGAGCTAAATCCTAAGTTTTTTTAAAAAAAAGAACCATTTTTTTCTTTCTTTTTTAATAAAAAATCAATTTAAAAGTTGATAACCGGTTCAACCGGTTTTTTATTTCAGGTTTTTTACCGGTTTAACCGGTTCAACCGATTTTTTTTTATGATTTTTGCGGTTTAACCGCTCAGGCGGTTCTTTGGTTGAACCAGAACCGGTGGAGCTTCCGGTCCACAGTCCAATCGGTTGAACCGGTCCGGTTGGACCGGTTTTTAAAACAATGGATATATGATACAAGTTAAGGAGGTATAATCTTTGACTTGATTATTGTCTAAATCTTGAGTCAGCATTTAATAACATTAATTTTTTTTAAATGTATTAGATCAATTTAAAGGGTGTGCTTTTAAAATCACTTACCAAAAACTTAATATTAATTAACGTAGAAGCTAACCTAAAAATACCATTTTCGTATAAAAAAATATGATCCAATATGGCTTTCCATTTCTGATGTTTTACCTTATTAATATTAGATCTCACAACAAGAAGAAATTAACAATTTAAATGCGTTTCAAAAAATAATTTGATTCGGGATTTAATGAGTATTATGATAAAATGTCATCTCTTTTTCTAGTATAATATAATAATTTAGAGTATTGTTACGTAACTAAAAAAATTTGTCAAAATTTAGTTAAATTTTTTCAAGATTTAAGGATAAATGTTGAATAAATCAAAATAGGAAGAACTATTCATCTATTCATAAGCCCATAGCATTGACAATTCATTTTATAAAAAAATAATGACTATTTAATTTTTTTTAATAATTTATTATATAGTTGGAAACACAGTTATTAAAATCGGTTTGGACCGACTACTTAGACAAGTGAGTCGGTCTGAGTTGGTTTTCAAATTGGTTCTACATGTGCACCAATAAAAATCAATTTTGACTTGATAAGTTTTGGGTAAAATCACGAAACTAAAAATAAAAAATATAAAACTTAAAACTTTAGAACGTCATAACTTCTTACTTGTTTGTTTAATATGGACAAATTATATATTTATTTCATATAATTTTTCGATATTTACGTCATGTCAATGTAGATTGAAGAGGATTTTGTCACTCAATTCTCTAAAAAAAACCCTTATTTTGTGAGTTATGAGCATTTTTATAAAAAAAAAATAGAGTTTTTTTTTAATGAATTGAAAGTTAAAATTTTATTTTTATTCTTAAGGTCGTCATTTTTTTCAAAACAATAGTACTTTAATTGTTTATAATAATAATATTATCATATGTAGTGTGTTTATATATATATATATATATTTATATTTATGTAAATATATATGTATATATGTATTTAATTTTGTATGATTTGACCAATGAACTACTGATTGAACCAATGACTTATTGACCCAGTACCTTAATTGAATCGATTACTGATCCAAATTTAATAACTATGGTTGGAAACAATTCTAACTATAATAAGCTATTTGGCACATAGATTTTTGATTCGTCATCACTCAAAATGTACCCTAATTAAGTTTAAGAGAGTTGCTATTAGGGATGACAAAAAATCCCTAAATATGGGGATCCCCTGCAGAGACTGTCCCATTGGGGGACCTGAATTCGAGAATTTTTCACCCATGGGGATGAAGATATGCGAGCAAATTCCCTCGAGATCAATTTAGGGACAGAGACAGGGATCGTATTCCCCACCTCGTGGGGACTCGTCCCATTCTAATTACAAAATTATCCTTCTTATATATATATATTAACAAATTTGTCATTTTTAGTCATTTCACTTTTATTAATATTTATATTAGTTTAAAATAAAAAATAAAAATAAACCCTAATGCCTAAGTTGCTCTCTCCATTCACCCTTTTTATATTGTCACACTCTTTTAAGTTTTTTTTTCTTCAATATATATATATAATTGAATTTTACTTAATTTTATTTTACATTTTGGGTTCTCCGCAGGGACCTACGGGGATACAAGGAATGAAGATAGGGATAAAAATCTCCCTGTGGCGCAAATCGACGATGGGGACAAGGAGTGAGGTTGTTAGAGGGACGAGGAGCGGGAGAGTCTTAAATTTTGGTAACGGTGGAATAAGCAATATTACATGACAACAAATAAGACTCTTAAATTTTTATTGTTTGTTATTTGAATACATTTCACCATTAATGATGGATTAAGATGGCGACGGGGGAATAACCAAAATTAACTATGATAGTAGTGATATTTTGAATTTTTAGAAGTAAGGGATATCTTTTTAGTTTTGACAAGATTGATTGTGAGACTTTAGATGATTCCTAATAAATGATCTAATTTCATAAATTAATTTGTCATATTACTTCAATTCATTTTAATTTATGGATTGAGATCTCAAATAAGGAATAATCAAAATTGGTTGTGACGGCGGTAACACTTTGACATTCCTGAGGTGAAGAGAATTTTTATAGTTTTACAAGGAATACTAGCGAGACTTTAAAAATTTCCAATGAAAATCTTCTTCCATATATTATTTTTTTAGTATGATTTGTGATGTTATTTCTATATGCATTAATCCATTTTACATATCTTCGTATCCATTCATTAATTAAAACATTTTAAATTAGTTGATGACAAAAAAATTGAGAGAGGATTGTAGTACCGATCAAATAAACTCTTCTTAATATTCTTGAAGCATTTATATTTAATTTTATTGGGAGCGTTGGCGGGATCTAATTTTCACAATGAAACGAACAAAATCTTTTCTTAATAAATGTGAACAAATTCATGTAACCTTAACTTTGTAATGGTGGTAAATTAAAATTTCATTTGGTCTCTCATTTTAAAAATTTCCTTTTTCTAAAAATCATTTAACAAATCACTAATTTT
This sequence comes from Styphnolobium japonicum, assembly GCA_023212625.1. Classification (NCBI taxonomy): domain Eukaryota; kingdom Viridiplantae; phylum Streptophyta; class Magnoliopsida; order Fabales; family Fabaceae; genus Styphnolobium; species Styphnolobium japonicum. Next base: position 11,685,494 of record JALBWW010000013.1, read on the forward strand.
GAAAATTTCCTTTTGTGAAAATTATTTTAGAAATATTTTTTAAAAACAAAAATTTTAAATTACCACTTGCATATAATATGTTGTGGCTTACATTTGTTCCATACAATAATGACTATTTAACCTTTCATTCATTGTCTTAGTCATTTTAACATTTTCTGATATTATGCTGACAAAATGAGACATGTCAAAATAAAAATAATAACAATTTATTGTGAATAAATAATATAAGACTAATTTAATTAATTTAGTAGATAACAAAGGATTAAATAAGTAACTATTTTTAGAATGGATGGTGCAGGATGCTAATACATTTCTTACTCGTAATCAGCCTATGAACCTAAACTTTGAAACACATACCATTTCTTTTTTAATTAGGTGTTTGACAAGAGGTTGTCGATCCCGTCAAAATAATAAAATATACCGGTTCACAAATTAATTTGTAGTATAGAGAATAAACCGAATCGTCTCTTAAGGATCCAAAAACAAATATTCAATTAGATCAAGATAATTAAAAGGGGGTTTTGTTGATTTGTAAAGAAAATACACTGGTTGAATTAAAGAAAATCAATTAACAAATTAACCAATTCAAGGAAATTTACCGATCTTGAGTTTAACCCATCATTGATCACAAGGAATCCACTTAATTGCTAACCATGTTCTTGGCCTTAGATCACATCAAGAAGCCTTAACATGATCCAAGAATCCTCTACTAGATAAGCATCTTAGATTTAGTTAACCAATGTTAGATAAAGTAAGTACCATCAAAACATAAATTAACTTAAGATCCGAAATTTAACTAAGCTAAACAATCTATTAAAAAACTTTGATATATTATTCAGTTTTTGTTATCCTCTTTGAATACATGATAATAAAATTATTATCACATAAACATCTAAATCAAATTAAGTAATTCAATTTAGATCAAAATCAAAAGAGGAAGAAGAGAAATTTGAATAACAATTAAGTAATATGAATAAGCAAAACAAGATCTCCAAATTAAACATCAAGATGATTAATCCATTGGATTGATTATAAGAGCCTAGCCTTCCATGGATGGGAAGGAAGAACTCAGAAAATAAAGAACAAAAACAAAATTCTAAAGAGAAAGGAGAAGAAGAGAAAGAAAACTCTCACAAATACTCAAACTTACTTCAAATTTTATTCATCTAATTACAAGAGAGATTGACCATATTTATACTAATCTTAGAGGCCAATTAACAGTTGATAAAAGCTGTAAACAACTGAAATGTAAGATGAAAATAGATGTTTGTCAATAATGGTGGCTTGATGTATAGTTGGTGGATTGGTGCATGGGTGGTGGCTTATCCTCACCAACTCTTATCTGACTTCTAGCTTAACTTGGATGACCGAAACGACGTATTTTGGCTTAGAAGTCTTTATAAGAGTTGTAGCTTTATGTCTAAGCTTTCCAATGGCTCCAGTTTCATGCCAATAGGACTTTTACAATTCAAGATATTCTAAAAACACTGCACCTATCTCAAGTCACGTTGGCAGAACGTATTTCCAAATTCAAACCAACTTGCAGCTTCATAATCATGCCGACAACGACATTTATTGACAAAATGGTCTTCAGTAAAGTTAGAGCTATGTATTTTATCTTTCTAATGGCACCAGTTTCAGCTCAAAAGGAGGCCTATAACCCACGATATGGTCTAATATGTGTACACTGCTCAGATTCCAGTGACAGCAAGCATACTTTGACTTTTAGGCCTATTTTGGAACATTATAAGTTTGATCCAGCTCTCGAGTACTCATGAACCTTGTAGATCTTTATCTTAACTTTTCACAGACACAAAGAACACCTCAAATGGATTATTGAAGCCCAAGTTATAGCCTAATTAATGAGGAAATGTCAAAATGCATCAAAATCTGAGAGTTAATCACAATTTGCATTAAAGCCCAATGAGGCCCAACAACACAAAACTCAGTTAATATACTAATATTGAGCACAATAAACATCCAATAATGCCAAGTACAAAGCTAACATAAGTGTTTCAAAATGATTGATTAATATTCAATCATATCATTACATTTTTATTGGAAGAATCAATTACTGGTAACTCCCATACATTTTATTTTCTTAAAATTTAGTTACCTTCTCCCATCGCAACACCCTCGAGAACGTGACATTGGGGTATCTTTTCGTTTATAGGATATTTTAGTTTAATTATTGTAATAGTACTCTATTTCGTTGTAGGTAAATAGAAAAATATTTTTACGTTTCCCAGTAGGTTTCTATAATTACTTAATATATTAGTTTTTTAAATTATTAAGATATTGGTTTAATTAGAGAAAATAGAGGTAAGTTTTAGATTCCTAATTATAGTCATATATACATTTATTTCAAAAGATACTTAAAATTTATTTACATCAGAAAAAATTGTAACAGCATAAATTGTTAAAAAAAATTGTTTACCGATGATAACCTTATAATTAACATTATTATTGTTGTGGGTAGATGTCTGAACGGTAAAGCTGAGGTTAGAGAATGAGTGGTAACCAAATGGTAGTGATAAGAGAGACAAGTTAAAACTAGATAAGAGAGGGGGGAATTAAGTTTAGAGAATTTGTGCTAATTGTTCTGTGCTTAGTGTGCTTCCTATAAGCTATATGCAGTATGGACCATAGTTGTATGGACCACTGGACGGTCTGACTCAGAAACCTGCCAATCGACCTCTTAGCCAATTCGATCAGAGTTTAGGATGATTTTTCTAATCAACCATTCAGACCTGATTGTCATTAAATAAAAAAAAAATTGTTATGATTTTTTTGTGTGTTATTAGTTAGTTAAAAATAGGTTTGTGTTAGTAATTAGTTAAAAGTTTTTTTTTTAACTCTTGTATTAGATTGTAATGTTCAATTATGTACTCTTTAAATATTGGATCTGAATTATAATCTATTAAAAGTTTTTCTTCTTTGTTCAATTTTTTTAATTTGACTATTAGATTTTTGGTCAAATTGTTGACCCAATGGCCTAGAGCACCAATCCAAGTCATACTACTATGCTAATGAAAAGGCTTAAAAGGCAAGTCACATGTAAAAGTGAGAGATCATAAAGAAAATTGATCTCTTGTAGTTCAGATGATGCAAGCATACAGGCAATGAGAAATACAAGCTCTAGGTGCAATTAGTGTTCTACCCAAGTTTTCTCCTTGGTGTACTTTCACTGTTTCACACAAAAATGTATAAAATTTCTCCAACATTAAAAGTTTCATCAATCATACAAGAGTTGAAATAAAACTAATTAATTTTTATTTTGGTAAAACAACTACTTAATATTTAATTAAGGATATTCATGATTGGTTCAACTAATAAAAATAAAAACACTTGATTTCAAGCCTGTAGCCTACCCTAATCTTGAATATGGTAGCCTACTTTCCCCATAAACTTTTGTCCAACCTTAAATAAATCATAAGCATAATTCTATTTTTAAAATTACTTTTAAACTCATCTAGAAAATAATTTTAATCAAGTTAGATGCAAAATATTAAATTCTTCATATGATAACTATGGCAGGTTTTGTTTCTATATGTTTTCCAGATTAGGTCAAATTCAGATATGAATACACGACGTATCCGATTAGCAAGGATTTGTTATAAAATTAAATAATCACACACGAGTTGTTTTAGGATTAAATTAAGGGTAAAATAAGGCATGATATCACAATTTATGTTGACAAATCAGATACAAGCAAGCTTTTTTTTTTTTTTTTTGGTGAGATACAATCAAGCTTTGGTTGCAGACCTACGACATCGCTTTCCAATGACTTTCAAACAACACATCGTGACGTGAATGAAAGAGTGTTGTTGACAAACAAGTGAGAATCTGTTTTTATTCTGTTTTTTGGTGCATTGTACAAATCAAAAGAATAAATTAAAGCCAAAAAATTTGAGAATAAGTCGTAAAGACTTTGATTTATCAAATAAGTAATATTTTTTAGATTTAAACCTAAGCATCATTTACTAAAAAGTAAAGATGGGTAGTTGGGATATGGTTTGAAAGAATATGCCGTGTAACCCATCTATTTGGTATGAAAGAAATATATTTTATTAGCATAATTGAGATATATAGAAGAATATAGCCTAAAGGTGGGGCCTAAGAGGTTTTGGGCAAGAAATTTCTCGAAATGTACAATTTTCATTTCTTTCAGAGCTGCAAGGCAAATACTTGGCTTTAAGCTCCATTAAAATAATAGTGAATTGATTGCGTTTCTGAACACGCATCCATCTCTATAATCTTTCCCAGTGAGCTTCAATAATAAAGTACTGAAAAAAGGGGGGAAACAAAATATGCTTTTTATTTGAGCTGATTCCTTAATGCTTAAGGTCGGATCTGCCGAAAA